>JAWWNJ010000119.1:0-600000 GCA_037176885.1 Favolaschia claudopus
ACCCTAACCCTAACCCTAACCCTAACCCTAACCCTAACCCTAACCCTAACCCTAACCTAACCCTAACCCTAACCCTAACCCTAACCCTAACCCTAACCCTAACCCTAACCCTAACCCTAACCCTAACCCTAACCCTACCGCCTAACCAAACCTAACCCTAACCCTAGCGTAGGAGGGTGGCAAGAAGTTGCATTTCTTTGGTGAGTCTGAAGCGAGATGCAGGTGCGTGGCTTGTGGACCGCTGGGCTTTTATACGATGGAGGGGAAATTGACAGCGATTAGTACTACTTACGATATGAGAGCCTTGAAGCTTTGGCTCCATCCGAACCACTAGCAAAGCGGCCCTCAATCTGTTTCAAGCTTCTCGAGCAGAGTTGCGTATTTGACAAGATCTTGAAGCGAACAGCGGAGGCGATGCGGCTTTACCTTAGAGTAGAATTGAAGAGTGAAGTGCGTGTTTGATAGAAATTCGGAAGCCGGCGCAATATAGCCTACTGGGTATCAAGCCGCTGAAAAGTCCTCGTCATGTACTGTGCAGTACAGGCCAGAGGATCGGGACAGCGTGATAGCCAAGTATATTGCAATTTGCAGCGAGAACTTGGAAGTCGAGACTCGAAAATTGAAATTCGACCGCTCCGAGTCAGCAGCGCAGTTCCACAAACAACAAGTTATCAATGTTGCATTAAAAGAAAGTTAAGCCGGGTCGAATATCCGCCGATTGGGGGACGCCCCGAGAAACGACCATGAACGCACAGAGGAAGAGGGATGTGATTGTCACATTGTGACAGCTGGCCTTCTTTGGTCGATTTCGGAACATTCCGATCTCGGTGATCCCCGCAGAGGTTGAACTTCAACTTGCCAGGATTCATATCGTTTGCCGCTGGATATTAGCACTGAGACGCAATGGTACAGAAGTCAAACATGAGTCAGACTGTAGCTTCATCGAACCGAGACGCGCGATGGCAGGGAAATGCACACGCGCCATGCATCATCACGTGAGCGCGTCTGCGAAGTTCAACTTGCCTCGAAGTTGAACGCGAGTGACTGTCCTAATCCCTGTATACATTGGGTGCATTCGGCCCCCCCTTGTCGTGTGATTTGAAAACACAGATTAAGTAATAGTACTGGATTCCCTCGTCCAATTTGAGGGCGGCTCTTGTATCCAATGACACAGACTTTTTGCTCCTTCCAGATCCGCATCTGCCTGAACCCTACCAACACTGCACAAAGGTCAGCCTCGCATTAACCGGCTCGAAGCACATGGTGTGCATTCGCTCACCATAGGTGCACCACTTGCCATATATGATGTATTGCGAACCCATTCCTCGTTCGATTCGAGGTCGAGTCATCTCGCCACGTTGTCCAATTTTTTTCCCCGGCTTTCGCGTTTTCTATGTGAGTATTTTGCCTTAGACTTCTCTGTGGGGTCGGGTCAGCAATTTAACTAACTCTGATGGCCCGCCGCTGCGTAGTGACAACATGGTCACAGATCCATGAAGTCAATATCTCGTTCAATTTGAGGCCGGGTGTCAGTCAGCAGCTCCGGCTTCTCGTCTTTTTGTGGACATTAATTCCATTGCTAATCTCTAGATCTCCAAATCGAAACTCAACGCCGTCATCATTGATCATGAACCAGACTTGAAGCACGCTTGCCATAAGAAAGTATCGAAGTTACGTTATTGCGAACTAGATCCTCGTTCAATTCGAGGTCGAGTCCTGGGCCGAGTTTTCGATTGTTTTTTTATATTGGTTGAACTACAGAAGATTCAATCCGCTTTGCGGAATCCTACCGTCTACGTACTTGAAATTCAATGTGAAGAACGATTTTGTAAGAGAGCTTCAAATTCGCCGTTCACGTCTCACTTCAGAAGCTGTGTACTAGTTTATTTATTTTCCTTCCCTCACCCTCGTACTTGTGTCCGTCGAGGATTCACCTTTAACCTGGAGTCGGAAGTTGCCGCATCGGATCAACGGCAGGCAGTGGGCAAGCAGAACCAAGCTCAACCCAGCTCATCACTGATGCCATCGTTGTCGGCAACCAATTCAATATCTCTCTTGCTCTTGACGCCCAATGTGTCGTTTGACGACGAACTCGGTTTTCTTGTCAATACGACGCAAGCTAGGGTCCGAAGCGGAGGAAACTCCGATGCTGTACGGTGCGAACGGTCTGAGGTTGCCCGTGCGTCGGTGTATTTTTATCGATGCGAGCGACGTGGCGCGGAGTTCGCTGCCAGCTGGCAAGGGGTATTGAATGGTCTATTTTAACTTTTCGACCATCTTTTTATAGATCACCGTTTCGACAAGTTCAAGAACGACTTCAATTTCTTTTGCTTGGTTCACCAGGGTTCACCCACCTCCTTCTCGCTGCGCCAGCCAAGCGTTTCTCACAACGTGGAGTTCCCAAGGAGTTCCCCCGCTCGAATTGCAATTGGCTGGGAGCACGGAAATCGAACCCGAAGCCTGTGCAATGAACCAACCCAAATTTAGGATTAATTTCAGCAGTCAAAAGCATGACCCCCCTCGATCGATCGGGATTGGACAGCTAAAAACAGTCTACTAAATTCCCACCTCGCTTCTTGTCCTTCCGCCACCATGCTGCTCCTCACGCCCCTCCCTTTCCTCGCCCTCCCTCTTGCCCTATCCTCCCTGCCCATCGCCAACGCGAACGCCCAAGACGCAAACTCCCCCCTCACCCCCGCCCCAACCGCCGCCCCCACCACCCACCCTCACAAAACGGCAAGTCGCCGGCGGCGTCGGGCACGCGCATCCTCTCGACGCTGTTCTTCCCGTACACGGCGCTCCCGACGCAGGTGTACCCCTTCCCTGTCCTCCGAGGGCCGCAGTTCGGGTATAATCAGTGTGGGGCGGCGAATGCGACGGCGACGGCGGATTGTCAGACGTTGGTGTTTAATATGCTGTCAGTATTTATTTCGCTTCTTGAGGGTACGGAGAGGGTTTTGGGTGGATTTCAGGATGGGCACACTCATGCTCTCGCTCGTGTTTTTCGAGGGCGAGAGACGTCTGTCTTCCTTTGTCCCTGTTTGTTTGTTTGTTTTTTCCGCAGCACTCTCTCCCGCCCTCGTTTTCCTATTCACACGCATCCCGGACTTTTTACTCACCTTGCTTACTCTTTCTTCCTTAGAGCGACTTCTGCCTATGGGGCTCGCCAGACCCCAACGGCGCCATCGGCGACGTCGAAGCCAAAGTAGTCTCCTATTGCACCAATCCGCAATGGGGCGGGCGCCCGATCCCGCCGGGGGCGTTGCATGGCGTGCAGGTGTGTCTTCCTTCTCCCTTGATCTCCTTCACTTCTCATCTGCTTCTAACTTCTTACGTTTTATATTACTCTCACAGTTCATGCGCACCTCCGCATACATCCAAATCGTCGGCTTCATCGACAACACCGCTTTGGGCCTCGCGTCGTCCGACACGGGCGGCGAGCTCGACCCCCATGGCGCGGATCTGCAGGGTAACCCCCTTGGTGGAGTTGTGTATTCGACGGATCAGGCGTTTATAGATGGGACGGAGCCGGGGGCAGGTGGGTTTTCCCTTCCCACTCTCACTATTGCATCCCCCTTCTTGAATTCAATTCTTACGAATCGAATTCTCAGGTCCACAACTGGAACCTCTTCGTCGGCTCCGGCGTCTTCTGCCTCAAAGCCTGCTTCAACAGCATCACCTCCCCGGACTACTGCGAGAACCGCTACGACCTCGTCGGGTGTGAGTTTAATATGCCGAATTCGTTGGCGAATGGGACGTTTGAGGCGTGTGAAGGTGCGTGTATGGATCGATCTTCCTTCGTTCCCCTTCCCTTCCTCTCTTTTCCTTTACATCTTCGCGTAATATTGTCCTCCTCCCCACTTACCTCCTCCTCCTTCTTTCTTCTTCATCTCGTTTTGCCTTTCCTGTCTTCCTCCGCCGTTCTCCTCTCTCTCACCCATACTCGCTCCTTCCGCACCCATCGCGCCTTCCGCATACGCGTGCGCGGGTTAATCCGTTTGGTGGATGCGCGACTCGCTGCGCGCTTTCATTCCTTTTGATGGGACGCGTCCGCGTACGATTGAATGAATGCATACGCGTACATCCTTTCTGTTCTGTTGGGGGAAGAAAGATGGATGGGTGAACGGATAAATGATTCAGATCGATTGGGATCTTCTCCCCCTTTGCTTTCATTATCGTCCCTCCACCTATCCTTCCTTCCTTCCTTCTCTTCCTCTCCTCCCTTCCCCCCCTCCCCCCTTTACCTTTTCTCCCTCCCCACCCTTACTCACCCGATCCCCTGCTTTCCTTCGTTGATTTCATCGTCGCCCCCGCCTATCCTTCCCTCGTCCCTTCTTCACCTTCCCCCGCCTCCTATCCAATTCCCTCCTGCCCTCGTCACCCATCCTTCCTTCCTTCCTTTTCAACCCAAGTTCTCTCTTCGCTCTCCTTCATTTTCTTTCGATGCGCTTGTCCTCTCCTCCATACGAGTATCCATAATCCATAATCCATATCCATACTCACCCCCGTCTCTTTCACACCAACGGTTTACTTTCTCCTTCTTCATACGCTAATGCCCCCCCCTCTCTCTCTACTATAGGCGCCCTCCAAACCCCCGTCGGCACCTACGTCTCCGCAGGCCAAACGCTCACCTGGTCCATGCCCGACCCGCTCACGACCGACCCGCCGTACACGCCCGTCATCCCGTCGAGCAGCAATTGCAGGACGTTTGCGAGTCAGGAGCTGTTTGGTGCTGGTGGGGTGAGTGCTGTTCTTCTGTTTTTGCTTGGTTTTCTTGCTTTGGCTTCGAGAGTCGACGCGGCGATCGGTCGATGCACGTCGCGTCGCACCGATTGATTGTTTTTGCTTTTTGTTTGCACCCTCGGACGCCGCTGGAATCCTTCTCAAAGCTCTTATTGCATCCCTCGACGACGACGATGTCGATGTCATTCATCATCTACATACTTGTCTCTCGCCTCGTCTTCCGGTGCGCCGTCGCCGACTCGTTGATCTTCGACTATCCCACTCCTTATTTCTTTCGTTCTTACTTCTCTCCATTCACTCACTAACCCTCCCCTTCTTCCCTTCTTAGTCCGGCGGCGCATCCGGCTCCAACTCAGGCAACGCAGGCCCTACCTCTGGCGCTCCGGGGTCGCCTACCCACGCCAGTGGAAGCGGCAGCGGCAGCAACAGCGCGAATCCGAGTCAGACGGGGACGGGCGGGGCGCGTGCGGTGCGGGTGGGGCTGAGTGAGTTAGCGATGATTGGGTTAGGGATGTTGGGTGGGTTTTGGGGATGTGGTAGGCACGGGGGTTGTTTCAGGTGGGCTTGAAGGAGTGGATGGTGTGATGGTGTGATGGTGTTAAGACGGGGGGAAGGTTAAGGTTCAGGGATGAAGGAGTATCCAGGATGGTGTGATGACGGGGTTGGCAAGGTTGAGTTTGGCGAGATGAGATGAAGGGTTCAAGGGGGAGCGGGAATAAATCACGATGAACGGGGAAGGAGATAGGGAGAGTGGGGAACGGACTCGTTTTTTGGACATGAAGTGATGTTGCTTTGTTTCGGTCTTTCTTGTTGCGCCTACGTATAGCCCCAGTATTTCCACGCGAATGCCTTACCATTGATGCGTAGTTGATCATGATATTGATATCGTACTACTTGTCAATGCGTAGGAATATACCTCTTGTGAAGTGAGCTTGACTCGGAGAGCAACATAAGCCAAGTACGCGCTCGCCGCGACTTGGTTGTGAAAGTAATTCAAACGACAATAAGTTTCATTAATCCATTCCAAATTCCATATCAAAAAAGCTATCAAATATCTTCGTCTCTCCGTCTCGACAACAGGAAGAAAAATCGGTTCAGAACACACAAATCATGGCGGCAGCAAGGATACTCTCTTCCCTTCCTTCAAAACTTAAACCCCCCAGCCAACCGCATCACGCCCCCCGGATCCACCCGCCCCCTTACCTCCCTCAACCTTCCCAGATTCGCGGTTCCATACAGCCGCTCCACGGGCGTACCCGCCAGCGCGTAGTTCGGGTACAAACCCGCCCCCGCGATGTCCTGGCCTTCTGACACTGCGACTTGGGTGAGATGCGAGGCGCTTTGTTTGAGGGCGGCGTGGAAGATTGCGTCAATATCGGAGGGAAGAGTGAGGAGCGGGGGGGGACCATGCGAAGTAGAGGTTGAGGGGGATGAAGCCTGAGCCGGGGGTGCGGGTGGGGGGGGTAGGCAGACGGGGAGGAGGGGGAGGAGTGGGTGTAGAGTGTGGAGAGGAAGGGTTCGATGTCGTAGGAGATGAAGGTGGCGCCGAAGGGTGCGAGGTGGGTGCCCCAGAACTGTTTTGATTGGGTTAGTATGGGCTGGAAGTGCAGAGAAGATACGCACGACGCTCTCATTCAAAATCGCGTTCAACATGTTGGGTGTATATTCGAGGAGGCTGACGGTGTGGAATGCGCCTCTGTATCGTCATCGATTTACACATCAGCAATGCTTCTTCGAGGACGAGGAACCAAAGGCAAGAAAACACATACCGCGCACCAGTAGTCGCATTCGACGGCGACGCCTTCACCAACGACGAAAAGCTCCGCGTGCTCACGTCCTTCGTGAAATGCGGAATCGCCAGGAAGTCATCGAAGATCCCTGCAGGCGGGGTCGGCCCGTCGTAGAACATTATGTGCGAGACGCCGACCTGGGAATCGCTTACTTTCGTGAGAGATTTGTTGAAACTAGTTAGCTCACCTCCCCAAGAAGGAAATTAAACGTCGGGAGAATAGCCGCCTTCGGGTCCGTAACGTTGCTAGCGAATTTGGCCGTGGCGGCTATGACTTTGTCGATTTGGTCGAACGTGAAGGTCATCAGTCCGCCCTGCGATGATCAGAGGTTATTTCGCGTTGCAGGGAACTCCGTGGAACCGAACAGCGTACCCAGACTTGCGTCTGCGGAGTAAATCGAACGAAGGTTGAGAGAAGTGTGACAATGCAGAGGGCGCAGAAATTACCTGCGGGAAAGTTTTGAGCGTAAATTTCGTGACGATTCCCTACGAAACGCTCAGAACGACATCTAATCGAGGCCAGGTAACGACAAACGCACGAAATTGTTCATCCCGCCCTCAACATCCAGTCAGTACTAGTTGCGACATGTCAAGAGGAACTACGACAGTCGTACCTTGAGCGCAAAGAAGAGATCGGGATCCGAAGCATCAGTGACTGAGACGATGTCTCCGTTGGGTTTGACCAGCTCGTATTCAGTGAGGGTATCGATAGTCAACCCAAATTGGTTTGTCTTCCAAGAGTATCCTGTTCAACAGTCAACGTCTTGGGCTTGGGGGCATAGGGATAGGATCAAGACTCACCTCCGCCCAACGTGAACCCCGCAACACCGACGCCGGAGACTCTCCCCCCGACGACGTTGACGCCGTGGGGTTCGAGGGCGGCGTACACCTATCATGAGCGACGAGATTCAGCATGAGAGAGGATAAAGGATAAAGGAGCGAATCGAGTGATAAGATATGAGACTCACATCGTCCCAAATCAACCCAGCCCCAATCGTCGCAGTCCCACTCGCCTCATCGTACGTCACACCGGAGAACCGTGCCATTGAGATTTGCACGCCTTTGGTGGAGGAAAAGCCGGGGTTCGCGGTGTGCCCGCCGCCTTTGACCTATGTGAACGGGCGGAGATTTAAGTTGAGTGAGTACTGTTGGATGAGTCAGACGCACGGCGAAAGAGGTGTTGGTCGAGCCGAGGATCTTGATCTGAAAGAAATCTCGTTAGAAAACCCAAGAGGCAGAATCGTTATCGTGACGACTAGAGAAGTCTGAACGCACAATAGCAGAAACGTCTTCCGCCGTTCCGGGCTGAACACTACACGCCGCATCTTGAGTGCTGGAAGACGCCCAGTGCGAGATATCTTGCGCGTAATGGCCGAAGAGTTCCACTACCCGCGCTCAATTAGCTCCTTGACTACGTCGGAGAGAAAAGAACTAAAATAACAACACGCACGCGGGAACGACACGGCCGATGCCGATGAGACTGCCTTCTGAATCTGAAAGCACGCATCGAGGGCGAGGGCGGAGGAGACGAGGGCTGCTAGCGTCAGCGTCGATGCCAGTCGCATTTTTGCTGGCAGACAATGAGACCGAGAGTCGGGCTGGGGGTATGTATGCCACGAGTTTTATAGTCGTCGTCACCTTGTGCCGAGATGAAACGGAAAATTAAGAGAAAAAATGAGATCACAGGGGTAACAATCAGCCTTGACACCTGTAGATCAGGGAGGCGTGGGGAGGATGAAATTCCACAAACCCGCGAAAAGGGTGCGAGAAGAGGCACGCAGTTGGGTGGGTGGACGGAAATTGGATTGAAGAGCGATACCTGGACGCATATTGACGATGTTTCGTGGCTGAACTGGAGGAAAAACCAGTGCCCTGCCGAATGCCCATGGCGGTAGTGCGGCGAAACATAAACATGAGGAGGCTAGACAGGCTCGGAAGTCTATATGACAGGGTGAATGTTCGGGCAGAACATGACGCCATGAGAGTCTCTTTCTCATTCGGAGACAAATTGCATTCTCGACGGGTCTACGTAGCCTCAACTGGGCTAGACTGGATTGATAGTGACAGAGTAAAAAGTCGCGGTGAGAGTCTATCACAACCAATTGAAACACTCGAGGCTTTGAATTGAAGGAACCGACTGAAAGCGCGATGACAAAACTTACGATTTTTCAATGACATCGGCCGCCGACGTGAAAATGGCGTTATGTGAACGGTTTTCGGCGCCAAATGTATACAGTTGCCCAGAGGTATTGCTCGTACGACTTTCTATGACCGAGTTCCCGCTGACGAAGCTCCCAGCCAACGGAGCGCGAAAACGAGATGAGCGGAGAAGACAAGTCGAACATCAGTGATGTGACGGTAACCACGTGGATGTGACGCGCGCCCACAGTGACATTCTCCTCCTTGTTCTCTCCCATCACCTCGTTTCTCGACGACCGACACAATAACGTCGCCGCCCTTGTTTCTGCGACGGATCTCGCTCTTTTGTGTTACCTTGTTCTTCGAACAATGGCTGGAAACCTTATATCAATGCGTGCTTTTGTCTTGCCTCTGGAACCCAGCACCTTCTCCCTATTGATTTCTAGAGATCCCTAGTTGAAGTACAGTCATCTCTGGTCTGCTCAGGGAATTACTCGAAGCCTACCATCTATGCCATGCACTGGCCTTGTTTTCCCTGTTGCCGAACAAGAGCACCGGCGCATCTACGACCTCCATCGTTAACGTTCAGTCGAATCCCACATCCTTACGATCAGGCTCCGACTTGTGAGTAGATTCCTCTCCTCATTCAATCTGGGTCCTCATTCAGAGACCTACCTAGACGTGCCGCGAACGGCGTATCAATGGGAAGACGATAATCCTTTATGGACTCCAACCAACCTCCCCTTCGCACAGAATCCTAGGAGACCAAGAAGTCCAATCCAGCCTTTGCGACCGATTCTCAGATCACCGCGAACTCGAACCCGCCGCTCGTCGAGACCTCGCCGACGAGTACGTATCCATCTAGATGAAGACGAAGTGGACGACTTCGACGAACCGCTCCCGCCTCTTGTATCACGGCCGAGACGAAGGTCTTCGTCCGTCATATACGAAGACGACTCTCCTTTCTTGGAACCAATATCAAGCCCAAGACGACGAAGATCGCGCATAATTCTCTCCTCCCCACCCCCTCCTGCCTGTGCCTCCCCATCCACGCCTGCATCACAGCCGTGGTGGACTTCGTCGAACTGGGCGCAGCCGCAATCCAGCCCTCACTCCTGGGGCTCCCCGCATTGCTACTATTACCACCAACAACCAACATGGTCCCCAACAAACCAACAGCTCTTCCCACCATACATCAATCCCGACCTCCAAAACCCCCGCGGCTTCATACCCTACCTCGACTGGGACCTCCGCACCTTCTCCTCCAGCGCCCGCCGCATCCTCCCCGGCGGCGGTGTCCCCGCTGACCTCGACGGCCCCGCAACCTACCCCCCAACGCATCTCCTCACAGTCACATTCAGCTCCAACAACCCCATGCTGACGCAACTGCAAACCCTCTGGGGCCCAATAGTCGTACACGGCCTCGGCCACGCGCCTATCACCGTCGAGAACGTCTTGCGCGCAATATATCTGTACTTTAACCGCCCATTAACGCATGTGGACCGGATGTATTTCAGCGATCATACATGGGGCGTGATTTCCGCTGCGTATCGTCGACGGGTTCCACTTTCGCCTGATTTGCCTGCGGTGGCGGCGAAGAGAGGGGCGTTGCGGGTTGATGTGTTGGATTATTTGACGAAGTTCGGGGGGGTTGCAGTCAGTGGGGCATAATCATTTGCATTTGACGTTCGGGATGTAGCGCTGGCGCATTTCATCAACTGTTTGGAACCCCTTCAAACGTCAGGATCCTTTGTGATTATTTATTCTCTTTTGGGCTTTATAGTAGCTGACTTGATGACACTCGACGACGATTACTGTAACGATAACTTGTATGAATGATATTAATGTCTTGATGTCCAGGATTGAGGATGCCGGCAGCCGAATTGTCTTTTTCTAATCCAACTCTTCAGCTGCGCGCGGTGGTGGCAGAGCAGGGCTGCACAAGACTCCAAAAAACGAGTGGATGAACGCTATGCACAAGACAACTGCAAATGACACCCAAAGATTAATTCCAATACGAGTCCATTGCCCCATATAATGGAAATCCGAACGAGCGACTATAGATGCACGACTGCCCTCTTCATCCTCCCTTACGAGTCAGAATCACAAGAAGGCAGGGAAGGCAACGTTTTCGTCAGCCTCGTCACCACAACTTCCACGCCTCCGATCTCCGCGCCGACATTCCGGTTGAAAGGCGATCCAGCAATATTGACATGCCACATCGTATACGCTGCGTTGACCTTCGCGGACGAATCCGCTGCGAAGAAGTCGCCCTTGCTAACAGACGAGCGGTCCTCAATCTCGATGTAGACGCTTTTGACGGAGGCGGCGGCGGTTTTGCGGACCTGTAGGTATTTCATTGTACTCAGATACACACACCAGAAAAATAGAAAGAAAAGCTGGAAAGAAACGAACCGCAACATCAATCCGTGCAGTAGCATTATTCCCATAGAAGCACGAAGTGCTAGAAAACACCACCGCATCTTGGACCGCAAAATCCACGGCCGTTTGACCCTGCTGCGTCTGCAGTTTACCGTCGAGCATGAACTGCATGTTGACGATACCCGCTGCGGCGTCGAGGGCGATACCGCGGAAGTCGTCGCCGCCGAATCGGTAATATGTGGCTACATCTCCGAGGTGGTAGGTGGAAGTCCCAGCAATTGAGGGGAGGAGGGTGCTGTTGTGCGTCGCGCCGAGATGGTCGTCCCAGAGGAGCAGCGCGACGTGGTTTGTGTTAGCGGAGAGATTCCAGAACTGTAAGATGCGATGTTAGTGAACGTTGTCGAGAATATAACATCGTTGGTTGAGCGGTGTAAACATACATACCCGCACATTGCCAGTAAATTGGAGAACGTCGTCGTTGAGGGAGAATTGAATGTTCGTGGGTTTAACGGGCAAGGGGGTGATGACATCGCTCAGCACGACGCCGCGCGGAACCGTATCGAGCATGCGCGCAAAGAGACTGCTGCAGCTGGAAGCGAATAAGGCGGGGGAGTCGGCAAAACTGGAGCATCATATCATAGCGTAAGTTATGCATCGCTAGAAACACGAGGAGAAAAAGTTCGTGAACGACGTACGAGCGCATAGTAGCGTTTCCATCACTGCTGAAGATACGCTTGTCCGAATTCGTCGTATCGTTGAAGCCGACGACGAGGGGATTTTGAGTCGTGCCGGAGATATATTCCGTTGCGCTGTGCTCCCCTCTTTAGCCCTTCAGCACACTTGTACACACATCACTCACATATTATTGTCGAAATGAATGTTGGTCGTATCGAAATGCGCCACAGACTGTGTATTGTTCGAGTCGTTCATCTCATGTACGATATTCGGGAACGGTTCGTGCTGGACGCCGCCGAAGGTATGGCTGAGGAAATGAGCTAGTGCATTCGTGCGGAGGCGACAAAGAACTGACCCGCATGCGACGAGCGTAATCATCTCTTGTTGCGTGAAGCCCTGTCTAGCGAAGGATGCGATGTGCGAGTCGAGGGTTTGGTCCGGCTCAGGGACGCCAGGGAGATTGGGCTCCGTTGCATCGATACGTCCTCCGCGGAAAGGGATACGAGGGCCACCACTTGAAGGAGTCATTCAGTCTGATATTTGTGATTGATGAATGGGAGAGGAATCACCAGAACTCGACGGCCATGACCATTCCAAGCGCAATGGTGTCGGCAACTACAAAATTAACAATGATCAACTCCTGCTGGGAATGAAGAAAGCTCCCTTACTGGAGACATAGCGAGTGGAAAATCCTGCTACCACCCCCAGCGTGTTAGAGAATCCGTCGCCAGCATTCTTCAGAACGGTGCGTCAACTCGGGTCTTTATTGCAATGGGAATAATTAAAAACGTACCTCTGCCCGCGCCTGCTCCTCTGCAAACCTAATTGATGCGTCCAAACCCCCCGTTCCGTCCGCGACGTTGTGAGTAGCCATATCGTGGTATGCCTACGCACACACATATGTGTTAGCAAGAAGTGCGCTCAGCGAGACAAAAAAACTCGCCGTTCGAATCCAGTCCGCTGGATTGGATCTACCTGTCTCAATCCCCCCGATGATGAAGCTATCGCAAGGGCTAATGAAGCTGGCCATGTCGGGAGGCTGCGCCGTGATCTCATAGAGCAGAGACTCGAGCTCATCGAGCATCGGGGACGGCCACACATATCCATGCACGGTGGCGAAGCATGTCGAAGTGAAAAAAAGAGCGAGAGGGAGCATTGATTGGTCTGGCCAGTCAGCGACGACCTTTTAATGAGCTGCGCGCGGATCCTTGGCAACCATCTTCCTCCGTTACATCTCCGTCGAAATTGTATTGAATGGTCAGGCTGATCATGTTCCGAGATCAACGAAACGTGCGGCGGGGAGCGGCATGTATTCTGACGGGCTCTGGAGGCCGTCAAAGCTCTCGCTGAAAACAGAGTTAAACAGAGAATGTCTATATTAACGAAGCACGGTCTGCGGCCTCCGGTTTTGACCTACGAAATGCCGAGCTGACACGAACCTGCTCCGAGCCTGGACACTACGAGATACGACCATGAACGCAGAGAGGAAGAGAGATCTGTGATTGTCACTGATTGTGACCGTTGGCTTTATTTGTTCGATTGCCGAATTGGGACTTCCTCTCTGCCACGACATGCATATTGCTCCAAGTGCTTTGGGATGGCTTATGGATACACTCTGCTTCGTTTCAATGGCGCTGATGGCATGTCACTCAGTGACTTCCTCAGTTGACCAACAACCATCACCACAGTGCGCGATTGGACGACGGGTTCGTGCCGCCGTGGAACTACTATCAACGTCCATATAAGTATCTTCTCTCGTTTGCTTTCATTCAACTTCTCGCCGTGTTCTGCCGTACTCGCATCTACAAATCTTCCAAAAGCTCTTCAGCGCTTCGACCAAGCTTGGACTCTGGAGGTGGCAAATCTTTCGAAGAATTGAGAATATGCCAGTATGGTACTATTGGAATGCCACCAGGATGAGCTTGGGGAAGTGGGGAACGACAGAGGGAAGTGTTCCTCTTGGCTTGCTTGGTGTAGGTACCCTATGTGAGTTCATCTTTGCACATGACGAACGAACTTCATCACTCTCTCACTATAATAAGTACTCTCGAAATCAATGCTCGGGAGCAACCCTATATAGGCATCCCGAATACATGCTTCTCGGCGCTCTATAACCTCAATGCCGCGTCATTCATTTTTGCTGCCATTCGAGCGCTCGACTCAATCGTGCGGGACAGCCCGTTATGACGCATACGTGTTCTCAAGTTCTACTACTCAAAAGATACGGGCTCACAGATAATTCGTCCGTTGGTCAATCAAGACCCCGGCTTTCAATTGCCCGGATCGCCCAGAAATCCCTATCGCTAGATAACTACGCCACTATGCATATGAAGTCATCGAAAAACATAGTATAAGAGAAGGCTTCGACTTTTCTCTCCTTCACTGGACTACATACTCACTCAACCTCGGCACAACAGCATGTCTTCTGCTACTCGTCAAATCGGAAACTCTACCTTTAATGCCATTGGCTTCGGTGCCATGGGCATCTCTACCTTTTACGGTACCGTCGAGTCGGATGAGGAACGCTTCAAGGTTTGTCTGCAGTTTTTGGTGCTATCCTTTGACCATCGTGGATCAACTCAAGGTTCTCGACGCCGCACACGCTGCGGGCTGCACCTTCTGGGATACTTCCGATGTCTACGGCGACTCCGAACAGCTCATTGGAAAATGGTGCGCTTCTTTCATCCTATTGCATGGCCCCGCTCACCCCAGATGTCTTAGGTTCAAACGCACCGGAAAACGCGGTGACATCTTCCTCTGCTCAAAGTACGGCATCCGCCAGCCCTCATTTGAGGTCGAAGGAACCCCCGCGTATACGAAGGAAGCTATCGATGCTTCATTGCAAAAGCTCGGCGTGGATTGCATAGATCTTTATTACCTGCACGTAAGCTGCGAGCATTTCGGCTCCGTGTCCGCATAATCTGAATGCCACAGCGCGTGGACGTTAAAACTCCAATCGAGGTATTCAATTCATTTGTTCATGATTCAAATGTGTGACTCACATTAAACAAAAAAGCACTCCGTTGGTGCAATCGCTGAAGCGGTCAAGCGAGTCCACCTTGTTTATTTTTACGCGGGTGATTAACTGATTCGCTTATAGGGCAGGAAAAATCAAGCACATTGGTCTCTCCGAGTGCTCCGCCGATACTCTGCGCCGTGCACACAAAGTTCACCCCATTGCCGCCGTCCAAGTCGAGTATTCTCCATTCTCGCTGGACATAGAAGACCCAAAGATTGGGCTGCTCGCCACGGCGCGCGAACTGGGCGTCAAAATCGTCGCCTATTCGCCCTTGGGACGTGGGCTACTCACCGGACAATATGTACGTCTAATTACGATCAATTGCTTGCCGACTTTCGTCGACACCCATTGTTAATTTGAGAAATCTCCGGACGAATTCGCCGACGACGACTTCCGCAAGACGATCCCGCGGTTTGTTCAATTTCTGAATCTGACATATCTGCGGTGACTGACTCCAGCTTTCTTCCAGGTTCAGCAAAGAGAATTTTCCAATCTTCCTCAAGCTTGCTGCCGGCCTCAAAGCTATCGGCACGAAATACAACAACGCGACCGCCGGGCAAGTCACGCTCGCTTGGTTACTTTCCAATGGCGACGATATAGTCAGTTCTTTGTTCTTGATTCCTCTATTTCATCAACTGCGAGTGCACGATCTGATTTTGAATTTCAGATCCCCATACCCGGAACGAAGAAAGTCAAATACCTTCAAGAGAACCTGAGTGGTGGCAAGATCAAGTTGTCGAAGGAGGATGCGGAGGCGGTGCGGAAGCTCGCTTCTGAAGCGGATTCTGCTCCGGGAGAGCGATATCCAGCGTTTATGATGGCGCAACTGTTCGCGGATACACCTCTTCCTTGATTTGACCCGTCTTGTATAAATTTCAACTGATTGAGCTTCTTGTAAATAACGACGAATTCAAATAAGCACTTTCTTGCAGGATTCAGTTGACCAAGTGAATGAAGTTGGTGACTAGGGGAAGGAGACATGGGCTCTGGGTGACCTTCTGAGTTGCTGTGAGGGCCATTTCGAAGGAACCTTACAACATCCTCAATGTTATTTTGGCAAGTCGAATTCGGTCCAAGTTCGGTCCTTCGGAATTCAAGTCGAAAACTCTTGAATGTGTGTCATACTGTTATTCATATGTAGCTTTTGGCTTCGAAGGCATAGAATTATAGCTCGGACCTACGAACATCAAAGCGACCACAGCGGTCCTTAGTTTATTAAATTTGCCGTTCGGGAGAATCGAACACCGATTAAGGCCGGTCGGAGCAGACCGGGGAATGCGTGACCTGCTGGTCACATAACACTCCTTCTTCCCTCCGACTCCCACCATCAAATCGTCTATGAGGCTCGACCAGCTCTATGTCACATTGTCGAATATAACGACTTACCGCTACAAAAAGTTCTCTATTTCTCTGCCTAGCTCTGCTGTTTCCGCCGAGTTTCCGCTGGTCTCGGACGCACTGCCAGTGAATCAGACTCATGATTCGCATGCCTATGGCTCCAAGTGCTGTGGGATGGCTTATGGATACACTCTGATTCAGTTTGCTGGCGCTCTGACCCAGATCTGTACTCCGCTGGCGCCTCTTCTGCTTTCCAAAACATCCGCCAAGTATTTTGAGCTCACTTTGCATACTTACAACTCCGCTGAGGGCCTTCGCTCATTGGACGCCTAAAACTACTCGCTCTCGACCCTATCGCACTGCCTGTCGGACATTGGGCTTGACAATTCCCGACCGACCTTCTAATACAAAACTGGCAGATAGCTTGAATGCTTAGGCTGCGGCGACCTTTAGGCGCTTACTTCTATCTTTATGAAGGCGGCGCTTACAGCTGGCAATTCTCTCCCCTCCGCTCGGGCCTATGAAGGTATATACTGTGGTATGATGAACCCCGGCGGTTCTGCTTGGACCTGTTCATTGATTCCGCGACCTCGGTAGCTGTGGCTCTTTATTTTTTTATTTCCCTCGATTTTGACTTGTGAAACGGCCGACAAAAATATGCATGGCTGGCATGGCATCAGGAAGCGCTCTAATGAAGCATCTGTCAGCACCAGGCGCACCATGAGGCTCTCATCTTTCTCTTCGTCTATGATCGTCTCTCGCCATTCAGTCTGTTCTCCATTTGTCAATATGCCGCTCCATCGTCGAGTCATCGCTGTTCAATCTGTCAAGACACCTTATTAGTTTATTTCTGCCCTGGCTTCGTCTCTGAATCGCAAGACCCGACATACGCCGATGCTGTCAAGAGTTCCACTCGAACTTACCATCGGGGGATATCAAACCCGACTCATTACCGTCTATGCCACTCGTCTGTGAACACCGCACCATCATGAACAGCTAATTACCATTTTAAGGTGCGTTGGATTTAACCTCTTCGTAAATCATATATATACTGCGCGACGCATTGTTCTGGCATTGTCTCATTTCCCTCCGCCCCCAGCTACGCATCCCATCATGCCTCACAAGAAGACGGTACAATTCAAGCTCACCGTCGATGAATATACAATCCTGGATTCTCCCGAATCGTGGACGTCACCTCTTCCGGGCGACGGACGTTCGAATTCACGTCTCGTCCCGCCCAGGCCCCATTTTAATCAGAACCTACCTCTCCCCCGCACCCTCCAGCTCGATCCTTCCCTCTCCCCCTCACAACCTCTCCAACTCGACTTCTCCTTCCCCTCCGCCGCCTTCCGCCACAACCCTCAACTAACCGAGAAGCTTCTCGGCCGCCCTGCCTGCACACCCCCAATCCCCCGCCTCCATCTCCGCATTTCAGCGGGACTGTACACCGCGAATATCGATGTAGCACATACCCCGCGCGGACACGCAGTCACCGTTGGCGACGTCCTCACCGCCATTCAGTCCCACCTCCGTCAATATGACGCAGGCCGCTTGCCGCCCGAGGCTGCGCGCTACATGGAGCGCCGCATCGAGACAGTCAATGGGTACTGCGCAAAATCTAGACGCGATAGGCGCGCGGAGGCGCAGAGTGTCGCGCAGGAGCGCGGGGGCGGGGGCCGTTTTGTTGATCATTTGCTGGGCCAGACACTGTTTGCGGGGATTACCGTGCAGGCGGGGAAGCCTGACCATTATTGGCAGGTGGAGCTTGATGTACCGGAACGCTATGCGAATGCGTAATGGGGTGGGTGAGTCGGAGCGGCAGTGTATCGACCACAGCTTAAGCTGTGTTTCTATCTTTATCTGTATTGTCCGAGACCTTGTTTGTTTTCGATTTATTCAGGAACGGTTGTCTGTAGTCTAGATCTGTAGTAAGCCCTTTGTTCGTCGTTGTATCATTGTCATCCGAATCTGAATCTGTAGCTGTTGAATGCGATCCCCAGATATTTTCAATTCGAGCTCATTCGAATCATTGTTTGGCTTTGATTATCGTGAATTTATATCCACAGAGTCGAGGGCAGACTTAGCTACTTTGTGAGTTTTCTGGACCATGGTTCTTCCGCTGAGTTCCAAATCACTGGCTCAACGTTCAAAACTTCAATGATTTGTTTGTTGATAAGTATCATACGGAAAAGAAATCAATTGATTCCCCTGCGCCCTCCGGATGAATATTAGAACTACGTAGCACACGTTCGAGTGTTGAGTACTTCACTCCAATTTCGTCAGACTTCAGTTGAAAACCTCGCGGTTCTCCGATGCCGATTTGATCACAACAGCGGCAAAACGATTCGATCACGTTTCCATCAGCACGTGCCGCTCCAGCTCTTCTCCTGCCACCACGACCAAACCACGACGACGACTTGGCTTCGACGCTCTGCTGCCTCCTCTACGGCGGAACTAGTGACTTCGTGACCTACTTGAAGCGCGCTATTTTGCTGGACGGTAGCTCTTTCAAAAGCTCTCGCGGAACCGGGAAGTTTTAACCGACTTCAAAGTTCAGAGTGTTAGTATCTCCTTTGAATTTGGGATGTCAGGCATTTCAATCATGTACAGTATATCAACCAATTCCACGAACATGAAGCTCACATTAGCTAGTCCTAAAAGGCATTGTTGAAGGACTCGGAGTCGAACCGTTCGTGTCCGCCAAAATGTGACGAGAGAGGAACTGTTGATATGGCGGAAGTCGCTGGTTCAAATCCAGCCCGAGTGCTGAGCTGTTCCAGGCATTTTTGCTTTGGAATCTTGATTCAATCATATCTTACTGACGCTTTGTTCAAGGATTGAGCTTAGTCCGTTGTGCTATTATCTCGGGTTTAGTCCCCCTTATGAAGCACCCGACGTGCCATCGACTCGATTGCGAGAAGACTCGCGCATCCGCTCATCATGGCAAGGAACTTAGCAGCGGAAGACGCTGGATCGACTCCAGCTCCCTTTATATTGTTCTTCGTTGGGAATCTTTTTCCCTGCTGCAGAGTCTTCATAAATTAAAATAATCACTGTCTTCCTCCGCTATTTGAACCACAAATGACTAATTCGGCGGGCAAAGATCATATTCTGCTGTGATTACTGAAGTTAGAGACTGTTCAGTGCTTGGATATTGACGGAAAGTTCCGGTGGAACTCATCTCCTTGCCACGAATGCAACAAGCCGTGACGGCGCCAGCGCTCGTTCGGAACCCCGTTGATCCACGAGAATAGTAACTAAAGTTGCTACATAAGATGTTTCTGTGTCCCTGCCTTTTCCAAGTTCTTGCTCACACTAAAGCCCTTGCTGTTTGACATGAATTCTCCTCCGCCGTAGAACGTGTGTCAGTGAGTGCATCGAGATCATAAGATGCTTGCAGCTTTCCATCTCTGATTCTTCTCAATCTGATTTTTGGTACCGATCGAAACGCTGATGCACTGCTTCTACTTATATCCTGAAGCAAATTTAAGATCCTTTGCCCTAGTTCCTCATAATCCAAGCTAAAGCGAAGGCATAAACCAAAGAAACGCCAAGTTCAACTCAAGTTGAACCACCGTCGGCATCTCCCGACGTCAAATTCGATGACGGAGTCGCGCGTGGCAACGGATCACTTCATTGATCGGGGTGCTTCGATCAGAGATCGCCACATGGCATGGCCAACTCAAAAATCAATTTCAGTTTTTTGCTTCTCTTCTGACCGTCTTCCTCGGCGCCCAGCGTCTCTCGTCCCCTTCTCCCTCTCCCCCTCCTCCTCCTCCTCCCCGTCGTTGTCGCCGACAGCGCTCACACTCCTTTTCTTCCGTTCCCTCCTCAATGGCAACCCAACCAAGCCGTCGCTATCGTACCCGAAGGCGCCTCGCAGTTTCGTCACCGTCACCGACGTCGTCGTTCATCGCACTCGTCGGCATCTTGTCAGCGTTGAGGCAGCGGATGCCTTTGCCTTCGTTCTCTCTCCCTGTCTCTTCTCTGCCATCCCTCCCCACAAAAGTAGAGGAAGACCCCGCCGTCATTGCCGCCCTCCTTGCCTCCTCCAACGGTTCAGGTCTCATTACCGCCTCCACGCTTCCACCTGCATGGCAGCACAGTCCCTACACACTCACCTCTTATCGCTTCATTCCGCTGAGTCGGCCGGGGAAGTTGGTCGGGAGTATTTTTGAGGCTCATAATGAGTTCCGTGAGTCGCGTTCTTCATCCATCCATTCTGTTTGACTATAGAGAGAACTGAACGCTGATTGAATAATGCTATAGTAAACATCCAAACTCACCTCGCACCCCTTCTTCTCTTCCTCTTCTCTCTCCTCTTTCCCTCGGCAATGTCGACGCTCTTGCCATTTCCATTCACACCGCTGAACTCGGCCTCAACGACCAAAGCTGATCTCACCTCAACTTTGTTCACCCTCGCCGCCATGCTCTGTCTCGGCTCCTCAGTTATTTGGCACACAATGTCCGGCTGCGCGCATCAAAAAACGATGCGCATGTGCGCGAGAGTGGATTATGTTGGGATTGGATGGTACGTTCGATCCTTCTTCATTCGTATTCCTTTGTTCAATTCTCATTCTATTCCCTTTGTGTTAGGCTAATATCCGCATCAATCTCGACGATCATCTCGTACTCCTACGCGCCGTCTGCTTTCTACCCGAATTTGTCCATGCACCCCGCAGCGTACCCGCTCCTCGCCCTTTGTCTCGTTACAGCTGTCATGGGCACGGTGTTTCCGTTCATGAAGTGGTTTGATCGCTACGAGAATCGGGTGAGTCCATTGTTTAACCTCTGCGTTACTATCCTTCCCCCTTCTCATCCCTCCTCTCTCTTTCCTCTGCAATTCACTTCTCCGCTCGATCGAATCAATGCTGATCTATTCAACAGCTCCTCCGCCTGGCATTCTTCCTCTCCCTCGTGGCCTCTGCCGTCCTCCCCATCGCGGGTCTTGGGTTTTTGTACGGAAGGGACGCAGTGTCGGGTATCTTGGGTGAGCATGCATTATTATGTTCTTCGTGTCGCTTCATTTGCGGTCGTTTCGTGAGTTCGTTGGTCAACCCAATCACGCATCGGCGTGGCGCTCCGTTGATGTTCGTCACGTTCAGGCGGATTCGATACCGCCTTAATTCGCATCGCGTGGCTTCGATTCGGGGTCATCGCTGCGTGATGCTTGATCTTGACAATTAGAGCATTTTTTTTTTTTGTTTTCCTTGCTTGTTTGCGGGAACCACTGTTTGATTGCATGAGTCAAGCAGCGGGGAGGTGATATGCTCGGCGCATCAGTGTTGGCTCTCGCATTGCTGTCAGCATTCCAGATCCCCGTTTACCTACTTTCTCTTATCGGCATTTCTTGTTATTTCTTTTCATTCTTGCTTCGGTTCAAATAATTAACACGCACTACTCGAACAGAACACATAACACCAACCCTCACCTCCTGCGGCCTTGGCGTAATATTCTACGCCCTGCACATACCCGAGCGTTTCTTTCTCTCGGGTTCCGCGCACGATCATCATCATACGCATGCGAAGAGTATGTCGAAATGGGCGGAGAGGATGGAAAGTGTTGGGTTTGGTGCGTCCCTCTGGCTCCGAGTTGAATACTTTGCTTATCCTGGGATCTAAATACCTAGGTTCGCACGCGATTTGGCACCTCTTCATCGCGCTGGGAATAGCCCAGTGGCGCGCGGCGTTGCCTGCGATGCGGGAGGGGGTTGTGGTGCGGGCCGTATGGTAGGTTGAGTTCAATCATGCCGAGAACGGGAGGTCGTGGATAGGACAGAGAAGATGAAAAGAAAGCGCGGGGATGCGAGACATCCCGCCGATGCATACCACTCGTTTGTATATCCACATTCCTTTCGCTCGTTCGGGTCGTTTCGATGGCATTCTCGTTCATTCGTTCATTTCATTCGCAGTATATTCTCCCGTTTGTTTACCATTGTAGCTTTAACTTTCTTGCTTCCATAGAGTGTATTTATACTACCTGTTGACACCGTTCAAACTTCAGACCTTCCCTTTACAGTTCGGATTCGGTAGGTGTACAACTTGATTGCGAAGGTGGAGTAAGGTGAACTGTACCATCACACAGTGCTGGCATAACCCGGTCCCGAATCGAACGGGAGGCGACAATGGACCCATTATGTAAAAGTTGAACCTGAGCGAAAATCAAAATTCAAACTCCGCTTGCGTCACACCACTGTCACACCACACTCCTTGACCAGCACCACCATCTCGCAGAACAATGCATCCTATGCTGCAGCTCAATCGCCTCAGTCGACTTCCCGTCTCCTCTCGAGTATGTCGTGGGTCAGTGCTCACATCTGCCGGAAGCTTCTAATGCCACCTTTAGCGAATGGTCGCACCGATGCTGGTCGATTACCCAGGCCATGCTTCGAGAGCGGAAATCTATCGCTTCAGCGACGCTGCCATAGCTCTCTCAACCCCGTCGGACCTCTTTCCCGTATTTTACCACCTCCTCGATCCCGTTCGTATCCCACAGGTCGAAAATCTGGAGGATTGTACGGAAGACTCGGCCTGCAGGTGCAACACCATGGCGGCACTGATTTCCTACCAAGTCGCCTCTCGCACCAATCCCGCGCGGGGACCCGGAATTGAGCTGTGGCCCCGCATGGTCCCTTGGGTTCAATTCTTCCTCGATAACTATCGCTTCTTGCAAACGTTGATGACTCATATTTGGCTACTCCAGCATGACGAGTTATATGCTACTCTAATGCTCTTTTGTCACTGTGTCGGCACGGAGCACCCTCAAAACATGAGTCTCATGGTATCGACTCCCGGTTTCCGCGTACTCGCTGTACGAGCCTGGTATTCTCAGGCAGGGAAAGATATCGTGCTTGATTCGAACGATTATTTTGCAATGGCTGTTTGCGATGTGTTTGCTGACGGTGAAGGCATTTCTCTGGATGAAGTTATCGAGGGCTCAGACGGTGACTTGGACAATTTTGCCGAGCTCTTAGTTCGCCAATGTGACCCCTTTGATCCATCGACACTCGGGATCCGCCAATCCACTTACGTCGAAAACAAGGTTTCGAATTCTTCGACTTGTTATCAGTACTGTGGTTGGTCTGTCACGCTCCGCCTCAGCTCTGCTGCACCCGGCGCTCATCCGGCACGGATACGTCAAGGCGTTGACAATGGCACTCTATGCCTTCCTCGAACTTCCGCGCGCATCAATACGCGATCTCCCACCCTTCGAGTGGGACCACGTAAAGGCCGGTGTTTCCCAGTTGGATCGCCTTTTTATACTCCGTCGTGCGGGCCATGAGCTCCAATCTTCGCTGGAAGCTGGCCTTTTGGATGTGCTGCTCTGTTGCGCTCAGGCCGATGCGTCGGACACTATACACCTGGGGTCGCTATGCGCCATCATCGCCGAGTTCCTCACACCGTCGACAGTGTATCGTGGCGTTCTGATCACGATGGGGTTGGCCGAATCCAAAACAACTGTTTCTAGGGTGATCTACCATGAGGAAACAAAGAAAGTTTGGACGAATTTCACGGAAATTCTGGCAAGTCGGCTTGCTGTTCTCAATCTCTTCGACGCACCAGGTCGTATAACTCAGAGGGCTTGTGATAACGTCGAGGTATGCATATCATTTTACCAACGATTTGACGGTCACATGTCTGATACTTTGGATTTCTCTAGTGCACCATAATCCAGGCGAAAAGAGACCTCCGGCGCTGCTCTGGTTGCCATACCGCGTTTTACTGTTCCCGTGAGTGTCAAATCGGCCATTGGAATGCGGGGCATCGAGAAGGATGCTCGTGGCATATGCAGCGCAGAAAATGTACGCAATTGGCACGCTTCTGCAATGTGCAGTTCTCACAACCGTCCGGCAGCGTTGCGTCTGATGTGCACACCCAAGGAGTACGCATTCCTGCGCTTCCTTCTGCGGCACGACTGGCAGTCCCACAGCGCTGCGGTTGCAGCCGACTACGTGAAAACACAAATTTCGAATCCTCAAGCGACCCTGTTAGCATTGTTCGACTACGCGCAGGGACAGCGTGCATTCGAAATACAGCATTGCGTGTTAGGGGGCACTCAGCATGGGACTGACGAAGGGATGGAATTTGATGTTCCTGTTTTTCAGCAAGTGGCCCGTAGCGGGGGTCGTATGACGCTGGCGGTGATGAGGTTGCCATGTAATGGTGACAAGGGTTGGACCATGTGGCTTCCGGTGCGTCGAGCATCGCCCGAGATTCCAGAAGCGTTAAAGGCCATCGTGGCGCTCGGGGATTCCTTGACTGAAGCTGAAGTGCAGGAGCAAGTTGAAGAGGTCATGCGCAAAGAACCACCTCGGAATGATTTGATTCATGTATAACATCCAATATCACACATCAGAGACACTCCACCGTTGAGGGCCTTCATTAGTTTCCTGTCGTGATGACCGACGCAAGCGCATCCCGCTTTCACAACTTCTCGAGAGTCGGAGATCTCAGGCTTGGGTACTTGGCGACCGTAAAAGATTCCCGCTTCATATTCGCCAACAGTAGTTTATTAACCCCGACGCGAACAACTAACGCCGTTCTCGACGGACGCTCATTAATCATTCCAAGCTTATTCGACACTTGAAACGTGAAAATTCAAATTCCGCTCAAACTCCGCTGCACTGCGCAACTGTCACACCATACTCTTTGACCAGTACCACCATCTCGCATAACGATGCATCCGCTTCTGCAGCGCAATCGCCTCAGGCAACTTCCCATTTCCTCTCGAGTATGTCCCGAACACTATCAGTGCACCCCCTTGCCGGAAGACTCAAGTGCTGACGCGCCACTTTAGCGATTGACCGCACCGATGCTGGTCGATTACCCAGGCTATCCTTCGAGAGCGGAGATCTCTCGCTTCTCCGGTGCTGCGATAGCTCTTGAAACTCCAGCAGACTTCTTTCCTATTGCTCACCACCTCCTCGATCCCATCCGTATCCCACAGGCCGAAAATCTGGAGGACTGGACGGAAGAATCAGCGTGCAAGTGCAACACCAGAGCGGCACTGATTTCGTACCTGATTGTGATTCGCACCAACCCCCCGCTAGGAGCTGGAATCGAGTTTTGGCCCCGCATAGTCCCTTGGGTTCACTTTTTCCTCGATAACTACCGCTTCTTGCAAACGTCGGCGAATCTTGGGCTACTCCGGCCTGACGAGTTTTACCTTACTTTGATGAGCTTCTGGCGCTGTATCAGCGCGGAACACCCTCCAGGTCGGAACATGAGCCTGATGCTCTCGACTCCCGGTTCCCGTGTACTCGCTGTACGTGCCTGGTATTCTCGAGCAGAGAAAGATTTGGTGCTTGAGGATCAGTTTGCAATGCTTGTCCGCGATGTGATTACTCACGGTGAAGGCATTTCTTTGGATGAAGTCATCGAGGGCTCAGACGGTGACTTGGACAACTTTGCCAAGCTCATAATTCGCCAATGTGATCCTTTGATTCATCGCCACTCGCGATCTCACAATCCACTTACAACGGAAACAAGGCTCCGAATTTTTCGACTAGTTGCCAATACTGTGGCTTATAATCATGTCGACAGATTCGAGGGCGGCCATATCGGTACCTCCAACTCACTCCCACTGTGCGCTGCGCTTATCCGGCTCGGATACATCAAGAAGCTGACAATGGCAATGTATGCTTTTTGCGAACTTCCACGCGCATTGCGACGTGATTACACATCTTCCGAGTGGATCTTCCTGAAAGCCAGTGTCTGCCTGTTGGATGACCTTCTCAGAACCCGTCGTGCGGGCTACGAACTCCAATCTTCGCTGGAAGCTGGCCTTTTGGACGTGCTACTATGTTGCGCTCAGGCCGATGCATCGGACACTATACACGAGGGGCTACTATGCCCCATCTTCGCCGACTTCCTCGTTCCATCAACAGTGTACCGTGGCGTTCTGGCAGCTATGGGGTTGGCCGAATCCAAGACAACTGTTCACAGAGTGATTCACAATGACGAAACGAAGAAGGTTTGGACCCGTTTCACTGAAATTCTAGCAAGAAGACTTGCTGTTCTGAATCTCTTCGACACACCCCGTCGTATAACCCTGAGGGCATGCGATAACGTCGAGGTATTCGTTTGATCATTGATCTGACGGTTCTATGTCTGAGTCTTCGCATTTCTGCAGTGTGCAATAGTCCAGGCGAAAAGAGACCTCCGGCGCTGCTCTGGGTGCCGGACTGCATTCTACTGTTCCCGTGAATGCCAATCTGCCCATTGGAATGCGGGGCATCGAGAAGGATGCTCGTGGCACGGGCGTTACACAAAGAGTTTGCAATTGCCCCGTTTCTCCCATGTGCATTACTCACATTCGTCTGTTAGCGTTGCGTCTGATGTGCACACCCAAGGAGCACGCCTTTTTGCGCTTCCTTCTGCGTCACGACTGGCAATCACACAGTGCTGCGGTGGCAGCCGATTATGCGAACTCACAAATCTTAGATCCTCAAGCTACTCTGGTCGCATTTTGCAACTATGAACATCATGAATTCATTATCCAGCACTTCGACGTAGGGGGTCTGCAGATCGATAAGGAGATTGAAGATCATATGTTTGGGCCAGTGGCCCGTAGCGGGGGCCGTATAGCGCTGGTGATTATGAGCTTGAACGGTGGTAACAAGAGTTGGACCATGGTCCTTCCGGTGCGTCGAGCATCACCGGAAATTCCGCAAGCGTTAAACGCAATTGTGGCGCTCGGGGATTCCTTGACCGAAGCTCAAGTGCAGGAGCAAGTTGAAGAGGTCATGCGCAGGGAATCACCGAATGATTTGATTGTATAACACGCACCAGAAATACTTCATCGTTGAGGGCCTTGATATTCGTCAATAATAGTCAACTTATTATACTTCAAGTTCTGAGGAGTTACACACTCCGAATTGTCCATGTAAGTATATGTACCTAGTTTCAGTCCAGCCTCGGATACATGCGAAACCAACACATACATCTCACGGCAATGCCAAAAACGCAGCCTTCAACTTCTCAAAGTTCGGCGTGCCGAGCCCAGTAACCGGATCCCATCCCGGCGCAGCGGGGAATCCGTCCGTCTCACACGCGGGATTGCTCCCTTTCGTCACGTCGGTGAAGGCGGATGCGAAGGCGGGAGAGTAGAGCTGCATTGCACGGCCAAAGATTAATCAATTAATTCGTGTATAGTGCCTACTACAGAAAGGGAGAAACTCACGGCAGGATTGATAAATCCAACTGGACTCTTCCCTGCAGCCAACCGTGCATCATTAATAGCCGCGATTAGCGAGGCGAAGATCGGTGTCGATGCCGAGGTACCACCAGTATGGACGAGTCGGCCTTTTGTTGCCACAACGATGGGGTAACTACAATTGATATAGAGGTATCAGAAGCAGGAATTGATTTGAAGGAGAGAAACCGACCCATTAGCAGCGACATCCGGATACGCCCGCCCACTGCGATTGAATATGTCTTCCGCATAATCGGGGGCGTATTTATCCAGATAATTCTGCACGGCTTCTGCTTGCCACTGCGGCCGTGCGAAATTATTCGAGAAACCGCCGCCAGAGGGGAAGTCGGTCGTAGCTTCTTCGATTTGGTCGGTCTATGAACGCGTCATCCGCGGTATAAGCAGCGGAATTGAAGGAGGAATCAAGGAAAGAGAAAAGACAGCTCACATCGGCACCTCCACTCACAGACGTCGCCCCCACTGCTGTCACATACGGACAACTCGCGGGTAACTGCCCAATAAAACTGCCCTTATTCCCCTGAGCTGGGAAGCTAATCGTACCGTTGACGAGACAGCCTCCGGAAGCTCCGTATCCGACACCACCGTCGCCTGAGGAGGCGACGAATGTCATGCCCGTCAGAGCAAGCTACACAAAGTGTGAAATGAGTCAAACATCGAACATAGACTCAAGTCGGAAAACAATACAACGTACCTTCCCGAACTCGGCGCATTGCCTCTGCACGATTGGCGATATTACGGGATCGTCGAGGTCGGGGTTGAAATGGTAGGAGATGGAGACGACGTTAGTACGGGGTTTGTTTCCGCAGTCAGTGATATCTGCACGTTATCGTTAGTACCATGCTGTGAAGGAGCCAAGGGGTAGAGAAAAGAAGAGAAAGAAAGAAGGAAAGAAGGAAAGACAGAGGAACGCACTGGGATCAAGCGAAGACGCCGTGGGACAGTATGATTTGTCCAAAGCAGCGAGGAATCGATCCGCTATGGGGAAACAGTTCTAATCAAATTCAGACATCGCGACAGTAACAGGAAGACGCACTTGGATCCCCCGACGCATTATTCAGCGCAACCTGATACAGGGAAAGGTTCTGGTGGGGACCTAAGAGCCCCATCATCAACTCTATGTCGAGGTCGCCTTCGGAGGAGGATTTGCCGCCTAGTTCTGGGTCGCCTTGACAAGTGAGAAGAATTCAGAGTGTCAGTTTCGTAGTTTCTCATCGAGGAAAAAAGAGGGAAGGGAGAGGGCGCACCTCCTTCGACACTGATGAGCGTAGGGAAAGTGCCCACTTGCTCTGGGCTATATTCCGCGAAGAAGATGTCGAGGTCGGAGGTTCGGTAGATGTTTCCGCCCCATGCGACTGAGAAGTAACAAGTCAATCTCGTATTTGGAGGAAGGAATGGGGAAGAAGATGAAGAAGACGTACAGACGCCCACGGTATTGACGTCCGAAGAGACGGGCGTAAAGTCAAAGTTGTAGAGTGCACGAAGACAGTCGAGAGTCACGGACTCGTCGCAGCCTGATTGCGCGAGGGATGCCAGCTAACAGAATCCATATTGCAATTTAGCACAACGAACATAGCAAAAGAGATCATGAGACGCACATTCTCGATAGGTTTTATTGCCACTCCGTCTCGTCCAGCCAAAGAAGGCAGCGATCCACCCGATTCACCTCTCCGTGCGATTCGGTTTAGAGAGCTGACATGCGTTGTCGGCCACAGAAGGTCAACGTGCTTCGCAACATGGCTGGGAAGTTTGTATCCTTCATCGTGGCATCCCAAACTCCCATCTCCATCCTCCCAATATTCCGTCTCAAGCAACCTCTCCGCCTCCCCAACAGTCAAATCCAAATGAAACACATCTCCATTCGCACCAAGTCTCACTCTGCTCTTATCGAGCCCGGAGTCTTTCGTCAACCACGCATGCACCGCATCGACGCTTTCCGCGGTGGGCCGGAACGTCTCCTTGACGCGTTGGGGAGACCAGTGTTTGCCATAGTTCGGTGAATGCGGGTCGGAGATGTCGAGGAGGAAGGAGTCGAGGTTGTGGAGGTTTGACTGCGCGAGTGTGAGTTTGAGAGCGATGGGAGTGGAAGGAGAGGCGCGGCGGCGGTGAAGCGCTGGACTCGGAGAGTTGGTAAGGGCGAAGCCGGTTAGGAAGAGGGAGGACAGAGTGAGGATGGGGAGGAAGGTCATTGTGCGGGCAGAAACGCCGTCGGTCCTGCGTGTTAAGTATAAAGTAAAGCTCGTTGCGTTCGAGACGATGGTCGCGGTGAGGCGCCAAGTCGCCGTAGAGATCAGCGTAAGATCCACGCGTTTGATGGATCGCCATTCGTACATCTGAGTTGCGAAAATGCATAAAAGTCGTTGAACTACGGATTCGGAATAATCTGAGCTCTAACTTGGTCCGATGGGAACTTGAAGAGGATGCGCTCACAGCGTAGAATTATGAAATGCGGCCGTAAAAAAACGAGGAGTGTTACTTACTCGCTGATTTTTAATTGCGCGACTGTTTTAAGAGGCGGGCTGCAGTCTCCGACTCTTCGTGATATCAATGACCAAATTCCGAGTCTCCGAGTGTCCGTTTAGATCGATATGCAACCAAGCGCACATAAAAACCGACGAAGAGAAAGAAAATGGAACCGCAGTTCACACACATATTACGCAACGGCCCGCCCTCGAATCGAACGAGACTTTCGCGGAAATTCCCTCTTGAGTCTTGACGACCAATCTAGTGTACGAAAGTGCGAATCCACTGGCGGCTATGGGTTGGCTTTGAATTTTCATCCTGTCGCTGTTGCGAAAGAACCGAAGATGCAAGAACTTGAAATCAATTGACAATTATCCCGCTTAACGCAGAGCAGACGAATCAGCAAACTAATTTCTGAGACCTTCGTCACAATTAGCCTCGACTGAACGCTAAACCGGAGAAAAAAGGATTTCTCCGCGTTGCAACACCCGGCCCTCGAATCGAACGAGGCTTTCGCGAAATTTCTTTCGACGCTATTCTACAGTGTGCGAACGCGCAAACTTTAGCGTCACGGGTTGGTTGCTTTTCATAATCGATTGCGGTGGATACTCATACTTATGCTCAATAAGTCAACGAGGATAGAAATGTTACATAACTAATATGTACCTCTTACCTATCATTGGTTTGAACATCTCCAAGAATGAATTAGTGACCGAATCCCGAGTAAATATCAACCTGAATCGATACCCATTGACAACCAATCGGACACGCAAACCGATCAAGAGCAAAGAGAAAAAATGGAAGCGACCGGGCACAGTAACCCGCCCTCGAATCGAACGAGGATTTCGCGAAATTCACTTGATGTAACGACTCTCAAACAGTGTGCGAATGCGCGAATCCAGCGCCAGGGGGTTTTAATTTTTCATGCTGTCGCTGTACCGTAATGCTCGATGAGTTGCGAAAGACCTGAAGAAGCCTACGGCGTACCTAATAGGCCTCACTTGAATCTGATTCCTGTATCCTGAAGTAGAGCAACTGAATCAGCAACCCTTTAATTCAAGTAATTTCTGACACCTGGGTCACAATCAGCCTCAAAGCAACGTACAAACCTGAACGAAGGGGAAAAAATAGGAATTCCACACATACACAACCCGTCCTCGAATCGAACGAGGCTTTCGCCGAACTTCGTTCAAAGCCGATCTACAGTGTGCGAACGCTCCGGCGCCACGGGTTGGTTTCAATTTTGTATGCGGTCGCAGTACCTAAATGTTGGATGAGTTAGAACGTTGACGTTGCACAGGACCTGAAGATTGACCATCAAGACCTTCAGTTTGAATATCTCCAGGCTCTGATGCAGAGCAAATCTAAACCAGATACGTCCCTAGCCTCAACGGAACATAAGAAGCTTAATGAGGGGGGAAAAAGAAAATCGTACCGACATTCGACACCACAACCCGCCCTCGAATCGAACGAGGCTTTCGCGAAACATCCTTCCCGCCTGTTCCATAGTGTCCGAACGCGCAATCCAGCGCCACGGATTGGTTGATTTTCATGCTGGTCTGCAGTAGGTACCGAGATGCTTCAGTGATGAGCTGCGAAAGACCCTTGATCTAGTCATCCTGTATGAAGTACTTGAAGGAACTGAATCAACAAACCGTGACTTAATTTCTGAGACCCTCGTCAAGATTAGCCTGAACTGAACGCGAAAACCTAAAAGAGAAAAAAAACCGAAACGGGGCCTGGAACCACAACCCGCCCTCGAATCGAACGAGGCTTGCGCGGAGATACCCTCTTGAGTTATATGCTACAGTGTGCGAACGCGCGAAGCCAGCGCCACGGGTTGGTTAGTTTTCATAAGATTTGGCTGTGCTTCTCGTGTCAATGAGGTTCGCGAATAAATCATTCCGCGTACCTTCCTTTCCTCGCTAGCTGCTCTCCAGTTGGAAGGTCGAGAACAAACGAAAGAAAAATTGAACTTTACCTTCCACCTTCTCATCCAAACGACAGACCCAGAAAACGTATCATACACCACATAATCAACCAATAACATTATCCGATATCCATCCGCTACCGGGTGGGGTAGTCTGCGCACTATTGCAGGGATTAAATCGTGAGGTATTCGTCATAAACAGTCATAAGAGTATCGTGGGTCATGGTTGATGAAGGTAGGTATGTGATGAGAGTATATGAGACAGGAGAAGCATTAGGGAAGGGAGGAACGGTTGAACGAAGCGGGACGAGGACTAAAGGAGGTGTAGGGACGGATGAAGGGAGGGAGGGAAGAGTGGGGGGTGGGTATGCGGTGGGTATCAAGTGTGATGAGTGGTTACTAGGTAAATGAAGCGCGAGGCGAAGGAAGGCAGGAATCAGATTTAGAGACGGAGACACAGGGAAGATGGCGAGGGGTTAGCATCGAGATTAGAAATAGTAGGCATGTCGAGATGGATGCAGATATCGTCCGCGCCGCAACGGCGCACAGCACACCAAACGCTTACTTCGCACCCTTAGTCTCGGGCGCGAGCGACGTAGAACCCCACTAAACGAAACCAAATCAATCAGCATCCACCCACCTCTACAAGGCTCAAAAAAAATAACACTCACAATAAACGTCCCCAACCACTCCAAAATCCCCTGCGGCAACCTCTCCCCTTCCTCCTCCCCCGCCTCCAAATTATGCGCATCCACCTCCCCCTGCTCCACCTCCCTCTCCCTCCTCACCCGCTCCCCCTCCGCCTCCTCAAACGCCTTATCCCGCCTCTCCAAAATCCCCTTAATCGCCGCCTTCCTCTTCTTCTCCGCCTCCTTCTCCGCCTTCTCGCGCTCCTTCCCAGCGAGCTTCGCGGCCTTCTTGAACGCCTCGGCCGCCTCGGTCTCTGCGGCTTGGCGTTCCTTCCACGCGGCTTTTTCGGCGGTGAGGCGCGCGCGGGCGGCGGCTTCGTCGGCCTTTGCGCGGGAGGATTGGGCGGTGGATTCTTCCTTTCGGCGGATGATGGAGGCGGTGGTGACAGCCTGGGAGGGGGTCGTTAGCGGGGTGCCGTTAGCGGGTGTGTGCGGATGGAGACTTACCTTCTTCAGCTCCTCCCCAGCCTTCTTGATCGCATCGTCGCGCTTCTGCGCCGCGAGCTTGGTGAGATGCGCCACCTCGGTCTCGTAGTCGTGCTTGGCCTTCTCGAGCGCGGCGGCTTCCTTGGCAGCCGCCTTGGCTTTGGCGGCGGCGGCTTTGGCTTCGGCCTGAAGATGTGGTGAGCGGGTGATGATGAGAGGAAGATGACAGAACGAGTATCGAGGTTGGACAGTGGGTGATTGAACGTGAAGTGATTTCAGGTAGAATATAAAAGTATGGAATCGTTCCAGGATAGGGGGAGCAAAAACCGTTGGAAACGAGAGGCGGAACGAAGAAAAACAGGGAAGGAGGATCGAACGACAACCCACCTTAGCAGTCGCCTCCTCCGCCTTCTTAACGGCATCTTCCTTCGCCTTGATCTCCTTCTCTATGGCAGCCGCATCCTTACCCTCTTCAACCTCCAAGGCAGTCGCACCCGCAGCCGACTCGATCTTCGTGGCCGCATCGATGGTGCGGTTCTCCGCTGAATGAAGTAAGAGGAGAGTCAGTTTGGATCCACCGCAAAGAGTGTTAAAAGGGGCGGCGAGAAAACGAATACGAGAAAGAGAAAAGAGAGATATACACACCGTCACTGGCAGCATGCTGCGCCGCCAACGCACGCTCGTTAGCCGCGCGCTCAGCCTCAGCGGCTTCAGCGGCGACGGCCGCCTCGCGGGCGGCGAACTCGAGCTGCACAGCGCGGGCGTCGGGAGAGAGGGGTGCGGCCATTGTGATTGACGATGAAACGGGTCCTGGGGATGGGGAGGGCAACGACGAGGGGAGGGGAGGGAGGGAAGGGGAGGGAGAAGGTGGAAGGTGGAAGGAAGAAGACAAGCGACGCACGGTGGGAGGACAAATTCGGCAATTTTGGACATGTGACTGAGGGGCTCCATGATGCAATGATCATGACATTGATGCGGCTTGTCGGCCCCTAAATGCCGGGATTGATGACACGGTTGAAACAATGAACTTTGACAGTCAAACACAAGCAAGAAAGGGAAGATCCTATTTGGTTCACTCAAATCCATGTTAAAAAGACCTGTCGCACTTGAAGCGTGCTTGATTCCCCTGCGAAGACTCAAAGTGCGTTATTGCAACCCCTCGTTCGATTCGGGGGCGGGTCTTCGGTAACACGACCACCCCATTTTTTTGCTGCCCAAGACCCGCCTCAAAACTACCAACTCTGCGCACGAATCCAGTCGATTAATGGACTCGAGGCACAGGTGTGCGTTCGCTTGCCATAGGTCATCGTATCAAAAGTCACCGCGAACTAAATCCTCGTTCGATTCGGGATCGAGTCCTAACCTGATAGATTGAAACTGTCTTTCTTGTTTATTACTTGATTACTAATATTATGAGTAGGAAGATACCGCCATCTTCTCGTCACTGGTATATTATCGAGTATGTACCTACTAGGAGAATAATGAACCCGCAGCACGCCGGGTGCATTGACTTGCCGTTCATCCCGATTGCCAAACAGTGAGTGTGATATTGCCTCGTTCGATTCGAGGTCGGGCCTTGCGTTGGTCTGAATCCGGTTTTTACTAGTTGAAGATCCGCCTAAACGCTACAAACTCTTCGCAAAACCCAGCTAATTAACCGACTCGAAGCACATGGTGTGCATTCGCTTAGCATAAGTAGATGATGTATCTGATGTATTGCGAACCAAATCCTCGTTCAATTCGAGGTCGAGTCGTATCAGAGAGGTCTTCGTCTTTTTCTCTTATCCATTGAGTAGAATGGGGGAAAGCTACCGCTATTGCTTCTCGGTACCATGGGGCCTCCTCAGCCACACTTGTGGAATTCATTTCCTTCGCTGCCACTCCCAAACTTCGACTCACCTCAACAAATCAAACACCGTTATAAATCAGACTCGAAGCACATGGTGTGCAATCGCTTGCCATAGGTGTGTAATGGTATCTAATGTATTGCGAACCCAAATCCTCGTTCGATTCGAGGTCGAGTCATATCGCGGTGTGCCGTAGTTTTTTCCCCAGCTTTCACGTTTTCGATAGCAATATTTTGCCCGCTCAATACCTAAGCTACTCCTAATAACCCGCTGCGCAGGAAGCGTACTCACTGGCTATGACCATAACAGTGAAATATCAATCTCTCGTTCAATTCGAGGCCGGGTCTTGGTCCAACACTTGCGGCATCTGTCTTTTTGTAGGCATTCGGTACAAATCCATCGCCGTTACAATTATAGATCAGACTCGAAGCACACGGTGTGCATCCGCTGATAGTATCGAGGTTATTGCGACGAACCAAGTTGGTTCAACCAACCCCTCGTTCAATTCGAGGTCGAGTCCTGGGGCTGGGGCTTCAGTTTCCAATTGTTTTTCTATATTGATTGAAGAGGCTTTTCCTTCAGCGCTTGCGGGTAATATTAATACATATACGAAGACCCGCAGCACACCGGGTGCATCCACCTCTCGTTCTGAGCGTTTTCTAGGTCAAATGATAGTGGATTCCCTCGTTCGATCCGAGGGCGGGTCCTACGTCGAATTCGATTTTTTTTCTTTTGCTCCTTCAAGCTTCAAGATTCACCTCAAAGCTAATACAAACCCTGTGCAAACCCCAACCAATTAATCGACTCGAAGCACATAGTGTGCATTGCTCTTCAAATTAAAGTTCAATTGCATAATCATCGCAATTCGAGCTTCCTCGTTCAATTCGAGGTCGAGTCCCAAGCTGCATTCGAGCCTCAATCGTCTTTTTTCGTTTGTTACTTGATTAATATTATTATAAGCAAGAAGAGACCTCCATCTTCTCGTTACCGGTATCTTAGCTATTTAGAATACTTAGTAGTAGACCCCGAATTGAATTAAGACCCGCAGCACACTGGGTGCATCCAGTTGCCGTTCATCACGATTGAAAAACAGTAATTGTGAATTGCCTCGTTCGATGACTTCGATTCGAGGCCGGGTCTTGCGTTGGTCTGAATCCGATTTTTACTGGTTAAAGATCCGCCTAAACACAACAAAATTTGCCCATAATACCGACAATTAGCTGACTCGAAGCACACGGTGTGCATTCGCTTCCCATCTGGGCGAAGTATCGAAGCTATCGCGAGCCAAATCCTCGTTCGATTCGAGGGCGAGTCCTGTGAGAGATGTTCTCTTCCTCTTTTTCTCTTATTGATTGAATGAGAACAAGCTATTCATTGAATAGGAGAAAGCTACTCCCATCGTTTCTCGTTACTTAGCCGCGTCTTGAGCCACCCTTGGGAAATTCATGTCCTTCAAATTCGTTGCCATTCCCAAGACTTCAACTAGCCTCAACAAATTAAACGCCGTTATAAATCAGACTCGAAGCACACGGTGTGCATTCGCTTGCTATCTCGCTGATGGTATCGACGTTATGGCGAACCAACCCCTCGTTCAATTCGAGATCGAGTCCTGGGGCTTCAGTTTCCAATTGTTTTTTATATTGATTGAATGGGTAGATAGCCAGCGCCTCTCGCAAGGAATAGGTAGTAGACTTCCCAGTAGACACAAATACTAAGACCCGCAGCACATTGGGTGCATCCACCTCTCGTTCTGGGTGTTGTCTAAGGTCAAATGATAGTGGATTCCCTCGTTCGATCCGAGGGCGGGTCTTACCAGTCGTATTCGAATTTTTTTCTTGCTCCTTCAAGATCCATCTCAAGGCTACAAAAATCTGCTCAAACCCCAACATATTCATCGGCTCAAGGCACATTGTGTGCATCGCGCTCTGCTTTCATGATGATCGCAATGTGAGCTTCCTCGTTCAATTTGAGATCGAGTCCTAAGCTGCAGTCGAGCTTCAATCGTCTTTTTCGTTTGTTACTTGATTATCATAAGCAGGAAGATACCGCCATCGATATCACTTCCCGTCAACTTAGAAATAGGTAGTAGACTTCCCAGTGGGAACCCTGAACTAAGACCCGCAGCACACTGGGTGCTTCCATATCTCGTGGAGGATAGAAAAGACGTACGTTAGTGGATTTCCTCGTTCGATTCGGGGCGGGTCGTTTGATCGTTCGCTTCTGTGCTGTTTTTTTCTGCTTCCGCCCCATTACTGACATCGAACGCGGCGAAGTATCCAGATTCCATGACCTTCCTCCCGCTATGCAAGATGGGATCCGCCTCAAGCCTTCAAACTAAACTGTCCACGCAAATCTCGGTGATCACATCGATCACTGGTACCAGCGCTCCATCTTCCAGGTATTTCCCTATAGCCCCTTGCTTTCGACTGAGGGTTAATTTATACAGGTAGAGCTACAGTCTCAAAAACACGCACAGCCCACTGGGTGCATCTCTGCCATTAGCGCTCGCCTGTCATGCGGATTCCCTCGTTCGATTCGAGGGCGAGTCTTATCGCGGGTTTTGATACTTTTGCTGCTACAAGATCCGCCTCAACGTTAGAAAATTCTACGCCAACGCAGCCATTGAGTAGACTCGAAGTACATGATGTGCATTCCCTTGCGATTTCACTGCAAGCATTGAAGTTATTGCGAGCCTCCTCGTTCAATTCGAGATCGAGTCCTGGGGCTTCAGTTTCAGATTGTTTTTCCCAAACTGCCTCAATACTACACATTTACATTCATTTAAATTTAGCCAACTCGAATCAAAGTGCACTGGCCCGCAGACTAGGGACTTTGCCTATCAACGCGAATCTCCTTGATTGATTCAAGGTCCATTACCAGTAGTCCATTCTTTGAAGTTTTCCACGCAGCTTTCAACATACAAATACTATTCTCGCTTCGTTTCGATCTCTCTAAACAGATCTAGACCAACTACGAAACGGTACTTCGATTCATCATTCTGACTCCTCTCCTCTTCTCTCCTCCATTGAAATCACACATTAAAAGACCACGCCACCGGCGAAAGCGTCGTCTGGCTTTCATTATCCTCCAACACGCCAAAAGCGAAGTCGGTCAGCTCGATATTCTGCGTCCCAGCGCCGCCGGTGTAGTTGCCGCTGAACACGGCGGGTACGCTCTTTCCGTTGTCTGCCAGCGCAGGTAATTTCGGTCAGTTTTCCGCCGCGTCGATGCTGTGAATGAGAATTAACTTACAGCTGATAGTGATGCTGTCCTGGCAGCAGCGGTGGCTTCCGATGAGCTCGACAGGGATGGAGATCCCTAAAGGTCCGTTGAAGGGGGGGCAGCCGCAGTTAGAGGTCTCGGTGAATCCCTTGGTCGCTACATCGGGATTCGACAGTATTGCATCAGCGGCGCCACAGGGCGAGTGCAAGCCTCGAACTAACCTGTACCAGTGAAGGCGCTAGCGCTTCCGACGAACACCGCAGTGGTGGCAATCAGAGTAAGCAAAGACTTGTTGAAGAACATTTGGTGGGTGTTTTGATTTAATTCAGCGGGAGTGAACTGAGAAATGGGAAGTTTGAATGCAGGCTTTTAAGCTGTTGAACAGTCCGACCTTGGTCCGACCAGCGGATGGAGAAATGGAAATTATCCCCAGTTGAAGGGACTAAAGCACGCTGAATGTGCCGTAGGTTTACTCTGGTCCAGTAAGTACATGACAAAGCTCATCGGATTATTCACTCGTTGTCTCAGTGAATGGCACGCCGGTGGAGTAGTATACTCAGGGCAAGAGTAGGATTGATTCCGATTCTGTAGTTGTAAACAAGATTCAAAACTTCGCCGCCTTGGCAAGTTCCTCTGTTAGGTATATTCCTTCGTTTCATTTAGGTGGAGGTCATTCTGTGAGCGGCGGTTACCCTGCTCAGCTCGTTTTGTTTCGATTCTAATCGTGCCCAGGTAACCTCACGTTGTACTAGCCTGCCGGAACAGAAACCCGGTCTAACACGGTGAAGAGAAATGCAGACCGGTAGAACGTAAACTCTGTTCAAACGTGAAAATATGCGTACCACAACGAAATTCAATCTGTTCCTGAATACTTACGAAAATCTATGTCTAGAGTCTCACTATTCAAGACTGTCATCACCTCCCATTTAGCCCCAGATCGTCCTAACACGGTGTTTTCTCGGATGTCAGAGGCCACTGATGTCAGACTTGACCGGAGTGAAAGAAATTCAAATAAGAACGCCGATCGTGGCCGTGTCCTGCGACCTGAACGGGATTACTTAGGGCTATTTTCAGGCAGGGAATGTATGCTGCCGTTGATTTCCGGGACAGGGTTGGGAATGGTGGGTGATTTTTATTTGGATTCAATTCCTATTCCAATAAGTACCTATTGGGGACGAGAGTTCGGGTATAGTAACGATTATGGTGCAGAATTTATTGAGCGCTATAACGTTCAAAGCCCATAAAATCCACGTTGCGTGATTCTTGTTTGACTTTCTCCCCTATATCCTGAAATCTTACTACGGAACGGTCGTAGTGGCTTAGTTGATTGAGCTCGGATTAGGCAGACTGAGTCCCTAGTATATACCGCCCCCAGCCCTTAATCGACAAAGCAAACTAACTGCTACTTGATTGCTACGGTTGAACTCGGGCAAAACGGTCCGTGACGGTTGTACCGGGCCGGTCGTATTTGGCGGTGCTTGGATGATGTTTGCCAGTGCTTACGTATGCAATGCTTGCTCCCGCCCATCATCACTGGCTTTCTTGGATGTGCAATTTTGGCGGCCAACCAATCTCAAGTCGAAGCGCCCGGGTATCCAGACGACCGGGGATTTATCTCCGTCTACAAGGCCTTGGCTTGATCTCCGTCTACAAGTGCGAGTCTGCGACTGGCAACTGCGCTTGATCTGGCTCAGCCTGGCTGCCGTCCTTCACCAGGCGCTTCTGGGCTCTCCATTCGCTCCTCGAACGATCCTATCTTCTCGAAAGGATGTTCTTTGGACCGCGACACCAGGTCCCTCCTAGAGTAATCCCGTTTGCCCCAGTGCAACACGGTAGCTCCTCCGCCCTTACTTCAATGTACGCGGAGATCGCTCAGTTTCACATACGTATCCCATCGAGTCTAGTGTCGGTGTAGTCTCGGATACCCAGACCTTCCTGCGTAATCCTTGTTGGCGTAGTTTACGCAGAGTCGGAGCTCTTTCCTAATCCGTAATTCCAATGACAGTTTTGACGTTTGATTGATTTTCGTGATGATGGATGTGGGGACTTAGGAAGGTCTGGGCCACTTCCATTGGACGACCTACCATAACCCCCGCCGAGCTCATTGAGTCGCGTGTATGCTTTGTATTGTAGCCATATTCAGTGGCTGCGCGCAGCCACGCATCATGTAGGAGCTGTTGAGAGTGCTCGCCGAGAGCGGGGTGACGAGGTGGCGGCGGACGCGAGCGAACGAAGTGGATGCAGTGACGCGCGAAGTGGGGTTATGGTAGGTGCCCCAATCGAAGTGGCCCAGACGTTCCTACGCCCTTGTTCCGATCACCCTCAAAATCAATCAACCGCCAAAAGCTGTCATTGAAATTACAGATTAGGAAGTAGCTCCGATATATCTAATCTCGCCCTCTCGGACTGCGGAGGAACGTCTGGGTATCCGAGACTATGTCGGTGTAACTTCGGGGCGGGTGAGAACTGAGCGTTGCAGCCCTGTGTCTAGCTTTATTCTCTCGCTGATTTGGCCCTACGTTGGGCAGTGGATATGTGCACGTTGCGTTTTGGATTTCGCAGGCGAGTTGCTTCTTTACTTGTGCTTTGGTCTGACAAAGGCTCAACGTGATAAAGATGAGTTGAATACCGCATGGTCAGGCATCAGAAGGTTGAGTGGTAAGGGCAAAAGATGCCGCGCTACCCTTTCCCTACGACAAGGGTCCAACGTACGCCTTCAGCAAGGCACGCAGCACACTGAGGAATTCGCCTAAATCGACAACAGGGAGCAGCCTGCGGTGGACACGGTTCAATAGTAAGCATGTCCGTACCCTGCCGGTTTCATTATGATCTTCGGTGCCTTTAGACACGAAATATCGTCAGATACCCGTGTGAGCGCCGCCTTGCACCATCCGACATTGATTGATACCATTCGGCGAGGACGCGTCAAGCGCCTCTATCTACTCAGCGCGGGAAGCTCAATCGATGCAAGTGTTCCATCCGTCTTACTGAAAATTACTGCACTACAAAAATAAATACCCTCCTCCCCGAACCCGCCCGCATCTAGTGTTTCATCCAACAAGAAAAGGTATAAAATACAACTCCGCTCTTCCATTATCCCTCATCCACCTTTCGGATTCAACTAACAAGCGATTCAGATATGATCTCCGTCTTCGCCATTTTCTCTTCGCTCCTCATCGCCAGCGCCGCCGCTGGACCGTTGCAAGCTCGCGCGGCCTGCAACCCCGCTGTTGCTGGCAAAGGAATCAACATCGTCAATGGACAATTCCAGCTCGGGTACCCAGCGTACTCTCCAAACGTTCCCATTGAGTCGGAGGCACTTACTACCCCGCTCACCCCTGTTTTCACCGTTGACGCGAGTGGAAATGGACTCTTGAGGTCTGTTCTCGTACATCGCGGCCGGTTCAATTCATATGAACTTAGCATTTTTTTTTCGATAGCGTCAATAATGCGCCTGCGGGGGCCACGCCGTTGTATCCTACCGAGGTGAGCCGCACTCAGGTGTTGCTCGAGGCTCGTATCAGTGGATCTCCGGGAAACTTGTAAGTGTCCTTCCCTGTCACAGTTGGGAACAAAGACCAATGCTCAGCACCATCTCTACAGCTCTCAAGGATTCTCTTTCGTTTGCAGCGAGTGCAGTGAGCCCACCATCGCACACGGCTGTGCGGTTATCTCGGATGCTACGGGGCAGTGCGTGCAGATTGGTACGGCGGTTGGACAGCCGGCGAGTATCTCGCAATGCACGGGGCAGCCTGTTGGGAATCAAGCCTTCACTGTTATTATTTCTTGAAGCCTGGAATTTGTGGTTGATATGCTATGTTCTCATATGTGTCGATCGACTGCTTTGATAATTCTGTTTAATTTTTTTCGAGGACTCAGGAACCTCATACTCAAAATCCGCGACCCCGACACTTTGTCCAAATTCGGGACCAGAATGTCCACGACCTGAAATTCCTCTCTTCCTTTTTTTTTTTTTTTTTTGGAGTGTTTGGTCTTTGAAAACCTAACGATTCTCAGTCTGCAGAAGCATTCTAAGGTCGTCCACTTTGTTTACTAGTCTTTCGAAACCAGTGAGAGCCAGGGAAAATTGTCCCGGAGGAAATGCCGTTACGCACAAAACAAAATTAGTGTGGGGCTCCAGCCGAAAGTTTGGTTAACCAACTCCAGTACGACCAGGCTGCATACCCACTAAAACCCCCCTTAAGGTAGTCCAGTCATCCGGCAGGGAATCTTCGTCTACTAGTAAACCTGACCAGGTTTTCAGAACACTCTTTCTACCCAACGCGAGCGTCCCCTCTTCCGAAATCTCGTTACTACGGATAAACAAATGATCAAGGCAATTGACGATGTATATCTCGAAAGTGCAATCTTGCATGTCATACAATCAGATCATTCGGTGATTCCCTGCGCATGACCTCTTCAACTTGCTCCTGCACTTGAGCTTCAGTCAAAGAGTCTCCAAGCGCCACAATGGCCTTTAACGCTTGAGGAATCTCGGGTGATGCTCGACGCACTGGAAAATACATGTTCCAAGTCTTATCGCCATCATTGAACCTCATCGCCACCACCGTCATACGGCCCCTGCTGCGGGCCACTTGCCCGTACAACGGATCATCAAATTCAGTACCATCCTGAAGAACCCCCGTGTCGAGGTGCTGGATCTTGAATTCAGGATGCGCGTAGTCGAAAAATGCGAGCAGCATCGCTCGAGGATTTGAGATCTGTGTTTTCACGTAGTCGGTTGCCACTGCAGCGCTGTGGGACTGCCAGTCGTGCCGAAGGAGGAAGTGCAGGAATGCGTCCTCCTTGCGTGTGCAGATCCGATGCAATTCTGGCGGACGGTTGTGAGTATTACCGATCGGAGAAGCGGGCTAAGTGTGTACTTTTTCTGCCATCCCCAAACGACGAGCATCCTTCTCGATGCCCCGCATTCCAATGGGCAATCTGACATTCGCGTGAACAGTAGAATGCACTCAGACAACCAGAGCAGCGCCGGAGGTTTCTTTTCGGCCGGATTATCGTACACTGCAGAAAGGTAAAGCTATCAGGCATATCGGATATCATCGATAAAATGAGTACCTCGACATTATCGCAAGCCCTCTGGGTGATACGACCGGGTGCGTCAAAGAGATTGAGAACAGCAAGCCGACTTGCCAGAATTTCCGTGAAATTCGTCCAAACTTTCTTCGTTTCCTCATGGTAGATCACCCTAGAAACAGTCGTTTTGGATTCGGCCAACCCCATAACTTTCAGAACGCCACGATACACTGTCGACGGTGTGAGGAAGTCGCAGATGATGCCGCATAGTATCCCCTCGTGTACATTGTCCGAGGCATCGGCCTGAGCGCAACATAGCAGCACGTCCAAGAGGCCAGTTTCCAGAGCGGATTGTAGCTCGTGGCCCGCACGACGAAGAAGAAAAAGGTCATCCAACTGGGAGAGACCGGCCTTTACGTGTTCCCACTCGAAGGGTGGGAATTCGCGTAGTAATGGGCGTGGAAGTTCGAGGAAGGCATACATTACCATTGTCAGCGTCTTGACGTATCCGTGTCGAACGAGGGCCGGGTACAGCGAGGCTGAGTCGGAAAGACCAACCACAGTAGTGACAACAAGTCGAAAAATTCGAAACCTTGTTTCCGTTGTAAGTGGATTGGCGGATCCCGAATGTCGATAGATCAAAGGGTCACATTGGCGATTTATGAGCTTGGCAAAATGGTCCAAATCGCCGTCCGAACCTTCGATGACTTCATCCAGAGAAATGCCGTCACCGTCAGCAAACACATCGCGGACAACCATTGCAAAGTGGTCGTCAAGCACTAAATCTTTCTCTGCTTGAGAATACCAAGCACGTACAGCGAGTACGCGAAAGCCGGGAGTCGAGACCATCAGGTTCATATTTTGTGGGTGCTCCGCGCCGATACAGTGACAGAAGAGCATCAGAGCAAGGTATAAGTCGTCAACCGGGGGTAGATTCACCGACGCTCGCAAGAAGCAGGAGTTATCGAAGAAGAATTGGACCCAAGGGACGATGCGAGGCCAGAGCTCAATTCCAGGCCCGCGCGGGGGGTTGGTGCGAGCAGCGACCTGGAACGAAGTAATTGCCGCTCTGGTGTTGCACTGGCACGCTGATTCTTCCGTCCAATCCTCCATATTTTCTACCTGTGGGATACGAACGGGATCGAGGAGGTGATAGAACACAGGAAAAAAGTCCGCTGGAGTTGAAAGAGCTATCGCAGCATCTCTGAAGTGAGAGACTTCCGATCTCGACGGATAGGCGGGGTAAGTGACCAGCATTGGTGCGACCACACGCTAAAAAGTGGCATCAGAAGCTATCGGCAAAGATGAGCACTACCACATAGCATACTCGAGAGGAGAGGGGAAGTCGACCGAGGCGATTGAGCTGCAAAAGAGGATGCATCCGTCGCGAGATGGTGGTTCTGGTCAAGGAGTTTGGTGTGACAGGTCACAGTTGCGTGACGCAAGCGGAGTTCAAATTTTTATCCTAAGCTTTCGACATGAGCGTTCGCCATCCAGGACTGTCAATGGTGTTGGTATAAATACACTCTATGGAAGCAAGAAAGTCAAGGCTACAATGGTAAACAAATGGACGAGTCTACTGCGAAGGAAACGAATCAACGAGAATGCCATCAAAACGACCCGACCGAACGAACGAAAAGAATGTGGATATACAAACGAGTGGTATGCGTCGGAGGATGTCTAGCATCCCCGCGCTTGGTTTTTATCTTCATCTCCGAATTCTTCCCCTCTCTCCCTCCCAACGGTACGCACAGGAAACCAGCTACGACAGCGCACGAAGCACAACGCCCTCCCGCATCGCAGGCAACGCCGCGCGCCACTGAGCGATCCCCAGCGCGATGAAGAGGTGCCAGATCGCGTGCGAGCCTTTCGAATCCAGCATCAGCGAATGATTTCCAGAGGGAAGAGAGAGAAAGAGACGCACCGAACCCAACGCTCTCCATCCCCTCCGCCCATTTCGACATGTTCTTCGCATGCGTATGATGATGGTCATGCACCGATTTCGAGAGGAAGAAACGCTCCGGAATATGCAGGGCGTAGAATATTACGCCGACGCCGCAGGATGTCAAAGTGGGTGTTATATGTTCTGTTGGAGAAACATTCTATTAGTTGAAGGGAAAGGAAGACAGGACAAGGGAAGAAATGAGGACGAGGCACAGAACAGGAGGAAGGTAAACACATCAGACGCCGAATCCCCACCGTCCCAAGGCCGAAAGCGTCTAAACCTGACTCGAGGGAAACAAAGCCGAGCGACAAAGCACCGAGTATGAAACGCAAGACAAAGAAAGAAAAACTTGCGCAACACCTGCTAAAGCATGGCGTGGCGATTACTACAACCGCGAATCGAAGCCACGCGACGCAGATTTGGGTGGAAAGAACTCAACTCCCTGAAGAGCTTGCAACGCCGATGCAAGATTGGTACAACAAATGCACGAAACGAGGAGAATAATGAACAGATGGAAGGAGAACTCACCCAAAACTCCCCAAATTGCGTCGCTTCCGTACAGGTATCCCACCCCCGCGATGGGGAGGACGGCGGAGGCCACGAGGGAGAGGAAGAATGCGAGGCGGAGGAGCTGTGCGTCGGTGTGAGCAGGAACAATGAAGCAAACGGTGATACATGAGAATCACGCACCCGATTCTCGTACCGATCAAACCACTTCATGAACGGAAACACCGTGCCCATGATAGCTGTAACGAGACAAAGCGCAAGGAGAGGGTAGGCAGCGGGATGGAGGGGTAGATCGGGATACGAAGGCGAGGGGGCGTAGGAGTACGAGATAATGCTTGAGATCGATGCGGAGATTAGCCTGTGGGGAAGAAATTGCGTTCAACGAATAGATTTCGATAATACACCTAGTAGGGACTCACCACCCAATCCCGACATAATCCACCCTCGCGCACATACGCATCGCTCTTTGATGCGCGCAGCCGGACATTGTGTGCCAGACAACAGATGAGCCGAGACATAGCATGGCAGCGAGGGTGAACAAAGTTGAGGTGAGATCAGCTTTGGTCGTTGAGGCCGAGTTCAGCGGTGTGAATGGGAACGGCAAGAGCGTCGACATTGCCGAGGGAAAGAGGAGGGAGAAGAGGAAGAGAAGAAGGGGTGCGAGGTGGGTTTGGATGTTCACTATACATTGCTCAGCTTAATACGTCTGTTTATTGCAAATAGCAAAAGAACACGCACGGAACTCATTATGAGCCTCGAAAATACTCCCGACTAGCTTCCCCGGCCGACTCAGCGGAATGAAGCGATAGGAAGTGAGTGTGTAGGGACTGTGTTGCCACGCAGGTGGAAGGGTGGAGGCGGTAATGCGACCTGAACCGTTGGAGGAGGCGAGGAGGGCGGCATTGACGGCGGGGTCTTCCTCCACTTTTGTGGGGAGGGATGGCAGAGACACAGGGAGAGAGAACGACGGCAATGGCATCTTCTGCCTCAACGCTGACAAGATGTCGACGAGAGCGATGAGCGACGACGCCGGCGATGGTGACGAAGCTGCGAGGCGCCGTCGGGTACGATAGCGGCGGCTTGGTTGGGTTGCCATTGAGGAGGGAACGGAAGAAAAGGAGTGTGAGCGTTGTCGGCGACAACGACGGGGAGGAGGAGGGGGAGAGGGAGAGGGAGAGGGAGAAGGGGACGAGAGACGCTGGGCGCCGAAGAAGACGGTGAGAAGAGAAGCGAAAAATCGAAATTGATTTTTGAGTTGGTGATGCCATGTGGCGATCTCTGATCGAAGCACCCCGATCAATGAAGTGATCCGTTGCCACGCGCCACTCCGTCATCGAATTTGACATCGGGAGATGCCGACGGTGGTTCAACGTGAGTTGAACTTTGCGTTTTCATCTCTGTGCCTTCGTTTTCACTGCAATCAAATTATGTAGAGGTGGAATAGAAGGCCTCAAAATTTCTTTAGCTGATGGACTCGATCGGTACCAAAATCAGATTGAGAAGAATCAGAGATGGGAAAGCATCTTATGATCTCGATGTAGTATGTACTCACATGTTCTCAAGCCAAACGGAAGTTTCCTTCACGAAGTATTGAAGACATGAGCCTTGCAGGAATCTTCTTTGAATTCAGGCTTTGGCCCTAGCTATAGGTATCTCTTCGTGCCATAGAACTCTCCGCCCGTTCAGTCACTTGTTCCTCGTTCAAATAGCAGACTAAGCAATCCGAGGTTCTCTGGCAGAAAAGAATCAAACAGAGCTAGAAGTACTGGCGTCAACAAAATAGGGAAATTTGAAAAACACGACGGCGAAACTAGAGCCGCAGCGGAGTGACTCTACTGGCGAGCGAACACAATTGCAAGTGTTGCGCTCTGATGATTTGGCTGACAACCTTCCTTGACAATACTCACAAAACGCTCAAGTTGGAATTTTCTGAGGCAACTCAGATCCTTCCCTTTTTGCCAAAAAAACATCATAAGTACACCCCCCCTATGGCTCGCGCTGGAGTTGATCCAGCTTCTTCCGCCGCCGACTTCTGAATTCGCTTCTGAGACACGAATGCGATTGAAATCACTATGGAGCCGATACTTACCCTGCTGGTTGCATACAGCTTTGGTGTGTTCGTTCAGTGAACGCGAAATTCACGAGTAGTCTAACTTACTCGGAAGCTGATTTGGCTACTCGACGTTCAAACTCATCATTAGATTCTTCCTCATTCTAAAAGAAAAAAATTGACGAGTTCGCGTACCATACCACAGGCAACTCAGGCTGGAATCGAACCAGCTTCCTCCTCGTTGAATTTTGACTTCACGGCATATTGAAAGGGGAGACGGTTCACCCGACTCTGAGTTTAAAATATGTACATTCAGGGGCCAGTCGATCCTTCGCAACGAACAGAAGGGGCTCTAGAGGTTGAATCTACTGAATCCAAGGCCAAGTGGAACCTTCAAATATTGAAGCCAGAAAATCTAAACAGCTATTCACAACGAATCAAGCTGAATGTAACAAGCTCGCAATGCACTTCAGTTCCGAATCCTTCACTAGCCAAAATATAATATAGGTACGATTGCCCGAGTAAAAAAAGCATACTACAACTTCAATCATAGCCCGAGCTGGAATCGAACCAGCCTCTTCCGCAGTGATACCAAATTCGAGAACTTTTTATCGCGGATACGGGCCACCCGACTCTGAGTTCCTCGACTCGGTTCGGTTATATGGGTGAGTTGACCTCGGGGAGCCTTTTCGAACTGGTCGACATCCTAGTGGATGGGATTTGGGAAAAAAAATGCACTGCATGAAATGCGCACAACTCAGGCTGGAATCGAACCAGCGTCTTCCACACTCAACTTTCCAAGATCGTAGTCTATCAACCTGAGCGGATACGACCCTGTCGACTGAGTTCCTGCACAGGTTCCACTAAATTCGGGATAAGTTCACCGGCATGAAAGCTTCCTATGCAAATGCAAATGCCGCTACCATCCACGCCAAATATGTTGACAGAAGACGATGCAAGTCCTCAGGCTGGCATCAAAATCAAACCAGGCTACTGTATTCTGCAAATAAAGATTCGAAGTTCACCCATTCAAATCGGATGCCCATCATTCGACTCTACGTTGTTACAAAATTTCAAAGGTAAGAAACTCATACACGAGGGAATCAATCATTTTCGCCGAAGCCAGACTGATCTCGGACATTCAACGTAGGGTAGGGTACTCTCCAAAGCCCGCGCTCTACCGGTGGACATTGATGGAGCAAGCAAAAACATCTACGAAGTAACAGAATGATGACTCGAGCTAGAATCGAACCAGCCTGACTTGCAGAATAGAGCACCAAGAAAGACTGTGACTTGAAGCAGATGTGAATCGCCTCGCCATCGAGTCATTGAGCAATGAAGAATCGTTGAGAAGGTTATCTCCGCTTACCCCAATTACTGTTTGTAATCTAATCCGTCCGTCCTACTTAGTATTCCATTCAAAATTAGCTAAACAAACGCAGCGGCAAACTGAACAAAAGATGAAATAAAGTACCTCCTGTTCACCCAAAGGAGATTCCAAGCTGGAGTTGAACCAGCCTCCTCCGCGTGAACAACGTGTCGCATCCTTCCTAATATTAGCGATGCGAATGATTTTACCATCGAGTTCTCAACTGCTGGCAATTGCAGGGACAATCTCACATGAATCGAGGAATAACCCCGAATATGTGGGAACTTGAATCCCCGATGCCTGATAATTCGAAGTATAGATCGACTCACGGTTATACCTTACCCAAGGATGGGCAATTGAAACCGATGACCTGAATATTAGAATAAATTCATAAACGACCATTACCGTGTCAGTTACTGTTTTTCGCTGGCACTGCAAGTCGTTCTTTTAGCTCCACGCATAATTATTGACTGCACTGTGCCACGGTTAGCTTCAGGAAACTGATTCTTGCGACGGCTTAACGCTGTGTCCGATTTCGTAGGCTTTCTGCTACTTCAACATGCCGATCGGAAAATGCCGAAGCAATCATCTTCGGCAGTTCGGGTGAGATCAGTGATGTTGTACAAACAACGCACCACACCCCGCCTCTTGTTCTTCCCCATCATCTTCCTCCAGACCCAATCCTCTCGAACGCGATCCCGTCTCATTCCATTGCGGATAGCCCAGAATCTTCTGAGCACTCAACTTGCATGCATCCCTTCAAGTTTTGCCCTGGCGTGCCGACAGTATCGTACTTATCCGAGTCAGCGACTTTGCTTCCGACCCATTCGAAGCGGTCGGTTTCTTTCAGTATCCTTATCTATGTTACCGATACTCTTCTTTCAAAGGACTAACATCGGTGGCTTGTCGATCTACAAGTGTCCAATCGCTGAAAACGCACCCGCATCTCCGTTCATCTTCACGGCGGCCCGCCATCGATGGCCACGTACTCTTGCGTAAATTTAGCTTCCCTCCTGGAGCCACCAAACGGCCGATCTATAATTGTCTGCAATTGAACATCACCGCACCTCATTGAATCGCTCGCCGCCTGCGGACTTATCATCTGGTCGCACAAGTCTTTCTGACTCTTTCATATGCTTCGGGCTTCTCCCGCCGGCTCCGCAGAGATAGAACTTGATGGATCCACCCAGCTGATCAACGCGACCTTGTGCGTAGCTGGATTATTTTAAGGAGACCCTCTATCATATAAGTTGCTTACGGTTTCCGAGTATTCCTGTGCGCAGTCCCCCTTCCGCTATGCTGCTCTCTTGGATTGTCTCGTTGTCTGTTGTTTCGTCCGTTATCGGAGGGCAAATTCCCATCGTAGACGGCGTGTATGGCGGCGTGGGCTCGACTGATGCGCCTCAAGTGAAGACGGAAACGATAACGCCGCTTGCAACCACTCCAGGCGCGCTTCGGCTCACTTTGAATTCGGGCGTTTGCGGTACGTGACTATATCGGGCTCCTCTCAATTTGCTGAATGAGATGAGCAGAAACAACACCCGGCGTATTCCAAGCATCAGGATACGGCGATTTGACCTCATCGAAAAGTATCTTGTGCGTCTACTTTTTCAATTCGATTCTCCTTGTTTATCACTCATATGCTCGTAGCTTCTGGTACTTTGCCGCACGCAACAACCCCTCCACCGCTCCGCTCTCCCTCTGGTTCAATGGCGGGGTACGTTCTCATTCTTTTCCTCCTTCTTCCTCCAAGCTGATACAATATCCCGCAGCCTGGCTCCTCCTCAATGATCGGCCTCCTCCAAGAACTTGGCCCTTGCCGCATCACCAACGACTCCTCCTCCGTCACGCTCAACCCCTTCTCCTGGAACACCAATGCCAATGTACTCTTCATCGATCAGCCTGTGGGCGTTGGCTTTTCGCATGGGACGCTGAGCGTGGGGACGTCGGTTGATGCGGCGAAGGATGTGTGGACCTTCCTACAGATATTCTTGAAAGATTCACATTTTTCGGCGCTGGCGAAGAATGATTTGGCGCTTTGGACGGAGTCGTGCGTGAACTTCCTCTCAGGATGAGTTGGCCCGGGAAGATTGATTTTGGGTTTGCTTTGATTTAGGTATGGAGGACACTACGGACCTACGTTTGCTGCGTACTTCCTCTCTCAAAACGCGGCCATTGCGGCGGGGACTGTCAGCGGACTGCCTCTCAATCTCAAGACACTGGGCGTCGGTGATGGCTTGACTGTGCGTCTTTCGTTTCCTGCTTGTGAATACGTTCCCCTGATGATGAATCGTATCTTCCTTGGTATGTAGGACCCAATCTCGCAATATCCGGGCTACCTCACCTACGCCGCCTCCAACCCCTACCACCCGCTTGTCTCGTCTTCCGTTCTTGCGCGTGCGAACACGGCGTGGACGACTCCTACGACTGGGTGCCGGGATCGTGTGCGTCTCCGGGCTTTCGCTTCGATATCTCGACTAATCATAGACTTACCTTGGTACAGATTATCGCGTGTAACAACGGCGGCTCAAACTCGGTGTGCTCCGCCGCGCAGAGTTACTGCAATAACAATATTCTGTCACCGCTTGCGGGGAACTTTGATGTGCGTCTCCCAGGCTCTCACTCAACATCCTCCTCCTTCGCGTCTGGGCCAATTCTCCATTTTTTGAGATTTTGATTTCAATCGGACTGATATGGAAACTTGCCCAGGTGTACTACGTCCCCTCTGGATCCGACGACCCCTACCCGCCCGATATCTCGAGCTACTTGGCTTCGGTGCGGACGAAGATCGGCGCCGAGGTTACATGGCAAGAAACGAACGAACAGGTGTACAGCAATTTCGCGGCCACTGGTATGTTCCCCAACATAACACAATTTATTCCTTTGTTGACTGGGATGTTGTCGGGATAGGCGACTGGATGCGTACATCCCTTCCTGACCTCGAGATTGTGATTAACTCGGGCGTGAGGGTGTTGATATATGATGGAGATGCGGTGCGTTATCTCTCGACTTGCTCCTCCCCCTCTCAATTTGAGCTGTAATCTGACATTCATGGTGGATCTGTAGGATTATATTCTGAACTTCAACGGTGTCGAAGCGATGGTGCGTTCTGAAACTCTTCTTGACGTTTGATTCCCCTGGTTTTGTTTTAAGCGATTACAATCATAGGTTGCAAATTTGAACACAAAATTCAGCGCGCAATTCAACGCGCAGCAATTTGCACCTTACAAAGTCAAGGGATTGCTTGCAGGGCAGTTTAAGAATGCTGGGACTTTGTGAATCTTTTCTTTCTTTCTATTTCCATGATGTGAATCGTGAACTGACGAACGTCTCTATAGCTCATACGTCCGCATCTACGGCGCCGGCCACGAAGTACCCGCGTACAAGAACGGCTCACTTGCGGTGGGGCAGGCGGCGTTCCAGATGTTTTCGCAGATTATGGCGAATCAGTCTTTGTCCTCGACGTAAGAGGATTCTGAGGGTTTTTCTTGTATTACCTGTGGCGCATCGAGTTTTTTCAGTATGAACACAGTATTTAGATTCGTTATGATGCCGTGTCTGCAGCCGGCTCTCCTTCATATTTATGGATCAACGTCAAACCTGGTTCCGTTCTCGGAACTGAGGCCACAGTCACAGGAGATGAGTACTAGTATTGGAAAAAATTGAGATCAGGATTCACACATGGTTTGCTCTGATATATCTTCTTGCGCGAAGCCGAGGCTCATAAAAAAACAATTGACCTTTATTGACGGCAGACCGAGATTCGTGGCCCACTACAAAACTTAGTTGATGAACTTGAGGAAGAGGTCAGCTTTCATTTGAAGCAGGTCTAAAAGGAATACAAGTGCTGTGCATTGAGCAGTATCGAGTTGATCGAACTCCGTGAGCAATACTTTTCGCTCAGCCAGAATTATCCTCTACGTCTTCGTCGCCTCCTTTCAACTGTTTGTACTGCAGCTGGCGCGCAAACTCCAAAGCGAGCCGATCTTCAAAATCTTTCCGAATCTCGCGACCCAGATCTGTCTGCCATCGTGGGTCGTCGGGAGGCACAATGGTCTTCATCGCCTCTTCCGCCGAACCATCGTAAGGTACTCCTAGGTCGATCATAATTCCCGCAATCGTACCCACGGTATAGTCGTCGTGAATGTCCCCTCTGCGATTTTGATAGATGATAGAATAGCGGAAATGCATGCGAAGGAATGTGTCTGTAGCGGGATCGTAGCTTTGACTGGGAGTGAAATGCGTCGGAACCATGTCATGTATATAGCCATCGGTCCTTAGAATGATGATTTTATACCCGTCGTCCACGTCAACGGTGAAGTAGTGTAGGTAGAAGTAGACGACGAGAGAAGCCTGAATTGTCAGGATGTTCGCAGCGTCAACGAATGGTTCCTGGTTCCAGCGCTGCCGGTCTGAGCGATCAGAAGTCTAGCCGATAGAAGTCAGTGCGATACGTTCACATGAAGAGGGCTACCCACCTTCCAAGATGCGACGGGCGGGATAATCCACACGGAGGTCAAGCTCTCTACTTCATTTGTGAACACGCATCGGGAAGCGTCACGTAGGGTCGCCGCATTGCGTAGGTCGACCGGTATAGAATTCAACAACTTCGATTGATCGACGTCGGCCTTCGACTCGTCCCAGAAATTATGTCCAAATGAGAGACGATGCTCTCGCGAATATTGCAGGGCCGGGAGCCCAGAATATATGCATTCCGCTGCAGAGTAAATTCAAGTCCTGCTGAAATATTACTGAAAAACCGACTTGCCATCGAAAAATATTCCATAGTTTCCGGTGGGAAGCGGTACTTCTGAGTCAGGCTCGATGACAGTTCCGTTGGGAGTCATCCAGTACTGCAGGACTCCAGTGGACGTGATTTCCACTGGACAGATGTAGATCTTCTCGCATTCCTCCTCGTCATCATCAGACTCGTTGGGCGGATCTTCCTCTTCGTCTTTTATTTCGTAGCCACGTACGGTGCCCGGCCCCGCCATGATATTCAGCCAACGGTTGAGAAGTGCGCATGTCATGGGAGTTGCATTTTGGTTGACACCTACCGATGAGGCGGTCAGCGGCAGAGGTCATCCAGAAAATTTGTGGGTCATACCGATGAGAAGCTCAGAGATGGGATGCCGTGTGACCCAGAAAAAGGTGTCGAATCCCATCGATTTCGAGTGGGTAGAAAGGAGATGACCATAATTTGCAGGGTCGGTCGTAGTGGCCGTCATTGTCTGTATCAGGAAGGTTGCTTGGTGGGAGGAAAGTGTCTATCACTTCAAGGTCCTGAGTCCAGTATATATACTCCAGATCCTCTAGTACGTAACATCTTGGAAACAGAAGTCAACTGGGCTTCTATAGGCTTCTATCACGGCTGCCGCGGCATCTCAGGAAATTAACGTTAAGTTAATTAACCGGTATCCAATCGATCGGGGTGCTTGTCCGTCCTAATTGTCGCATAATCAATAAATCATGAACCAGTCTCAGTAGGCTACGCACTAAAGATTATTGTGTGACATTATTGGTGTATTTTCGAACTCGGCGCCGCGAGTGAGTCGCCGGTGTGTCAGGAGTGCCATGTGTTCACTCTGTTCTCAATCTGTTGTTGTGGGTCCTCTCTGAGTTCGAACAACACGGTTGCTAGCGTACGCAATCGCACAATCGAGCATATTGTTCTACTTAATTTGGTTCTAATCCGATATAGCCTTCCGACGTATATCGGCTAACTCGGTCGTCGCGGCGCTCGTGTGGTTCTAGTACTGTTCTAGTGTAGTGGGAGTTCACGATCATCTCCATCAAAATTCCGCGCTCACCCGCTACCACAGAATTCTCAGCCGAAAAGAGGTCCACTTACGGTACTTACCTCGCTTTGAGCTGACCACTGAGATTCGGGTCATCTTAGACTGGCGCAAATTTGTCTAAACTTTCCTACCCATAGACACACCCTGACTGCGAAAGTATCCGATCGTGAGTTGGCCCGGGCAGCATGTAACACTTGAGATCTTCAGCCACTTGATGTTCTCCGACCTAGTGACTGTCAAGTGTCAACATTTGGCAAACAAAACCGCCGACAGCCAATGCTTGTACTGCTATTGTTACCAAGGGTTTCATTCAGCCACAAGAAGTCGCGAAGTCGCAGAAGATCGATTTCAAGAACTCAATACCTAGCCGGTCCATTCTTCGGTGTGGCGTGAGAGTCGTTGAATGCGGCCTTGTCCTCTTCCGAGAGATTGTCGCGAGGTTTGACTGAATATGGGCATGTAATTGTTTGTGCGAGTCACTGTATTTCGAGTCAGTGATCTTACGAGGACCAGGGCAGGGAAAAACTAATCTAGATTGTTGTACATCGACTGTTTAAAAGCCCTGACTGGCCGCCAGAATAGACAAGATCCTCCTCCAACTTGGAATCAAACAGCAAGTTTACTCTCTCTGCAAATGACCACTGAATCTGAGCCGTACAAATTGTACAATCCCCTTTGGTCAAAGAACTTGGATGATCGGTGTATCCTCCCCTCTTTCGACAAAACTACCAATCCCGTCACGGGTGAGGTGGTCTACAACCGATACAATTACTACGGTTGCGACCAGCGCAACGTCCATGTCTGGCAGTCTGCCAGTTCCAACGACAACGACAATATCATCATCGAAGGTGATCTAGAGGGCAGAAACCTCCTCCATTTGCTCGCAGGTACGTCGAAAAAGGGGAAGCTCTGCTAGAAAAACTTACTGTGCTCTAGGAGCGTGGTCGCCCGACCCGCAAACACCTGACGAGTACTGTCTCACTCTCAGCAACGAGTTGTTCTTGCGTTGGATTCAGGCGCTATTCTTTCCCAACGTTTTAGACTCGAACGACGTACTGAGCGCCCTCAATTTCAATCAATATTACCAGAATCGAAGCCCTCTCGAAGGTTTCGTCGTCTCTTTAGCTTGGATGACGAGCGGCCATGCTGACTGAGCTAATTGATAGATTTTGGATTACTGTACATGGGCAACGAGCCCTCGAATGACCCTCGGCAGAGCGGTTTGATAGAAAAAGGAGTCGGGGGTGAATTTCCGGGTGAAGAAATACTCATGAATTCCGAACGCCTCAAGGAAGGTCATTATTTCTTGTTGAAGAGGGGAAAGAGAATAAGCCAGAGGAGAGGTTCGTGATCTACGTGCAAAAATTTGTGAAAGGAGCTAATCACTTCGTGCTTGAAGGGGGTAAACTGGAGGTCGCCATCATCAAACGACCACCAACCTATTTTATACCTGCACGTGCAGTTTCTCGAAATAATACTCCATTGGAGACAGAGTCGAAACCCAGCCGGGTATGCGCAAACTTTCTCTGAACATTTCTTCGATCTACCCTGCTGACGCCGTATAGGATCCAAAAGTACGCCAGGCCGTTAGAATGAGAGATATGGAATGCAAGATCACCGGCGCGAGGGCGAGGGTGACTGCTCAAGGACACAATTTTCGAGGCCTGGAGTCTGCCCACATTTTTCCTGTGGCAGGCTCGTCTGTTGTGCGTGTGCAGAAAGCCTCATCTACCATGGCTCAACTTTGCGACAGTTTGCAAGGCACTTCACGGGTCCAGACCTCAAAAAGGTCATCAAGAAACTCGGACTCGAGGGTGAACCGCTGAACATAGACGTCATAATCAATGCATTTCTCTTGCGTGCAGACATTCACGTAGCTTTTGACGTTTATGAAATTTCTCCAGAGTACCAGGAAGAGGTGAGCAGCTGTAGTACCAGCCTGATAGCCTCACCTAACATGAGAGCCAGCCAAAGGACGCCGACTGCAAGTTCGGGATTCGCATCTTCGTCAAAGATGGAGCCCCCACACTTCCTCGAACCAAAGAGTGTCTGGAGCGGGTGATATCCATGGGCGAGAACTTACCAGAGATTCTCTTCAATTTGCACTACATCACTTGCCTTCAATGGTATGTAGCAGGCAACGGACGGCCGATGCCTGGTGGGTGGGACATTGGGGACAAGAAGGAACTTCAGGCGAGGAACATGAAGACGGGTCATGCCAAGCTCAAGTTGGCACCAAATCCAGATTTGTTGGCGCCGCCCCGAAAGTAAGATCTAGCGGGGGCCATTTGAGGAATAACGAGCAGTAGAAATGTACTAGAGATTCATGAATTTGTAAACAGCCCGAGGAATGTCACATGTTTCAATTACCAGTATGAATATCTCGTTCCTGCTCGACAAGACTTAGTCCCTCATTGAATATCACGGGCTGATGTTTTCGCTTTTCAATCGAAATGAGCTTTCGAATGGCATCTGTGCTTAGCTGTAATTAATTCAAGTTTGTAGTGTTGGGACTTGTCATTCTAGATGCGCGACAGATTCCGCAGACAATTGAATAAGTATTCGATAATGAGCATCTGGGGCAACTGACCTTACGGCAGAGAGTGTACAACGTGGCTCGTTCAATCCGGGTCCTGGTCTTCGTGCGACACAGTGTTTTGCTCTTTTTTTATTCGAAGGATGGGGAATCATCGAATAAGTATTATCTTGAACGAACTAGATATATTTGTTGAAGGTCCCTTCAAGTTGGTGGTGTGATTTGTGTCGGCTTGTAGAGTATCGTCGAGAAACCCTTAGTCAGGGACAGTGTCTTGGCTCTTCATTTCTGTTCAGCGAACATTCGCAGCGAGAATGAAATTGAACTGACCAAAAGCCAGAGAGCTCCAGCGTGACCCGTTCGATTCGGGCTCTGGTCTTGACGAAGATTAAATATGTGTTTTTCTTGCTTCGTTTGCTGAGAAGGGATCAGGAATCTAGATGGATGGGCTGATTGAGAGGGGAGAGAGGGAGATCGAGACCTCGTTATTTCATACGTGGGTTCAATTAATGCCTTTGATTTTAATCCCACTCTTCCAAGGCCCGTATGGCTACAGTCTAAGAATGTTCCATTTGCACACCAAGAAGAGGGATCGAGGAGAGGCAGGCCTGATGGTGGATGGCTTCGCATACCTACTTGGTACCAAATCATGCAGAGCTGGAAGTTTCAGTTTCAATTTGGAATTTGCCCGTTCGATTCGGGTTTAGTCTCATAAGACGTTGAATATCCATCTCGCTCTTTTTGCTTTCGCTTTGATGACCTTCTGTTGGTCACACAGTAAGCAGAGCGACGAGAGGAGAGAAGGAATGCAGACAGACCTCATCGATGGCGAACAAGATGCAGCTGCACTGATCTTGGGCAGCAAACGGTTGGTAGTCCTCATGGTGGTGCGAGGTGATTCGACAGCATACAGGGGATGACATCTATGAAGAATGGAATCGGATCAAAGAGATTGAACTGAACTGACCGGAAGGCAGAGAACCCAGCTTGCAAGCGGTGACCCGTTCGAGTCGGGTTCTGGTCTTGTCTGCGTTTGAAGATGCAAAGAAATTTTTGTATCGTTTGCGGGGGAAGGGATCGGGAACTTAGTTGGATGAGTTGATTAGAAAATTGAACGTACTGATTTGGGAGCAGAGGATCCTCGGCTGCGCTGCATAAAAACTCAAAAGTAATCGTCGCCATGCGTTAGATTTGAATTCCGATCTTCGATCCGTTCGTGTGATTCGCATGGCTGTATTATAGAGTAATTAAACACCGGAAAAAGGGTAAAGAGAGGCAGACCTGATTAATATTGTGGAAAGCCCACACCCACAGCTGCACTCAGTAATACTTGGTTGTGGAGAGTCTTGAGCAGCTCCCCGTTCGATTCGGGTTCTGGTCTTGTGGAGATTCGAAATGTAGAAGATTTTTTTTTCTTGCTTCGTTCGCGGAGGAGGGATCGGGAAGTTAGATGGATGAGTTGATCAGAAAACTGAAACGTACTGAATTGGGAGCAGAACTCGGCTGCGCTGCACCAGCATAAGTTCAAAGTAGTTGTTGCGCGTTGGATTGCGATTTCGAATGGTCTATTAAGAATTGTTTCTTTCTCATTTGCACACCGAGAACAGGGCCCAAGACAGGCAGACCTGATGATGGAAGACTCCACAGCTGTACCCGATACCTGGTAATAGTTCAATGTTTTCAGCAGCTCCCCGTTTGAGTTGGGTTCCGGTCTTTGCATATCCATCTCGCTCTTTTTGCTTGGGCTAGGTACTTAGTTCTTGTGTGAGTCACATAAGTAGTAAGTGAATTACATAGCGAAGAAAAAGACGGACAGACAGACCTGATTGCGAATAGCTCGCAGCTGCAAATCGTGAAGATAATGTTTCACTCCTCAGCAGCTACCCGGTCGGGTCCTCGATTGCGAATTTTCTTTTCTTTTCTTCCTTCGAGTTCGTCGTGCGATCAAATATATCATACTGTAACAGTACTGAGTGAGACACAATAAATATGTATCATGAAGAAACTGTCGTCGAGCGGGTGGTGGGATTGAAAATCATTGAAGTGGTTTGGAAGTGGTTACTTCATGGCCCATGAAGCATGGGACCTTGATGGGACCTGTAGGAGTGACGAGTCGACGATGACCAAAGTCGGGCTAGGAAGTGCGTGTTCCCAAAGCCTGGGGCTATAGTATCAGGGAGCTATCCCTGGCGAATGCGGGGTCGGCGACGCGCGGGCGAGGTGGTGGTACAAGACAAACCGGGGTTCGGCGCGGAGGAGCCGGTGGCGATGGTCACTTCGTCACACCGCTGCGGCACGTGATCTCACACCTTCTCTCCGCCATCGTCCACCTCGACGACGAACCACGCCACCACGTCACCCCAGACGACGCAGAAGATTGCTTGATATCGCCCTCGACGATCTACCCTCCCCATCGCCGACGCTCCCGACCTTGTATGACTCTCTGAAAGGGTTCTCTGTTATTGCCGATCCCATTCGCCCACACGACGACCGATACCCTTCTCCCACCAATCAACCACACCATGCCGCCTATAGCTACACGTCCCGCAACGATCTCTGAGCTCGCCGCTGCAGCCGCCTCCTCCCCCGCGCCCCCCGGCCGCGACCTCAAATACTACATCCGCCTCGCAGAAACGCACCGCAAAACCGCCTCGGCGTATCTCGCGCGCGCGAAGCAGCGTACGGACGGACCCGATGGAGTGGGGCTGGACATGGAGAGGGCTTTCATTGAATTTGCTCGGGCCGCGACGTTGATTGTGGAGACGATTCCGATGCATAGGGAGTATGCGGGGACCTTGAATGCGGAGCAGAAAGTGAATTTGACGCAGGTGTGTAAAGCTGTTCGTTGTCTTGTTTTCCTTTTATTTGTTTCGGGGTTGTTTGATTTGCTCTTCCGGAGCCGTTTGATTTGTATTTCGACGCCGGCGTTTTATCTACATTCGTTTACCTTTCCTCTCTTACTCCGTCCACCGATCCCGCTTTCTCCCAATTCCATCTCATCCGAAAATAACTCATAACTAACCAACCACACACTCAGAACGGCCAAGACCTCCTCCAAAACCTCGGCGAACTCAAATCCGGGCTCGTCGATCGGTACGAGCATTACGCCAAGAGCGGACAGGCGAGCGCGGATGCGATTCCGGTGTTCAAGGCGGCGTGAGTGGAGTTTTTCCTCCCTTTTTTTTCCTCTTTTTCTCGATTTCTTCCCTTTATGCCTTCCTTGCTACCTTTCCTTGATTTCCCTAATTTCTTTCCTTGATTTATTTCATCCAATCTCATCCACTTGATAGCGCGCAGCAGGCCCAACAACAGCAACAACAACAGCAACCACCCCACACCAGGATGAAAGCCTCCCCTGCGGCACACGCCGCCGCACAGAGCGCGTTCGCGGACGAGCTGGGGGAGTGGCAAGCGCAGCGGGAGGAGGGGGCGAGGAGGGATAGAGAGGCGGGGGTGGGTGCTTCGAGTCCGGGGTCGTATGCGGGGGGTGCTTCTTCGACTTCGACTTCGACTTCGACTGCGACTTCGGGGTATGCTGCCAATGCGGGAGGAGCGTATAATACCAACAACCCAGGAGGGTACCCGGGCCAGCCAGAGTATCGGAGCAGCGCTAGCGCCAGTGCTGCCGCCGCGGGGTACGGTGGGTACCAGGGGCAAGCGCAAGGACAAGGACAACAACCGACGTATCTCTCCTCCGCCTCCTCGTCTGCGGCCGCGGCTGCGATGAGGGCTGCGAGGGACGCTGCTGCGGGCGTTACCTCCTCTGCTTCCTCGACACCTGCCTCGACGGGCGGAGGAGGAGGCGGAGGAGTGGGAGGCGGAGGAGGCGGGGGAGCGGGATTGGAACCCGTACCCGTCTCCATGCTCGGTGGCGGTGGGGGCGCGGGGGTAGGGATGGGGCAGAGGGGAGCGCAGCTCGCGCGGGTGCCTGCGAGTTTCGCTTCTGGAGCAGGCGGGGGAGGAGGGGGAGGGGGAGGGGCATACGGGTACCCGAGCAGTGCGGGGGTGTCGTTCAATCCTCCGTCGAGGATATCGCCCCAGGCGTCGTCCTCCTCGCAATCGCAGTACCCAGCGCAAACCCCCGGCCCCACCCTCCTCCCCCTGCGCCCGCCGAACGCGTACGGCAATATGTACGAGTGGGAGAGTGGGGAGAGTACGGATGAGGAGCGGGAGTTTCGGCCTGGTTTGGGTGTCAGGTAAGTTTGGGGTTCTTGGTTTTGATTGGGTTTTGTTTCTCTGGAGCGGTCTTCTTTCCTGCGATGCTCTTCGACTGCGATACTCGTCGTAGGCCTCGGTTTGCGATGTGTGTGTGTGAGGTGTGGTGTGGTGGGGTGTGGTGGGGTGAAGTACGGTGAAGGAGAATGGAATGCGATGCAATGGAGGAGAGGCGGAAGCGGAGGAATGCCGAAAAAGGATTTTTTTGGCGTTACGTCACCATCTTCCGCTTTTCCAGTGGTGGTCGTGTTGAGTGGTGCGTTGCGGCGTTGTGGGCGATTACTGCGGGGATGGAGTGCCGTCGTCCTCCTCCCTACCTTCCTCCGCTCGTTTATCTTCCGCTTTCTTTCTTTGGCTGCCGCACCGTTTGCTGCTTCCTTTGATGCTCTTCTGTCCTGCGCTATTCGTCGAGAGCCTCGTTTTTGGCGACGTTTGTGTGGGACAGAACTTGGTTCGAGGGAGATGTGATGCGACGGGATGCGGTAGGAGAGGCGGAGGAACGATGAAGGCAATTTTCTTTTCTGGGGGTGTTACGTCACTATCTTCCGCTTTTTCTGGGGTGGTCGGTGGGTGGTCGTATTGGCTGTTCCCGCCCACAACGCCGGGTATGGCTGCGAGGATGGTGCCCTCCTCTTCCTTCGTTCTCCGTTTTGTTTCCCCTCCTCGTCTCGTCTTCCTGTCTCAAGCGCACCATGCTGACGTGTCGCATGGCAGATCGCCGCAGCACCACCAGCACCAACATCACCAACACCACCACCATCCGATAAGCTACCCCGTTGCCTCGCCGCACGGCCAGAGGCAAGATGATGCGGCGTCGTTGGCCAGTGGGATGGGGAGGATGTCGATGGGGATGGGGGATGCGTATGGTGCGTGTCATTTCGGTTACTTCTCTGCCGTTTCTTTCGAGTCGCGATATGCGTGAATCCCCGACACGAGGCGGGGTGGGCTCTGCGTTCCTCCGCGGGATGACGTGGCGCTTCCTTTACCTACATTTTCTCTTCCTACCTTTCCTTCCATCCCCTTCTCTTCTCCTCGCACCCGTTAACCCTCCCTCCACACAGCCCCCTCCTCCTCCTCCTCAACCTCACCATCATTGATCCGCTCCCCAAGCACCAGCACCACCTCCTCCGTCGCGTACCCCTCCCTCGAGCGACACATGTCAAGCCACCAAAGATCGCAGGGGTACGCGCCGGGTGCGTGGGGGTCGGCGTTGGGGCCTGCTGTACCGGAGTTCGATGTCAACAATAACAATAGTGGGAATCCTGTCAGTCCTAGTAGGAGTACGGGTACGGGTATAGCGGCCCTCGACGCGGCGCGCGCGGCCGCCAACGCGCCTATGACCGGCGCCGTCGGGTATAGCACGCCGTTTGGCGCGCCGCCTGATGCGCATGCGGCGTTGAGGCGCGAGCGGTCTGAGCGCACGGATCGCGAGAGGGAGAAGTTCGATCGTGAACGAGAACGAGAACGCTCTGAGAGGGATGAGCGAGAGCGGGAAGACGAGCGGCGGCGGAATGGTGGGAAGCCAAAGCTAAGGACGGTGTTGTTGCCGCATGCGACGCTGCCGCGGTTTTTGGCGATTGCGAGTGTGAATACTGCGAGGAATTTGGAGACGTGTGGGTTGTTGCTTGGGAGGGAGGTTGTTAAAGGTGTGTGTCTGCGTTTCTTTCTGCGTTTCTTTCCTTCTTCGCTTTCTTGTTCTTTGTCTCTTGGTCGTGCGCTGGTGACTGATGAGTGTGTGGTAGGCTCGACGTCTGGGGGGGAGAACCCAAGGATGCGCTATGTTGTTGAGACGCTGCTGATTCCGAAGCAGCATGCGACGAGTGATACGTGCACGATGGATGAAGAGGAGGGGGTGTTGGAGTTTACGGAGAGGAGGGGGTTGATTACGCTTGGATGGGTGGGTGGTTTTTCTATCAGCGTTCTCGGCATGGTGATAATGATACTGACACTGACCATGACCGACGCCTCTAGATCCACACGCACCCTTCGCAATCATGTTTCATGTCGTCTGTCGACTTGCATACACATGCGAGTTTCCAGTGTATGCTGCCCGAGTCGTTTGCGGTTGTGTGCGCGCCGAAGTCGGAGCCTAGGTGGGTTCCGTCATTTCTCTTTCTTCCGGGAGCTCTTATTCACGTCCACTACTCACAGCTTTGGCATCTTCCGTCTAACGGACCCACCTGGGCTCGAGATTGTCTTGAAGTGTACGGCGAAGCAGGCGTTCCATCCGCATCCCGATCGGCCGATCTATACTGTGCGTTGTTCGTTTCCTCCTTCTATTCATATATGTAAGGGAATGCGATACTGATGCTGCCTGGATGATAGGACGCGGATAAGGGACACGTACAGATGAGGGAGGCTGCGTTGGAGATTGTTGATCTTCGGTAGGATGGGTTGGGGGCGAAGTGATAAGGAAGGATTGGGAGTAGGAGGAGAAGGAGAAGGAGGAGTGAGACGCGAAGCAGGCAAATCAAATTAGGTGTATTTAGTTCAAGCATTTCATGTTGTATTCTCTTCACACAATTCATACAAGGTTACGGCCATCATGGGGCTTCGTGGCTTCGGAAAAAGCGATGTTTCTCGGTGTCTTATAACTCGTCTTCTCCATCCAGTCGTACCCGTCGGGAACACACGGGGAAGGAATCTGTGTGAATGGCGGGAAATCAATGGTGCGTTCTGTACGGACATATCGCCGACGTTAATAATTATCTGAGTTTAGCTAATGTCGCATTGCAACTACTATACTGAGATCATTCAAGTTCGATGTATGCATCGTCCATCTTCCCACTTGCGACGATATCATCAAGGACAGAGCACCTTGTAGCTCTTCCACGCGGTACCCGTAGCTGCAGCAACTGCCGAGCTCTGCGCCTCCGTCGGGATCTTTCTGCTCGGTTCGCCTTGACGGTCGGCTTTGGTGTAGAGGTTTAGAGTGCATTTCTTCGGCGTATTCGAGAGTACGCGAGCGCAGTTATGATTGAAGTTGCCCTTGCATGTCTGTGCGTTGATTTCCGCCTGAGTGCAGGAAATCTGAGTGCCGGGGGTACAGCTCGAGTCTTTGAATGTCCATATGAATGAGTGAATGGAGCACACACAATACGACGCCGTAATGCATACCTTTGCTGTTATTGGAAAGCCGGAAAGTCACTTGCGCAAATGCCTGGTGGGCAATAAGAAGTGTAAGGAAGGTAGAGAGCGCGGGGAGGAATCTCATGATGGGTTCGAGGTTGCAAAAAAGGAGCAAGCGTTGTTTTTTTTGCGCAAAATCATCGCGAGCCTTTATACGCGGAACGGTCCACCCGCTGCTATTGGTGCTCCACGGGGCTTGGCCTTGGATACTCTCAACTAGCTGTATTAGTGCTGTTATTACCCGGATGCCCGAAATGACACTCGGACGGTCATTTTGTTTTCAATACTTGCCTTGTAATTATTGGCTTCCGTTGGCGACAATTAGCTTCATCTACGTATATTTGAAACTGTACTCATGCCAGACAAAGAGATTGATAAATATAGCACTAATTGAATTTTCTGAATTTTCAACAATGGGCGACACTAGGAGTGGGGCTTATGCTCAGAAAGGTCCGATCCGAAACCGCCCATTTTTGGTGTTTCCGTACAATTGTTTTTGCGCCATTTTCGTACGCATTGTGATCGGGTAGCTCAAATTTTGCTCCTCTTCGTCCGCCAAACAGATCGGACCTCTGCACAGCACAAGTCCGTCAGCATTACAGATAGGACTTGGAAAATCGACGTTTCCGTCAGCATTTATGGTGAATACTCTACTGTAAGACATGCTACGCTGCCTCCTCGCTCTCCGGCAGCTCTGCCTCTTCTTCCGCCATATGCTCCCCTGCGTTATTGTCCTTCAAGCCCTGCCCAATGGCACGAACAGCAGCTTGGAAAGCTGCTGCATTCATGTGCATCGTGTTAAATACGTCAAGAGAGGCAGCACAAAGTGTGGGGGTAGCCTTCGGGAGTGGGAAGAGACTGTTGAGTGATTTTGTATGATGCGAGCGAGAAAAGAATCACGTCGTTTACTGAAAACATGGGGGCCGCAACTACAAAGTCTGAAAAAAAGACAGAAGGTAGAGCGGAAGGTAGTTCGCGTGTTCTAGTAGATATCGAATACTTTTAGTCTGCACATCAGTGCATGCAGCATGGTCGACCTGGGTCGACCTCTTAAAAGTGTACGCCAACTGATCGGACCTCAGATGCGACCGGCCATCTCCGTCCGCGTCATTTATCGGACGTCGCACATTTTTCCGTCAATTTCGTACGCATTCGTATCGGACGTAGAGCCAATTTTCCGGCCATTTCCGTCCGCCTCAGGATCGGACCTTTTGGCGCATAAGCCCCACTCCTGCGACACTGCTTGTTGGTGTCACAGTCACACCGTGACTTCAAGCGTTTCCTTAGATTCTCACCACCATGACCACCACGAAAGCCGAAAATACGCTAGTGACAGAAGAATCCATTCGCGAAGTGAAATCGATATCAAAGAAGGCCTTCTGCAAGCAATGCCAAGTTACGAAGCATATCAGCGAACTCAAGCGTTGTGGCCGCTGCCAGTAAGTCGCGACTCGCGTCGACGCAATTCAAGTTCAGCGCGCGGTGTCAGTCGATACTTTTCGCGTGCATCCTTACTGACGATATCCGAACTACAGACTTGTGAAATACTGCTCATCAGCCTGCCAAAGGTCTCACTGGAAAGTTCACAAAGCGCACTGCAAAACCCCGGAAGAAGCGCGGCAAGAGACGGAAGACGAGTCCTGGAAGAATATCAGCGACGAATTTGGACACAAGAGACCCAGTGTGCTTCAACCCGTCAGTGATACGCTTGAGCAACAGGCTGAACGGTTTCGGATTTGGGAGGAAAAGTGGGAAAAAACGATAATGACTTGGTGAGCACGACCCCTTTCTTCGCGATACAGTGTCGTTGTCTGATGTGGTAAACGCAGGGCGTTCTGGGCGATGAATATTCCGTCTCCATCGACGAGAGATGATAAACTGAGCAAGTTCACGTACGTATTTAACTGTCTCAGCCCTCCTACTCAGTTAAATCGCCGCTAGTTTCGTATTTGAGGCTCAGCGCCGTAACAATCCACCAACTCCGGACCAGTACTTTGAGGTGCTGGCATACATGTCTTTATTTCCCATTCGAATCTTTCTGACAGTGGACGTGAATCAGATGCACGGCGCTGAAATCATGCATACGTCCCAGATGGTTTTCTTCCTCGATCACATGAAACGGCCGGATATCATCGAAAGATGGCGTAAAATGCCCCGCAGAAACGACGCCGTGCAGATCATGATCATGTGGAAGGGCCACGTCCTCTTCCTCCAATACCCCGTACACAACTTCGCCGCCCTGCGCAGCAAGGCGCCAGACGATCCCGTGCTGGGTGGGTATGACGCGCTGGCGAAAGATTGGGTGGTGGAGTTGAGGAAGGCTATTGATTCGGGTGATCGTGAGTGCTGTTGGATGCGTTGTCAGCATTTACAGGAATGCTAATGCTGCGCTTCGTTTCGCAGCGGAGTACTATCGAGGATTCTATAATCGTACTTGGGGAGCGGCGTCGGTGGAGGCGAGTATGATGGGTGGGCTCGCGGGTATGCGACGGGCGATGGATGAAATCATGGCTCGGGAAGGACCGTTCGCAAGTGAAGTCGATTGACTTGTCAACCCCTCGTCATTCTTCTGTTTATCCTCAATATCGCGGGCTACGCTTCAATTATTCGCAGTTGTGCCGCTACTTGATAGCCAATGTACTACACACCAATTGCTTGTTCACAGTGATTTAATTCACTCTTCTGGTACGCCTAGTCCGCTTGAAAGACTCACAAAACCAAAGGAACCGATAGAAAACACTCCAGAAATTGAATCCACTGAATACAGCCCGATATCGTACAGACGTCTACTTGTCAATTATGGTCACAAATTCTGCAGGGAAGAGATGAAAGTCTTCTTTCGTCGTAATATGCTCCAACGCGCCAGCCAGAAGCTTCCGGTACCCTGCATCGGTGAGGGTCTATTAGAATAAAGAACTCTCGTTAGCTTGGTACGGCTCGGAGCTTATCATAAAGCGACTAATCAAAGGATTCATGTACGGACCTCGTGAATCTTTTCATGCGACGCAGCCTCAATCAGGATCATCACCTGGAACGGCGTCTCCTGCAGCCCCAGCTCGCTTGCTAGCGTTCCCTCAGGACGTTCAGTTTTGAAAGACTGTCCCCGATAGGTTTCACTCGATTTGTTACGAGGATGAAGTGTATAAATTAATACGCACTACTTCGTATCTCAACAGATTCTCCTGCATGATAGGGAGGGACTTGACGCCCTCTATCATTTTATCTGCGCGTGCTTGGAGGTCGCTGTCGGTGAGTTCGGCACGACCTTTGAAGATGCCGATGGCACGGACGCGGTCTTTGCGGAGGGTCATTCAAGGGGGAAGATGTAGGGATTCAGAGGATAATTCAACGCGTGGGTGGTCGACGACGGGATTTATATTCCAAGGGCAGATAGGGGGACAGCACGGATCGACCGTGCCCACAAGTCGCGCATATGATGGTCGTCGTATTGGAAGAATGGATAGAAATGGTGTGACGACGAATGCGAGGAAGCAATGCGTAGGGTTCTTGTTGCAGGGTGATCTATCAGATTCGGAGGCTCTTGCTTTCGAAAACAGTCGAGTATGTAATGTTCACTACTTCGGGCATCTGACCGTTGCTTCAATCATGAAACTGGAAGCAGGTACTCAGACCATGGAAGACGGGAAAACGGCTGTAGAGTTGAGGGACAAATAAGTGATTATTGTCCGCGAATTTGTTGCTTAGAGCAGTCGACGACCGAAAGACCTGGGCTGTGGACAAGGGTTGAACGTAATGAATGTTGGATTAATACGAGGAATACGCCATACAGGGTATCCAAGCACACCTTTTTTAGCTAATTGAATTGTACATATAATAGTGGTATAGAGTACACACCTCCCGGCATACCGCAGCGCCGTCGGTCCACCAGCCAGACCTCAATCCAGATACGTTGGCGGTCGATCCTTCGCGACCTTCCCATCCAACGCCACCCCATCCTTCTCGTTCGAATACATCACAGCCGGCGCTCTCCGACTCGCCTCATCCCGCATGCGATTCGCATCCCGCACCTCAAGCCGCGTTAACCGCTCCCGCAATACGGACATTTCATTCTCGAGCGATGTACATCTCCAGGCTAAATCCGCCTGGAGATGGGGATGTGATTGGGATTCGGGTTGTTTCTCGGAGGACGGCAGCGGCGATACGCCGAGGTGTCTTCGTAGTCGTGCGGACCGGAAGAAGCAGAAGAGGATGGCGGCGAGGAGGGCGAGGGTGACGGCGACGCTGCCCGCAACGGCGGCGGCTATGATAGGGCCCTGGTTGGAGGAGGAATACGCTTCCGAGGAAGAGGTAGCAAAGCCCGAGTTGGAGCTGCCAGTGACCACGGCGTCGGAGGATATACTCGACGTGTCCGTGTCTGAAGGAGGGAAGACTGTGACTGCGGAGCGCGTGGGTCCGGGTCGCAGCTTTGAGGAGGTGGTGCTGTTTGTCGTCTCGTATCCCAAGTCAGCGTCGCGGTACGTGATACAAAACAGACAACGCACCTCTGTTGAAATAGAAGAATTTACCGCTGGCGTTGCATCGGGCGAAGAGAACGGCGGAAAGCCAAGAAGGTCGGTGGCTGCAACTATGCCAGTGTTATCGATACTACTCGTACTAGTTCCGGTCTGCGGTCACGAATGTCGATTAACCAAGCGACCAGGACATGGAGAGGGAATGGAAGCCAACCTGAGCGCCAGCCATGGTGACTGCGACGCTCAACGCCCAGACAACCCGGGAGACTCGCATTTTGGAGGGGGGAGAAGAGGGGGGGAGGAGAAAAAGCGTGCTCGTTGTCAAGCATGGCTTATTTGTCAATGAGGATGATGGAACGGATCAGGACGGCATTGAAAAGGTGGAGCAGGTTCTTGAAGTTTCAAACGCGATTTTTGAACACAGTGGACGAGAGAAAGACGCAAACGTAGCGAAGAGAAAGTTCAACTGTGGGGATGGGATGGAGGAGGAGGTTGCTGCGCCTACATTTGCTGCGGAGGTGCCGCGATTTCGGGATTTTCGCTTGGTTTCTCACGACGGCGAAACAAGACCGTCTCCGTGATGGCGACTCGAACAAGGATCTCAGCACGGGAATTGCCGACTCTGTGAGAACATCGGCCGATTGACTTGGTTTCTTGCTTGGTTTTAATTTTTGTTCGCTGATCACTTATCTCTGTGGACTTCAACCTGCGACATCCACCATTTTTACCGGCAGGTAGCCTGATATCTAGCGCTTCAAGTCATACCGAAAATCGCTCACTTGTATTTCTGAGTTCAGGGAAGATTTCAAGCAGTTTGGAGTTGTCAGATAACTTACAAACCCAATGAACTCGACATTCAAGATTTACTCAAACCAAAGCTAAAATGCTTAGATTCATCAGCCTGATATTTTGAATGAGATTCGAAATAACAACTGACGCGCTGCGACAATGGACCAAGTCTGCTGAGCTGCCAAATTGTCGTTCAGTTCCACGAAGATAGCCTGCGGTCCGGGCAGTTTAGGAGAGTGCGGATCCTGGTGGATTCAGGAAGACCCACCGGAGCAGCAGGAGATCCTGGAACTGCCTTCCATGATGTAAGTGCGAGGCGACTATTCCATTCGTTAATCCTATTGAATATGTAAATTCATACGAGTCTAAGGTTTTGTGCTCGACGACAACAAGATCTACACGCACTTGAAAGTCGTCCCAGTCACCGCTTGCAGCGACAAATTGGCTGGGAATTGGGAGGAGGCGATTAGTTCGGAGCCGTAAGAGAATCCCCCACGCGACGCAGATGGATAGGACAAGAACAGCGACGAGTTGAGACCGTTGGCGATCCAGACGATGGACCCGCCTTTCGAGATGACGGACCACTGAGTCATGAGGTGCGATCAGTCATTCGTTCGTTCGCAGTATGAAGAAGATAAACTCGCCTCTTGATTTAGCGCACTGGCCGACGTGCCAGGGGCAACGACGACGGCGGTGCCTTCCGCTGGATTGACGTTGCTGATGAGGTTCAAGCCGTAGCCTTGAAAGTCGTTGATATTGAACAAGCCGATGGCGTTCGGCTCCACCGTGGGTTTGGCTTCAAGTTCGGTAGCCCCCAGGAGAGAGACGAGAGCAAAGAGGATGAGAGTACTCAACTTGGATCAAACTAAGAACGGACCTGATCAGAGTCTTCATAATCGCTGTACAATGCACAGCAGGCGTATATGGTGCGAAAATGTAGAGTAAAGATAAGCTGGTGCCTGCACGCTCATCAGTAAAACGGATTCACCGAAGCCTTTACTCGCATCCAGTAAAGGCGGTCATGAAGGTCTACATCCTTATCTGGCGCCACTGCTTTGAGAGTCTGACGCGAGCTCCAGTAGCAGGAAGAAAAATTGACCTGATCAGAGAGACAGCCTCTGATTTTTTTTTTTTTTGCATGCGCAGTTCGTCGTGGTTTCGCATTCGTGCAAACTTCAGACGTCATTTGTATTGGCCCAGGCCTAAGATTTCTTGTTGCCGCCGGACCTAATGACTAGGTAGAAGGGAGAGATATGTAGTAGACTGATGTAGCAGGATAGAGCCTTGAATTTCCGAAGGCCCCGTGCAGAATCCAAGCTACCAGCGGATTTGGATGAAGGGGGGAGGCAAGAGCTGATGATGGGAGCTTTGCCAAACAAGCAAGAATAAGCTTCGGCAAGATCCGAGTGATCGATCGAGTCATATTCACATCCTGCTTTCCGCCATCGCCAACTGCGCCTCGCTATGCACCGCTGCCTCGAAATACAAGAGCTTGTACGCTTAATATTCGAGCCCCTGACACCCTTGCAACTAGGTGTTCGTGTACACAATGGCGAGAAACTGTGGAAAGAGCAGCTCCAACAAGTTTTGAATCTGGCCATAACATGTCGCGCGTTTTCCGAACCCGCGCTCGACCTGCTTTGGAAGAGACAAGACACCCTTTTCAATCTCTTGAAGACCTTTTCCCCCTCTCTATGGGAGGTCCAGGCTCAGGATTCAGAGGACTTTGACGAGGACTCGGAGGCCACATTCGTACGCAAAACAGTTATGCGACACTCGATGAAACTTGACCTATGTTGTATTCCTTTGACCAGAAATTTTGCGGGACTATCCAGTCCTCGCATTGGGACAGGACACAATTCTACGCTCGTAGGATTTCCTCAATGCAGTTGAACTGCGTTCCACTCGACGTCCTCGAGGCCTTGAGCAGAGCGGCGCCGGCAGACAGTCCCTGCCTTCTCCCAAACTTACAATATGTTAGCTGGTTGGAGGATGATACCCATGCGTTCTCGCATGCCCAGTTGTTACTCGGTTCTCGACTGACTTCGATTTTTCTTCGCCCCGGAAACGGACGTCAATTCCCGGTATATTCTCCTCTATTGGGATATTTGAGCACGCACCATCAGTCGTTGACGCGTTTCTCCCTCTACTCCTATGGCACCACAGTCTGCGATGAAGAATTAACAAACGCACTTTCAGCCTGTTTGCCTGTGTTACAACAACTTCAGGAGGTGATGATCCAGGTCCTCACTGCCCCAGTCCTTCGCAAATTATCTATTCTTCCCGAGCTTCGCGAACTAGTGGTATATCACCTCCAGGACTCGCAAGGCTTCCAGACCGATGATGACGGCTCCGGAACCCTATTCTTCCCCTCGCTGGAACGCCTCGTTGTTCATGCGGAGGACCTGCAGGACGTAAACTCCCTGCTCCATAATCTAGGAAGCAAACCCCCACTCCGCAACTTTTACGGAAAAACAGAACAATCCCCTCTCCAATCGCATGTCCACGACTTCTTCACGTGTTTCCGCCATCAACGCTCCCTCCTCCACCTCACCGATCTCCACATGGAATTCGCACAGTTCTACAACGGAGAAAAGAATCTGACTGGTACCACGATAACACCAAGCCTCCTACACCCATTACTAGGTGCTACGAACCTCCGCCACTTTCTATTGTCAGGCGCGATCGGGTTGCACCTCACTGACACCTTCTGCGTCGCGATGGCGGAGGCTCTGCCTCACCTCGTTACGCTCTCATTCCATTTCGCGACCTACACCACAGAGGTCAACATCATCTCGCTAGCGGCTTTCGCTCGCCACTGTCCGAAGTTGCATTACATCCAAATGCCGTTTTCTGCAACTGACTTGATGGAGGTTGATGAGGAATCCCTGCCTCCGCCACAAATGGGATTGGAGTCTCTGCACGTTTTGCGTTCACCCATCGGCGAATCCCCGACGGTTGTGGCGCGTCTGTTGGCGAAGCTCTTCTCTTCGCTGCGGTATATGTCGTCGAATTGGAGGGATGATGGGGAGGAAAGAGATGTGACGATGGGTAATCAGTGGAACGAGGTAAGAGAATTGCTGAAACCGAAATAGCTTAGACGAGCGGTACTTGCCGATTTGCGATTTGGGTCGAGGATCACAATTTCATCGGCTGATTCGCGCCAAGTTCTGTTCAACTTTGTTCATTCAATCAATGTTATAGGTTTGAACAACGAGCTTCTGACAATCGAATCTTGCTCCTGACAAGCCCATTGTTCTGTTAAAGTTCAAATAGTACGAATTCAGACAAGGGTTCTACAAGCTGATACAAGACATCTATACAAAAACACACTCGTAAATAGAGACAGAAATCTGCAATGCGCGTCCATTCGATAGCAAGCAAACAATATCCGAAGAGCGTCCAGAATCCGCTGATAGCTAATAGTTCTTCAAAGCGTCAACAGTAAAAAGAAGAGAAACTCTAAAATCACATATGCTTCGCACGGGGCTTCACCTTACTCTGCGGCAGCGTAAGCGGCCTCTCCCTCCCATTCACCCTCAAATACACCCCACAAGCATTACAAATCTGCTCCCCCTCTTTATTCCTCCGCCACACACTCGTCTTGAACGTCCCGCAATGACTACACTGCGGCCCATCCATCATCTCCATCAAATTTGGCACCTGCCCGCCCTCGTCCGCGTCGATGAGCGCCTGCGGCCGCGGCTCGCGGCGCTGCTGCTGGTAGAGCCCGCAGGCGTTGCAGAGCGTGCGCTGCGTCACGGGGTCGCGCCGCCAGAGCGGGGTGCTGAGCTTGCCGCAGTTGTAGCATTGTTTGATGCTGGTGCCGGGGTCGGGGAGGGCCGTGGGCTGGGGCGCGGGGTGCGATGGATAGGTGTGGCTGGAGGTGTAGGGCGGGACGGCGGAAGCGTAGGGATTGTTGGTGGGTAGAGGTGTGGAGGTGTATGGCGTGGTGGGGTATTGTGCGCTGCTTGGGGCATTGGTGTAGCCCGGTGCGGTCCCGTAGCCCTGGTAACTCTGTGGATTGGGGGCAGCCGCGGTTTGATAATATCCGGACGAGTTCGACGGAGGGGGCATTGGAACTACGGAGGCGTGAAGATCACGAGCCATTCAATGCGGTAGAGAGTGAGATATTTCACATACCTGCATTGCTGAGAGAACTATAGGTGCTGCGAGGGATGTTCCTCGAGCTAGAAGATTGCGAGTAATAATACTGTCCGCTCATATTTGGTTTGTTTGTTGGCTGAGCGGTCTACTGGCGTTGAGGAGTGAGTGGTATGTCTCGTCAACTTGTTTATATAGAAAGGGAAACCTCAGATGACTTGAGTCCGGAAATAATTGCCAACAAGCGTTGCTGGAGGCTGCTAGGATCCTTCACGAGAGTTGACTTGACATGTGCCAGTTGACATAAATGAACAGCGTTTTGGATTGATGCGTCTGCTAATTGCAGCCCTGGCTTTGTATGGAAGGAGACCGCCGTACTTCGGACTGCGACAAGAAGGTAAATCTCGAAGAAGACAGTTGGATGATCGACGAAGAGACGTTGCAAATCGGTGATCTTGAGTTCAGAGAATCGCAAGGGAAGTTCGTGTGACGCAACCAGTGTACGCTGATCCCGAAGACGAATTCGGCCAGCGTCCCCATTCGGTAAAGACCGTTGCGAGGAGACCAGCGCTTGAGTCCAATGAAAACAATTTCGGAGAATAATTGATTCGCGCAGCCGTCGGGACGACGAAAGACTCACTTGCTGTGATGACGAGTCACGCTTGTAGCGCCTGTCGAAATAAGCTGCGACTACTGTCAAGTCAAAAGTGCCAACCGCTTTTGGAGTAAAACATAGTTCTAACAGGAACATAGTGAACTGTCCGCGCCTCTGAGTCTCCAATGAAACTATTGATTTTGGAGTTGAATATAGTGCTCGACTTGCCACCTACACCCGAGAGGGTTAACAGTCTCCACGTTCGAACGAAAGCCTCACCGTGATTTCTGATTCCTGATGTCTGTGCCTCGTTGCAGCTCCATGAAAGGCACAGGATGGCTCGGTAATTTTGCGCTCTGTCCAACAAGCTGTCCGAGCAGAATGTGGGACTCAATAATACAGTGAAAGAAACGTGATAAAGTACCAGTCGACGGAGATTGTTGTTTTCTACGGTGACAACGATTTTTTAATTTACTGTAGAGGCTGTGGAGGCCGACGTCACTGCATATGCTGTATGCAGTTCCAAGCAATCCGAGGCGGAATGATGTCGCCTGTTCCTGATGAGCACGATGAGCCCTTGAAACAGAGGAACATTGATGATGATGCATGGGACACTATTCCAGTAAAGAGCCAAGAAAGAGGGGAAGTAGAGAAGCAAGATCCTTCAAAGCGATGCAGAGAGCATATAGAACAACTTCTTGAGATGATTTGCCCGGCGTCGGGTTAGAAACATCGTAGCATCGCGCCTTGAGATGGACGTGCTGGCAGAAAGAGCACCGAAGACGTTTGATTACCGGTGATCGCATCACGGCCATCAACAAATAAACGCAAATGACAGTTGAACGTCCTCCCTGCATATGGTTTTTGTGTGACAGTTGTTGGATGGATACTAATTGTCCACAAACCCGCTCGAGCCATCAGTGTTGCAGTCGAAGATCCGAAGTCCGGAACTCAATACACAGTGAACCCCAACACAACGATTCGTTTAGGCGGCAGACCTGAGACACCAGCGTTGAACCAAAAATGACTCGGAACCGTTATTTGGTAGCCAATTTTGAGCTCCTAAGTTTGAGCTCTAGCTTCAAGAAATATTCAAACAAAGATGCTGCACTGGCGGTATGGTGAAACTCCAGGGGATTCAACAAATAATTTGAATTGAGCGCGTTGATTGATCTAAGTACTGCAATGTCTCAGAGGTCTGATGTTTCCCCGCCATCCTTGTGGTACAAACTGCTCAAGTACAACAGGTACTGAAACAGCCTGTAACAGTCTCCTCGGCAGCTTTCTACCTTCCCAAGAATCTCCAAATTGAACTGAGACGTCAACGGAGATGTCGACTGTCATTTAGGCTCCTTACTGAAGAAACGTCTTTCAACTTCCACCAGTGTCGTGGCATGCGTGGAGAAAATTGGCTTCCCAATACACAGGGTGGTAGACTCGTTTTAAGAACGAAATTCTCAATAGGGTCCACTTTGTCGACAGGACTTCGTTTTGTTGAGACCCGAGCGGCGTCCTGGATAATTAACCAAGTCAAGTCACGGTCAATTCCGAAAAACCCTCTTCGGTAATTGAGATGCCCTCTAAGATGGCACCCATATTCATCGCGCCCGAATAGAAGGAACGAGTGAATGTGGACGGAAATTCCCTTCGATCATACCAGGTTTGGAATCCTTCCTTAAATTGAAATAGCAAGCATGAAGGGTTGATACACGGAGTGAGAGCACTCCTAGAATACTGAGCAGACGCGTACCGCTTCCACTACATAGTACATACATCAAATACATACAAATGCATCGATTTCATCGCATCCGTTGGACAAAGACCGGGTCGTTTTTTTCGCCAATGGTTTGCGAAATTCACGACTCAAATCTGTCTAACATTCATCAAACCCTTTTACGCCTTATCCTTCAAGTGCGTACGCGTTTGAGCTATACTCATTCTTGACCGGTAATAAACCCTTTTCAGCCAAGCGAGAAAAAGTTCCCCTCAAATAGCCAATAATTTCGTGACGCTGAATTGGAGGCTGAGTATGCGCTGCGTCATCCTCATCAATTTCGAGAGAGACTGCTCTGAGCCCAGAGAAATGCTGGAGTAGGGTATCCTCGAAGTGACGCAAATCACGAGCAGCATCAGCGAGACCAATCGTACCAATCGTAGACGTAGTGGACAATTCAAGCTCCGAAATCGCGTTTTTGTTTGGAAGCCTCTCCAACATCGAGGTAAACGCGAGGAGATGATTCAGCTTGATATCTCGCAGACATTTGAGCCGCGGAAAGTTGTCACCAAGCTTACCGGATTCTGTGGCTCGTTAGAATGCAGTGGCAACGAGGAAAGGACGCCTACCGTCAGGAGGTGTAGACACTGACAGAGTCTCCACGTTTGAGCCATACAAGGAAGTAAAATGCATAATGTCTGGCGTCCATTCGCTACACAGAGTGAGGGATTGTAGCTTCCCTAAATCAAAGATGCCGCCTAAAAGATCTGTAATTCCATCGCAGTGATGAAGTGTCAAATCATGGAGTTCAGGACGCTCCGGTACAACGGGGGGAGGTACGGTTCTCGCAAACCCGCTGTAGTCCAAATTGTACAGCTCTAGCGTGCGCAAAGCGGGAGAACAAGCGGAAAGGATCGAGCGTATGCTATGTGCGTCTTCTTGGGCTTCCACCAGAAAGAGAGTCAGGCTCAGACTGCGCAGTGTTTCCTTGCTCACAAGAGCCTTGAGGGTCGTAGTGAACCGAGGAGGGAGGGGAGAGTCATCGTCCCGGACGCATGCGATGTCGAGCTCGATGCCAGTGAGCTGCGACGATGTCATTCGCTGCAGGACATCGTAACAATCTCGACTCGAAGTGCAGATACTGAGCACACGAATACACTGAAGGAACTCAGGCGCAGATACAACCATTTGGGCAAGCGTTGTTTCCCGCACCCGTCTGTAATTGCTCCTTTGATCATCGTCATCATCTGTTACGGTAATGCGCCTGAACTGGCACTTCTGAGCTGGAACCAGGAATGTTCTGGACACGAGAGACGCAGCTCTCAGGGTCGGCGGAGAATCTTGGAGATGTTCCACAACCAGGTCGGTGATCTCTTGAGGAAGGGTCCAAGGCATGAGACGAAAAATGAGAGATGTGCGTGCTGAGAGACGCGAGCCACAGTACTTATAGTTTGGCCGCAATTGTTTACGCATCGAAGTCGAGGACGAGAATTCGACAATAAGAGCGCTTCTTGAGGTGGGCAGCTGTGGGTCCGTCTAGCCATGACAATAACGAGAGCCCACCTGGAATTGTGGATCAACGAGAAGCAAGCAGAACAATAAATTACGCACTGCTTTCAGACAACAAGACCAGGCGTATCGAAGCGAAACAAAAGCAAAAGCAGACAATATATACCGGAGAATTGGAACGAGTGTGCGTTTTGACAATATATGAGATCTAGATAGTCCGGAGAGCTCGGGTTTTGTATACAAGCAGCGAGAGGTTGATCCGCTAGCTCATGACCCACCGCCGCACCGGTTCGCAGCCGCCGATATCGGGGTGGAGCAGAATGGCGGAAAGCCAGTGCTCGAGAGCTACCTGCCTGCGAGCGAGGAACGTAGACCGGTAGCGGGCGAATGGAGCTTTTGGTGGTAGCTCGGGGATGAATGAGTGGTAGGTGCGCTGGAGGGAAAAAGGAGGGGTGGTTACGAATTAGTTAGAAACGTGCTAGATGGCAGCGAAAGCAGACGGACCGGAAGTACTTGGAGAAGCTGAACCTCGAGAGCTGCGAACTCGCTGTATCGTTTATGTACAGGGATGACCGTTCCCTCCTTCGTTTTCAGAACACAGTTGTAGACTAGAATACGTCTCAGCAAATTTGACTTATGGAACTGGTAAAAAAGGGAAAGGAATGGGACCGACGAACCGACATAAGCACCACCCAACGCATCTCCAACGCTCGTCCATCCGTTGATCTTCACCTCTCGAGCAAAAGCAGAGCTCTCCCCACAGTTGTCCCCAAGCCATATATCATTGCTGAACACACTCGGAGGCGCACCCACGGGAGAAGTTGGGCGTTTTGGCCGCGGTTCGATGGGTGATTCGTCCTAAGTCAGAAAATTGGTCGGCGAAAATTGTGGCGACCAGATATGACCACATACGAACACCAGATCGTCGTATCGCCTTGATTCATCCTCTACATCAATTCGATTAGGAATAATCTCGAGTTGTTTGGTAGAACGAGCGAATGGGTGGGGGTGTATGGTGGAGCTCATGGAGGAGGAGGACAAGAGTAATGAGGCACGTGTTGTGTCACGCAGATCGCCGTGATCGGACTACAATGCTGTGCACCGGCCTCTCGTGCCGGATTACCGGACTGCGCCAAGTCAAACCAAAACGTGAACAAAAAAAGTTGAAAAAAGAGAAGAGGGAAGAAAAAATAGAACAAGGATTCACAACAAATCGCCAAGTCAAGCCTTACATCAGCCAAATCGAGCAATAGAGGGTCAGGTACATGATCCGAGTGCTTTTACAAAATGGGCGAAGAACTGCATTTGCCGAAGAAACTTGTTCAAATGATGATTCAAGTGTCCGGAACTCCGAGTCAAGAGAACATCCCAAGCAAAACCAGCTACATCATTATGATTCGGCACGTCCCAAAGTTTTGCGCGTAATAGTTTTGCGCCGTTCCCACAGCGTCGTAACCTATCAAGAATTCCTGCATTTCTTTCGCTACAAGACGATTCCGAGTCCGTCAGTATTCCGGTTGATATCAAGTGAGAAATAGTTACATCGAGCATATAAGCCTCTCTTCGAAGGCACCGTGGCTTGTTCTAAAGATTCCCGATTAACAAATTCGCCTCGGGATTTTCGCAACTTTTCGTATGCCTCAAGTCGGTTTGGGATATCTTCTGGCTTTGTTCCTGATGGAATGAGGCAGCCGATTGCAGCAGCGTCTTCCAGCGCCATTCCGGCGCCTTGGCCCATTGTCGGTAGAGTTCCATGCGCTGCATCTCCAAGCAGTGCTGTTCTGCCATTAATCCAGGTTGGTAGAATTGGAAGGGCAAGGAGTTGCCATCGAAGAATCGGCTGTTCCGCTAATTGAAGGAACTTCAAGTATCGGGAATGGAAACCTTGAAACTCATCGACCACCTTGGAATTGATTAGCTTGATCAAACTTGATGCGTTCAACTTCTGCTCACCTCTTCCACGCTCACCGTCTCGTTTCTTTCTACGCTGATTTAACCAGATGATGTGAATCAGATAGATAAAATCTCACTGAGGGAATCCTGCTCTCTGCCGTCCACATGATGTGCGACGACGTTGATGAGACCGCCGTTGCGACAAGGAAAGAGAAACAACATCCGAAAATGCTTCTCGGGAGACGTCACGGCCTACCGAAGCTGTTTTAGACGTTGTCGAAACTCGAGATTGAAAGGACTTGCGCGTGCCCCTGACATTCCCTTCGTGAACCAGTCCATGTCGTCCAAGCCCTCAAGTTTGTCAGCATTGAAGAGACAGCGGAAAGTTGAGATGCCCGAGGGCAGAGGCGGTTGAACATATCCGAGCACGCTCGTCCGAATCATCGACTAGCAGAAACTGAGGGCATAGTCATAGTAGAATGAAAACAATGAATTACCCGGATACCATCGCACCCAAGGATAAGATCCGCTTCACAAACCTCCCCATTCTTCAACGTAACTTTCCCAGCTACTGCATCACAGGATACCACTTCTTGTCCCAGGTGAAGACGCGCCGGAGGTCCGACGCCATCCTCCCCAATGGCCAGTCGTTTTAACTCGTCGTGCAAATCCGTCCGATGGCAAAGCCAACCAGCCTCAACTTCCGAGTCAACCAACTTTCAAAGCAAAAGACACACTGCACAAGGCTCACCCGTGCCATCTCGTCTTTAGGAATCAGAAACCGGTTCTCCGTACCCTCGCCACCGGATCCACTGAATCTCATCGTCTGCGTTCAATTCAAAGAACAGACTCAGATATTAGAGGCGAGATCATACCCCGAAGAAATCAACGCCCTTCAAGTTGACTGGATTGTAGCCAAGGTGCTCCAGAACTCGCATGGCATTCGCCTGGACTGTGATTGCTGCGCCGATTTCTTTGTTCATTAGCGACGACTCGAGTATCTAGACAAAATGAGCCTGCGATATCCCTCCGAATAAACACTGAAACTCACGTCAACCTGATGCCCCTGTCTGCGGAGCGCAACCGCAGCAGTGAGCCCGCATAATCCAGCCCCAACGATGTATATACGCAGCGAAGTCGGCACTTCAGTCATAAAGACAAAGACTGACGTTCTGAGGACCCGTTTTCAAACCTCTATTTCAGAGGTCGGCGGCCTCCCATTCCGCGCTTCGACTTACACGCTGGGTCACCAGATTCGCCTTGAAAAGCAGAATGTTCAAAAACATCGCGTAATACTAGCAGCATGATCGCACAAAGTCCATCCCTATTCTTGTTATCGAGGAAGTCGGTTCAGTTTATAGAACAGGGAACCCAGGAACATACACTCTGCTTAGTATTTACGCCACAGGCCCGGTGCCGCGAATAGTCGAGAGACGAAAATGAGACAGGAACCGACGAGAAGGGCACTTCCTATAATACGCCCAGTAATTGTTAATTCGAGCGAACCAAAGTCAATGAAAAGGCGCAGACTCACCAGCGAAAGCACCAACGGAAATGAAACCAAGTCGAGACTCAACGAACAACCCGCTGATGGGTGGACCGCATAGAGTTGCAATCCCTGCGACCGTATTTAGGGCACCGAGTCTGCGCCCCAGATCTTCAATATCACCCATCTGCCCGACGGCGGATCCAATAAGAGCGAGCCACGCGCCGGAAGAAAATCTATTCATGCAAGACATTTATTTTCAGTTCACCGGCCAGAAAGAAAAATAATTTTCTGACCCATAGAGAACGGAGATTCCTGTGATGCGGGCAATTGTGCGACAGAATGGCCAGGCAATCGTGGCGCAACCGGCGATGGCAGTCATGATGGTCATTATGTTCATGGGTCCTGTGTGATCATTAGTGGATGAAACTGGGATCGATGCCAACGTTTGCGTGCCGTAGTAATCACCGAGTACGCCTGAGGTCACCCGGCCGATTCCAGAGCTGAAGTTGATGATGGCGACGAGATAGAAAGCAAAGTTGGGAGATATTCCGAACTCGATCGCGCTGCTGCTGATGTATGTTAACACTGCATCCAAAAGACAAGTTCAATATTGACTTCCATACTCGCTGAGTATATGTAGCCAGAGTCAAGACGTACTTGTGAAGAGACCCAGACCGGTGATGAACGAGCAGATATTGAATACAACGAAAGAAATGTTGTGATATGTCTGTAAGCCTAGCAGTCCTCCAGGCGTTTTGTTGGGAGCGAGACGTCGTTTGATACTCTAGGACAAATATTGAAGGAGGTCGTTATCAAAAGGAGTTGAAGACGAACCAAATTTGTAACGACGAGCATCAACAGCAATATGAATGCGAGAATCCGCATGGCCCAAGGAAATCTGCGTTGAACGTCGTATATGACCATTCCACATCTTTATGACGCACCCAAGTTTGGATATGAGTTGACGAAGGATGATCGGCTGCACCGTGGCACCAATGGCACCCCCGAAACATGTGAATCCGAGAGCGAATCCTCGTCGCCGTTTGAACCAATGCGTGACGATTGTGAACATCGTGCAGAACATCAGTCCAGAACCAATCTGCGAATGAGAAGATGGTGGTCAGAGACAGGTAGTACGAACAATGCAAATATACTCCGACGCCGAAGCCTTGGCAGAGCATGAAGTGCCAGTATTGTTTACACTCCGGAACCAGCAACGTTGTGAGTACGACCAGCAGGCTCCCGACGAGGAAAGGGAAACGATAATAACCGATGTCGAAGAGGTGGCCGACGAGCACAGCGGGTAGGAATATCATGGCGTGCTTCGGAGATTCACGATGAGGAACGGCGGGTTTCCACGTAGGACACGGACCTGTATCGATCCAATCCATGATCTCCGAAAAACTTAAGTTATCCGAGGTGGCACGGAAACAAAAAGATGGAAACTTACATTTCGGATGGAGTCGATGAATGCAGCAGCTTCTCCTGATAGTATGCCTGGAATACCTACCGCAAAAAATCAACGCAATTGCTGCAACAAATCGACGTCGTAAACTTACACCCCAGGAATTTACGTACCCAAAGCTTTGACGGCACTGGTCAATGAATCCATGAGCAGAAGACGATGTGCATACGTTGCAAAGAAGCCCGAGGTGGTCTTCGAAATGTTCTTCAGTGCTCCTCGGCAGAGAGAGAGACTCTTATATCACGCACTCCAACAAGGACAATCCAAGCATGTACGCCTCCTTCAGGGAACGCTTCTGTATCTTCCGCCAGCAACGAGGCCACAGTCTCGAGCTCTTGAGCTTTTTCGTCGACCTTAACAGACACAGAGGTGGGGGAGAGTTTCTCAGACATGGTGGCAGAATGGAACCACGAATCAGGCCAATACACACCTAAACGCGAAATTCACGGGTCTTGGGGATGCCACAGAAATACAGAAGCTTCCAGGGTGTCATCGTATTTCGACATAGAGAGTTCCGTTTGTACGGCAGCGTTGAAAGGAGGGATAGAACCTAATTTAGCCTCGGACCGCCTTCTTCGCTAGAATACATACTTATATCTAATCAGTAAACAGTAAGATGCTCGCGTTCAATAAGAGAGCATGAACGGAGAGCAAAGAAGACAGAACATAGGCGAAGATATGCGCCATGGCAAGAGAAGGTGGTGGTTGAGAGGCAAGAGTGTCACGTCACGGGTCACAGTTAATGTGACAGTTACGGTCAGCTACACGATCACATGGCGTGACCTGACGCGGATTTCTTCGTGCACGGACCAGGTGCCGAATTGATCACTCATCGTCGAATGGCACTCAGCGGTTTCGAAACTAGTTGAAATTCCCAAAATTTCCTTTGCAACTCACCTCCATGATCTTCACTCATCGGGCGTCAGAATCGATCTTCTGCTGGATACTTACTTGTTGCTTACTTGCAATGATAATCACATGTTGTCAACAAAGGATCTCTCTACGCTTTACCAACGCTTTACCCGCCTCCTGCACAAATAATACTGTACTATTTCGATCAATTCGTCTCGCACGTGACTTTTTAATTTTTCCGACAAATCTCCAAATTCCGCTAAAATCGAAAGAAAATTATTCACTGCGCTGTTCCCTCAATTTATTGGGCCGTGAAGTGATTTTATATTTGCTAAATTTCTTATCTCGTTTCCAGCAACAATAAATGTTGCGTTTCTGGCGCATCACGTGACCGTGGAATTTCCTTATAAGGCGATTCTATCTCGTTTCCTGGCACCAGAAACTCAACATTTATCCGCGCAAGAAGTGAGAAAAGAAATTTAGCAGATATAGTATCACTTCCAGCGCCAAGAAATTGAGGGAACGGCGCTGTGATTGGCGGGGTCCCCGGAAATCGGCTGTGACGCGTGACAGACGAATTGATCGAAATTGTACAGTATAGCCACTCCTCAAACCTCATCACTTCAAGAAACCAAATATTCTGGGAGTCATTGCAGAAAGACATCCGGATAGGTATCGTTGATCTCCAATGCCTTCCCATGAAGTTTCACGGCTTCGACGAGGTTCGTCTGTTCTCCGATTCAACATGAACTCTTACCAAGTCTTTTGCGGCACATCAAATAGGAACAAATCTGAGTGAAATAACCACCCACTTCAAGTCTCAAGAATGTCCGGCCGCTCTCCTCATTTTGATTGCGAATCGCAATTCCTAGAGGGAAAGATAAGCTTTGATTTCCATCCCGCATTCCAAAGCGATAGCTGCGGCCTGAGTGGATGCGGGTCAGAGCTTGAACAAAATGGTAATCAGTAATACCTTAAAATACCTACGCCTCATTATCAGAAGTTCAATATTGCGTCTAACTGATGACGCGGGTAGATCGCGAACGGTGGAGTAAAAGCATTGATCACCGCTGGCGGCGGGTCTCTGTATACGTACGTAGTTGCGCAATAAATATCTCAATATTCTAATGGCGACAAAGTGTCGCGAACAGGGAATTTGAATCTCAAATTTACTTGCTCAAAAACATCATTAAGACCAGAATCAATTAATCGACGCCTATTAACCAGAAACTTGAATCTGAGGGTTCAAGAAATAACAACAGTGAACGCCTGATTCCCAACAGACTGCCCCGTGCATTGCGAGATACTAGCCGTCTGCCCAACCGCCGTACCAATCTGCACGCACTGCCCCGTCGCGTCCGAGATAACCGCACACCCATGTGCGATGGTGTCACTGCATTGGCTACAGACGAAGGAGAACCCTTGAGAGCTGTAGAAGACGGTGGTGAGCATTGGTCTCTCGTCCCAACTATGACAGGGGAGGACACTTACAAGTTTCCCGGAGATCCACTGATACGAGGCTCGAGTAACAACTGAAAACGGTCCACCTCGGTGGGATACAACGGCGTGGCGCCCGCAGGCGCATTATTGACGCTATGGTGAAATAACGGCAAGTTTATTTGAATTCAAGCTGCCGCGATATATGACAATAGACCTCAAGAGGCCATTTCCGCTCGCATCGACGGTGAAAATAGGGGTGAGCGGAGTAGTAAGCGCCTCCGCCTCAATGGGAACGTTCGCGAAGTACGCTCCCGCAGGGTACCCGAGCTGGAACTGTCCATTGACGATGTTGATTCCTTTGCCAGCAACAGCGGGGTTGCAGGCCGCGCGAGCTTGCAACGGTCCAGCGGCGGTGCTGGCGATGAGGAGAGAAGCGACAACGGCGAAGACGGAGAGCATATCTGAATCGCTTGTTGGTTGAATCCGAAAGGTGGATGATGATTATGGAGAAACGAAGTTGTCTTTTATACCTCTTCTTGTCGAATGAAACACTAAATACGGGCTGATTCGGGGAGGAGAGTATTTATTTTTGTAGTGCACGCGACAAATGGAACACTTGCATCTATTGAGCTTCCCGCGCTGGGCAGATAGAGGCGCTTGACGCGTCCCCGCCGAATGGTACCAATCGATGTCGGATGGTGCAAGGCGGCGCTCGCACGGGTATCTGACTATATTTCGTGTCTAAAGGCACCGAGGTTTAGAATGAAGCCGGCAGCGAACGGAAATTTGCTTACTATTGAACCGTGTTCACCGCGGGCTGCTCTTCCTTGTGAGTTGTAGCGGGTTTCTTGATGTGTTTCATGCACCGCTGAAGGCGTATGTTCAATTGGTGTCCTGGCAGAATGGTTCGGCGCCATCTTTGGCACTAACCACTCAACATGTGGGTTCCCGAAAGCCCGATACTCAGCTCATCTATATCATATTATCAAGTCCCCGACGACAATAGTCGAAAGAAGCAACTCGCCTGCAAAAGCTCACCCCGGAGGCAACAACGGCCCCGAAACCGTAACTTGAGCATATTCACTGCTCGCCGTAGAGGCCAAGAGAGAAAGCAATAAATTTAGAGCGACCATAGGCAACAGATGGAGGAGGCAATCCGCTAGGCCAGGTCTCACCCGCTCCGAAGTTACACCGACACCAGACTCGATGGGATATGTGAAACTGAGCGATCTCCGCGTACATTCAAGGGAGAGTAGGATTGGGGTAGACGGGATTACTTTAGGAGGGATCTGGTGTCGCGGTTACAAATAATAGCCTTGCGAGAAGATAGGATCGTTCGACGAGCAATGGAGACCCCGGAAGCGCCTGCGCTGCTCAGGAGACAGTCTGGAATCGCCGTGATAATGCCAGTATAGGAATATTCCAGATAAAACTGAATGCAAGTCTAGTAGCTTGATTTACTAATCACGGTAAAAGTATGAAAAATTCCGAAAAATAAGGATAGTGGGAATTTGAAGTTAGTCTGTTGGAGGAGATTGAGATAATGTTGTTCAAATAAATGGATGTAAGGCAAACTAACATACAAAGCGCACGGTTGCCTCGTTCGATAGCGTTCAAGTAGCCTTCGTGCTAAAGAAAACTTAGCCAGACGTTTAACATGACCAGGAGAAGAGGGAGAGTGGTACATACACCGTGGATCCGCATCACGCCTCCGGGACGTATCGACCTCCTACGATTTGCATCGAGAACTTGTGGAATACTGTTGGGAATATCTGAGGTCCCATAGGAATGAAGAGTCCCGAGTGACGAGTCCCCCAATTTTTTTTTTCGCGCGATGGTATTATTGTCATTGGTATACTTATCTTGAATCTTCGCACAATCCAGCAACAGTGGGACAACCTTCAGAGAGAGTACTGCGATGGTCATTGGAACGGAGGCCAGATGTTGTGAGTCGGAGGTGGCTACTTACTGGCGGTTGATGTCGGGCGACGGACTGGTGGACGAGAAGAGGCGACGCGGACATTTGATGGCTTGTTGATGGCAGCACTGCCCTGCCGGAATGCCGATTGCCTCCGAAATATACATTGACAAAGTTCGATTTGAAGTTGAAAAACGAAGCATTTATCTACTGGTAGGAGGATGTAGGCCTAGGGCGTTTTAGCAGAGACACAGCAAGGCACGGTTGAGAATCACGGAAATGAATGTAAACGGATACAAAATATCATGCTACAGTCTGCAATTATTTAGAAATTGTGTTGTGACGCTAGTGAGGTGGAAAAAAAACCCAGTTACCTCGACAGAGAATGACAGAACTGAGCGTACTATACAATGGGATCTTCCAAGCCGTCTTCACTCAATAGTGTTCAACTTCGATTTTTCGGTGAAACCTCGGCTGCTACGTTGTATCTATCGACGAGACCCGAGATTTATCGGTGAAGTACTACATCTAGCTGAATAAAACCATGCTTTTGCAGAATCCAGTGCAGTGTATGACACTGCAATTCTCTCCAAACTCGTTCGCTCCCCCACTACCTCCTCTTTCGGATTTTATTCAATCGTACCACGTCCAGCACCTTAGCTTCGACCGCCCTACCGCGGTAGATATATTGATCCTAGATCCAGCCCATTCCATCCACGCCAGTCAACTCATCTCGCTCCCGTCGTAGACGCTCCCCTCCGCAAACAAAACTCCATTGCCACGACCTCCAACGCGCTCATCCCAAGATACTCCTCCCCAACCTTCGGCACCGCCGACATTTCCCTTTCCCCCTTATCCATCAAATGCTGCGGATTCAACAAGGTCCGCGAAAGTAGCCCGCGTAGTTCTTGCCCCTCCTGCATCATCATCGATATTAGGCCCGGGATATCATAGCCTTGAGTGTCCATGAGCTGTTGGTGCGCGGTGAGGTTGAGGTTCATCACGTTTTGAAGAAAGGCACGGAGGGTGGGGGCTGAGGTGGAGGCGAGAGTGGATGGCGGAGGTGGTGGCTGGGAAGATATCAGCGAGAGGAATATAAATTGAGAGAAGGATGAGTCGAAGGCCATAAGGAATCACCATATTCCCCTCAAACTTCTGCAATGCCATCTCAAAAGTAACCAACTCCACCGCAGTCATCGGCTTCCTCCCAACCCCGCGTGCACCCTGACCCATCAACAGCCTCGTCAACCCATCATGTATCTCATTTGGTGTCCACGTCGCCACGGCGTGCAAACACTGCACGTCGAACCCTTGGATGGTGAGGAATTCGAGGTGGTGCGTGAGGTCACGATTGAAGCGGTTTGTTTTGAGGAAGTCGAGCATGGGGTTTGTGGGGGTGGAAGCTGGAGAAGAGGTTGATGGAGATGATGCAGGTTGGGTAGTGGGTGGACGCTGCGGAGAAGGTTTTGGGAGGGGAATCGGTCTGGAAGGAGTGCGTAGGGCAGGGAACGGACTCTGCCAGAGGTAATGAAGTCCCATTCGACACCGAATAAACACCGGCCATAGAAAGGCTTACTCGAACAGCGTGCGAGAAGATTGAAGACGCGGAACCAGTCGGCTGCACAGATGGTCATTTCTAGCGTGCCAAGAAAGATAAGAACTCACAGACGAATTTTGCGACGGAGTAGTCGGAGGGGTTGATGATATACTCCCCGATCCACTGCTCTATATGTCGGGTTCGACGTTTAGAAAGTTCAGTTCAGCGCTAGATTCAAGTGAACTCACGATAGTTTGACGACTCGGGGATTCATCATTGAGTCGCGGCCGTTTGAATGGCGATCCCAGAATTCCATCCTGCGCGTCGGTGTGAGCGGAGCTCAAGAACAAGACGTTTCGAGCGTTTCTCACTCCAGCTGGCAGCGAAAGACCCATGTGGGCACGTTTTGGAGAGCTGGGTTGTGGTGTGACAAACTACAGAATGAGTCAGAGAACGGCTGAGCTTCTGTGGCAACGACTCACACTCTCTTTTGCTGCGATGTGTCTGATGCGAGTGGCACATATCTTCTTTGTGACGCGCTCGAATGATTTCAGTACAGTAGAATAGAAGACAGCGATATATACCTGGGGTCTGGAACTCGGCGAAGCGTCCTGCCTAGTGTAAAAACATATGATGAAGAGAAGAACGATTGTCGCACCTCGTCGTTGTCACTAGTAAGGTCGACAAAATCTGGGTCTTCTGATGTGGTGACATTAAGAGCATTCTTGATCTAGCTTTCCGATGTCAGTCCAAGAGACAGAGAAAGAACGGCCATTCCAGATACATCCCTTGGCCGCTTCTGCTCTTCGCTCCGCTTTCAGCTCCGCGTCGACGACAGCGGGAAGGTTTTCACCCCAGAAATCGGGTCCAGCGATACTCCTATCGTGCTCCACGTTGTCTGCTGGAACATAGAAAGTATTTTCCACCGCGCGCTTGATCGACGCCTCCGAAATTCTAAAGACGAAAGCAAGGTCGGAGTGTGACCAGCCGCCTTCCTCGCATAAAATGCGGCATATTGCCCTCCCCTTGCGATTCAAGGCTTTTCCGTGACTAGATATAGCCCAAGTCAGTGTATTTCAAAGCGGCTAATCTTGCGGCTTCGAAGAATGGGCAAAGTGATGGAGCGAAATGTGCTTACTACCCGCGCCGCCGTCCAACAACTTGGGTCACGGGGCGAAACTCAATAAAATCTTGTAGAGTTGGTATATCGCGTTCACCGGAGTCGTTCTCGTAGCCCGAGTCCACAATCGCGTCCGCCATGATGGAGAGAGAGGAAGACGTGTCACAATCTGTGACAGTGCGTGCGCGTGTTTGGCTGGCTGGTGCGTGGAGTTAATCACTGATGCGCCATCACAGGAGACACGTTTTCTCCTTCCCTTTCTCCTACCCGTGGTGAGCGCTCGAGCTGAGTATTCCTAGCCCATGAGTCTACCCTCCGAGCCATTCAACAACGTCTCCCAGGCCGACATAATCCTGCGCTCCTGCGATGGCTTCGACTTTCACGTCCATTCTGTCGTTCTCTCATACGCCTCCCCATTTTTCCGCGCCATGTTCTCTCTTCCCCCAGCAGAAATCGACAAGAGCCATCCCATCATCCCCGTCTCAGAGCCAGCCCGGCTACTCGACCGATTTCTACGCATCTGGTATCCCGGCGCCGAAATGCTCGCAGACTTCGACGACTTCAACGAGCTGCAGTCGCTCATCGAGCTAACACTCTCGAAATATGACATACAATCTGTCGCCCCCATCTTCAAACACCATCTGCGCCGCTATATCCAACAAAATTGCGTCGGCGTCTTCGCCGTAGCTTGCAGTCGGGGCTGGGCAGACGTCGCACACGACGCAGCGACGGAGTCGCTGAAGATCAATTTCTTCTCCCTGGTCCAGGATAAGGCTTTGGCACAAGATCTTCGACTCGTATCCGGCGCAAACTTCCAAGCACTCCTCTGCTACCATATCGAATGTGGTCGCGTAGCAGCGGGCGCCGGGAGGACGCTTCCCATGGCGGAATCTCACTCGTCGTGGGTCAAATGCCGCGACTGCGAGCCATATAAGAACGGACCGCGTTCGACGATCGTACGCGCCTGGATCTATGTCTACCTCGACAAGCTTACGTTTGTCTTGAGGCATGATCCCGGTGCCAATGTTCAAGATTCGATGTTCCTCAAAGATGCCCTCAGTGTAGCGGAGGAATGTGAATACTGTCGGTCAAGTGCGTTCCGCGATTTGAGCGCATTTATCGAGGACAAATATCTACCCGCTATCAATGAGGCGATACAAAAGGTTCTTGTATCGGTTTTACTTCGTCTCCTTTTCGACTGAGTCTTCCTTCCAGGTTCCGCTCGAACTTGTATTCTAGTCATCTATATGATACAGCGTTCCAAGATGTGTTCACTCCATTTTCAACGTATACGCAAGATGCACCTGTATTCGTGCCAACGTTAATTGATCAATCTGCCAGCCAACCAAGTAATACGCACCATCAATCACACCGATCTCCCTTCGAAATTCAACCTCTCACACGCAAATCAAACCACCCCAGGAATAATCGCCCATCTCACCCGCCTCGTATACGCTTCCCACTGCGCGCCGTACTTGTGCGCCATGTACCACTCGATGTCGGGGATTCCGCCCGAGTAGAAGATGAGGAATTGAAGTGAGTTAAGGATGAGGGTTATCCAGTACGAGCCCTGTTATATTGATGAACGAATTGAACGACGAAAGAGAGACTCGGAAGATGAGAAGGAAAGGAGAAGAAAGAGAGAGGGTGAAAAGAAAGAAAGAGATAATGGAAGAGAAACGCACCGTTGCGAGTGAGATGCCGACACGAGAGAGGAAGAATCCGAGGTAGTTTGGGTGCCGGACGACGGACCTGCTTGCGGCGTGAACACAAATTAAAAAACGAAGTCAAGAAGGGAATAAAATAGGCTGAACGCACCACAACCCCGTATCATCCAATTTCCCCCTATTTCTCGGATCTCCCTTAAACCTCTTCCGGCTTGCCTCCGCACTGAACTCGATCGCGAGACCCGCTACCAACACCGCGAAACCGATGTATTGATGCCAGTCCAGATATTCCAGAAAGGACGTGCGCGTGAGGATGGGCGTGATGGAGGAGAGGGTGTGCACGGTGGCGAGGGTGTTTATGGCGTTGACGAAGGCGTTGTAGAGTGCGACTGAGAGGGAGACGGAGACAGGGATGTAGGGGGTTGAGGTGAATGCGTGGGCCTATATGCGAGAGCGTTAGCACGTTAGGTTGCGCGGAGAGGCAGAGGCGAAGAACGAGCCACGTACATGACGAACAGCAGCGAGTCCGCACATCCCCACCAGCAGCGTTGGCACGGGACCGATTCCACCCAATCCGGGACCCAGCGTAATTGGAAGCTGGGCGGCGCGGAAACCGAAGAGGGAGAGCAGTCTTACGGCCCATCCGCGCGTGAACAGGAAGTATTGAAGCGGAGCACTAGGGATTCGATTTAGCAAGTCTGAGTTGCATGCCAGCTGCAATTGAAGCCGAGAGAAAGCAAGGCGAGACTAACTCGGCAAGACGAACGAGAGCAAATATAACGGTTCCTGAGATGCTGAGGTTGGGATTGCCTCGTTGGAAGGGGCCAGGAGTGGGTGCTTTCGTCGACATCGCGAGATGGAGGAGAGGATGTGAAAACTTGAGGTGACGGCATCGGATCATGCGGTGGGTTGACGCGGTCACGGGGCATTTCTGTTGCCTTTTTGCTCGTTTTTGTCAAGTTTTTGTTCTCCGGCAGGATTTGGGAGGTCATCTTCGGCAAGTCAGACAAGGCGCGACGAATCAAAAGGGAAAGAAAAAAAGCCCTTCCGAACGCCTACAAACTACCAAGCTTATCTTTAACGGGAGTTTCTCTCTGCCTTTTACGATCAGTTATCGACGGTTCAGGCTATGGTTACAGTTTGAACTTTGAAAGCACACTCAGGCATAATTGAACTCAAACGGGAAATATTCAAATGGTCAAAAGCCCGCCCCCACTCAAACTCATGACAGTACTTCAACGTTGAGACTGCAGCCACCTTGAAGTGAACTGCTGTCGACTATGATTCAACCTAAATAATGCCAACGAGCAAGGAAAAAGAAAAGTAGATATTCCACTGGTACGACTTGACCCCGGATTGAACGCGGCTTTTGTCCTTGCTTTCCATTCCATCGGATGCTTGGAAGTTGCGGACTGTCCGCTGTCAAGTCTTGCTTCGCCTGCTCCCACCCTCGGATTGACTTGAAAAAATTTCTAATCTGAAAAAACGAGAAATCAATAAAAGGCTTCGATTTACGACCACGATCTGACTCTCGAATCGAACGAGAGTAGGATGCTGGGAGATCGAGTGCATCAATTCCTATTGTGTGCATTTGCAGAGTCAGCTGCAACCAGATCTCGATAAATTTCAACATTCCCTCAACTGTGACCTACTTGGTAGGATCAGACTATAGGACCCCAAAGCCAAGGAGGATCTGCCACCCGTTGGAAATCTGCTGTCGTGTGTAGGCACTGCGATTCTCGTTAAATTATCGTAAGCTAAATTTGATCACGGCTCGTTCTGACTTTGATTGCTTGGCTTTTAAACTGCGGTGTAAGCTTTACTGAGTGTTGCGAACTCTACACACATAGAAGAATTTCGAAGAATGTTCCTATACAATAATCCAATCAGGATTCAGCCGTTCCTTCATCATTTATGCCTCCATTTGATCACCGAGGTAAGTATACATCAGAAATTTTAATTGGTACGAAGGGAGCTCGCAGGACTTCATGGCACTCACTTGCTCGTCCTGACGAGAATTCGAACAAGTAAAGTGTCGTCACGCTTTGGCCATGTGATGTGACTGTTCGTGATTCGACATTCCCGCGGGCATGTGATCGGTGAACGTGTCATTCGCGACTTGTCCTCTACCACCACCATGCCAGTTTCGAATTCGCGTGCAAGATTGAATCCACCCGTTTTCAACAGAGTACGGCACCTTCCCTATACAGTTTTGAGTAATAGGAAGAAGCCCAATATATTCGCTCCCTGTGGCGTACGCCACTGTTAGTGGCATAGCTTCGCCACGATGTCGCGCATTCGAGCGGTCTCGCACGAATCGATTTTGCGTTGCAATTCTCAAATGGTTTTCATTCAAACAGTATCTAACTGTCTCCTAGGATCAGTCGGCACCGGACCTTCATATTTTCGCGAATTTAGGCGTCTAATCTCCCGCGTGACCGCGAAGCATCAAATATTCTGCGTTTTTGCTGACTTGACTGCGCCCGTTCACAGAACCTGGCTCAGGAATGAACTAAACTGTCTCATGATATCCCGTGTGATACAGCCAAGACAAATTCTAACTTGGTACGTACGGCTCCGCATATTCTAGCGGCGTGCTATAATTAACGAACCTCAATCCCCCGCCCCGTGATCAGGAATTGACAGTGAGTCTCCCTCAGTTCGCGATCTTTATCCGTAGAACTCGCGTAGCAATTTCCGCAATTTACGCCAACTCGCCACGCAAATGCCTATAACCCATTTACAGACTTCAGACACTTTCCCTAAATCTCCAAGTTTTACCCCCGTACAATCGGCTGATTATCGCAGAACGAATGCTCCACTTCTTTAGCCCGTAAAGGTAAATAATACCCACTCTAATTCAACCCGCTTTGTCTGAACTTCTTACTTCGGCATCGTTGGAGTTCATTGGTTGATAACATTATCGAACAGGATCTCAATCCACCTGCGCTATTCCGGGTTCAGTTTACAGAGTATTTAGCTACAGGCTTTCTGGTATGCGTGATTCTCGAATCCCTGCTATCCCCTCCTCGTCTAACTATGAGCAGCCACAGCAGCGACGACAAGCGAATCGACGAAAAGGCTGAGTACGACACAAAGGACACCGTTCACGATGTTTCAGTGTCCGTCGACGACGTGGACACTGGAGCAATCGTCGCGGCCGGGATAGACGCTGCTGAACTCGACCCCGAGGAAGCTATCAGAATTCGGTAGGCAACAAACTGGATTTTCTTCGCCAACCACGCGCTAACTGATACCTTTAGCAAGAAAATCGATCGTCACGTCCTTCCCCTGATGTGTGGTACGTTCTCTTGCGCGCCTGCGTTCTTGCTGCGTCTCATGCACAACTTCAGTTCTGTACTGGTACGCACATCCCTCTCATCCGATGCATCCATTCACTGTTCATGCGTGACACATCGTAGGGTTCAGTTCATGGGTGAGGCTCAATTTCCTACGTCTTTGATACAGTCTAGATCGCAATTGATCCATCTCTCTTAGATAAAACAACCCTCGGAAATGCTGCTATCCTCGGAATCAAGTAAGTGATTTGTCCCAGCTTTTCGGTACCTACATCTTCTCTCGCATCTCATGAATCTTTTATCAGGCAAGGAGCGCATTTGACCACAGACCAGTAAGCTGCTAATTCCTGCCCGTGCTTCGGGATATGGTACCAATCAACGACATCCAGATACAACTGGTGAGTCCTTGGTCCCTCTTCTCTCCGCTCGACATCGCAACTTATCATCATAAACCAATGAGGCTGGGCACAATCTTCTATCTCTCTTACCTCGTTATGCAATTCCCGCAAAATCTAGCTCTTCAGCGATTCCCCATCGCTAAATGGATGAGGTTCGGTCATTGAATCATACCCGCGTTCTAGCCCTCTAACAAGACACGTTCAACAGCTTCAACGTCTTCCTTTGGGCGGTGTCTCTCTGCTGCCATGCCGCATGCCACAACTTCGCGGGCTTAATGGTTGTCCGGACTCTTCTCGGCGCATGCGAGGGGTGAGGCAGTTCCCATGTACCCTGAAAACCATCAACTCCTGCTTATCGCCGTCTTCTCAGAACCATGACCGCAGGGTATGCGAATCGTCGTTCTGGAAAACATTGCTCACTTACAGCGGCCCAGTTTTCTCTTCGTCACAGCGATGTTTTATACCCGCAGAGAACAAGGGATTCGTGTTGGATATTGGTGTACGTTGTCGTCATTCACATCATTTGTTCGTGAGTGCTAAAGCGGTCTCAAGTCTTCATGAACGGCTTTGGTAGGACTTTCTCTTTGTATTCCGCAGCTGTTATCTTGATCATGTTCGCTGTATCAAAGCGCAAATCATCTCCGGATTCCTCAGTTTCGGTATTCTGCACATCAAGCCAGGCAGGATCGCTCCGTGGCAATGGCTCATGCTCATCACCGGAATAATGACTCTGATAACTGCCGTCTGCTTCTGGTGAGCCACGTTCAAACTCTCTGGTAATTTAATATTTACCGTGTGGAAAGGTTCCTGTTTCCCGATTCACCAACCACCGCTTGGTTCCTCACTCCCCGTGAGCGACAACTTGCCGTTTTACGCATCAAGGTGGTTTCGTACAAAATGCTTTTTGATAAAAACTCACCAGAATTCATATTATATATCGACAGGAGAACCAAACTGGAATTGAGAATAAGCATTTCAAGAAGGAACAGTAGGTACACGACTGTTAGAAGTGAGTGGGTTCTCTGATATTTGTGTAGGATGTTCGAAGCTCTGAGAGACCGCAAGACCTGGCTCTTCGCCGCGTTTTCTGCCGTTACCCAGGTTCCTAACAGGTAAGCGGAATTCGACCTCGCACAATAAGTTCATTGCCGGTCTGATAAATCTTCCCCACAGCCTATCGTAAGTTCCGCTCTTTCCTAGTTCATCCCCGCCATAATACCGAACAGAAACCAAAAACCCCTTATCGTCAACTCCTTCGGATTCACCGTCCTCCAAACAACTCTCCTCACCTGTGTCGACGGCGTCATATCCATCATAACCATCGTCGTGGGTGTCCACGTCGCAGCGAGAACGAACCAACGCGGAATCACCGCGTGTCTCTGGAAATTGCCGAATCTGCTCGGTGGCATCCTCATTATGACGCTTCCGTGGAGTAACAAGGTCGGACTTCTCTGTGCGCTTTGGGTCTCTGGTCGGTCGATTTTCCTTTTCAGACTGATCCCGTATTGAATTTTTGGTGAAGGCCTCGGCACCACTGCATACGGTAAGCCATATTTAATCTCTACTTGCCATTAGTAAACGGTTACAATTTGAAGTGATTGTGGTTGCATGGCTTACCTCCGTCACTGCGGGACACACTAAGCGTGTTACTAACAACGCCATGCTGCTCATCGCCTATGTACGATATTTCAACCATTTCCGAGACTGATCATTAACGCAAAGCGGTTAGTGCGTCGGGAATGCAGTCGGACCATTCATGTGGAAGGTAGATTTTTTTGTTTCCGCAAAGTCCGAGACACCAAGCCGATGTGACGCCCTTCTGTAGGACGAATACAAACCCCGCAATCGCGTTCCGTGGGGCATCATCAATGGCTGCTTCATTTTGGATATGCTCTTCATACTTCTTATTCGCTGGGAGCTTTCGGCCGAGAACAAGAGACGCGACCGTGAGCCGCCTTCGAATGAGTACGACAACGTCTACATCGAGCGGATCTCGCCTGATGGCGTGCCGGAGAAGGTTAAGGTGGACAAGGTCAGTTCGAATTTCGATTTCATTCGGGTTTGATTGACGATTCGTGTTTAGGAATTCTTGGACCTTACTGATGGTCAAAATCGCGACTTCAGATATGTGCTGTAGTTCGGGCAAACTCGGTCGTGCTTACTCACTTGCTTTTGCATCTTATTCTGCTGCTCCTGCTGACTCCCTCCGGCCGGCCTCGTGTTGAACCGACATTCCGAACCACGCCGACTTCCGGCAGCCCCACCGCCCACAATACCCACCGTGCTGCTTCGCACCTCCGCATTTCTCACCGCACAATTTAAAGTTAGGCTTCGAAGTTCCGCCCGTCGTTCACAGTCGCCGTTGGCCGTCTAATTCCGAGTCCCTTCCGTCATCCTGACCGTCTTCGTCGGTCATTAGTCAAAGGTTGAATCATCTATGATGAAAGCATCCGAGCTACCTACTGGTTGGTACGATTCTCGAAGAGCCTCGAAGTGACTTTAGTGAGAAATGAGCCTTATTATAACGAAAGGACTCAACTTTGCGTCATCTCTTTGGCGGGTATATAAGCACCTTGAATGTCCGCTCTCACCACTCCCACTCGTTCTCGTTCACGAACTTTCACCCCACTGCGCACCTCCCCCGGAGTACATACCCTGATAAGATGTTTCACAATTACTCCTACGTGCCCCATCGTCGAGCGCTCTATTTGCTCATCTGGGCCCTCTCTGTTGCTGAGCTTGGATTGACGGCGACACGTATTCACTTCACGCGGAAGAATTTCAGCACACACGGTACGCACAACGTCCTTCGTCACAAGGAAACCAGAAGTGCTCACTCGATGATGTCCGTCCAGAATCCATAGTAGCGGAACTCCTTGTCACCTCCATCCTGACCATCCTCTGGGTCCCCCTCACCCTCATCTTCCACCGCAGCGCACCCGGACTCGATACACGAAATACCGCCCCGGGCACCGCCAACACCCCCCACTCCCGCTTCCCCGGCCGCTTCGGCGGCCTGCACCACGAATCCTCAGGCAACATCGTCCTCTGGATCATGTGGCTCGTCGGTGCCGCCATCGCTGCGCACACATGGCCCACGCACGCCGCAGCGGGATTCACCCACCAAGGCCGCATCCTCCTCGCTATCGTCGGTGTTGCGTTCACGGTGTTTGGGCTGTTGACGCTGGCGAAGGTGTTGGCGTTGATGGAATATAGCGCGATCGGCGTGTCGACATATGGGGGGCCTGGGGCCGGGCATGCGACGAGGCCAGAGAAGGCGGGGTATCCGGCGACAAATGCGCCGACGACGACTGCACCCGGCGGGGCTGGATATGCCCCGGGGACGAATGGTGCAACGACCACTACGGCTCCAGCGGTTTGAATTGACAAAGACGCGATGAACGACGACGAAAATATGGCTGCCTGCGATTATCAATAATAATGTGTACCACTACGAAAGCCGATGTAACGTACTTAAATGTAACTTCAAACACGATTCGTTCTTGACTCATCGCATGATCATTGATGAAGAGAGACAGCGAGGAGACACACTAGAATGCCTACTGAAGGCCATCCAAGCCTCGGCCAGGTTAGTTCCAGTTCGAACCTCCGAAACAACTGTCAAAAAAATTGAGGGCCATGATAATTGCCGACTGTTGGCTCCGGTCCGCCTCAGATTCCGGGCTACAGCAAGACTGGGTAACTTGCAGCTCTGAGCTCGTGCGCCTCACGCAGCCATCGTCGCATCGACAGTGCTGCTACAGTTATTATCAAGAAATGATGAATTAGAGGTCCAGAGATGCAGGTCAGGACCCCAGAGCCGATTCATCCAGTTCAAGCCCATCGTCGGCCACGATGGGTGCAATGGTGGTTTGGTGGAGGAGTGATGCACTGCCACAAGTAAACACACGCAAAGACTCTTACATAATTCGGCCTAAACTCGGCCCGGCCAGTGACATCATGACAGGTTCAACTTGGGTTCAACTTACGACTCGGAGTGTTCTCGATTTCGCAAGGATACTAGGCTAGATACGACCACAGCAAATAATCTGATGGCATAGGCATTATGTGGCTTCAAGCCTTCAGGACATGAATGTTTGCAAAAATCGAAGGTTCGTCCAAGGTGATAGAGCTTTAACCCAAGCCACACATTGATCCAATGATGTAGGGTGTGGATGCGAGCTACAACACATATCTGAAGTCACGGTTCTGGCCGTCTGTAAGGTCCAAGAATTCCTGAGAATCGAAAGATTGAATCGTCAAAGAAATCTGAAAGAGTTTCGACTGACCTTGTCCACCTTAACTTTCTCCGGCACGCCATCGGGCGAGATGCGCTCAATGTAAACGTTGTCGTACTCATCCGAAGGCGGCTCACAGTCACGCCTCTTGTTCTCGGCCGAAAGCTCCCAGCGAATAAGGAGTATGAGGATCATATCCGCGATGAAGCAGCAATTGATGATGGCCCACGGAACGCGATTGCGGGGTTTGTATTCGTCCTGCAATGAACGCGTCACATGGTCTTAGTGTCTCGGAGTTCGCGCGACCATTTACCTTCCACATGAATGGTCCGACCGCATTCCCGACGCACTAGAGCCTTTTTGTTAATGATCACTCTCGAGAACGATTGGGATATCGCACATAGGCGATGAGCAGAATGGCGTTGTTAGTAACGCGCTTGGTATGTCCCGCAGTGACGGAAGTAAGCCATGCAATAACAATCACTGCGTGTGTGTCTCAGCAGTAGGAAGGAAAACCAAAATGTAGCCCGACCGAACGCAGTAGTGCCAAGACCTGCATCACCAAGCCGTCCATCAATCCGAGATAAAACCAAAGAAGAAGAAAACATCCAACATACCAGACACCCAAAGCGCACACAACAGTCCAATCTTATTGCTCCAGGGAAGCGTCATGATGAGGATTCCGCCGAGCAGATTCGGCAACTTCCAGAGACACGCGGTGATTCCGCGTTGGTTCGTTCTTGCCGCAACGTGAACACCAACGAGAATGGTGATGATGGATATGAGACCGTCGACGCAGGTGAGAAGGGTTGTTTGAAGAACGGTGAATCCGAACGAGTTGATGATGAGAGGTCGTTGGTTCCTATTTGGATCGGACTTGAACGTTGGCAAATAATCAAATCGGTCGAAATCGGCACTTACGACAGACTGTTCAGGTTGGCGGTGGTTATTAGTTTCGAGAGAAAAAAAAATTGTCTGGGTTGCGCTTACCTATTAGGAACCTGAGTAACGGCAGAGAACGCAGCAAACAGCCATGTCTTGCGGTCTCTCAAAGCTTCGAACATTCTACACAAATGTTAGAGACTACGCCCACCTTAATTAAACATCCGAGCACGTACTGTTCCTTCTTGAAATGCTTATTCTCGATTCCAGTTTGGTTCTCCTGTCGATAGATGGTTCTGGTGAGTTTTTTAATTGAGAAGGATTTCGTATGAAACCACCTTGATGCGTAAAACAGCAAGTTGGCGTTCATGAGGGGTCAGGAACCATGCCGTAGTGGGCGAATCGGGGAAAAAGAACCTTTTCGATGAGGAGAGCGAAAAGTCAATAAATCAGGAGCAGTCTATTCAGAAATTCGATGACACCCACCAAAAGCACACTGCAGTGATCAAGGTCATGATTCCGGTGATGAGCATGAGCCATTGCCACGGAGCTATCCTGCCTGTCTCGATATGCGCCGTACCGAAACTCAGAAAACCGGAGATGATTGACGCTTGTGTCAGAAGTCAGAATTCCGAACGGAATCGCGACGGTACACAGGTGGTGAGCCTTACCGAAACCATTCATAAAGACTACAGACCGTTTCAGTACTCGTGAAAAACGAGATGCGAAACATGACCTACACCAATACCCCACGCGAATGCCTTGTTCCTTGCGGGTGTAAAACATGGCTGTTACGAAAAGAAAGCTGGATGAATGTGAGTTGAGCCCCGGGGGTCCGAGTCAAGATCGATTCATCATACCCGGCGGTCATCGTTCTTCAAAGCCGAATAAGTAAGCATTTGGAGCAGGGACGGTGATGATCGTACCCTTCACATGCGCCGAGAAGAGTTCGCACGACCATCAAGCCAGCGAAGTTGTGGCACGCAGCATGGCAGCACAGAGAAACAGCCCAAAGGAAGACGTTGAAGCTATTGAACGTGCCTCGTAAGAAGCCGCGAATGAAGGCATATGCGGTTAATGACGAAGAACTAACCTCATCCATTTGGCAATTGGGAACCGCTGCAACGCCAAATTCTGCGGAAATTGCATAACGAGATAGGATAGATAGAAGATTGTGCCCAGCCTCGTTGGTGGAAGCTTAGCTTCGATGTCCTGTGAAGAGAAGGCGATTGAAGACTCACCAGTTGTATCTAGGATCGATCAACGTCAATATCCAGAAGTACGGGTAGGAATGAGTGGCTTACTGGTCTGTGGTCAGATGTGCTCCTTGCCTGATAGGTAAAATTTGAAAGGAGTGAGCGAATATGAATGAACCAAAACGATGGGCGCATCACTTACTTGATTCCGAGGATAGCTGCATTTCCGAGGGTTGTTTTGTCTGAAAAGCGTCCGGCACTCTACTCTATCAACAACGGAAGACGATGAGCCGTACCCATGAACTGGACCCTGTGGTGTGTCGCGTATTAGAAATGATGAATATTACATGAGAGCAGTGTGCGTACCAGTACAGAACTGAAAAACCTTGCATGAGAGGCGTAGCAGGAGGATGATAATGCAAGGGACGTACCACACATCAAGGGGAGGATGTGACGATCGATTTTCTTGCTGCAATTCTCGGTCAAGCGGCTGGCCAACGAGTCGAGTTTGCTACTCACCGGATTCTGATAGCTTCAGCGGGGTCAAGTTCAGCGGAGTCTACTCCGGCGGCGACGATAGCACCGGTGTCCACGTTCTCGACGGATACAGAGACATTGTGAGCGGGGCCCTTCGAGTCGTATTCCACCTTTTCGTCGATGTGCTTGTCGTCGCTGGTACGGTTACTCATGTTGAGATGGAGCAAGACAGCAAGTCTCTGGAACTATGTATATCAAGTGAGAGTTAAATACTCTGGAAGCCGTGGCCATGATAGCACAGCTGGCCAATCGAGCTCTGTCCGATAAGGTTACCAACCAATGAGTTCCAGCGGTGCCGTAGTGGGAAAACGAGAGGGTAGTGAGGGGAATTGGAGTAGGTGTGAGTTACCTGAAGTGGAGTATCTCTTTTGCGATGATCACCCGATTGAACGGGGGTAAAACATGTAGGTTTTCAGCAAGTAGAATCGCGCTTCTAAACATCTGCATGGCGAGTTGGCGTGATTCATGGAATGCTGCGCGACTTCCGCAAATGGAATCCGCTGTCTGGGTACAAGAAGTAACGTCTCAACTGCAGCACATATTCACGGGCTAAGCGAAGATAGGGAGTTAACATTCGCTGATCATAGCGTACCGCTAGAATATGCGGCCGCGTAGACGAACGTACCGGTATCAATACTATTCCGGGCAGTATGTAGAGGAGATACATCATGAGACGATGCCATTACCGTATGTCTGGCTGAGGTTTCAGCAACAGTCAGGAAAGACGCTGAAAAATGTTCTACCTGAAGCTTCGTGGGAGTTCGTGAGAACATATGGCCCGATTGCGCTTGGTACTAGTAGAAGACGCTGGAAACGGGGACCGGGAGGTTGTATTGCTCTGTGGGCGACCAAGCCAAGAAAAAAGAATAGGAGGGAGGCTAAAAATGCTTCAAGTCGGCCACAACGCATAAATCGTCATAAAGTCAAGGTTTTAATTATGACAATTCACGCAGGCTGTAGCAATAAGTGAGGTGGGGTATACTTGGGAGTAACATGATGACATACGGGAAATGCTTCGCGGTACCGAGATTATGGATGCCATGCAGTGGGCGTGGACACCTGCGTGTCAAATGAGCTACCAAATAGACTGCACTGTGCTGGATAGTATACGGACGCAGCAGTTCGTTGCTGATCAGTTCTTTGTCGGAGTGCCGCGGCTCGCCTTCCAGAGTTCCACGTAGCTATGGGCAGCCGGGGCCTGTGGCACAGAGCCTACTAGAGACCATAGCAGTGAGCACGCATTCGGAGAGGTATTTTCCTACCGCCGAAACGAAGGTTTGGTGCAGACAAGCGAGGTTCTGTCATAAAGACGCCGGGTGAACGTGTTTCAGCTCTTTGAAAGCGAGACAAGCCATCACCGTAGTGGACGAAGGCAACTCGCAAATAGCGAGATCAGAAGGCACGTGGCCGTGGAAATGATTCCGTCAAGGTGAACGGTCACATGATGTTGCGGGTTGTTACGCGCGACGCGTTTTTTGTCGCGTTTGTCCTCGAGAAAGCTGCTACTGTACAAGGAGAATGATTCGAGACAAGGATACTCATGGCTCAAGTTGAATTGCAATATTGGCCCTCTCACATAAAGTTGAATCTTTATCATACACATGTTCAATGTCTCTTACTCAGCCTTCTCCGTACTCCCTTTCCCCTCCTCCTCATCTGCCAACTGAGCAGTATTCTCCGTGAGATCTCCAGGCCGGAACGTTCCTTCACGTCATCAACATCAGCATTGACACGGAAAGCCCCTCTGCAAGGAAACAAATAAACCGACCAACGAACCTTGTCGAAGCTCCCTCTCGGCCGCACGGTGGTCTCCCACTTTCGCGTATGGCGAGCCAGGGATTAGCAGGGGTGCGTTTTCGAATAACGCGTCCATCTCTGTGGATTTACTCATGAGTATTTGAGCGTGAGCAAAGGAGGGGTACGGGCCTTCTAGACGACGGCCTGTAGTTTCCTATGGTAACAGACAGATCAGGATGCATCGGGAATGAAAGTCCAGGTAGGAGTATCGCACAGGATAGAATGCCCAGATAAACAATGCACTGTGCGTAACAGTTAGAGATTCAGTCAGTAGAGAATCTCGGTCAACGAACTTGGTATGTCCGCAGATAGCGAACACGAGATAGTATCTATGGTGATCAAGTGAGCCACTGTCCAATAGCTATGAGACGAAGCAACACATACTTCCAGCCAATATGCAGAAACGCTGGCGAGGTGACTTGAGCGATGAAGCTGGAATGCGTGCCCTCAGACGCCGCGGAACCATAGACATCATGATCATGAACCGCTTACAAGTTGGATATCCAGGACCCCGAACTCGTGATCGCCGTCGCTTTTGCTCGGGTTCGCGTTGAGCTGAAATGAAACGATGTCAGCAGTCATCCAAAATCACAATAACAAAAAGTAGGAAGAAACATATGACTGACTAGATCTCCGCCGGGTAAGCCCACGAAAGCGGCCCGATACAGGCGCTAAAGAAGAAGTTGAATACCCAGGTGCTGAGAATCGCAGGATAGTCAGTAATGGCTTTGATGTACCCAAATTCAAAGGGAAAGAAGAACTGACGTTACTGTTTGTCATTGGAGAGAGAATGAGAGGTCAACTTCGTTCACAGAGAGAGGCAAAACTCTTACGGATGAAAATCTACAATATCCTCGTCATTCAATCAAGACTGAAAAGACACCGAAATCGAAACTCACGTAATGGGCCTATTGTGAAAGCCCCCAGTCAACACATTGCGCACTCGCACCATAGCATCGTCACATACCGCATTGCTAAATTTAAATTTCATCAGAAATCTTATATCATGGCTCAGTTTTTAGAAAACACTCACTTATGCACTTCACCGGGATACCTCGCCATCAAAATACTCCCCACCACGAACGACAACCCCGACGCGACGTTGCCCACAATCATCGGCATCCTGCGCCCGGTGGAGTCGATCCAGATGACGCAGGCGGCTTCGCCGATGAGGGCGATGATGCTGTTGATGGATTGGAAGAGGAGGATGCGGGTTGCGGTGAAGCCCATCTGAGGACGGAATAAGTAAGGGGAGGAGGAGGGGAGGGAGGGAGAGGGACGCACGGTTTTGAATATCTGCAGCACAGAGATGAATATGCGGCATATGGCGAGGAAGAGGAGGGAGAACGCACCGTCGTAGAGAAATATTGAATAGCGCTAACACCCGTCATCTGGACGGAGAACTGGAGGATGTATCTACATCCCATAAGTAATTCCTCGTCAACTCCAATCCAACATAGCTATGTAATTGAAACGAAAGCCGCCATACATACCCAAGACTCAACCGCCTAAAATTACTCGGCACCGTGAACAGCTCGCTCCAACTAATCAAATCAAGCATCAGCTCGATTTTCCCCACGTTATATATAAACCGAAGAGCCACGCACCTGGCTTCACCAATATCCTTCGCCTTGCTTATATCCGCCTTAATATCCTGCATCTGCGCAAGCACGAAGGGGTCCTCAATATTGCCGTTTGCGTGCAGCCTGGCGAGGGTGCGTTGGGCGTCGTCCATGCGGCCTTTTTCGGCGAGCCAGCGCGGGCTGTGGTTGATTTCGATTGAGTTAGTTGCTTGAATTTCTGTAATGTACGGAGTGGAGGAGAGACGCACGACTCGGGCAGTAAAAGGATGAACGAGATCAGGGGGAGCGCGGGGACAATCTTGATGCAATCGTTCATGAGTGCGATTACGCGACGTCGGAGGAGTATAAAGTGTACCTGAATCCCCAAAGGAATCCTCCACTCGGCGGCGTGGCCGGAGAGGCCGGCGGAGCAGCCGTAGGTCTGCATAACGTTAACGCGTTGAGAGTTTGATTTGATTATTCGAAAGGTGTTATATTTGGTGGAGAAATTGAGAACGAGACTTACCACCCATGATGCGACGAAGGCTTCAAGCCAGTAAATTGGAGTTCAATCAAGGGAGAGGGGAGCGGGGGAGAAACAGATAGCGTACCGCCGATACCCAACATGAACTTGATCGCGTCGCATTTAGTATTATTCATTGAAGACGTGCAAGGAAATAGAATTTAAATTTTACACACCTGTTGCAGCGTCGTGAGCCGCCCGCGGATACTTGGGTGGGCGATTTCGGCCTACAGTCCAATCAATAACATTTCATTTGATCCGCATGCGAATGAGTGAGGGTGTAGTTTCATTCATACCTGATAGAGCGGGGCGAGGTCAGACATGATGCCGACGCCGAAGCCTTGAGCGCATAAGTCATGAATGGAAGGATAAGGGAAAGGTGGGTGGATTTGCGTACCGGCGAAGAACCGCCCGGCGAGCATCATGTCCATGTTTCGCGCGCCGGTTTGGAGGGCGCCGCCTAAGCTGGATTGGACGGCAACAGGATATTTAGCATTTGGTTGAATCGAGTGCAGGGAGAAGGAGGGACGAGGCCACATACATGTATACAGCTGCGCCGAGTTGGATCGTGACTCGTCGACCGAAGTAGTCCGCTGCGTAGGCTACTGGGAACATGCCGAAAAAGCTTTCAACAGGACAAGACGAATGTGAATGGGTCTCAAGTAAGTAATCGGATATTAAGCCTCACCATCCGAGAACTAAAGCATTTGAGCACGGATTCTGAATGAGAGGAGGAGGAAAAGACAAGGACGCACCGAAGATACTAACAACGAGGCCTTGCAAATTTGCATTCCCCCATCGCGAGCCCATGATTCGTTGGAAGTCGGTGGCGGGAGTCACTCCTGCGATGACTCCCAGATCATATCTTTGTATATTGCAAAACCAAAATCAGTCGGAGGCGAGCAAGAAGAAGAAGAAATTCAAGATTGGACGCACCCGAAGATAATACTCCCCAGACTCGCAAACAACCCACACAGCCAGGTGTACACTTTTGGCGAGAGCGGCATCCTTCGTCTTCGTCTTCGACTTCGTTGGCAGAAGAGATTCGAGGGTCAGGTCAGGAGACAACCGGGCGCTATCGTTCGCCGTCGTTCTTTTTGTATGGTGCGGCGGTTGTACGAGAGGGTCGCGTGAGCGTGCGGGCCGGATACAACAAAATTGGGCAGAAATTCTCAACCGCTTGTCAGGAACGCGCCCAGAATGATCGCGGTGTAAATGAGTCCGAAGGATTGGCTAGTGTGCGACGGTTCGTGCGAAGTAAGGAGCGCTTGGTTGTTCCGAGATAAAACCGGGATGAGAGATCGTTGACAGAGAGACTCAAGCCTGCATAACGCCACCTCGCGTACCTATGTTTTTGCTGCATCGGGTGTCCAGTGCTGTATTGTCAGAGGCCGCCGCGCGTGCGGAGAAGTTCTCCCAGTTTCTGTAACCGGATTCGTTGAAAAACTTGAAGCACTTCGCGACGAAGGTGCCAGTGAACATCAGAGTGGCACGATTGCAGCGTGGAAACTTGCCAATATGTTCTACGGAAAGCAACAGACGCAACAGCCGGCGGCCGCTCTGAGGCTCATGGCGCCGTGGCGGTTCTGGGAAAGGCGGGATTGATGGCATCAAGACCGTCGCCCATCAACCACAACCGTTGTCGTAAACAAATCCCATCAAAACGCTTGTTGCTTTCCCCCACAAGCCACGATGCTGCATGCAGGTCACCAGATATCCACCTACCGGACCGCCGGCTCGGACTTTCCCGCTCCCCTCCCCCCATTCTCGCCTTGGACACTGAACTCCATCCATTGCAATGCCGCCCACAATCCACATCGACCCAGCACGCACCATCGCCCCCGTCGACCCGCGAATCTACTCGGGGTTCACGGAGCACATGGGGAGGTGCATCTATGGTGGTATATACGACCCAGGCAACCAGCATGGACTCGCAGACGAGAATGGCTATCGGACGGATGTGTTGGATGCATTGAGGGGGTTGAGGGTGCCGGTTGTGAGGTATCCTGGGGGGTGCGTTTCGTGCATCTCGATGATGATGATGCGCTGCGACTGATTGAGCATATATTTCTTTTCCAGAAACTTTGTCAGCTCGTATCGGTGGCAAGGTTCGATGGTCTCACTAATGTTAGAATTGCGTTCATAAAACTATTGATCATAGACGGCATCGGCCCTAAACACTGTGGGGAGGGATTCTACTCGGGCCGAGTAGGTAGACCTGCTCGGCTTGAGTGGGTAATATACTTGGCATGAGTGGGTACCGCCTCAGATGGAGTAGGTGACCCACTCACGCCAAGTAGGGATACCTACTCAACCTGAGTAGATTTCGGACAATTCTCAATTCAGGTTGAGTAGGTCACCCACTCGAGCTGAGTAGGTTCACCTACTCGACCGGAGTGCACCGACCTACTTAATCTGAGGGGGTTTTCACTCGAAGTAAGTGGGTTAAATATTTGTATTCTGGCCACCTATATACATGTGTATCCATCGCCGCATACCCACCCATCACACCCTCTTGTCTTCTACTTGAGGTAGGATAAAATCAGAACACAGTTAGAAAATGATATAAGGTAAGCGGCATCTTGTACGCACCATAATTCCAAGCCTGCAGTTGGGTGACAGATAGCACGAACCTAAGAACAAATAAGTCAGCGAGGCGAAGGAGAAGAAGCAAGACCAATTCTTTTTTACCGATACCAAGACTATTCGAAGCTAAATAAATCCATGAGTTCCAATATCGTCCTGAGTCAAGACAAAGCGCTCACCGCGCCGGCAGTTTCGAGTGACGGAAAGTAAGTGTTTGAATCAGATAGATGCTGTTTGTCAAGTCAGCGATTGATTTTGTTAAGTTAAAAGAGGAAGCCGACTTTCAAGATGGACGGCACAATTTATAGTGGATTGAACACGCTCTGACGGTATCGTCAAATGGGGTTGACGGTCTGGGGAAACACTTACTAGAGATGTTTCTTGTAACGTCTATTCTATATTCGTCAGCTATCAAGTAAATCAACATCTAAGTCAACGCTGACCTGCATCTGGCTCGCACCGCGACCGCCGGCTCTGTAACGAAAGGTCCACTCCGGTCAGTCGCAAGTTCCGAAACACGCAAGAAGTCGTTGGATCCGCACCTGAATCCGTCAGACAAGCGAGGCGAATCTTCTTGCGACGGAATCGATCTCCAGCGTGTACACAACAAAATCAATCAACACATAACCGTCAAGTTAAGCAGGTTCTCACCGTGTTTGTGTTGGGGGTCAATTTTACCGGTAGGCCAAATCTTGTCGCATTATTGAGTCACGAACAAAACACGACAAAGGAGAAAAAGCATACCGTTCGAAGCCGTGCATACCAACTGCTTCCTCAGTCCAGCGTTGGGTTGATCTTTCAACATTCGTAAACATTTTAGGCCGCAAATGGGGAAGAAAAAGCATAGAAGACATACCTGAAAGCGAATTATTACTGACCGGTACCTATGGATCGAAAGCCACCAACTGTTGATAACCAGGGTCAGTGTTCCACCTTACCACGGAAAACTTACTGCGCGCAGGATATGCTATTGACTTTGTCTTGCCTAGTCTCGACTTTCCGACCCGCCGTTCCGTCCCGCCATCCCATCCGCTTCCCTCCGGAAACGCGCTCGTGCGCGCATCGACTTCTCTCATTCCCGCGCGTGTGAATTGATATGAGTCGACGGCGCGTTAATCGGATGAGATAGGTGAGTTATTTCCTTGTCGTTCTTCGTCAAAAACGGTGAAACTCACTTAAATTGAGTTGTAGCGTAGAGAGTCGCGCCCAAACGTTGATGGCGTCGACGGTTTCAACGAGGGCGGCAGTGTGCAGTGTAGAGAGCTTGAGAGGAGGGGAAGGTTTCGCCTTGAGGGCGTCGGGACGACGGGGAGGCGGAGGAAGGGGCCGCGATGATGATGCCGGCGCGGTGGCGGATGCGCGGCTGATCTGGATACATCGGTGAGTGATTTTTTTCGTTCGTTCCCGCCAAAGATGAAACAACTCACCAAGCGAGCAAGTCAGCGCGCGGAGCGTCGAGACGACGTTGTTCTGGTATCAACGAGGGCGACGGCCGCGGCGTCGAGTAGCGCATGAGGGCGATGTTGATGGTGAAGTGGGGTAGGTAGGCAGTGTGTGGGTTTGCATTGAAGGGACTCGTGAGTGAGCGAGCAAAAGAAAGAAAAACAGGCGTGGCGGCGTACCTTGCCGGCCGTCAAGTGCCGCGTTCCGGCTCACTCGTCGGAGCGCTAACAAGTCGGGAGGTGGGGGTTGGGACTGCGTATGGTCGGCGGCGTACGTTCAGGCGAGGCAGACAGCTGTGTATGCTACATAAATTAGAAAGAAAAGTGATACGGTGACGGCGGCATACCTTGATTTTATTAGGTACGCTCTGCCTCTTCCCCTCATTGTCGTTTCAGCGGATGCACTTGATATGTGGGTTTGGTCGGAGTGGGCGGAGGAGTGAGGTGGATTTGAAGGGCGGGTTGTGCGGTGGACGAGACTGGAGTGAGAGTCGAGGGATTTGAGGGAAATTCGACATGGGGATGGGCAGAGAGCGAGTTGGCGGCGGCAGCGTCGACGCGAGTCCGCGTTTCGGCGGGGTCGGCGCTGTCAGGGTACGAGGTCGCGGAATTGGGCTGCTCATGGACCTCAGTTCATACGTAAACAGGTATAATAGAGGATAGAGAACTGAACAAAGCGTGAACGTAACGCCGACATTCGTCGAGAGGCGACAACAACAAGCACATAGGGCCTATGGTCAGGCCCAGCGTGCGCCGTTGTCGACTCCCGACGTAATGGGTTAGGTTGGGGAAGAAAGAGATTGGGGAAGGAGGGGCAATGGAAGAAAACAAGAAGAAGTCAAGTTGCGGCTCACCTGGCTTTCCCGACAGATCTCTAACCGATTGTACTCCTCCAACAGCCATCACAATAGACGAAATAGCAAAATAGATGCTTTGAAGGGCCTTCATTTGAGAGGTGAGGTGATATTCGCACAAAAAGCGTTGCCACTGGTTGGTGTTGTCTGGAGGTTGCCACAAACGGCTTGGTTAGAGTCGAAACGCGCAGGACTAGAGAGATAAGACATCATACTATCATTTCAACAAGCCTCAGCAGCCATGGCGACTCTTCTCGCGTCGTTTCGCGTCCTTGTTGGTGGGAGAGTCCAAATTGCATAGTTGACCGTAGAACTCGACGAGAGACCGTGCTGGGCGCGCAAAAGTGGGGGAGAGTGTTTAATATAAGTCATTGATGCTAATTCAATGCAAAAGAGCCGTCGAAACGCGAGGGAAAGGCGGGAGAAGACGAGAAGATGAAGGGAGAACGAGAGAGACGCGTCGGGTCACAATGTGACGTCACACTATTCTCACGCTCGAATGTTCTTCTTCTCCCTCGAAATAAATCACCAGCACGTCTCAAGAGGTGTGGATAATTGTTTAGATAATCAACTTACTGTATTATAGCAGGATTAGAACAGAAATTTGCATGCTTACACGTTTTTGTTCAGCTCACGAGAGTTACGATTGACTGTTTGCAGAGTTCAACTTGCTTAGGGTCTTGCGCAACACCGAAAGTGTATCTCAACCTAAATTTTTTAATCCAAAGAGAGATCTCTTTAGACAACGCGATTTGAGTGTACTTGAGTTAAGATGACGACTTCCTACTCTCGAGGAATCGGGTTTGTAACCGTCACTTCCCTATTTGGTAAGGTCAACTTGCGAGGGCTCTTGCGGGCCAGAGAAAGCCTATCTCAGCCTGATTTTTTTCTTTCAAGAGGAGAACTATCTTGAGAACATGATGTAGGGGTATCTGAGTGAGTATGACCGCTTACCCGTCTCCGAGAATCCGGTTCGTACCACCTCTTCCCTTTTTGGGAAGCTCAACTTGCCAAGGTTCATACGGCACATAGAAGCAATATCTTGCGCAAGATTCCCGAGTTCAGTTACAAGTTCAATATCAACTACATGCTTGAAGAGCCACAAGATAGTACACTTGATTCAAAAGTACAAACAGACGGAATTATGAAGCCTCCTTCTTTGATTTGGAACGCGTGCCATAGTCAGAAGTCACAGGGTTTGGTTTGAAGGCCTGGAGTCCAGCTCAGGAAGCGTATCATCAAGCTAAAGACTACTCACCGCTCTCGCTAGCTTCGGCGCAGGTCTGGATTCCTTCTTTCTCGGCTTCTTCAATTTGACCTGGACGTAGCTCAGTATTGGTAAAGAAATACGAAAAATTACCTCTTCAAAATCAGCCGGAGAAAGCTTGAATCCATTGGGCGGTGAAGATGTCGCCTTTTCTGATTTGGATTTGGGCACAACAGGCTTTGGCTGCTAGAGAAAAGCGAGCGGTAGTCAGCAAGAATCCTGCAGAAGTTTGGTTGAACACGTTACCGGTCTCGGTCGACGTTCTTGCGGCAGGGAAAGATATGTCTCGTCCGGGTTCAGAAGTTTGGATGCCTTGATATTTCGGTGGTGTAGAGCGTCAAGAACAGGGTCGTCGTCGTCGTCCGCTTGCGTAAGATCACCGTAGTCCTGGCTTTGATCGCGGTGAAAGTTAGCATCTTCGAAATCGCAGTCCATATCAAGCGCCATAAGTAATGTAGCAGTATGCGGTGCAAGAACGAAGGAAATGAAGTCGTCCAGTTCTATGAGCTCGCAGTCTGGATCACATTCGTCGAAAGCTTCGGGGTTGTCTTCGATGATCGAATCCAGAGTATGATAAAGGTTCGCGGCGAGGCTGTCTGCTTCTGAAGCCATGATGCGTTTCAAGGTGGATTGAACGAGCAGGGACCCTTTTGGGCCATAGCTACGCGATGTGAGAGATTGTAAAACAAAACTGATGGACGCAAAGTGCTTACAATCCACAGCGCGCTTGCAGGAGCGCATTAGTATAGTCTTTTTTGGACGAAGCTTTTGAAAAAGCGTATATGTTGCTATCGATGCACTCCAGGAATGTTGTCCAGATCGCTGACTCCTCGAGCGTTTCCTTATCGGTGATCATTGCCAAGATGTCGGGCGCGTGTTTCAGTATTCGGGAGTGAATGAGATTCCAGTCAATCGTTACTGGCCAGTGGTGTTTTTCTGCGAGAGAAACGAGGTATTCGTGATTCAATTGCTTTTTGATGGTGCTGCAGATCTCAAGCTCAAGCCAGTTAACACCAGTTCCAGTCTCGCCGACTTCGTTGATCAAAGCTTGTCGGCGTTCGAAAAGCCCGAGGATTTGAGTGTTGGGTTCGTTCGGCAGCAGATCGTCGCAGGGAAGAGAGGGACAAGAAGGTGGCAGATCAGACCATTGAAGCGGTGTGGGTTCTTCTTCCTCGGAGTCTTCGAGGTGGGGCGGCAAGACGGTCTTGACCTGCGAAAATCAGAGACGTTCGTGGAAATGGTCAGACTCACTTTCTTGATCAGCGGGGGGCTATCGGGCTCTTTCTTCGCTTTACGTTTGATACCATGCTCTTGTTTTTTCTGCGGATGACGTGTCCTTCAGTTCCCCAAATTGCAAAGAGATATACTTAGAATACACACTGTAGTTTTGGGTTCCTTAATTTTCGGTGCAGGACCGGAAGCGTCATTAGTGCAAGCGGCTCACAGCCAAAACAATAGCACGACATACGCGCTTTCTCTCATTCTCCTTGTCATCGCCCTCGGCTTCCTGTCTTGCTCCCTCTGAAGTAGTCTGCTGTATTTACTCTTCGTTAGCACGGGCTTTGAATGCTCTGTGTGAGTCTAGAAAGCGTACCTGCTTGGGTTTTTTAGTTGGCTTCGTTTCGTCATCTTTATTTCCTTCGACTTTCTTCTTTCCAGCATCGTTCTAGCGGATGAATAACCACTCAGAGAAAACATTCGCCACGAAAACAGCGGTGAAACTCACAGGCTTTCCCAACTTACGCGCCGATTTCGGCTCCTCCTCCTCCTCCGAATCATCTACTACTTGTCTCGCCCGCTTCCTCACTGCACCTTTAGCCTGTTTCGGTCAAGACGATGATTTGGAGTCAGAAAGGGTTATGAAGATGGGTACATACCTTAATTTGCGTCTCGGACATAGCCTATGTCAACATTCTAAGCATGCAAGACTGATAAAAGAGAGATTGCAACGGACCTGCTTGCCTTTCGATGGTTTCTCCTCCAGCTCCTCCGAGTCCGAGTCCGATTCAACCCGCGCACGCTTCGCCCTGCGGCGAACCTGGACCTTCGCCTTCTTTTCCTCCTCCTCCTCGCCAGCCTCCGTGTCGTCCCCATCAGAATTGCTCTCCAAACTTCCGCCTGCTTTTCTCAGGTCCTCTTTCTCTGCCTCCTTTTCCAGCTTATCCCGGACTCGACGGCGCGATCGTGCGTTTGTAAGATACTTTGTCATGATGTCTTTAATCGGCCAATACCCTGCAAATCTTCTAAAAAATGCATATTTCCCGGCGATCTGAGGAGAAAATGAGTAGTAATAGGCAGTCAAGAGGAAGGACGCACGATCTCCATTGCTCTATCAACCACTCCGGGCTGTTGTTTGGATATTGTCTTCTGTAAATTGAGGTGGACTGCAACTTCGTCTTCGACAATTTGCTTTCCGAAAGAATGATGAAATTAAACTTTCGTGAAACTGGATGAGAAAACGCACATATAGCCGATTATATCGCTCGTCATCGTCCTCGAGGCCCATGGCTTCTTGAACGTTGTAGCCAGAGCCCGTACCTGCGTCTCCTTTCGGCTTTGGTATAAGCTTTCGACGCTCAGGTGCTGCCTTCTTCGCAAACTGCGCGTTCTCGCGATTGAGACGTGCTGATGGGAACTGGATTCAGGGAAGGGGAGGCCTTGCATGAAGACCTTACCAATTTCCTTATCCTTCCGTTTATTGTCCTCCTGAAGCTGCTTGAGGGTCTCTGCTGCGGTGATCTTCTTCTTCAGATTCATGGTCGGTGGAGGAAGAGGAGAGGAGAGTCACGGTCACATGATCGCGGTGTCACAGTTATGTCATAGGTGATCGTGAATTGATTGAGCTCAATGTTTAGAATTTCTGCCTAACTTCTTGCATGTTGGCGCTGTGAATTTTCAAGAGTAGGATATCAATCAATTTCTCTTGCAGGCCTCGTAAATTATCTCTCAGTTCAACGGCCAATCATATAATTACAATGCATCAACGACAAGACAAATGTTTAATCTTCAACATCACCTCCCTCTTCCTCGACGAACAGGGGACGAATGAGACCACCGGTTCGGTCAACAATATACCACCGCGCTCTGGCCTCTATCCGGCCAACCACGGCTACCACACACTGCAGATCATCGACAATTGGCTCGCCAATCTCTCGATACTTGACAATTTCGACGGCGGCATCTTTTCCTCCAGTGTTCGTGCAAGGCCTGATTAGCGCAAGAAGTCGCTTCTTTCCAGATAGCATGCCCAGAGCCTTTGTCTTGGGCAGGTTACATACAAGGATTCGTTCGAGCCGCCCATAGGAGATTTGTTCAACCCATTTATCAGCCAAGGTACGACGCACTTGAATTTCATACTTCAAACCATCAGTATGATAAATTTGCGAGCAGCTAGAAACTCACGCGGACGAAAGACATATTTCGTTCGGCTATGGATCCATCTCCACATGCTGATGTGCTACGAATCGAGTCGCCGTCAATAATGCGAAGTTTGCCGAAACTTGGAATGATCTCCGGTATATGTTGAAGTATATCATTCGTTCGTTTACCAAGGATATTCCCCAAATACTTCGCGATTTTCTTCCGAATATTCAGCTCAGGCCTATATTCGCGCTTGTAGGGCGGTAACAAGATCGCCTGAGGATCTGGTAATGTTCGAAGTTAATAATTTCCTGAAGGCAAAAAAGAAATTATAAACATACAATCGTCGTGAGTGTATCCCTCTCCGTCTCCGTGTGGTGGATTAGAAAGTTCGCTCTCCAGGTCATATCTAGCATTCAACTGTTCAAGATAAGCTGTACGAAGGACGATGTTATTCAAGTTAGCCCATGGCATTTTCTTCGAGCGTAGACCGGACTGGAGAATGCCGCAGTAGCGCTCCATGAAAAAAGTCCACGTTGTCCAAGATGGGCCGCAGAACAAGATGTCGTCGGCAATGTGGAGCAGACCGTGAATGGTGAGTGTGCAGGCTGAAAGTCGTGATTCTGAATATTGATAATAGTACCTGTAGATAGTGAGCAATTACCGAAATCAAGTCTTAAATTAAACTCACTCCTCGTATTTATGAACCCAGTTTATAATATTCTGCCTCAACTCTTCGACCTGTGTTTTCGTGGAGGTGAAACGGAGACAAGCTTTGATGATATCGGAGAATTGACAAAGGTGAACATGATATTTTGGGTCGGGAAACCGATCTTTCAAGAGAATGGGGGCGAGGTAGACAAACCAGAAAGCCCATGCCTCGGCGGTGTAGTACGCTGGATTGGCACCGAGAAGCCGGACGAAATCAGCGGGTAGATGCTCCACTGCAGCGGCGGTTTCCTGCCAGATTTCGTCCCAGACATCCTCCGCAATTTCGTAGTCTTCGGAACCTGTATCTAATCCCTTGAAAATGCCTCTCCACAGTTTTACCAGATTTTGAACATCGTTTTCGAAAAAAATGTGCATGGCATCCCAGGGGCGTGATCGTGGATAGTCCATGGAAGCAACACGTCGAAGGGCAGGGCGGCCCTTCATGCCATGAGCCTTTGCGAGGCGATTCTTCGCGTTTGCAGCAGCGCGGGTGTCGCCCAAGTCTGTGTCAATCTCGTCAAACCGTTCCATCTCTGCATCCAACTTTTCTTGTGACCGCGGCGGCAAGTCCTCCGGATCCCAATAATTCCCGTCGGGCCAGCGCAGAGGTACGTAGTAAAGTTTTTCGCCTCCAGTGACATTGCGCACACCGCGTATCTCACACGAACGGCATGGACAAAGGCTGTTATGCCCCTTGATGTTCATGCTTTTCTCGATAGCAATGATATCTCCCATTTCGAAGAGGTTGTATCCGCGCAGCATGAAGAAACTGCGAGTCTTCGCATTGTAGGTTCGGACTCCGTGGGCTAGCGCGGCGCACTCGTTGTCGTATGGAACGAGAAAGCTGTAGGCATCTTTAGGAGGATGTGGGCCGGGAATGACACCAGCCGACATGAGCCCCCCGTCAAGCGGATTCGAGTGGGTGCGAACTTCGGGTTTGATACAATAATTCTTGACAAGAATAGGAGTTGCGGAGGGTCCTCCGCGCTGGCGCTTGTAGAGAAGGTACGAGTCCATGCAGACTCCGAGGCAGATGTCGTATTTGTTGGAGAAGTATTTATGGGGAAGAGTTTTGCCGTCAACCACAACGTACTGTTCGCAGAGGTTTCGGTAGTGTTCGCCATCGAAGACGTCAGATATTTGATCGGGAATATGAACGTAGTTAGCGCGATAGAGTAACCGTTCGATGGATTTGGGGCTTTGGAAAAAGCCTTGCAGGCGGGGAATGATGGGGATATAGCAGAACATTCGACGTGATTTTCCGGAAGCAGTGAACCGGGCGTTGTCACAATAATTACATTCCGTGAGTTCTGCGTACACAGCGGTATACGCCATGCACGAGTTCACGCAGCAGTCAAACCACATGGGCTCAACGCCCGAGAGGATGGCCATGCGATGGAACATCACCCACTCGGAGCTCAAATCCATCTTATGTGAAAACGAGTAGACCATGAGGTTGTATGCAGCGCGTGGCATTTTCGATACCAACTTGAGTTTGAACGCGCGAACATTGTCACGATCTCGGTCACTCAATGTCGCGTTGCCTGAAAATGAGTCAATCCTTCACACTGCGCTGATTTTTTGAAGAGGAAGAACGAACGGGCTTCCCACAGTCTAGTCTCGACTTCGGAATCACGATGATATTCCATCTTTCTAACTACGAATAGAGTAAAGAAATTGATTCTGTGAAACTGAGGAAGAACATACACTCGTGTAGCGACGACAACTCTTCATCAGCTCCTAGCATCTCGTCTAATTGTTGTAGCATTTCTTCATGAGTAAGTGGGACGTCAAGGTCTTGAAATTCGTCGAATTCAGCCCATGGATCAGCATCTGAGCCGCTTGCAGAGGGGAAGTCGAGTTCCGACGGGATGGACGAGTCGTCGGAACTCGCCGAGTCGATGTCCATTGCATCGCTGGCCGAATGAGCAGCATCAGAGTCCGAGCGCTGATCCATGTCGACATCAGGCAACGGGGAGTGCAGCGGCAAGCGGGGTGACAATGAAGGATTACTATCGACATCTTCCGATAGTTCGGAATCATCGTCAGAATCCGTGAGACCGGGCTCAGGAGAAACAGAGGGTTGAATGGAAGCTTTAGGAACCTTGCGCTTGTGCCGGCGCCGTCCACGTTCAGTGAGAAGCTTGCCACAAGTTGGCTTGCAGAAGCAATATTTTCTCTTCTCTTTTTTTTTCTTCTCCTTGGATTTGTTCTCTTTCTTGGGCGCCATTAGATCGAGCGAGGTGCTCGCAGAATGAATGAGTCAAATGCTCAAAGATCGTTTTTGAGCCGGAGAGTCGCCGAATCAGTAGAAGAATAGTAGTGGAAGACTGAAGCAGTAATCAGAGATCTCAGGAATGCTGCTGCTGCGGCGAGAGGTCGACAGACGGAGAACGGCGAGTGAGCGGAAGAAGAGAAGAGGAAGAAGCCATCAACTCGCATAAACAACCGGCAATAGTTGCGCCAGAGACGGCAAACAGTGCCGAAAATGATTGATTTGTCTGATCTGATCACTACAAGTGGTGCCGACTGTGCGGGTATCAAGTGAAACGTCGTGCCGACGAGTTTCCCGGAACCCACTCGCAGCAAGTAGATTTATGCCAAGTGGGTCGAGCCCACTCGGGTTGAGTAGGTCAAAACCTACTCAGATCCAAACCTACTCATGCGGAGTAGGGAATGCTCAGTCCGAGTAGGTCCCTACTCGGCCCAAGTAGGTTTTCTCCCCACAGTGTAAAGACCTTCGCCCGCGCCGCCCAGAACTCGCCTGGCTGACCGAGGAAAGTAATCAATTCGGCACCGGTACGTTCCCCTCTTCTCCATTCTCCCTTCTTGCCCATATCTCTCACTTTTCGTCTTCTCCTACTCAGACGAATTCATCCACTGGTGCCGCCTCCTCAACGCCGAACCCTTCATCTGCCTCAACATGGGCACCGGAACGCTCGAAGACGCTTTGGGTTGGTTGGAATACTGTAATAGGTTTGTTGCCTCTTCCCTCTGTCTATTCAATCTTTCTTCCCTTCGCATTCTCAACAATCGAATCAATTTTCCACAGCTCCGCAAACACACACTACGCCAACCTCCGCCGCGCAAACGGCCACCCCGAGCCGTACGGCGTGAAATATTGGGCGCTGGGAAACGAGATGTGGGGGCCTTGGCAAGGTGCGTTTTTTCATATTCCTCCTTCTTGCCCCTACCCTGTGAATTCTTTCGTAGTCGGCCAACTCTCCGCGGAAGACTACACCAAAAAGGCCTTCCAATGGGCCAAAGCCCTCCGTCTCCTCGACCCGAGTATCAAGCTAATTTCGTGTGGGGGTCCGTTCGTTTCTACCTTTATTCTTGAGTTGTTTTAACCGATACGTGCCTTTTATCTCAGAGACGGGCTTCTCCGACTGGGACCGCGTAACGCTCAAAACGCTAGCACCGGTGGTGGATTTTCATTCGCTGCATCGTAAGCTCTCTCCCCTCCCCTCCCTTCTCCCTCGACCCCTTCTCTTCTTCAGTATACACCCTCAGCCAAAACAACCACGACATCAACGTCATGGGCCCCGCCGCCGCCGAGAAAGGCATCGAGATCACAAAGTCGTTGATTGAGCTGGCGAAGATCGAGGCGGGGGTGGAGAGGGATGTTGGGGTGTGAGTCTCTTCGCTTCTCGGAAGAAAATCCTCGTGTTCCATCCTATATTATGATCTTCGGCTAATTGGATATTGTTACCTAGATGTTTCGACGAATGGAATGTCTGGTAAGTTTCCCTCTCTGCATGCATTGTAATTAAGCAGCGTATCTGAATCCCGCCTCCTCGAATCAGGGATCCCGTACGCGGTATGTTCGAATTGCCACTGAAAAGGACGACCCATTGATTCAGACTGACTCGTATTCACAGCCCCAGGCGAGAAAGGCGCGGAAGAGCACTACGATTTGTCGGACGCTATCGGTAAATCCGGTTTACCCTGCGTCTAGTCACTCTTGCTCAGACTCTTTTCAAAATATCCAGCCGTCGCCTCCTGGCTCAACGTCTTCATCCGCAAAGCAGACATCGTCAAAATCGCTTGTATCGCACAAAGCGTGAACGTCATCTCGCCCGTACGTCCCTCCTCCTCCTCCTCCTCCCCCTCCTCTTCTTCATAACGTCTAAAATGAAATATCGTCGATATCTGGCTGCAGATCATCACCTCTCCAAAAGGCCTATTCAAACAAACGACATACTACCCACTCAAACTCTTCTCCAATCTCATGCAAGGCATCGCGCTTGATATCCACATCTCCTTTTCGGAAGCAGAGGAAGGAGACGACGACGACGAGGACGCAAATTTCTACACGGGCCCGACCGTCCCGCCCTTCATCGCACACCTCGCGGCACACACCCCGCCCTCTGCGCGCCCTACGAGATGGATCGACGTTTCGGCGGTTCTCGCTCCCTCTAGCAATGCCAGCAACAACAATAACAATGACAATAACAACGATAGCAATACGAGAGAAATCCGCATCGCCATCGTAAACCGCCACAAATCCCTCTCCTTCGACGTACCTATTCTTTTCGGCCCAGAGGCAAAGGTGAAGGCGCAGGTGACGGTGCACGAGGTGTGGAGTCCCGAGTTGGGCGATAGGAATGGGTGGGAGGGGGAGAAGGTGGGTGTGGAGGAGAGGAGGGGGGTGCAGTGGGACGGGGTGTGGGGGTGTAAGGCGCATTCATTCCAAGGTGAGTGGGAAATTTGTTTGTTGTTTGCGGAGCTTGATTTTTGTTTGGCGTTTAGTTCTGGTCTTTGAGTTGGCCTAGAGTTCTATATCGGATATGTATATGTTATATCGGTGTGACATAAAGCTCTTCGAGTACCGGATAAACAGGGCGGATTAAAGACGAGTAATAAATCAACATGCAGTCAAGGAGTCTGGGTGGGGCATGAGCTACTCCGCCGTCACTGACTCACTCGCCGCTCCAGGTATACTGTAGCTCAATTTTGCAAGATCCCGACTTTGAATTGCTCGGGGAAGAGTTCCTGCGAGAAACTTCGTTCTGGGATTGGGGAAGTACCTACCCGAAATTGAGTCACCCTCCCCACTATTTTCAACGATTTGGCAATGTTAACCTTCCCGAGCCGCACGCTTGGCGCAAACCCTGCGTCTACTCTATTTCAAATCTGACAGGTCAAGTAATTAACAGTCCTCGGGAACCCAAACAACTGATAACCTCCCGAAGAAACTGTGGCCTTGATCTAAGTACTGAGTTGGGAGACTAGAATAAAACGGCGCATCTCGTTGAAGAACGGTTAACCATGAGGTTTACCGCCCATCTCAATGAACAGGGCGATAATAGGCGATAATTAACAGACGTCGGGAACCCAAACAAAACTAACAATCTGCCGAGGGATCCGGGAACTGTAGCTCTGCATCTAGTAGAAGGCTGGGATAAACACCGCTTGCTTATTGTACTAGCCAGTATGCATAACTTTCAATCAAGACTCGCCGAAAAGGAAAACATTGTCAAAAATGACCTCCTACTGTCGAGCTCGGAGTGATACTCTACTGCAACCAGACTCAATTCTTCCTGTGAGCCAGAATGTCGATCCTCGCAGCGGTAAACGAAAAGAAAACCAATAACTTCGCCCCGTGCATACCTGCTCCAAACGATGCCGAGAGCAGGACACCATCGTTCTCTCGAACTCAAACCGGCGGACCAGCCAAAACGTTGCTCGAAATTTGACCTGCCAACAACGTTCATTGTAAAGATATATCGACCCTCATTTCATATTACGGAGTCTGACTGCGGGAGAGTACGTTGATTGTAATGAATCAAGTGGGTGGCGTACTAGGACGGTATCGAATCAAGGCGGGAAAGACTCAGCCCTGCCAGAAGGTGGGGTGAAAGAGAGGACGAGTTCGTTCAATGCTGAGTGGTCAGCCGCGGAAATGAGGCATGGAGCAAGTAACGCACTGGTCCCTGCAATATTTATTAACGTCACAATACCTTTTTACCTCAGCCGCTACTCGGGAGACGGGCTCCAGTTATTTATTCATCGTGCACTCTAAACCCACAGCGGGTCCATTTTTGCGTATATCAACCAGCTGAGGGGGAATAGTATAAATACGAGGAGGAATCGTAAGGTAGGCCAGAACAAAACCCACCAGTTCTACTCAGTTCTTCCTACAATGCGCTTCACCTCTAGCTTCATCGCTCTATCCCTCTTGGCTATCGTCGCGAACGCCCAGGACATCATCGCCTGGAGCGGAAGGGCCTGCAACGGCGACGAAGGTCTCGAAGTCCAGTGCGACGGCGGGTGTATCGATTTCACTGGACGTCATTCGTTCAAGGTCAGTTCAAGCTTTCTTTGTGAGATGATGCGCAACAAACGGTACGATACGGATCCCTAGATCTTTGAAAGTCCCGCAAAGGCTGTCAACCTTTTTGCCGGAGCGAATTGCAACGGGGAGAAATTTGCGTTTGGGAGAGAGAAGGTTGGGGTGTGTATCAATGTGCAGGTTGGGTCGCCGGTCAAGTCGCTTCGCTGCTCTTGAGCGTAGAAAGTGAGATTACAAGTCTTTTGTGCGGCGTATTGAGGGCTTAGTCTGCATACAGGCGAGCCGGAGTAGCGTCAGTGGGGTTGTAAGATAGCTTGCTTGTGTGTTTGATGTATTCGAGTTTCGAATTGAATTAGGCGCGTACAAACTGAGCGGGATTCATTCTGTAGCGGACGGTTACGGAGTGAGGATCTCTAGCTTAGGTGAAAAATAAGATGCCCGAGGCCGAAGAAACGCGTCGATTTCAGTGTGTGGAAATTTTTCTTCGGGGTTTTCTTGGGTTTTTCGTTGGTTTTTGACAAATTCTCGAAGTCTTCTTCATTTGCCGAGTTTTTCGGGTCAAAGGGAGGGACAAGGTGCTGCCAGCTGCATGCGCTGACTAATGCTATGAGTTTTAGGCGGTTATCTTGCGCAGAAGGAGCTGCAGGAGTCTGCCAGGAGACAGAGCCCAAACGGAGACGTATAAGCTAGCTCGTCGCGCTCTGGGAGCTGACATGTAGTACAGTATGTAAGATAAAGAAAGAATATCTCGCTAAGAGACGGGGTAGACAAAAATTCATGCAAGGATGCCTATGAAGGGCAAATGGACATGCATAGAAAAGGTGGTGTGTCAGGCGCGGCCGCAGGCCGCTGTGAGACGCTCCCGACCCCGAGAGCGCAATAAAAGCAACTCCGGGGAGTGGGAGACGTAGCTCGCGAGACGCTCCCGACAACCAGAGCGCAACAAAGGCGACACCGGGCAGGAGACGTACTCGTGTGTGCAGCCCGCGGCCAGTGCGACACGAGACTGGGGGATACCGACGCCAGAAGCGAGCAGCCGGACCCCCAGAAGCGCGTGAGGAGGGCGGGTCGGGAGCGCGCAAAAATCGGCAGCGCGGCGCGAGGTGGTGGTACCGAGCAAAGCTGCAAAATCGCGGCGCGAGGTGGTGGTACCGAGCAGAGCTGTAAATAATGATCCTGTGATGATGTCAGTGTATCAGATCACTCCCCGCGCTCTCTCGCTATCTTATCTTTCGCTAGACGCGGCTCGTGCCTCGCCCCGCCTAGCTGGCAATAAGCTAGCTCGTCGCGCTCTGGGAGCTGACATGTAGTACAGTATGTAAGATAAAGAAAGAATATCTCGCTAAGAGACGGGGTAGACAAAAATTCATGCAAGGATGCCTATGAAGGGCAAATGGACATGCATAGAAAAGGTGGTGTGTCAGGCGCGGCCGCAGGCCGCTGTGAGACGCTCCCGACCCCGAGAGCGCAATAAAAGCAACTCCGGGGAGTGGGAGACGTAGCTCGCGAGACGCTCCCGACAACCAGAGCGCAACAAAGGCGACACCGGGCAGGAGACGTACTCGTGTGTGCAGCCCGCGGCCAGTGCGACACGAGACTGGGGGATACCGACGCCAGAAGCGAGCAGCCGGACCCCCAAACAGGAGCAGCGCTCCAAAGCGAAGCGCGACCGGCAAACGCGAGGAGGCGACGGGCACCCCAACCGGAGCGCTGCGACAAGGAAAAGAGAGGAAAGGATTATAATTGAAACATACCGCGTCGCCAGTGACGCAAATACGGGACTAATATCACCAGAAAACAGTCTTCAGCCAGTGCAGGGCTATCAGAAAGAGCTCAAAGTCGTCGAGGAGACTGCAGATCAGATTCGTCGAGTTTGATGGCAAAGAGGAAGTGACGAGACAACAACGGGATGGTGAGCAACGCTACAGGCGGCGAGCGCGCAAGATCGCCTCAGAAACGCGTGAGGACGGGTAGAAAAAGCGCGCAAAAATCGGCAGCGCGGCGCGAGGTGGTGGTACCGAGCAAAGCTGCAAAATCGCGGCGCGAGGTGGTGGTACCGAGCAGAGCTGTAAATAATGATCCTGTGATGATGTCAGTGTATCAGATCACTCCCCGCGCTCTCTCGCTATCTTATCTTTCGCTAGACGCGGCTCGTGCCTCGCCCCGCCTAGCTGGCACTAGACAGTGATGGCGAAAAGTAAGAGCGTCACATTTTTTTGATTGGGTGACGATAGTGTGACGATGTGACACGTCACTCAAGCCCACCTCTTCCTGCCACCACAACAGTTGAAGTAGAACTCATGCGACTCTTGTTTTCTCCGCCCAACTTCCAGTATTATTCGACCGCTCCAGAGTTCAGCAGAACTGAACCAAGGAAGAATCATTCATCGTCATGGCAATAACCGGACGCAAGGCTATGCCACTGTGGCAATCGGGAGTCTGAGATTTACGCTGTCCACATTTCGTCGATCCCCCACCTTCTCATGCCCGTCTCCTTCCCAGTCGCTACCCACCCCGCCAAACCCTATGTCTTTTATTCGCACCAGGATGGATACACCCCAGCTGAGGTTCTTTCCGGCGCATGCAACGAAGAATCCCAAAAAGTCGGCGAAATGCTGCAGTTTTCGTTAAGCGATGAGACGGACGCCAAATCGTGCGTTATACTCTTCTATTTGTCGCTTGATATGCTTCTTCAACACACATAAAGCGGCCGCGACCTTACTACCAAAATCCCGCACCTCATCCCTCACCGCAACGGCTTCATCTTCACCCTCCTCACCGCCTACACCGGAGACCACTCCCTCATCATCCGCCCGGACGACATCTGGCTCACCATTCTTACCCAATTCAACTTCTTCGTCAACCGCCACGCCGAACTCCTCCGCGCCAACTTCGTCGCCCACACCGGCAAACGCGAGTTAATCATCCACACCGCCGGTACACGACATACAATTGACTTTGCCGACATTGCGAGGCAGTTCACTGGGCTGATCGAGAAGAACGTCGTGGATCCGACTTTGCGGGAATGGGCAGCACCGGATTTCAGTACGACAACGGCGAATGATAAGACGGTGGGTGCGGTGTTGCTCATGGCGACGCTGAAAGAATATTTCACGTACGTCGTCACAATGTGGGGATGCGGAATTCCGCGCGTCACGTTAGAGGGCACCAAGGCGGACTACGAGAAGATTCTCACTCGATTAGAAAAATTGAAGGAATACAACATCGAGACGATTGCGTGGTACCATTTATTAAAGCCCGTGATAGTGCGCTTCGTCGCTGCGTTCGACGAGCCGGAACATCCGGGAAATGTTCGTTTCTGGCAGTGCATCGCACATCATACGCCCGGGGGGAGTGGGGTCTCGGCGTTTTATTCCGGGTGGATCGGCGCGTTTGCAGTGTTCAGTAAGAAAGGGGAGTGGATTGGGAATCGGTTGAATCTTGTATGTGCTTTTCCTCCTTCTTCTCCCCATCTCCCCTTTTTCTTTCTTTTCATCTCTTATACTGATCTCCCACCTCACAGAGCGCCTCCCTCCCCTCAAATACAGACCCCGCCTGTCTCAGCGCCCCAGAATTCTGGTCTCACTACGGCTCTCCGCACATGCCGCGCGATCTCGTACTGGACGACACGCCGTACCATCGTCTTCCGGTCAGCATGATTCCGCCAGGGTACGGCGAGGTCGATGTGAAGCTGGTGCAGGGTGAGACGGGTGAGGTGTGGGAGAGTGTTATGGTGGCGGGGGTGGTGGGGGCGCGGGTGTGTGATTCTAGCGGTGAAGGAGTAAAGCAGGATGAGAAGGGGGTGGGAGGAGGAGGGGGGAATGACACGTTGACGCCGGTGAGGGGGTGGTGGATGTTCGTGAAGAGCGAGGCTGAGCTAGCGAGGGAGGCGGAGGAAGGAGGTGTTTGAGCCTGAGATGTGTTGCTAGAGGCGGTGAAGTCGCTGGTTGTTCTGAGAGGTCCACTGTGTAAATAATTTACTGACCTTTTGTTGCTGTAACTAGAAACCGAATAACAAATTTCGAAGCATGCACGAGGCAATTCTGTGAGCAGGAGATTCAAACAATTCAAATTTAGTAACACAGATTTACAAAGAGACGATGGAAAGAAAACATTATTACGGACATTCAAATCCCTTTTGCTTGAGCGCAGAGCCCATCAAGCAGGAACACCCACAACATGGCACTGCTCCACTCCCTCAATCCGATGAATCTTAGTCACCTTCCACCCCGCCTCCTTGAACACCTCAACAAAATTCGCCGCGGTGCGTTCCTTCCCGCCTAGGAAGTGAAGCTAGAAGAATAAGTTCGTGATCATTAACAAAATCGATTGAAAAATCGACCAACCAAACCAACTCACCAACATATCCCTCGAATAAATCCCGCTCACCCCCGCGCCCCAATTCGGCAACAGCGGTTTCGGCGCCCTCTCCGTCTCTGCCCCTTCAATGCTCTTCATCTCAGTGGAAGATTCCTCTGCGATGGAGGGGATGATGCCTTCGATGACGATGAGGTGCGTGTTTGGAGTCGCGGCGTCGCGCAGGTGGCGCAGAATCTTGACAGTTTGGGGGTCGGTCCAGTCGTGCGTGACGTGTCTGAGGAGGAAGGCGGAGGCGTTGGTGACGGGTTGCGGGGTGAAGAAGTCGTGGGCTGCAGTGGAAGGAATTGATTGTTATTCGGTCAAGAAGGACGGGACAGGGGAGGTGCGTACATTGGATTTCGACGAGTCCTTTCTCGACATGCGAGGGGAGAATTCGTCAGACGAGAACGAAAGAAAGCCGTCCGAAATTGTTTCAGCACTCACAGCCATGGATTTCTCAACCACACCTCCAATATCCTGGTTGACGACCCGGAGGTTAGGATACTTCTTCGCAATAGCAAGCCCGTTACCACCCAAACCGCCTCCGACGTCGACGATGATTCCGCCATCAGGAATCGTGCTCCAGTCGAAGCCTACCAGTCATAGATCAACCAAAAGAACACGAAGTAGAAAAAATATTATTGAACTTTTGAAGATCCCCCCAGACTCGATATCCCTCGACGAATCGCTATGCATGGCGACATCAAACCTCTGCGTGCGCTTCTGATTCTCGGGGCGCATCATCCAGTGGAAGATGGGTTCGTCGGCGGGGATGTTGAAGGCGAGGGCCATGGGGGAGGTGGACCCGGTGGGATCGGCGTGGATGGAGTCTGAAAGGTAGGAATAGGATTTTGCCAGGTCGTCGCCGCTGCAGGCCAGAGAAAGCATTAGTTTACGACAGAGCAGTAGTGCGGTGCAGGAGGAAAGAGGGGACGGGGAAGAGACGTACAACATCTCGAGGACGGCGGCGAGGGTAGCATTTCCCTTGAGACGTTCTTCGGGTCTACGCGTAACATTGAGCAATACTTCTAAACTCTGAATAGACACAGACCTTGCGAACAGCTCAGCAGAGGGCTTGCCCTTGTCGAGCGACGAAGAGATTCTGTTGTTCGTAAAGACGTTTGGAGCGGCCTCGAGGAATATGTGGTTTGTTGCGAGGGCGCGTAGCATCCGTGCTGGAGAGCATGAATTTGAACAAAACTTCGGAATTTAAATTGTAGGTGGCCACGTACCGAGAAGATCGGGATTGACTTTGCTGGGCGCCGCAATTTCTTTGACATGTAAGCCCTATGGCAATGGTTCTAGGTTTATTGCAAGTGTATAGAAAAGCCTAATGATAAGAATACCTGAGATCCCGCTTCGCGCAAAATCTCCACAACATTCAATTCGGACACTGTACGCAGGCAAGCAACGAGCAGAACCTGAAAGCTTCGTCAGCACAAGTAGCCGTGAAACAAGAAAGGCTTACCCCATCGCCCAACCTCAACAGCGCAGCGTACGGGTCTCGCACAGTTGCCATCAACTGTTCCGCCGCAGCCACAATCGTCAACTTAGCTTGCACCACTTCAGCTTGCTTTGCCACCGCTTCACTCGGGTCTCGTGGGTTCCATGGCTTCTCTAAAGAAGGGAACGGCGCGTTTTCCTTTGTGTAGATGCCTTCGAGCGTGTCCACGGCGGAGGAGAGGAGGGCGAGGAGTTGACGGAGTTGGGCAAATTCGGCGGTGGTCATTTTCTTCCAAAGGGAAGGACAATATGCTGAGATGGGTCAGGAATGCGAGACTGAGGGGAGCAAGTGGCGAGGATGAGGGTGGTTATATACTGGCTGCTGCAGGCTGCCGAAGGCATACGTGTTGTCTTATCTGATAATCGACGGCTTGTTGACGCGTCATCGGATATTGGTAAGCAAGCAAGACAACCAGCGTTCTGGGGTTAATGTTCTCGTAGGCGACCAAAATCGAATCATAGAGGCAGTCCGGTGAGGGAATAGTGGCTTGCCAGAGCAATCCTCCCTTGAAAACCCGATATTTGCCCAGCTGAAAGAGGATTTTTGCGCTGCAAACATCGACTATGGCAAAGTAAGCATGCAATAGTCGAATTTACCCGCTCTGGCGCACGTAAATCTGTATACGTTGATCTCGGCATACGGAAAAGACTGACGCCTCGTAGAGAATCAAGCCGAGAACTTCACTGTTGCGTGGATTGAGATACGTTTTTGGTCATCACATGAGGGGCAACTGCACATACCAAAAAAGAGCAATCAGTTCTCAGGCTAAACCACAAACGGAGAGAGACCAAGTAGTTGGTCGATACAAGCAACGTTAGCGTTGCCGAACTGCGACATAGAAATGAGTCAATCAATGTGTTACTTAGAAGGAAACTCGGATACGCCTACAACGTTGTTTCATTGACAGATCTGAAATTTAATCACGCTCAGCGCATACGGTATAGGTACGCACTATGAGTGTTGTTCTGAGTCACTCACTGTCCGAGCTGAACTGCGGGCTCAGACTGCCAGTGAACAACCAGTGAAACGACTCCGAGTTTTTTTTTCGTCGACCGGGGGCGTTTGAGAAGGTTGGCTTGAGTGCAAAAAAGAATTGAAAAAGAGTTGACTTAGAAGATACAGCCTACAGCAAACTAAGTGTGCGAATGAGCGAGAGTTCAACAGATAGCTAGAACGTTCGGAGAACATGGTGGGAGAGGACAAGCGCAGGAAAGCAATGACAAACACTGGGCGGCCCGGGAGCAAATCATGATGGATGTCGTCGATCACTGATCTTTGATGCCCGAACCTTGTCCTCCGCCACCATGACCTCAGCGCATCCATACTGGCTGCCTACGAAGCAGTGGAATTTAGTCGAAGGATCTTCCACTCCACAGCAAAACAAAAAGGGTAGGCCTATAGGATGCGATTGTCGGTGCCTAAAGTCCTGAATCTGTACAGTAATCGACTCAATTTTTTTCTGACGTGCATGACTTACTTAAGTACTACCTTCTCTCCGCTTTATCGGAGTCCGCTCCCATGACTGACAACGAGCCTCTAGGATGTGGGTAGGTACATACAACATCATCTCAGTTCTCTCGCTGAATGATAAACGACGTCAATGCATAGGTTTGGTGCTTTTAGCGATCATCTGTATCATCACCCATTTCGCCATGACAATCCGGCAATCCCAACATCAATCCATACTATATAAAGGCCAAGACCAGCGCAAATCATCCATTCATTTCCCCCGTCTTGCTCTCTCCTTCTTTCCAGGTGCCACGATACCCCTTCGAGTGCGACAACAAAGTAACAACGCCAATGCAAGCCTTTTCGCTGCTTAGGCTTCTCCTCGCCAGTGCGAGCATTTCCGCTGGCGTGAATGCCGCTACGTTGGTGGCCACCGGTGCGGAGTAAGTCCGCTTCAATCTATGTAGAACTCAATCGAATCGAATCAACTTCGCAAAAAAAAAAACGAACCCACAATTTCGCAGAAATTTCGATCGCCAGAGCCTAGAACCCCCACGCGCGTCCCAGGGCCACCTCGTGTTCAACTGGCACGACGACGACGACTCGGGCGATCACAATTCAGTCGATACCGCGCTGTACATGCTCACCGAGGGCGGGAACGCGTCCGTCACGGACAACGTTTGTCCTTCCTATCTCTCCTCAACTTCTGACTCAAGCAAAATAATTAGTCTACAGGGCAATACGTGATCGAAGCCCTCGCTGTGCAATTCAATAAATCCCATTTCACAGAAGAATCCTCCACGACGCCGTGGGTTGCGATTTTTTCGTGTTCACGGGACGACGTCAACAAGACGGGGAATACGACGGAGTTGATTTCGAATGCGGAGAGGCTTGGGGCTAGTGCGATTCTCGTGCGTTCTATTTTTTATACACATGCAGTGATAATTCCTTCTCATTCGATATACGAATTTATCTCGCTAGGCATATAGCACCGATGGCGGCGTGTACCAATTCTGCAACCTCACGGATAACAACCCACCTGCGACGATACCGATTTACACCACAGAAAACTGGCACGATGCTGCCCTGGTATTCAATGATGAGATTGACGGGCTCTTTCGGTGCGCTTCCTTCTTTCTTCATTCCATTCTATTCCATCCACTCCTCGCTCATTCCCCTTCTTCTCTCTTTGACAGGCCAACGTCCCTCAAATACTACACCGCCAAAACAATGAACCAACCTTCCCTCCTCTCCTCCCTCCAATCCGACTTCGCCTCCCTCCGCGCCAATACCTCCTTCCTCACGGAATCCGACGCTCTCTTGATACGCATTCCCGCAGTGCAAAGTAACACCACGGCCGCGGCCGCGGCGGCGCGTGCAGCGGAGGCGTCGCGCTCCGCGTCATTGCATGCGAAGCCGACGGAGACACCCGCACCGGGGTCTGGTGCGCGGAGGGTGGACTTCGGCGGGGAGGGGTGGAGGGGGATGGTTGCTGCTGGCGTGGTTGGTTGGACGGTTCTTTTAACCTTTTGAGTGAATTCAGGGCAAGACGCCGTGAAGTGTGGCATTAACGGTTCGAAGGTTCACTCTTCATTTCGGAATGGAATCGGACTCGGCCCTATCGATCATACAATTATGAAATTCCGTCAAACAAACATGCAACAGGCATTGAGTTGAGTTTTTATAGCTGCTCATTTTCGCACGTGCCGCATGGTACCACTCTTGCGGAGCGGCAGTGGTGTGAAGTACTCCAAAAATACTCTCTTGTAAAAGCGCCAATGATTCAATAGTGGGCCTCTTTCTCTCTCTTCTCACCCAGGTAGCTCCATCATTCGTCTCAAACATGGCCAGCTTCACCAACTATTTGCACGGTATGATGTTGTTGCCCAAGGCTCATTGTGCAGAATGATCAGACTTTGCATAGGTGGGATGGGTGGTGAAGGCGGACAAAGCACGCATGGTGGTGGAGGCTCAGGTGGGCGAGGCGAAGGGCCTACGATCAACCATAATCACCTCTATCCGTCGGCCACTCATCACGTTAACGTGCTGGATCTCCCGGTACGATATACTTAGTCTTGGTGTTCAGTTTTATGACATTTAGACGTCAGATTGTCACCGAAAACCAATCACGAGTTTCTGGGCTGTCGGAAAGTGGACTGTATTGCTCCGAGATGTTACCGCAGAGACGGGGCTTCCCACTCTATCAACCTGCGCCGTACCGCAAGCTGCCGACTGTCTATCGAGAAAATGGAGTCTCGATCGGGGATGTGGGCCGAGTCAATGATGAAGGAATATTTGAATTCTTCTTCAACGTCTTTCTCCCTGAAGACCACCCTATTAATGCAAACAGAACCCCAAATAGATTTGTGCCGATGGAGCAGTATGATGCAAACTCAATGGACGTCACAGACCGGGAATTTGAGCATGGGAGTCATGTTTCAAGTAGCAACATTTATAAGGAGACCGGAAGTCTTTCGTGAGTGATCTGCATGCATCCAGAGAATCTCCACAGATAAATTATATGCAGCCAGGAGCAATTTCCGGGAGGCAAACTCTCATTCAGTTGTGATGGCATAGCTGGTGCAGTTCTTGCTCTCCCAAGGGGTGCTCTGATGCAGAAACTTGAACGCACGTCGCAGCTGAGAAAATATGTGACACAACACGCTGAGGGCTGGTATGTGTATATTCGTGACGGCCTGGGACTGGAACTTGGGAATGGTGACTTGTGTCTCATCACTGGTCACGAAAAAACAAAATCCTGGGGAATGGCTTCATTTCAAGACAATCACAGGAAGATCAAGTTTGACATTGTTTTCAAACCAGATGACGGAGACCAGTATCGGTGGTTTTGTGTGCCAGGTCAGAAGGATCTCTCCAAGCGCCAATGCTACGATGATCCTTCAGGACCGCTGAACCATACAGTGTTCCTGCATGGTTGGTCTATTTCCCTCGGGCAACCACTTCTGGGTCGGGTGTTTGGAACTGTCACGGTGAAAACTGCGTCAATTGAAGAGTTCAAAGCATATTTGGCCAAATACAGTGGCTTCCATGTGGCCAGTTCCCAAGGATGGCTTGTGTTGGAGTGGCTGTTCGGGACCAACAAAAGAGGAGGTTCAAGCTCAGTTTCTCAACATTCCAGAAATGTTATGTTGAATGATTTTCCTGCGAATAGCAAAGTTCAATTTTGTCTGTTACAGTGAGTGTCTAACTAATCATGTGTAGATTTGCAATCCAGCACAATTAATCAATGAATTCATGTTACGAAAGGTCAATTGTTTCTGTCAATGGATATTCACCAGTCTCAACCTCATTACCAGTATCCAACTGCAACTGTAGCCCTCAGTCATGATGATGATTGGTGTACTATATTCGAAAATGTGAGTTCCACAGCATTCTCTCCATTTTGCTCACCTGTGATGAGGCCAGCAGAAAGACACTGCTATGTCTGCATTGGATTTTGTACAGCAAATTGAGAATCTTTTTGTAGCCAAACATGAGGATGGTTTGTGTTGCTGCACATCCCACATAGCAGACTACTTACAATTAAGACTCAGATGCAGCATTCCTATGCCCCATGGATCTCCCCCACAAAGATAGCATGCTCCTTACTGAGGTCAAATTTTATGGGACACTCATTTTCTGATTTGAGACCAATTCTTGCCTTACAGAACTCCCAGGTGCAGCTGAATGACAATGATCCATGTATCATTAAGACAACTATCACAGACACACCTGAGGTATATGTTTTATAATTTGTTGAAGACACAGCCTCATAGCATATTTTCATTGTACAGGATGTAGCCACCAGCTCCTCCCTCACACTTGTTGGTGTGTCGCTGCCCCATTCAGTGTATCACTGTCTTTCTGACCTACAACAAATAGTGCACAAGGCCAAAACCATTGAATGGCACCCAGGCCTACTCCACCGCAATAGACCACCAAATCTCTATGTCAAAATATACCATAATGGTCACCGTATTTTCAAAACACAGGCACTACGGCGCAATTTCAGCCCTGTCTGGGATAGTAGCTTGGACTTGTATGTCAGCTTTTCTAGTTTGCTTGTGTGTCACTAATCTCCCAGGTCAGCGTCTCTCGAGCGTCATCAGAGATCCTCTTGTTTCGCCTCTTTCACAGCTCAATTGGCCCAGATCTATGCCTTGGCGAGGCAAATGCTTCAGTTCAACATCTGATTGAGCAATCTAGTTCTGGCCAAGGCAAGTTCAGCCTGTCGCTATTGTGTTTGATGCATGACTCTAAATAGGTGTATCTCTCGATATCAATGGGCGAAACGGCAACTTTCAGCTGCTTTTCAGCCTCAAGGCCACTATTCCAGCCCAACAGGCTGTCGTGCAAATGACCCCAAGCAGAATGCAATTCATCATGAAAACCTTCCCCAGATATTTTCGCAAAATGTTTTAGAAAGTATCACCAGTTTCGCAAAGGTTCATAATGTACCTAAAATATCAAAATTTTCTGCAACCTTTCATCCAAAATATCGTGAAAGAATGGGTTATGGGAAGTCCGGCGGGTGAGGAGGGGTGGAGGGGAGTGGTGCTGGTGACTGTCACCGGCCTGATGATAATTTCTGGGATGTGATGCGGCATTGACATTGTTATCGAGTTCAAGTTTGAGAATGTCCCGCCTATGATAGCGCTGGGTGTGAAACTCGACACAGGACGCCGCGAGAAAAAAACCTCTGTGTCACAGGACGACCCGGGGGCCGGACCCGAATCGAACGGACAACTTCTGCGAACTCTGCACACGGGTTGTTAGCCTGAAGAGGTGCAACTGCGGTCCGCCCGCAACCAGGTCTGCAAATTGAAGTCTCGTTATGTTAGCTCAGTATCCTCTCCGGAATTAAGTAATTGATCTTGACTGTCGATGACATTGGATTTCAAGGAAGCGTTGACAGAGAAAAAATTGACTTTCAGCTACTTATCAAAATCCTGAAACGGCATTGACAATGCCAATGATTCAGACGGTGCGCCAGAACGAAAGGCAGGGGCAAGGGATCGATGTTAGGATCTGCCGCAAAGAGTAATGAAGAAAAAAGGCCAACTCTCGTTGTAATTACACACAACACAGGCCCGAATTGAACGAGCAACTTCTGCAAACTCCAAACATCGCATCGAAGAGAGGCAATCGCGGTCCATCCGCAACCCAGGTCTACATAAATTCAACCACTGAATTGAATTGAATTTTTTTTTTGTTTCAGAATCAGAGTTATGGCTGGAATTTGGAAATTGGAATCTGGCCGCATCCGTCCTCCCTGGACGGTCAGAATTTGGCCCCCCGTAGACAGATCAATTTACACGAGTTCACACGACGGTGCGAGAAAAAAAGCCTACGATCCGAAGAACGACCTGAGCCCGAATCGAACGGGCAGCGCTATTACAAACTGATGAAAACTTTCGCATCAAGAGATACAACTGCGGTCCATCCGTAACCAGGTCTACAAATTCACATTGAAATCCCATTACCTAGTACTAAATATCATCTCCAGAATTGATGTGGACTCGGACTGTCGACAGATTTGAAAGGTTGAAACAAAGAAAAGCAGAGATGAACTGTTCTGGAATCTCGACTCAGATACGGCAACACCAATGCCAATGATTCAGATCGTGCACTAAGAGCACAAGGCGGGTTAAAGGATCGATATTAGGATCTGCTAAAAAAAATGAAGGAAAAAGGTACCCGACGGCGCGAGAAAAACATTTGTTCGTGGAGGACACCCTACGACCCAGACCCGAATCGAACGAGCAACTTCTGCAAACTCACTGTGCTTCAATAATAGGTGCAACTGCGGTCCACCCGCAACCAGGTCACTAAATTCACATCGTAATCTCATGACTCACTCGCCAAGTATCCTCTCCGGAATCGATGTTGACTGTCGATGACACTGAAAGGTCGACCGTTAACAAAGAAAAAAAATGGCATTTAACTAAGGACTTACTATCTGCGTCGCTAGAATTTCGAAACACCAATGCCAGTGCGCTACGAATGATTTGGTCCACGAGTGGCAAAATAAAAGGAAACACAAAGGCACACGACGGCGCGAGAAAAAAAAGCTCAAGCGCCAGAGGATTCAAAAACGACCTGAGCCCGAATCGAACGGGTAATTTCTGCAGACTCAATTGGCATTGGCATACAATCGGCAAGAGGTGCAACTGCGGTCCATCCGCGACCAGGTCTGGAAATTGAAGCCTCGTTACCTGCTAAGCATTCCTCTGCGGAATTCATGTTGACTCGGAGTGTCGAAGGTTCAAACGAATGAAAGCAGAGATGAACTGTTCCGGAATTTCGATTCAGATATGCCAAAGCCAACGCCAATGAAAGGCGGGGTCAAGTGATCAGCTAGAAAAAAAATGAAGCAAAAAGGCTCACGACGACACGGGAAAAAAAGCTCAAGCGCCAGAGGATTCACGAACGACCTGAGCCCGAATCGAACGGGCAACTTCTGCAGACTCGCCACACGATCACTAAGAGGTGCAACTGCGGTCCACCCGCAACCAGGTCTTGCTTGGAACTGAAATCTCGTCACCTAGTACTATAGTACTTATCCTGAGTCCTCTGCGGAATTCATCCTCACGCAGTACTTATAAATCATCGACTGACTGCCAGTGACCCGACCACGGCAGGACTGGCTGCGGGTAAAGTTTAAACTAGCCATGGCGTGGCATCAACTGAAAAAGTTTGAAAACTCAAAGTTCTTCAAAAGCTTAGTATGTAACTTGAACATTTTCGCGCGCAAAACAAGATTGACGCACGGTTCACGACCCAGACCCGAATCGAACGGGTAACTTCTGCAAACCAATGGAAGCATAGCAGATTTGGCTCAAGAGGTTGCAGCTGCGAACCATCCGCAACCAGGTCTGATATTAAGTATCCTCTCCGGAATTGATCCTCACCCGATATCAATCATCGCCTGACTGTCCCGACTCAAACTGACTGGCTTCGGGTGAACTAGCCATCGACTGAAAAGCTGAAATTAAGTCTTACCGCTGTTGAATTCTGAATTCTGACTTGTACTCTTCTCCAAATGGAATGTAGGCTATGAAGGCCGCCATCGGACAAAAATAAATGGTTTTGGCTTTCACTGCCTGTCCCAGCTCGTCATCCATCATCCCGATTCATCCTCATCAATCCTCGTCCATCCCAACCGATCTTCATCGAACACAATGAAATCCTCACCAATCCCTGCTCATCCTTGGGATGACTTGGGACTACATTGGGACCTGTCCTGATGACAACCCAGGGAAACTCAAAACAAGTCGAATGGGGTGAATTTGAGGACAGAATCTGTCCCCACGCCTCCCCACGCATCCCAGATCATCCTCATGAGCTGTCATTGATACGCGGCGTGCTCATCTGTTCGACCGCTGATCGCCGGAAGCGGACCTCAATCGACACCGGCAATCTTTCGGCATTCTATGCCGTGCTTTCGCCGCCTGTTGGGGCCTTCGCTATGGTTGAAAGGTTAGATAGAGACTTGGGATGCGTCAAGAAACTGATATAACCTCGATGCTTTGATTCCTGTGAATCCCAGTGTCACAAGGTAAGTTGGGTTTCGTAATAAGACAGTAATATACACGGAGCTTACAACCGGCTGATTCCCAGTGTTTATTGCCGGAATCCACTGTGTGCCGGCAAGTCGGCAATGGATCCCGATGTGCTTTCGTTGGACTGCAACGGAAACCAGCGGATCCCATTGGAATCCAGCGGGAAAGATTTCAGAGTAGAATCCAGCGGATACCACTGTAATCCACTGTAATCCCCTGAGAATTCTCCATAGTTCGTACTCTGGCAATACTTTGGTAACATTTTTCAACTCAATTATGTTTCAATGTCGATCAAACGATACTGTTTCGGTTTTCCGAAGAGTTTTACATTCACTCTGAGAGCAACATCAGACAATCTCTCTAATTGGTTGTTGAAAACTATATGTATTTCGGATAAAATTCCGGCCAAAGTATCATTTGTGTGTGTCTTGGGTGGCTATCATGTGTCATCCAGTTGCTCTGGTTCAGCTTGAAGCTTCCTGGTTCAACTCAATTGCCGAAATAAGGATAGATTGTTCGAATTGAGTATTAACCTAGATCAATTCCTGGCAGCCTGATAATTAAGGTGCAATTGGAATCGTCTCCCATTATAGAAGAATACATTGAACTCTACGCAAATGAGACCCTCTGGCTGTTGAAACAATTTTTTCGGGCTCGACTTCCGCTATACTCAGTACATTCCAGCAGTCCGCCATAGTCCAGTGGATTCCAACGGATCCCATCGGCAGGACCGCGGAGCAACGGACATCAGCGGACTTCGACGCCGCCGGTGGGAAGCACTGCCTAACAACGTCCGCCAGCGTCCGCCAGTGTCCAGTGTTGTCCAGCGTTGTCCGCCAGCGGACTTTCCAGCGGAGCGCATATTACTCTAATAAGAATAGCCCTCGGACGCCCTTATTGAGCCACTAAACTGTTTAGTAAACAGTTTCAACCAAAATCGGGGCATCGGCGTCAGGAACCTAAATTGGTCTTAGATGGTTTGACTACCTTGAATGTGCGGGACAGAAATTGAAGCTCACAGCCTTCCTGCTTCAACTTTACGTTGACTCTCGAACTGTGATGTTGTATACAAATACCCCGAAGTACCGTTGAGACGGTTAATGAGGTACTCAGTCTTATCGGCAGTTTATTTCGGCGTGAAAATTTCAGACTCCAACTCGACCTCGAATTCAACGGTGAGTCCGGTAGATTGAATCATGCTCAATAGAATTAGAGCCCAGGAAGGCGCCGCATTCGACCCTCGACATTTCCCTATGTTTAAAGCCGATGTGAAGGCTCAAATTGACCCGATTTCACATGAATCCAGTTTGGCAGTACTAGTACGCCTCCAGCCAGCCGCTTCGATCCTTGACCAACTGACTGACCCGAAATTCAATCTCTCAGCCTGAATCTAATCTTGTCTCAGTGCTGTGGCCGTGCCAACACAGTCTAACGCACACGTGAGCCAAGTCTGGACCAGATGTTACCTCGACCTTCATCCTTTCTTTTCTTCTGGCCACAGGGGAATCTATATAGGTTTCTGGGTTCTTATTCGTTCCTTCACTCGATCGGGGGAGGTGATTCAAACTACGTTGGTACCGCTTACTTTCCCTTACTTATGTTCAATCAGGAAGCAATGAAAATCAGAGTTGAATGGCCCGTCTGTAACAGCAACTTACGAGGTTGAGAATATTGAGATAGAGTGGTACTAAGGTACAAAGTCCCTGCCAGCCATTTGCAACGGCGGCACGGAGATCAATCAGTAAAATCGTGTCGGCGCGGAATGTGGATTAGATTTTTTTGTCTTTACCCGCTTTACCCATAACTTATGTTAATGGGAATTTGTCCGTGTGCGTGAGCTGAAATTGGCTGAGATTTGTGGGTGAGATCACTACAACTGTATGAAGAGATTTGAATGTGTCCTTTGGATATTGGTCTTGCAAGAGGCACCGAGAACGAATATTTGAAAGTTGAGATTGGGTCAAGTGATGTGATCAAGCAAACTTTCCCACGGTTCAAACTGTCCGCGTTGGTTGTGCCAGTAACGGGAGAGCGGTCAACGTTAATAATACGGAAGCGATGAGTATACACAGTATACTGAGAGAAGGAAAGAGTATGATTATGATACGAGCTTGGGGCAAGGTGATTTTAATTCAAACAGCAGAGCTGTGTCACAGAACAGCCCCAAATCTCCGAATCATCGCGTCTCTAAACCTAAAGGCTCACCGCCGTTTAGTTTGGTTCAGCCAAAATTTAAATATTTGAACCAATGGTCGAACTTGACCTTCAAGGTTTACACCGCTACTTACAGTTCTGCCCAACTAGTACTCCTCTTGATTCTCCAAAATTTCCACTCCTTCATCTCCTGAGAGAGATATAATAGTTCGCAATTTTTAATACATATTCAATACTGTGTATATGTAAATTGCTGGCTGAATATCCTCTGCTTCAAGAGTTTCTCGTCATGGATCGCGCAATTTCTGTCTGTTTGAAGTTCCTCTTTAACTAGTAATTTGATTTCTGAAATCACTTGTGGTGTGTTAAGGGAGACAACCTGCTCCTATTTTAGCGCAGCAGGGTTTCTTGTTGAATTTTGAAAGGCGACAATGTCCATGTTGATGTGATCAAACAAACTTCCCACGGTTCAACTTCCCGGCACCGAGACTGCCCGTAAGAAAAGAAAAACATGACAATTGAGGGAAGGCCATGGGCATTACTGTAATACAAACTAACCGGAAGACGGAGTTTCAAAACAAGTCTATGTCAGGGAAAACACACCACCCCTTCAATAAAATTGAAATCAACTTGTTAAGCAAGGTAGGTGAGATGGCGTGAATGGATACCTACTTCAGACCAAAACTTGGGAATCGACACAGAGTCTGTGTTGGATATGGGTTAGGAGCTGTACAAAGATGACACAAAAATGGCGCTGACAAGCGGAAACACCTTGATAACACATTTGATCAATATTTCGGAAGGTGAAGATGGGGCGTCAGACACGGGGGAGACCAGGGCAAGAACAAAGAGAGCTCTATCGGCCATGTGAGATTGAATTTATGTATCTCGATTAAGTGGCACCGAATTCGGCAGCGCGGTGGCCAGGTGATCATAGTCTTCAGTGATAGAAGTGGAGATACATCAAGAGCAGTAGAGTAGGGTTTGATGAGCAATTCCGCTCCATTTTTGCATGATTTATCACTTGACTCCTTAGAGTTCCCTGTTTGTGGTGTATTGAGAGCAGTGGCCAATGCCGGACAGAATCTGGTAACTTGAATACGAAAATATTTGACTCGAGTGTGCAGCTAGAGCTATTTTGTTCTGTTCGGGTCAAGAGACCACTTTCTCTGCAGGAGATCTCTCAGCTCTTCATTACAAAACAAAGTCATCTCCGTTTCTTTGAACTGTGCAACCGCTAGTCTGGGCGGGTGCGTGCCTTTCGAATCACGGTACTTGTGTCTCAGAGCTGAACACAGTCACGCCGACACAGTGCACAGAGTTGTTCAATTAAGGTTTGTCAGATGGGCCTCTGAGATTGCCAACCTAAGCTCTTGGGTGACCTCTTCATACGATCCTCTATTTCTAGCGGCTGTAAAAAAACTTCTAGCAGCCAGCATCCGAAGTCTTAACCCCTTGCCGTCGGTGTCTGTGATGAAATCAAATCGGCATCGGCATGTTGTGCCGAGTTCGGCAGATCAATTCCATATTGGTGCTGGAGAGCGAAGCCGGGATAAACCATGGTTTATTCGATGGCTAGGCTAGGATGGCTGAGAATGATTGGGAATTGGCTTCGCAAACAGAAAGTACTGAAATTTAGGATACGCCGGGATGTGTTGGGATGCTTGAGGACCGATGAGGACAAGGAAACTGAGGATTGACCGGGATAGCATTAGGATATTATAATGGCAGGCTAGGACAAGTGAGGACGAGTGAGGGATGGATGGACAGGGATGTGTTGGGACAAGGAAGGATGGACAAGGATGGCTGGTGACAGCTGAGGATGGCTGGGGATTGATGGGGATGGGCGATGATGACCGGTGATGGGAATAATTTCCTGGATTTTGTCCGGTATGGGCCACCAAAGTAGGCACGTATACGTACTACGGTTGAATTTCCAAGGAACCAACGTTAGCGAGAAATTCTTCTCACTGCAGCAACTCGCGCACCAACAGGCAATATCCTCTTCAGACTTCAGGTTTTCAAAGCTTAACGTTTTCGCGCGCAAAAAGGTATCGACACACGGGTCCGACACGACCTGGGCCCGATTCGAACGGGCAGCTTCTGCAAACTTCGCAGCAAGAGATACAATTGATACAACTGCGGTCCATCCGCAACCAGGTCTTTGAATCGAAATTTCATTACTCACTAAGTAAGTTACTAAGTATCCTCTTGGGAATTCATGTTGACTGTTGAATAATATTTGAAACGCTGAATCGAAGGAAAATACTGGCTTCCCGTATCGTAGCTATAGAGCTGAATTGTTCTGGAATTCGATTAAGATCTGCCGATGCCAACACCACCGCCAATGATTCAGATGGTGCGGTAAGAATGAAAGGCAGGGTTAAGGGATCGATATCAGGATCCGCGAAAAAAAAATGAAGAACAAAGGCACACAACGGCGCGAGAAAAAGTTGCGAATGGAACGACCTGAGCCCGAATCGAACGTGTAATTTCTGCAGACTCAATTGGCATTGGCATACAATCGGCAAGAGGTGCAACTGCGGTCCGTCCGCAACCAGGTCTCTGAATCAAAATCTCATCACCTGCCAAAAGTTAGTCTGTATTTGTTGGCGCCTGTCAACCAGGACCTCGGTTTTTGATGTGACATGTCACATTTCTCACGTCCGGATTGGGACGCAAGGCTTCGTTTGGCCACCTTTTGTGAGTCTGTGCGCATATGTGCAGTTTTAAGACAATTAAATAGCCTAGGAAAGGTAGTGGCCGCTTACCCTGACAGTAGACATGCAACAACGACAGAGCTTTCAACGAGGCATCAAAATTCGTTGAATTCACACTTCCTATCAATATTCGAGTCCTGAGCCCATAGAAATTAGTGGTGCATGGTTTAGTAGTGCCTCTGCAATGGTTCATGGATCTAAAATGCCTGTAGGTCTGGGGCAATAGCAAAATCGTCCGAATTTGGGCGTGTGACTATCTGCACGTGCCATCAAAATTGTCACAAAATCCGAGGTCCCATTTGACAGGTGCCAACAAAATCAGACTCTATATAAAAAGATATATCGACTATCATATATCTCATAGAGTCTGACTGCGGGAGACTAGCCAAAAGTATCCTCTCCTCTAGCCGGAATTCATCCTCACGCAGACTGACTGACACGGCAGGACTGGCTGCGGATAAACTACTACTACTAGTAGCCATCGACTGAAAAGTTCTTCAAAAGCGTACCATTTTCACGCGCAAAACAAGATTGACGCTGCAACACGGTTTACGACCCGGACCCGAATCGAACGGGTAAGTTCTGCAGACTCAACTGCCAGTGGCACGCCAAGAGGTGCAACTGCGGTCCATCCGCAACCAGGTCTGAATATCAATATGATTATCCTCTCCGGGTCTCGACTGCTGCGGTTGAACTGACCAAGTGCTGCGGTTGAATTCTGAATTTCGATTCCCCGAACCAAATCTCCTTCTCCCCGACTACGGCAGGACTGGCTGCGGGTAAAGTTTAAACTAGCCATTGGCAATGAAACTCAAAGTTCTTCAAAAACTTAACTTGAACATTTTGGCGCGCAAAACAAGATTGACGCACGGTTCACGACCTGGGCCCGAATCGAACGGGCATCTTCTGCATACTCAAGGGCTGGTAGCACATAATCGCCAAGAGGTTGCAACTGCGGTCCATCCGCAACCAGGTCCTACCAAATTGACATCGAAATCTCATTACCTAGTACTAAATATCCTCTCGGGAATTCATGTTAACTTTACTATCGACAGATTTGAAAGGTTGAAACGAAGAAAAGCAGAGATGAAATCATCCGGAATTTCGATTACATTAAGATATTCCAACACTAACGCCAATGATTCAGAAGATGCGATAAGAGCGAAAGGCGGGTCTTTTGGATCCAGATCTGCTAAAGAAAGATGAAGAAAAAAGGCCCACGCCGGCGCGAAAAAACATCTGTTCGGAGGACATACGACCTGGGCCCGAATCGAACGGGCAGCTTCTGCGGACTCGATTAGTAACTCGGCATTAAAGCTGTTGCAGCTGCGGTCCATCCACAACCAGGTCTTCAAGCTTCAAGCTTTCCAATTACTGTACATTGTATCACTTACTCAACAATCACCGATTGGCAGACTGCGGTTGAACTAACGAATTTACTGCGGTTGAATTCTGAATTTCTTATTCTATCCCCCAACCCACTCAACAGACATTTAATATTAATACCTTTACCTTTACCTCTATACTAGTTCTAGGATTCCGTCTCCAAATCCACCAACTTCAACTTCAACGACCTACAACTCTTCCACCGGCGCACCCGAGCTCCAACACACGCCAAACTCACAAACAACTCAATGCGACTGCGTCACAAGACGAAACTCACCCGAACCGACGAACGTATCTACCGTATACCACTCCCCTACAGCAACGCCTCGCAACAACTCTGCTCTGAGAACAACAACAAAATCTCTGGTATTCAAAAAAGTGTCTCTGGGTCATATCAATCGGTATGTATCGTATCGTACTTTCGTTTCACATTCACCAGCCTTCTTCTTTCACACAACCAACAATTACACCCCCTATCGAACATCAATCACCGGACATTTTCGAAATGGGATGATGCTCACTCACAATGCGAGAAGCTTGAACGCGTGAAGAGGAGCTTAAACGACCATGGCGCCGACGACACCACCGACGACGACGGTGCCCATGGCGAGGAGGAGGGCGCGGGCGCCGTTGGGGCCTAGGCGATGCGTTAGCGTCGGTGTTACATCAAGGGGAGAGGCGTAGCTCCGATGAAAGAAGAACGAGGAAGAAGACTAGACTCGAAGGAGAAAGAGGAAGAGGACGAAAGAGAGGGGAGAACCAAGAAAGTACACGAAAACAGATGAGGGGCGTTTAGAACGTGCGCGGGGAAAGAAGGCAAGAGCAAAATATACGAAGAAGGTAACTAGGAAACGGCGAGCGGTCGGGCGAGAGCGAGTATCGCCCAGGCAACACCGGCGAAAAGAATAGTAAGAATAACAAAACAAAACTCACCCAACAAGCTGACCGCAGCCCCGGTATTCCCGCTGGCGCTGTTGGAGGCGGAGGGCGAGCCGGAGATGTCCATGGCGGGGTTGGAGGGCGTGAAGGGCGCGGTGGCGGTCGGGCGGGCGGTGGCGCTCAGGGAGACTGCGAACGAAGTGAGTGAGGGGTTGTACAACTCTACCCGTAGGGTAGATAGAGGGGAGGAGTATCCACCCCGGGGGTGGAGTGGGGTGATGGGGAAGGATGGAAGGAAGAGCGTGGAGGAAACACTCACGAGCGGCACACTGCTGCGCCTGCAACCCCATAGCGACGCCGAGCTCGTCGGGCTTGCACTCGAGGGTGAGGCAGGAGTTGGCCATGGCCTGGAAGTCGGCGTTCGTGCAGGCGCAGGTGAAGTTGGTGCTGGGCGGGGAAAGTGTCAGTCAGCGAGAGTCTAATAACGCTAGGCGAGGCGAGAAGACGACACTCACGGCACATTACACTCAGTCGCACCCGCCGCCGCGACGATGCAGTTGAGGGCACACGGCTGGAGGGCGGCGCTAGCACTCGCAGCCGCACCAGAGAGGATGCTCGAGCCGGCGGCGATGCCGCTGGAGATGGCAGAGCTGCGGGAGGCGGAGGCTTCGGAGCGCGAGGCGGAGGCGCTGGAGCGGGATGCCGAGGCGCTGTCGCTGGACTGGGCGAGGGCGGTGGAGACGAGGGCGAGGAGGGCGACGGCGAAACGCATTTTGTTTTAGGTTATGGGTTTGGGGTTTGGGTTTGGAGTTTGGGGTTAGGCGGGAGAGGCGGAGGTGGAGCTGACTGGGAGGGAGAAAGCGACGAGAGGCAAAAAAGTGGTTCGATGGGTTTATATATCATTTTTTGGAGCGTGCATATGTCATGCCGTACACACATATCCAAATAATGCAGATCAATTTCCTTTCACCCTCGCTTGCGCTCCTGAGTAGATTTCTATTTTTCTCGAGGGCGAGGAACCTTCAGCCACAGACAGTTAGGATCGTGTCTATTTCTGCATTGTATGCACGCAAACATACATTCAGGGAGAAAGACGACGTTGAGGAGAACACGACGACAGGCACGTCGCGAAACATCGAAATCGAACAACACCCGCGAGCAGAGAATGAAGGCGGCGGTGATGCAGTGATTCCATACCCACATGTAACGTGGGAGCCGAAGCGAAGGAAGCATGTGGGCGCCGGCGAACATCAACGTAAGATGCAGAGAATGTGGGGAATCAGATGGATTTATTGAGCGAATCGTTCGATTGGTTGGGTTGGGAGTGAGTAGGGTCTTGTTTGGGGACAAGGCTATGGCAAAAATATTGGCTTCAGAGGAAGACGACACAATCCTGGACCCTCTCGATTCATTCAAAATACCAACCAAGCAAAAAAAAAACCCACACCATCATCACGATCCACGCACATTCTCGCGGTCAACAATCAGCTGATTTCTTCATTTACATCATTTCCCACGTCATCAAATTTTCTCTCTCTTTTTCTCGCGTCGACGGTTCCGAGCTTCCGACCACCGCGCCGCTCGAGGCCGTTCGGCGCTTCATACGACGAGCATGTGGAGTGTGCATGGGGGCGGCGTACGTCAGTGGAGTGGCGGCGCCCGACTCGTCGGACGACTGACGACGTGGGGGAGTGTAGGAGTGAAATGGAGGAGAGCGCCGCACTACCTCCACCTGCACGACTCGCATGTACATATGTGTCGCCAACTCGCACGATGCCCGCATCTCGACTCTCCGACCAGCTCCGACCTCTGCCTCGACTCTCAGCCGGCCTTCGCCAAACCCCGGACTCATCCAGGCTGTATAGAGTACATAAGTACCCCCCCCTAATCTATGCATGCTGCATGCGGTCTCCCAGTCTTCCGGTCGCTATTTCTTCGGCGTCCTCAGGCAATCCCCTACTCCCCCGCTCGCTCGCTGCTCGCAATAACAAGCCCATCAAGTCTTGCTTCAAATTTCGCCGACATGGTTCCGGCCATTCCAATCACACATAAGTATGTACCGCACCCGAGCTTGGTCTCTCGTCTTCAGAGGATACTTTACTTGCACTTACTCTCCCAGGGACCGTCTCCCTCGGTCGGTCAATTCGCGCGCCTTGCCATCACAAGCAGCAATCCTCGCTCTGTTCCCTTCGATCCGAACCAGTTCAATTGAATTCAAATCTCCCTCTGTCGCTCCCTGCTCCCGCGCGCTCACACCATCAACTCATCAACTCCACAAACCTTTCGCTGAGACTGACCACTCGACGCGGGGGAAACGGTGTGTATCCTCCGAGTTCTCTTCTCTTCTCTTCGCTTCTGCGCAACGCCGACATCCCTGTGCATTGCCATCACGAAAGAGAGCGGCTGCGATGACAAGATCTTGGCGTACGAACGCAACTCGAGCAGCGGCTACCCGTTCGATTGGGGTGGAAAAATGAGATCCATCTCGACAACCCGTACCAGATTCACTTGCAAGTAGTCTGTTTCATCGCTCGCTCACGCAACGGAGGCTCATTTTTCTCGTACTCAAGCACAGTAATTCGGCGAACAGCATGGGCGCCTGCATCCGAAGCCAAGGCGAAGACCTACTCGGCGAGGCGGCTGCGACTACGAAGCTTTCAACCATGAGATTAATCGACCAGGCTCACCCGTTCGACTCGGGGTCAGGTCATGCCACAGGGGAAGGCGTGTCCCTTTTTCTTCTCATTTCATTTTCCGCACCTAGAATTAACAGTTTGCAGATTGAGACGCACCTCGAATCAACAAACCGTGCCTTTGCTTTCGCTCCGGGAGGCAACATATTCATTGCTCAATAGAGGCTCGCTGTTTTGCTTCTCTTCACAGTGACCTGAAGAAACCTGTAAATACATTATGAACATCATCATCACCCCAAGCGAAGACCTGCTCGGTCGGCGGCTGCGTCTACATACGAGATTCATTTACTGTCTGAGTATGAAATCATCACCCGTTCGATTTGGGGTCAGGTCGTGGTCTATAGGACGGTGCTTTTTCTCTCTTTTGTTTTTCTTTTCTTTTCGCACCTACTCATAACAGAATAAATGGCTCGAAGAGTGAAACTCACTCAATGCTCAACAGACTCGGAGGCTCATTGTTTTTTTTTCTTTACCGTAATAATTTGGCGAAATCTCTCAGACCAACACGGGCGCCATGATCGTTCGAAGCGAAGACCTGTTCGGCGAGGCGGCTGCGACTACAATGTTTTCGAGCAGGAGACTGATCAAGCAGCGGGCACCCGTTCGACTCGGGTACAGGTCATGGTCCATCCGCAAAAGCTTTTCCCCCTTTCTCTCTTATTTTTTCTTTCTACTAATCACACCTAGAATCTCAGCAGCTCTAAAATTGAGCCTCACCGCGACAAGCGGTACCCGATTCGGCTCACTCCGGAAGGCAAACAGTGCATCATGGTCTCGTTTGACCTGGTTCCCTTTACAGTAATCTGGCAGAAGCTGCCTGTACACTATGAGCGCTCATCGCGGTCATCCGAAACGAAGACCTGCTCACTCGGCTGGGACTACGATATCGATATGGAGTAGCATGGAATCAACACCCGTTCGACTCGGGGTCAGGTCATGGGTAGTAGAATTCGGACTTTTTGAATCGTTTGCTTTTCTTTTTTTTGCTTGTCTCACTAATAGGATCAGTGGCTCGAACAACGAGATTCACCTCGAATCGACATGCGGTACTCGATTCACTTCACTCTGGAAGGCAAGCCGTGCGTCATGGTCTAATTTTTTCCGGTTCCCTTTACAGTACTCTGGAAGAACAACACGGGCGTCAGGATCATTCGAAACGAAGACCTGCTTGCAGGCTCGCTCCGCAGACCGCTGCTACTACGATGGTTTGAAGTATGAAACCAATCGCTGAGGAGCTATTCGTCTGCTACCGATGTTTTGAAGTGTGACTCGGGAATTAATCGAGCACCGGTTACCCGCCCGAATCGGGGCCAGGCCATTCCTCAAGTTCGTGACGTTTTTCCTTGTCGCATCAAGTTGAATCGCAATGACCGAAAATCCAGATCCACCTCGAGAAGCGGTACCTTGGAACTATTCACTTTCGCTCCGGTAGGCAAGCAGTCCGTCTCCTTCTCATTGCTCAACAGCTAGGATAAGTTTCTTTTTCTCTTTACGGTGATTCAGCGCGGAATCTGAATACAATATGAGCGTCATCCCAAGCGAAGACCTGCTCGGCGAGGCGGTTACAGCTACGAAGCTTTCGACCATGAGATCAGTCGAGCATCTTTCACCCGTTCGACTCGGGATCAGGTCATGTCAACCCAGGAGAGGATTTCCCTTTTTCTTCTTCTTCTTTGTTTCGTCTTGTCGCATCTCAAAGACGAAACTCACCTCATGGGTTCGTCGCTGTCAGACATGAATTTTTTGCGGCGGAATATTGTATTTATCTGGTTGCGGGTTGCCCACCGAGACAATTTATGATCAGTATAGGACAGAAAATTGTAGTCCGAAAACTACTTACCGTGCTTTAGATTCGACTCGTTCGGACTCGGGGTTGGCGCGTCTTTGCAAAGGCAATATATGTTAACAAACTTGCCCAGAATTCTGGGACAAATTCAGTAAGTCAGAGTGAACAAAAGACGGCAGACAGACCTGTCGAAATGCAATCCACTGCTGCATATTTACTGAGAATGTTCTTCACTGGCACCTGTGTCTCGTTCGAACCGGGGTCAGGTCATGTTGATGCAGAATGAGTGTTTTTGTTCGGAAAAAATTGTTCTTGAGCCTGTTGAATTTGGCGCAATCCCGGAGAGTCAGCGAATTCCCGCAAGTGTTGAAACCAGATTCACTACTAAATCGTACAAGATTTCAATGGCTCAACAATGTCACCTACGAAGACATCGAACATCTACATTTACTCGCACTTCCCTTTCTCAATTCTCGTCTTCAAGTCCTGCTACTCAAGGGCAGAATATCCCATAACTCTCCCAAGCGGCGGCATCGTCGTCGGCTTCAACGGATCCATGGGAGGCCGTACCAAGACTACACCGGCAATGGTCGGCCATGTGCCGGTCAGGTGGCCGCGGCACCCCCAACACATAGCCGAATCAGCCGTTAGCCAGATGACGAAAAGCTGGTTTCCACCTGACGTCGCAAATGGGTCCAGCGTGTCGCCAGTCGGGCTGGCAGCCAGCTGGCGAGTTGGGCGAAATCCATGTTCTACTCTATCTGCACAACATCTTACTCTTCAGGCTTCAGGTTCTGGATTCTCACAAAATCGGGGCAGAACATAATGGGCAAAAAATATTCATTTCATGAGACAAGAGGCGCAAAGTATACAAGGACATGTATAACAAAGTCAGAGCGACATACCAGACTACCGGAATGCACCCCTGAATACCGCCCTCGCCAGCTTGCTCATGTCTCGAGGAACCAAAGACTTGAAAAGGACTTGGCGCAACTTGCGAAGACTTGAGAAACAGTATTATCTTGAGGAGAGAATGAACTTGAAGAAGTGCTTGAAGGAGCTTGAGGGAAATAATTTGAGGAGGACTTTGAAGGCGACTTGAATGAGAGAAGTTGACTTGAAGATGAGACGACTTGAGGCTTGAGGTGATTCGGCACTTGATGCGTCGAGTGCGCAGAGTTAGTTGATGTTGAGGGGATTGAGGTGTTGAAGGGAGTAAGCGGCTTGTACCTTGAACATTTTGAGGACGAGATGAGCGAGGATGACGGCGGGGCAGGGAGGGGAAAAGAGGAAGATGGTGGGAGAAAGCAAGAGGCGCTTGTCACACCCGTAACGCTTGACGACGAAACATGATGAGGATCAACGATCTGTCAACACGTGTTGATCGATGTTTTCGGCAGTGTGGGAGCGGGGACTTGGTGTTTCTTTGCATTTCTCTGGTGCACCAAACTGGTCCGACGACAAAACTTGCATTATCTCAACCGTATTGATATCCAAAGGGCTCGGAACTCCAGCTTCTTAATAACCAGGGTCAAGACATTGATTGAGTTGCTGGTACCAAATCTCACTGAACTCATCTATCATACTGAAACAAGGTGAGGGTAATAGCTAGGCAGACAGAGACATTGGGGCTGGCTGATATTCAGCGGTTTATCAGCTGTGATTGAGCTTGCGGCCAGCTAAGCATTCCAGGTGGCCACCAGGTTCTCGCCAGCCGAAACTCGGGTGTGCCGGCAGCTCTCGGCCATCTTCCCTAATCAGGTAACAGCAACATTGGGGCACTTTGGCGGTGTAGCTTCAACTCCTCCCTGCTGACCTTCCTCAGTGAAGAGCGAGATATGACAGCCTGGGTGGGTGGAAGCTATGTGAACGCAGCGCTGTCCTGGCGTGAAATCGCCCTTGCAATTGCCTGCATGGATCGCAGCTTGATTGCAGCTGATCGCGGTGCCGGGCACGCAATTGGCGTCTTCGTGCCGCAGTGAGTGAGATTGTATCACCCAAAAGTAATCAACAGTGAACAGGCTTACTGGCGTTGGTGGGCGCGACGACGAAGGTGACTTGCGCAATGACCTGATGACCGAGAGCTAGAGTGACGAGGGCGACAAATTGCAGGGATGGCTGCATTTTACAAGCTGAGGGATGTTCGCTGCTGGTGACCGAGTCAGTGGATAGCGCTCTTTATACGGTGCATATGTACATGGATCTCGGCGACCCCGATATTGGGCTCACCGTAACGCCACCCTTCACATAAACTCGTGACTCATTGTGCGGATCCATAGGCACGCCACTGCGCCCAAGTTGGGGAGTTCTTAGCACTGCGGCCATGGGGCTCAAGAGAAGTCCGGCCATACTCCATAGGTATGCGTACCCTTCTCTCATCGACAGTCCTTCGCTGCCTGTATCTTATAGCATGAATTGTTTGTGGGAGAGTTGATTGAATTCCCATTCACCAGATATCCCCAGAGTCAGATTCAAGAAATCAGGACGTCCGACGCTGAGCAAACTCGCCCCTTTTCGTATCAGGAACGACACGGGAGGGAAAGAAGACTCGTTCCGCACGCAGTAGATATGGATCTGTTCCCAAAAACGGCGCTGTATACAGGTGCTGTGTTGGCCCGTTCGATTCGGGGTCGAAGTCCGACGGTCTCGATGAAATTTCTTCCTTTTTCATTCAAGCGAGTCTTTGACTGTCTTGTTGAGATGACTCCGAGTCGGCGATTCAGAAGTTACATAAAACGAACAAAACAGAGTCGACGGTGAGCGGAGCATGCAGTATAGAAGGGCAAAATGTATGACAGTGTTTATCGGACAAAAATACGATGTCATTCAATGTCATTGATTTTTCCTGATGAAATCGAGTGCGTCTTAGTGCATTCTGATGCAGTTCGATGCAAGCCAGTGCAACTTGATGCAGATCAATGTAAAGTGATGTGAAACTCGATGCAAATGGATGTTTATAGCTAGTCTCGTTCCCAGAAGTTATAGAGCACCACCCGCACCGCTCGCTGCGCTCGCGGATTCACCCTAAAAGGGAAATGTTGAGATGTGGAGATGTCAGCGAGGCAGTTTGATTGAGAAATTTGATCGCGGGTGAGTGCTCTATAACGTCTGGTGCAGTTTGACCGCGGAAGTTGCGCTCGTGTCACGCTGTCAACTTTCTCCGCCAAAAGCGTGACAGTTGAACTTTGCGCAAACAGAGGCTCTCTGCAACTCATTGCAGTCTGTAATAGTCACAATATATCACCCGCAATTGCCTCTTTTTGCCCTTATTTGAATCATACTAAATTGACCAACCTAGAATCTCTTTACTCACAGAAAGAACCTTAGTTGACTTCAGATTGCCCTCAAAAAAATGGCAAAGTGTCAAGTTGGGTATTATTGATGGAAGGGACACTTTCTGCCCTACATTCTGCTCCTTGGTCGGTCATACGAGCTGTTTACTTACAGTGGGTCACAAGTGTTACAAATGTTATGTTTGTGACGAATGTCACCGAGCACACCCTCCGCGGTCAAATTGCACCAGATCTTAGAGGGGTGATGGTGTACTGTGATCTTATGATCACAGTGCCCCGGCCATCAGCCCGAAAAGATCTGGAGCCGAGATTAGTTTATAGCATTTTCGTGCTCGAATGCAGTTGGATGTAGTGCAATGTTCTGGATTACCCTGGACTGACCATTTGTGGGCACTAAATAGCATTGCTTTGCAGTTGCTTTGCCTTGAGCTCATTAGATCGTGATCCGTGTCGTGGGAGCTGATGGGATTGGAGATGGCCGAAATGGCCGAACTAGACTTATGTTCCTCTCGGTCAATCCCTGAGACCATTGATGTTCAGTAATGCTACCTCTATCCCTAGAACATTTTTAACCCCCTAACTAGGAATTGCAGCAAGCTATCACAACAAGGAGTCCACAGTAGACTACTATTATTCGGAACAGCAGGAGGTGGCACAGAAGTGTCGGATTTTGGCGGAGGAAGGATCTGAAGGGCTCACAGGACGTAAATCCGTTGGTTCTCAGTGAGACGATTAAGTGATCGACACCCCCAGCCACCTTTCGGATCGAAACTCGGATATGATGCGCTGTGTGTTCGCATCAAATGGCGCATCAATGATCACAAGCCAGTTAATTCAAGTTATTCAACCCCTTCAAATCCGAATCATATTCATTCCCAGACTCGCGCTGCTTTCAAATTTATTTACTGACCATTTTCTCTTGATGCTGAAGCTCTGCCTCAGCGTAACTCAGCGCACAACAGCTACTTGAACCCGAAGCGCGTACGTAGTTAACGTTGCAAATTCTGGACGTTGGCGTTCAACAATGAATTCAACTTGGCTTTACCCGAGCCGCAATCTCAGTGCAGTACGATCCTTCATGACCGTGAGGCACAATGCGCACACTGGTAAGTTGTATGTCTCATCTTGTGTTGTTCCGAGTCGCTTAACTCAATTCGATCGGTTTCGACACTTTCCAGCCCAAGACGCCGTGCCTGGACTCGAAACCAACCTCAAATTCTGATTTTTGCGGTTGCCAACGCTTCAAATTATTCTTTTTGTGCATTGGAATGTGTCGGGGATCTGCCAGGAAAGCCAAGAAAGCCAGGTGGCCCACTGGCCGTAGCTTCGTGACTCTCCTTTTCGTTTGGTTTAGTTTCCCCAATCTTCCCTCATTCCCAGACCCACAACCTATTTCATCAGGAGTCGAAGGTCGAGCACGCTCGGCCTCGTCCCCTCCAGGGGTCTCGGGGATCTCTCCGTTGCTTCAGTGCTCCATACATGGGTGCCAGTTATGTCAACTAGTTTTTATTAGCAGATGCCATACGTCTTCAGCTCATTCACTGTTTCCAGAAGTTGTCAAGCCGTTTGCTCCGTGCGCTCACTCTGAGCTCTATTGAGTCTTGACCATACTACCTCCAGATTATCATTGAATTCGCCGCACTAAATCAAGTTTCATTCTCTGTTCATCCCATCAGTCGGTTGTATATTATATGATTCAATTTAGCTAAAAAAACTGCTGGCCCTACGAATCAAGCGTTGAATGCTTTATTTCATTCGTATTCGCCGCCGTAACTGTTCGCCAGTACAATTGTTCCACTCAATTTCACTTCACTTCAAGTTGAACGGCGGATTGTCACGGTCTCCGTGCGTTATTTTATTCATGTAGGCTTGAATCGTTCCAAAGCGATCCTACTCATCGTAGTACATCGTTTCTGACTTGTTCACTTCGTCTAGCCTTTGTTTTTGACGTATCACGCCCTCGCCAGTATAGGTCTTCAGGTTGTAAGTATTACATACTACTTATTTCGCGTTCAATCACTGACCTCAGATGCACTGGAGCTACTTCCATCATGTTCCATGCGCCTCGTCGAATCCGGCAGGTACATATTGCGTCTTTATTTCTCAACTACACACACCTTTTCTATAGGAACCGTCATTGTTCTCCTAAATATATACCGAAACTATGACGGGTGAGTTGGTTCGTTCATTTGCTTGCGCTCAGTATGGACTTGGAATAAATTGACTATCTAGTAGGCGGAAACTATGCAAGTTTCAGCCGCAGGCATGCACCGCGCGCGCGTGGTTCATTGCTTCACTCTTCGATGGTAAGCTCGGCTCTGTCGATTTATTTTCCTTGATGAGACTAACTCGGATGTTGAACATGTTTTTAGTTCAGTCGAGTCTAGAGTCTGTCGGGTGTTTGCCATATAATATGCCAGGGTAGCACGCACGCATGCCGTTATGTCATTGAGCTTCCGACGTCGTCGACGATGAGTCAGTTTGGGTCGGCATTGGAATTGGAAGAGTCGGAGTTGGTCAGAAGAGGTGTCGGAGGTCCGAATTGATGCGCCATCAGTGGCTATTCTGTGGCGGCGGGTTCTGTAGGTTGACAGCTTCGCCGCGGGCTCCGAATACTAGGAATCTACTGTCCACTCCACAACAAGTTGAAATTGAGTAAGCACTACTTACTTTGAGATGTGAGTACTGAATAATTTGCGATTGAACTATGCTGGGATCCAAGAACATGAATATTGATTTCAATATATGCTTAGAGGACTCAAATTACGAAAGAAAACTGGTCCCCTGTATCCAATTCCAATATACAGAAAGTTCGCCTTGAGTACTTAGTTCAAGTTCAAACAATATCCGAGAAGCCCGAAAACTTAGTTGAACCATTCTCTGGTGTGAACACAGGCAAGTGCTACATTTCTGTATAGGCTCTTCAGGACTTATGCCTCTGAATAGATTTTCCAGGGGATTCCTGTGGACCTCACGGAAATCCCTTTCTGAAAGCAAAGAATACCTCGATTGGGGAAGATCAGGCGGAACATCAATGTCATGCCGCGCCGAGTCTGCCGGTGGGGTCCAATGCAATCTTATGCACTTTTTAGACGATAACAATTGATGCAATTCAGTGAAGTTTACCGGAAGCGTAGCACACTAGATTGCAGCAAATTGCATTGGCTCTTTCACTGAAATGCACTCATTTGCATCGCATTGCATCAAATTGCAGTGATTTGCATCGAAAAGGTTGAGTGTCATTGAATTGCATTGTATTTTTGTCCGATAAAAAACCGTCATAAAAATGTGGCCAAGCGACTCCGAGTGCAATCATCGATATCGCGTAGTCCATTTTTAAGATCAACGGCGTGCAACGAGTAGAATTCGGATTATGTAATCACGTTTTCTACCCATTGCCGTGGTATATAAGGCTAGAACTTTGTGTAGGGGCGTCTATATAGATCTATACGAGCCGTCTGGCGGTCTTAATTGGCTGGAATCACGACAAGGCACCACGGAAAGTGGTTGAAAAAATGCGTGACGACTCTGTCACAGCTGTCACAGCCATAGCGAGAGGTCAGTGCGTCAGCGCAGAAGATACATTTTATTGCAAATTTTTTGCGGGATAGCTAAAAATATATCTATAGATGTCTTGTATTCAGAATTCGAGTCTAAAAGTGCCCGAAGGAAGCCGCTATAAGAAAAGTGGACCATTTTGCCGTAAGAAACACAGCCACAAAGATTCACCCTTCACCCTCTTTATAAGATTGCGCCTGTCCGAAGCTTTTTAAACTCAGCTCGGTTATCACCGGTATATCACCGTCCAGACCGTTCCATATCAAACTCTCACGCTCCCTTTCTCTCCTCCCTCTTCCATCCTGCTCTCTACGTTTTCCCATTGCACGCTCCATTATGGAGACCCGACTGCTAAGTACTTTATGTGTCCCTTCGGCGCTGGCTCGAAGCGCCTGTACGCCGTAGTCATTTTGCAATAAGTACATCCGACTTTCTCCGACAAACCGCTGCGCTCAAATTCGAGTCGGCTGGCACCCAAAAGCCTTCGCATACCATTCTTCTCTCAATGGCTGCCTCGGAAGACGAGACCGAAGCTGAATATTACCGTCGCCTCGACGAAACGCGCAAAGACTACCGCGACGAGCAACACCGCAACGGGCTCAACAAATCTTTAATCTGCAGCTGCTGCTCGGGGTCTGGCTCGGACCAATCTGGTGGACTCGGGAAAAGTTCAGAGTCATGGTGGGATCGTGTCTCGGTTCTGAACAATCCCCAAGCTGCGGAGCCTCTTCGCCATGGATGGAATAGCAATTGTAAAATATGTGGGTCCAAGGTACGTTGTTTGTGACGATCCCGATGATCAAAAAAATCGCAATAATCGTAAATCAGAGCTCTCACTGGCGAGAAAATACTTCATCTGTGGGACCAAAGGTCGTCACAACGCATCGCTGCTTCCGCCCCATCCAATTACATAAGTATGACCCATTTATCAACGACCGAAAGACCGCAATTACAAGCCTATCTCGACAACATCGTTACGCTCACCCCTATCGATTAATTTCCATGCTCATGCCGAAAGTGGGAGACGGCGCGAAGCGCCGTCGACCGCTTGTATATAATAAGATTCTACCATTGACACGCCTATGAACTTAAAAACAGACTTCAACACGACCGAGGTACGAGGTCAAATGTGTTGAAGTCTGGCTATGAGAGACTAGATATCGCGGTGGTGGGAGAGAATACTATCCTAACCCGTGATGTGTCCTCGAAATTGATGAAGGCCCATACATATTGTTCCAAATTCCACCTATTTTTCCTTCGGCATTGAAGTGTATATATAGCCACATGTAGTTCACATCCCTAAATATTTTGAGGAATTATGAGTCGACACGGCTGGGAGGATGAACCTTCCGAGGCGGGGACACGAAGTGAACTCGATTTTGGCAGGCGTTTGGCAGGGTCACAAAATGTCACAAAAACATCCTTTTCATTTGTCTAGTCCGCTACATGCAACGTATGGCTCTCAAAATCGATATACGGGGTCAAGATGTAAGAAGAATTGTCGATGATTTTTTCTGAGCACCGGAGAGAAAAAGCGGGGCGAGGATCACAGAAGAGTTCACTTCACGGGTCAAGGACACATCACGGGTTAGGATAGTAAGGGGCGTCGGAAGTTACCGGATTGTTGACGAAATCATTGATCGGTTTGATTTGGTGACGGCATCAGCTGCCTCCTCCTCTGCTCTTCCATGAGCACAGAGTCGATGAGGACCCTGCAGCTCGGCCTCATCTGTATGCTACGATCTTCCAGCACTTATTCTGCGCATCACCTAAAAGGGCACCCGGCCCTTCCTATTGCGTTGATTGAGCCCCATATGCAGTGTCTCGCCGCGACGTGGTGTCGTCGCCATCTCACTGTAGCGGGCCCGCGAATTGGAGAACTTGGAAGTCATGATGGACGCATGTCTCGCGATTCAAGAATTTTTTTTCAGGCTCACTACAATCAATATATTCAACCGAGTGTAAACTAATTGCCCGCCAATCTCCCGGGAATGGAAGCTCTTGCCGTGGGACCCACAAATATGCATCGGCCTGCTGAACTTCGACGAACAGCGGCAAGCGCTCGAATTTCTGGTCACCGTGGCTACCACTACCCGACTGGCCTATCACTTCGGCCAAATTCAACGGTTCAAAGATATTTCCCGACGTCTCTCTAAATTCTCAGGTTAACATGTCTTATGACATTCCTCTCCGCGGCTGCCGAATCTTCATTCTTTTGTCGCCCACAACCATGCACGACTCCAAGACAGCCCTCACAGTCGCTACAGCGGTTTTCGTGCTACTCTCTCTGCGCAGTATCGTTCGCCGTCGAAGGAGCGCGACTGTTCGTGATATTGACGGTCCGAAATCAGAGTCGTGGAAATTCGGTAAGATATTTTATCGACTTGCTCGTTCGGTTGCTGAAGTACATATCTTCGAAAGGTAATTTGGCGGATCTTCTACTTCCGCCATCCTACGGCCAGTATGAGTTCGCATGGACTAAGTTGTTTGGGGCCGTCTACCGCATCAAAGGATGTTTTGGGGTGCGCACGGTTCCTCCTTATTCTGCTGCATACAATCAATCCACTGACACCGTACATCAGCAAAACCGTCTTGTCGTTTCCGACCCATTGGCGTTACAGTACATTACAAATAGCCCGAGTTTTCAACTGGGACCAGTTCTCGCTGTCATGCGCGGCTGGCTATACGATCGCGGTGCTGTCATCACAATCCGAGGTGTGCTGCTCTCTGAATTTCAGTCTTTGTTGGGTTTAATGAGTACACTCTTCAAAAGGCGAGGAACATCGACGACTTCGTGCTGCCCTAAATGTCGGATTCACTGCTGCTGCCGTTCGCAAGTATCGTCCTACGTTTGAACACGTCGCTCATTGGGTCAGTACCGTGTTGAGATCGGAGTAAAATACAGTCTGACCACAAGATACTGTAGATCTCGGAACAAGTCGATAACGCGGTCGACAAGTCGGAAGAGATAGATCTGTCGCCCATTCTGTCTGGTGGGGCGCTGAGGGCAATCACCGACGGTTCGTTCAAATTTTCGTCGTATTTTCGAAAGTTGTCAGTCAATACTCATTCAAACATATGCTAGTTGCGCTTGGAAGTCCCATCGACGATCTTGGCCCAGAATTCGTCGAGGTTAATACTCGTTTGCTGTATGTCAACCCTTCCTTTTTCCCCTGTCTTCCTGCTTTCCTCCTTCCTTTCTCTCCCTTTCCTCTATCTTCTAACTCACCCCGTCCGCAGCGAAATTGCCTCAACCCGTTCTTCCGGCCAAATTGTCTTCGACGCCATTGCGGTGTACATCCCGAAACCGCTCCTTCGTCTCATGATCAACCTCCCATCTTCGGCCTTCCGTGCGCTCCGCGCTTCGAAGATGCTCTCGCGCAACATTGGATGGCGGCTCGTGCGTGAGAAGTTGGGAGCTCCAGAGGGGAGCTATGATGCGGATATATATAGCTCGTTATGTGAGTGTTTCTCATTCAAGTACTCGCTCTCCGTTTACAAGAGTGTGGTTTGACTGGTAGTGCACGCGGATAAGAAGGATAGCACGAAGAAGACCTTACATCCCGCTGACCTCGTTGCGCAGACGAGTCTGATTCTTCTCGCAGGGCAAGACACGACGGTACTTCATTCTTATTTGCATCGTCGTCGTACGCTATTGACAAATTATCATGTAGGCAAACACCCTCGCTTTCGGCATGCTCGAACTGGCACAACGCCCCGAACTTCAAGCCAGACTCAGGGAAGAGATTTACACTACCCTCTCTACAGCCGGCAGTTCCGACCAATACGATAACATGCCTCTTCTCAACGCGTTCATCAAGGTAAGTCTTTTTTCACCATTGCAGAACCTTCAAAAGATTGATGGATCTATAGGAAACGCTCCGAATGTACCCCGCAGCCGCTCTCTCCGAACGCGTCGCACTGGAAGACTCCGTCATCCCGCTCGCAAGCCCCATCACCACCCGCTCCGGAAAAACGATCGATGCGATTCCCGTGGGTAAAGGGCAGGTCGTAATGTTGGGAGTTGCGGCATACCAGAGGCGAGTTCTCTTCTCCACATTCTTCAAGCATTTGGATTGATAAAGTGATTGAATGAGCAGGTTGGACTCACGCTGGGGTGCGAAGAGCGAAGAATTTGATCCCGAGAGGTGGTTGGATGGACGGGTGCGCCAGGGGGAGGCAATTGGGCCATATGCTAATTTGTGCGTTCGACGAACGACAAAGGTAGATGTTTTGACTGACCACCATGGTTTTCGTTTTTAGACTCAGCTTCTTCGCCGGTCCGCACACCTGTTTGGGGTAAGCTTGCCTGAAATGTCTCCCGTCTCATGATTGACGGTGGTTGCTCTTTGGAATAGGTGGCGATTCGCGTGAGTAACTTCTCGAATTCTGACCTTTGTCTTTCTGATTTCGGATTCACAACAGAATTCTCGAAATGCAGACCATCGTCTGTGACCTGATTGGCAAATTCGCGTTCTCGACTTCCGAGAACGAGGATGGGCCTTTCCGTCTTCGGCTTGCCACGACGTTACTACCGCTCAACGGGAAAGGGGAGAAAGGTGCGAAGTTGTGTGTGAAGCGTGTGGTATAAGATCTGGGCAGTTTCGTACAACAGGTAGTCAATACATTTCGGTCAAGTCCTTCCTCAGGGTCCTGTCCTCTAATTCATCGCTTGACCCCCTCGGATGTCCATAGAAATATCAGTATCTCAGTTCGAAGTCGAAGCCAGTAATGCGGTTCAACACACGCGAAATGTATGACCACAACGATGCATTATGAAATAGTTGTAAATTACTTCTTCCTCTCCTTCTCTATTTACATTGCTACCCAAGACTCTCCATGCGCAGGCTTATTGTCCATTGACCGCTCTGGATCATACACCTTGTCCGAATCTTGCGTGACCTCGACAATGCGGCTAACATTGACACTTGTCAATGGGTATGAGGAATTATTGGGACCGCCAGGTCGTGAGCCGACACCGGATGTTGAAGTCGAGTTGGATGAGTTGGTAGCCAATCGGTAGATGATCAAACTGAAAGCAATGCCCTGGGTATAATAGTGAGCTAAGTAACGGGAATGAATATGACAGAAAACATACGATGAGGGACGTTGTCTGCGCACATTCAATAGAAGGAAGGGATCAATGGCCGAAGGAAAAAAAAAATCGGATGAACAACGAACCCAGTCAAGGATGATATATTGAGTGTTAAGCCCGAGATCGTAGAGCACGAGAAGAACCGTTAACGAGAGTGAGTAGAGAGCAGCCGACTCGAGGAATACGGTCTGAGATGCGACAGTTAGGGCGAGAGTGGGAGAGTTTGAAGGCCAAAGTCGTACCAGTGCTGTCGCCGCGTAATTCTTCCCAGACCGCATGGTGCGCACTCGCATATGTGTCCATAAAATGCGTCCCGCAATCAAGACTGTTCCAGAGAATATCAGTCGAGGTGAGGACGAAGATCTGGCTCAAGAAATTCACTTGTGCAGAGGACGTTCAAGGCCAGAGACATCGAGAAGAACGACAATGCCCATGGCGCGAGTGTCGAGACGAACAGGTTGCCTTCACCAGCTAGGAGTAGTAAGTGCGTCACAGTATAACCGCTCACTAGAAGAACCGGTTAGCAAGAAACTCAATTTCGAGGGAGCATGCTACGTGCCTGCACCGCCCAACCACAGGAGAGTAGGAAGAACGATAATGACCCAATTCCGGTTCCAGACCACGAAAAGTCTGTAGATCTAGTCCGCATATTCATCTCTCAAAGGTAGTATACGAAGCAAAAGAACTTACCATGAAGTGATCGGCGACGAGGGTAACAGTAATATACACCCCATCCTTCGCCGCTTCGAGCGGATTTGATACGAGCTCATAGTATGCGATGGCTCCCTCAGGCGCATCGATGAATCCTTGAGAGGCACGGACGATGTCGATGATCCAGTGCTAATTGAAGGCGTTGACTCTGGAGTAATAAGCTCTGACGGCAAATGAAGACATACTGCGATACAGAGTGTCCAAATAAGGCCGAGGGTAGCGAGCAAGTGTCGATTCAACGCGCTGGGTGCTTTTTGGAGGAGAAGTTGGGCGGTGGCGGCAGAGAGCGTGGTCGAGATCCCTATGGAATATTAGGAAATCGAAAGGCGGCGGAATGAAGAACGCACCGATATTGAGGGTCTCGACTATGAGAGCAATGAGCTGCGACAATGAAAGAAGGCGGGTCAGCGTCGATAGCGGAAAACCGAAGGGACGCACTGAAGCTCTGTCAATAGTGATGTCGTGCATCGTTGGGTGGCCAATCTGCACTGCAGCGGTGAGCCATTATATTTATGAGTATCCTCATGTCCATAGCGCCGGAAAAACGCGAAGGTCTTCCATTGTCAGATCACATCGTCTTCACCGTCAGTGCCATGCCGACCTGGAAAACCTGAGGAAAAAAAATTCGACTCTCAACCGGCTGCGCATTTAGCTCCACTCTACTTCTCACCCTCTCCGCTACCCGATCGGGGGGTGGTTGCAGAATCGGGTCCCGTTCACGACCCTTATTTTAGCCTGCACGAATCGCGGCTAAGCAGGCGAGGTCACCGATCACGTTTGAGAACGCCGTAAATGTCGTGTGCGCGGGTACGCCAATTGAAACGTCGTGCGAGTTCCGGGAGAGTCTCCACCGTCAGGCGTATTCGATTGCGACACCCTAACAGCTGTGTGAGTATTGCAATCGCACCCAATTATTCGAGAGGTTCGAGATGAGAGTCAAACCGGTGTGCTCACTGCAGGGGCGAGGAGTTTGGAGATTGGGAGATAGGTTCTGGTTCTCTGAAGCATCATCCATATGACTGTAAACGTCTCCTCAAACCTTGAGCGCCGTGGATCATAGTTTGGAACTCGATCGAAGCGTAAACACATACCACGAGATTTTCGGCATGGGACTTCGATTTCGTCAGTCCTGCAACTTTGTAAAGCTTCCATTCCATTGGAAAGGATATGTGGTAAGGTTTCTCCTCCTGTACGGTACGCGCCGAACATCGGGTGAGCCGGCACCCCCTTTTCAAGGACTCGGAACACCAAGTTGTCAGGTTTGGGGAAAAATGGCCATATTGATTGAAGCTAAATTTAGAACTTAAGAGGATAATCTACACCGAGGCCATGACGCAGAGACAACCGCTTGCGTCGCGACTGTCGGGCATGTCGTGAGCATGTCACCAATGTTAGGAGAGCTAGGGTAGAGCATGCATAGGAAGGATGGCCCTGGTCCTGGCCAACAACCGCCGATTATGCACAATCGGGTGAGTATCTGTTCAGATTACACGTTAGCAAGATACTCAACAAAATACCTCTGACCGCGGCTGGGAAGCGTCGCTTCCCCAGGTTTCAGGTAGGTTCGTCTTGACTCGAAGGTCTGGGCAGGGTTTGGCAAGTACTTATTTGGTGCCCACGTAAAATTGGTTTCAAGAGGCCCGTAGAGTCTATGCATATGATCCACTGAGTATTTCCTAAAAAATGTCCAGAATTGAAGCCTGGGTTCGGCAGGTAGGGTCCTCTCTCGGGATGATGATGGTTGAGGACAAGAGTGCAAAGGGTGATGTCATACTCCGTGATGATATCAAAACCACGCTCGAACAAGCAAAGGCACAGCTTTCGAGTTTCAACCATCTCTCACAAACCACCATCTCCTGCTGACGTCGCGTTCTGGTCAGCAAGGACTGTGTATACCTAACTTAAAATCATTTGTGCCCAGGGACTTACTGCTGTTTGTTTTATACTTTTACGTCTTGAAGTTGAAGTCAGTCAAGTTACGGCTCACCTTCTCTACGGCGGTACGTACTGGCCTTTCAACTTTAAAAACTCTATGCTAAATCCATAGTCTACAAGATATCTCCTTGCCTCTCCAACAGACTCGCGTAGCACAGTAGAAGCGGCAGGAGAAAAATGTAGCCTCATATTCAAAATTTACCGTGCCTCGTCTAGAAGATCCGATATATGAAGTCCCGGTAGGCACGGAGTCGGACAGTCGCATTGTACTGAGAAATTGTGGTTAGAGGATGAAAAAGAATTCAGGTGAGCACATCTCAATTTTTGATTTGTCGCGTTTGCGGATTGTCTGCGGAAAATGTTGATTGTCACGCAATGCGTGACGTGATGATCATTTTTTCTTTGCTTCTGACCGTCAGCCTTTGCTTAGGCTACCCGCCGATGCATCGCTGCTGGGATATTCCAGAGGTGGTTCGCCTCATGTTCACCCCGCTGGTCCAATCAGAACCCAACTCCTCGCTGGCCAGCTTGAGAATTCAAATTGCCAAGCGAAAATCGTTGCCAAAACTAGCGCGATGCTGCCGCGCATTCAGCGAGCCGGCTCTTGACTTGTTGTGGATGCGGCAGGAGGGCATTCTTAATCTTCTGAAATGTCTTCCCCAATCGCGTTGGGAAATGATGGATAACGGCGCTATTGTTGGTGTTTCAATTTTTTCCACTCTGAGACTCGGTCTTATACTCGTTTGCTTTGTGGCGTTTTATTCAGCGCTTTCTAGAGGCTCTGGAACCTGCGGATTTTGATAGAGTAATGTTCTATTCTCGTCGGATTCGCGCCATTGAACTGCGACACGTTCGAACCGAACTCCTTTCCCAACTCAGCGCAGTCAACCTTGATTGCCTTCTTCCAAACGTCCGGAGTGTTGATTGGATGGAGTACAGTCCATTGCCGCTAGCGTATCTTCAGCTATTTCTGGGACCTCTCACCACAAGCCTGGCCCTAGGACTAGGCTCAAATACGGACTTGTCATCGTATTCATCGGTGTTTCTTTGGCTAGCTAGACACCATCGTCCGCTGGCGAAGCTGGAAGTTCGGCTCCACCTGACAACTTCGCCCATTGTTGGATGTAATGACGCTCTGGCAGATTCAATCCTTGCTTCCATTCGGTCATCTCAACAATTGCACACACTCTCCGTGCCCTGGATTACTGTTCCCCTTCATCATCATCTAGCCGCACTCCCAAAGCTACGAATTCTCAAGGTCTCCCACCTCGAGACGCTCGAATTTCCTGGGGATATGGCTCCCGACGACGGATTATCAGGCTCTTTCCCGTCATTGGAGCAGCTCACCCTTCTTGTCAGGAGGCTGGAGGTAGCAAGCAACACGCTCTTCCGCAGTTTTACCCACAGCCCAATCAGCGATGTCAAGTGCATCGTAGATACGGCCCCGACCCGCCAGGAGATGCGCGATTATTTCACCGCTCTCCATGATCATCTCTCACCGGATTGTCTGACTCATCTCTGGGCCAAATTCGGTCGAGAAGTCGGCAACGAAATTTCCCCAGTCAATACGACCAATGCGATCATACCGAATACACTACACCCCCTTCTGCATTTTGGCCATCTCAGCTCGGTCACCATTCACACGTTAGCCGGCTTCGACCTCGACGACGACATCTGCGTCGCGATGGCACAAGCTTGGCCTAGTCTACAGAATCTCAGCCTCCGTCTTCCGAATGACCACTTGGTGCTACTCGGTGCTCTGATCCCCAACACCATGCCCCGTATCAACGTCACTGCGCTCATAGCGTTTGCACATCATTGTCCCCATCTTCAGCGTCTAGAGTTGGCAGTGAACGCGACGAGCCTGGGCAACTCCGATGTCGAACAAAGTGCGACGCGTCTGCCTGAGCCGCAGGAGAAGCTGGCATTTCTCAATGTCTTGTACTCCCCCATCGAAGACCCACCTCTCGTGGCGCAATTCCTGCGGCAAATATTCCCTGCCTTGCGATGCGCAGTGGCTGTGAACAGGCATGAAGAAGAAAATGCCGCCCACGTCATGCATTCACGGTGGGTAGAAGTTTCGACACTACTAAGATCCGAGAATTCGTGATCAATTCGTGCGTATTCGAATTCTCCTGTGTTTCCTATCGCGTGTACGAGTTGATTTTCGACAGGTCAGGAACATATCTCAACTCGATACTCCTCCTTACATGACCTGAGTTGCGTTCAGTAACCTACCGCTAGAATTCTGTATGGCTGATATGATGTGCGTCAAACTGCAAGAGCAGTATGAATGTTATATTTGACGGCCCAATTCTTATTCTATTTACTGCGACCTTTTCACTGACTGTTCATCCATTTCCTTCCGGAGCCACGCTCGTGACCCGCGCTATGTCAATCATAATAACGAGCACGGGCCTTGTGGGCGGACCTCTCGATAGAATCCTGTCAGTGTCCCATGTCATCAATAGAGTCCTGCAATTCAACACCGTAGTTACCAGATAGTCATCGTTACTGGAAAAGTACAACAGTCATTCAATATTGTTTGTCGTCAAAGCCGCAACGGTATATAAAACGTACTCCATTTTGCGGCAATAGTCCTCTCTGTGACCAAAGACCCCACACAAATCGCAAGTGGGTCGACGATGTTGACGTCTTCTGGAGGGATGGGTGGCACAGTCTACGGCCTAGCATAGTTGAACATAACGAATTGGAGACGTGCAAGAAATTCAGGTACCATATGTCCCCCGTCACATCTGGAACATGATTTGACCTCTTCTGTACACTCTTCGCGATCGTGGTCTCTCTGTCCACCTCATCATAATTGCGAGCAGTCAGCATCTGAGGTCAATAAGAGAGAAAGACGCGGTCGACGTACATCTGTGGCTGTACGGGGCATACAAGCCCTCCAGGTCAAAAATTACACGCCGTACATAAAGAGCTCGCATACCATGCGGGTCCCCCTTGGGGGCACGAAGCCGCTTTGTGGCTCACTGCCCCGAAATCAATTTGGAGAAGTTCAAGTGCGAGGAAACAACCACAACGCACAGCGTAAACAGTGAAAGCATCGCTGCGATTCGAACATGACGATGTTGAACTCGATGAAGATGAACAATGGGTTGAGGGGAGAGAGAAGGTAACGCCTTGTGGAGTTTGCTGGGTTGCATTATATAGCTCACTACACCAGTCGCATAATGGTGACGAAATAATCATAATTGAAGGCCGTGTCCTGCGATCCAATGCCAGACATATATTTGTTGCCCAATCAGTTGGTGTAACATCCTGTCGGTGTGGGTATTGCTGGAAGAGGCCAACGCCGCATACTGGATACGAGGTCGACGAAAATAGCGATGCACATGAGGTATCGATTTTCATCAAAAACCATTGAGCGACGAGCACAATAATGTCAAATTTCCAGCGAGAGGACGGTAGCACCTGCCCCGATTGTTCACGATATGTTGAAGATCAAAATAATTGGGGATAATGATTGGTAGTATCACTCAAGCAGGTAACTTATGCACGCCCGGGTGAGATAGGGCCCCAATCAGCGTATGGTCTGACGAAAGCCTCGCCTCCAAATCCTGTAAACGCAGTCATTTTTTAGGCTCGATCGTTATGTAGATTTAGCGCCCTCGCCTTGATCCTCTTCCACAGCGGCGGATGTGATCGTAGAAAGGCAGGAATCTTGTAACTATCGGGTTCTTTGTCGGATTCAGCCAAATCCGCCAGAAATCTACAGCAAATTATATCACGTTTTAGTAGCGGCTTGGATTAAGGTTGGGGACGAACCGAGAAAGCGCAGCCCCTTCATAGCCTGCCCCTTGCAACAACCTCAACGCATACATATCCGCCTCGGATTCCAACATCCTCGAATGAGGTGCCTCGAGTGCTAGACGCACGAATTCGAAGAATCTCGTATCACGGCGCAATAATTGGAGGAAGTAGCGAAATGGATAGACAAACGGTACGCTCAGGGAGAGTGATTCTTCGAGGTGGAGGAGTGCGGCGTGGCTGATTTCTGTTTCGAGTTTATTGGTTAGATGGTCGGGTCAAAGCAACAACTAAGACAAACCATGTGCGAGCAATGCAGCGAGACCTTCCTCGTCTCTCGTCACGGGGAGAATTCCTGTTGAAATGAGAACGACACGACCGCTCAGCGTAGACGCGTCGACGGCGGCTTCATCCTCGATAACAATAAAGCTCCAGGGTTTTGAGTCCTGGTCTGCATCGAGGTAAACCGCTGGACACCTTCCAGAATTCGATAGAATTACCTTGGGCATCGGCACCACGTCTTTCCCCCTCAATATACCCCAGACCATTCTGAGAAATAATGCGTCCCGCTACCCGGCGGACATCCTGAGAAACTGGATGATTCCAACTCAAGATCTTCGTCCCGTGTTTCTGCAGGACACCTTCGAGAACTATATGCCGCATTTCTTCAACATCTTCGCTCGAGACAACGATGAATCTTCGACGCCCGGTGGCGGGGATAGTTTCCAGACTACGTGCAACGGGATTGTCAGTGGGGTTTTTCATTTAGCGAAGGGGGTTAATCCATAACTGACTGGGAAAAATATACTCCTCCTAGTGCGGCACCGGTGGTGAGTAAACCGAAGTACGTGCCGGGTATGTGGGAGAGCAATGAGCTCGGGGAGCGCAGCGATGGTGAGTAAGCCGGCAGTGTTGTTGTTGTGAATGTGGCGTTACGTCGGCAACTTAAAGTATAGCATCGTTGATAAGCAGTCGAAGCAGGGACTCGGATCGTTTTGCGGCAAGCCACGCGCGATACAGCGAACGATCTGCAGCATGGCCTTTGTACAAGGACACGTATTCGACGCAGAGCAAACTACAGTTCGTGTGAGATCGTTCGAATAAAAGTCGGTAAGAGCATAACTTGCCATTCAATGTAAGGAGTTGAATTGATTTCGTTTCCGTTAAAAGTGACTTGAAAGAGCTTGGGTGGCGTCCAGTAAATATAAGGCCAACCCTCGTAGACGCCGCCCGAATTCGTAACTTCGGCACACGGAAGATGTTGAGCGCTCACCGCTCAGCGCGGAATACGGTAATACCGGAAAAAGTCGGATCGATACCGCGTTGAACTTCCTTGCGATTGCAGCTGATCGAAGCGAGTCCTGACGATAACAGATGTCGCAGGCGAATTGCGGGCATTCAGAGTCCAGACGGTCAACGCCAATCTCAAACTGTTTTGATCATGAATGATTATTAATGTCGGTGGGAGTTTGAACTCCGGACTTGCAGCATCCCTAGCTGGTCTGACCCAGGCAAAAAGGGCCGGAAAGGAAAAGTACCCGGTTTATAGGACACGAAACGGACATGGCGGGAGGAGCAGAAGGGTGACGCGTCACTCTGCCGAGTTTTGGGATGATATCGGCATCTTCCGAACTCATCAAAAATGCCGAAACGGCCTGGCCAACCAAGTCTGCTGCAGGATACTGCTCACCTGCGTTAATTCCTCACTCGCCTACGCTTCTCAACTTGGATTTTTCATGCCCGCTGAGCAATATTATACATGTACACTATGAATTTATATTCCCGGTTCTTCCGCCAAAATCCCGTACAAAATACTAAGTACACTTCAAGTCGGTTTCTTCTTCTCTCCCCGAAATCCTGCGTCTTATATTAGTTCCCCGCAGCACCCTCCCCGGCAATCCTCCCGAACACCACCGCCTCCAGCAGCGAAGATCCTGCAAGCCGATTCCTCCCGTGCACACCGCCGATGACCTCACCCGCAGCCCAGAGCCCCGGTGAGGCCGCCCATTGTCTGTCAAAGGAATTTTGGTGAATATCAGAATTGTTTTTGTTTGAGGAGGTGGAAGAAGGAAGAGAAATCAAAACGCACGTAGTGAACTACCGGCGTGATAATCGCGACGTGTAAGGCTTCGTCTGGGGTGTAGGACGTTTGTGGGGTGTTCGAAGCTGTCGTTGGGTATAAATCAGTCGACTCAGGTGAGTGAATAGAATAAGATAGAAATAAGGAGAGGATGAATACGAGAGACGACGTACCACCAAAGGGATCACTGTCCTCCCCATACCCAGCGAACGTTTCAAGAATATTCTCAAGCGGAATCCCTGTGTCTTGAGCGAATGCGGCAGCGTTGGGGTATGCCTTCATGAGCTTTTTGGAGACGTAGAAGTCGCCTGGATGTTCGAGTGAGTGTCAATGACAACGAATCGAAACGGAAGGGAATGAGAGGAAAGAATCAACGAGGCCGATATATCGCAGAGAAATAAAAGAAATAAGGAAAACTCACAATGCTTCTTCACCTCCCCCACCGCCCTCTCACCAAGCACAAGCCTCACCGGCCCCCTCCCCTCCCCCTCCACCTCCTGCATCCTCCCCGTAACCACATCCCTCCTCTCCACCTCCCGCACAAACCTCCTCCCCCTCCCATCCAATAACATTCCACCTGCCCCCCGCAGCGCCTCCGCTGCAAGGAACTTCGTCTTCGCGGTAGGATTCGCGGGGTCGACGAACCCCGTTGGGTGGACTTGGATTTGCGTTAGGTCGGTGGTGCCGGCGGAGAGCGGGGCGGCGAGACGGAGGGCGTCGCCTGTGGCGTGGTCGCCGTTGGTGGTGGAGAGGGGGAGGAGGTCCGGGCGGTGGGTGGCGAGGATGCCGGTGGGAGTGAAGTCTGCTGCGTACCCGCTGCGGAGGACAAGCAAGTCAATTTGTTCTTTTCTGAAGGAATGAGGTGGCTGAGTAGACGCACCCAGTAGCCAGAATCACCGCATCCCCTTTTGCAGTGATCGCCTTCCCCTCAATCTCATACTCCACCCCCACAACACCACCCCCCTCCTCCAAAAGCCTCACCACCTTCGCACCCTTCACAATCTCCACCCTCTTCTCCTTCTCCTTCTCCTTCCCGTTCTCACCTCCCTCCCCCTCCCCCTCCGCCAACGCAGCAAGTCTCTTCATCAACGCAGACGTAATCGCCCACCCGGGTGCACCCGACTTATCGCGATGCGTCCTTGCAGCGCTATGCCCGCCGAGCCGCGAGACGACGGAGAGGTCGACGTTGAATGTGTCTTTGTTTGCAAGCCATGCGATGGCGGAGGCGGAGTTGGCTGTGAGGGCGGTGATGAGTGCGGGGCGGGCGAGGTCGGGGCCGGCGGAGGTGGTGGTGTCAGCGGCGCTGCAGACGAGTCAGCTACTAAAGTCGAAGCAGCTGAAAAGGCGATGACACACAATGCTTCAGCACTATCCTGGATATCCAACGCCCGCTGCGCTGACGTCCCAGCTCCGTTAATCCCAGAACTGGCTTTCACGGAGTTGCCGCCCAAGCTGCATCATGATTGTCATCAGCAACCTTGAGCCCACAGAGAAGATAACAACGGAAACGCACGACGGCTTTTTATCCAACAACAGCACAGACTTCCCTCGCTCAAGCAACGTGTGCGCAGCACTCAAACCAGCAAGTCCACCGCCGACGACGATGACGCGCGATATCGACGAAGATGGCATACTATGCGTATTGAGGTTCAGCCGGAGGGATGGGGTGAAGAGGCCGAATAGGAAAGCGAGGCGTAGAGCGGACAGCGTTGTGGGGTGTTGTGGTAGTTTTTGGAATCGGCGAGTGTGGGTGGATCGCGTGATAGTGCTTTATAAACACGATTTCGGGGAGAGGTTCTCGAGCGGTCGGGCCGAGACGAGACCGGTGAGGTTGGGACAAAGGCTAGAGGATTCGCGAGCGGTCTGTGGCGTAGATGCTCATCGATGGGTTGAACAATGAAGGGAAAGTTCTGGGGAGAGTGGTAAGTATGTATCATTATGGCCGTCTGAGGCAGCAGTGTCGTCGTAACGATGGCAAGGATTGGGCAAGGACAGAGTTGAGATGCCGACTGCCGACGACTGCTGCCGGCACGGAAATCGCCGGTGCGGATCAGCGCGGGCAGAAAATTTTACGGTTCAAGGAAGTGAGTTCCGATCGGCTCCAGATAGATGAAAACGGATAGAGCGAGAAGTACCGCAGAATGGAGTAGCAGATTTCTACATCTCGATGAATTTAATGCTTGATTGATCCATACTTGATTAGCTAGTGATTGAAACCCGCAATTGTGCGCTCCATAACTTGGCTGTAGAAAATCAACTAGATCATTCATTCAGTATACGAGTTCGAACTTACTGTATCTCGTCCTTGAATCAAAGCGTGGACAGACTGCCTACAATGTTGTGTAAGTGCTTTCCGTACTGTTGATTCAGAAGGATACAGATAAAAACATACGATCAATCTCTCCTGCGCGTCTCGCAGCGATGAACGCCTCCGCTCGAGCCCAGAAACCGCCCCCACCTCTCGCACAATCAAACCAATCCGCCACATGATCTGAATCCGATCGGATATAGACAAACCGCTCATCCATGGCAAGTCGTCGAATGGGTGTCACATCGATGCTCCGCGATCCGAGAGCAAAAAGCACTATGCACCGGAGCTGTGGAAGGTGCGCATAGCGCGGATACAGCCCCTCGGCGTAAGTCGCGGAGCTGAACGCGATATGTGTGAGTTGTCTGAGATGAAAGAATTGTGTGCCTAGGGCAGGCTCGGGTGGGCGGTCCTGGATGTCAAAAAATTCGAGGTGCGTGAGGGTAGGGAAGATGAGCGGTGCCAAAGCAGCGGAGTCAAATTGGGAGCGCCGATCGAGGGCTTCGATTGAGAGGTGCCGCAGATTGACTAGGGATGCGAGGTCCGCTTGAATACCTTTGAGCCAGAATGAATAGACGTTGGTGATGTTGGGGCAGCGGGTGATCAGGTGGTGGAGGAAGGAGTCTGCAGGACGATGCGAGGGTATGTCTTCGATGAGGACGTGCTGCACTGAGTTACAGACGAGCGGATCTCGAGCTTCTAGCGCCGTGCATAGGAAGTCGAATGGGATGGCCGGGAAGCCTGGGGTTGGATGGGTTGCCAAGTATATGATTCGATACAGCAGCGGTTGGAACCTGAATAATATTGTTGGGGATATCATTATCCTTCATTGAACAAGCGACATACCAAGCTCTGATTCGGTGTGAGACAAGGACAAGAGTAGGAATTTGCCCTGGGTTTGCGAGTGCGGCTGTTTCGAATATCAAATGCTCTAAATCTAGCGGTAATCGAGGCTCAAGGCGATCACTATCGGGGTTTCTCCGCAGCTGCATCCTTGGAAGTGATTCTACAGGAGTTAATCTGAGAAGTAGCCGAGTAAGCTGCAGCCAACGTTGGAGGGAGAAGGAGAGAAATAAATCCACGTGATGCAAATCAACGCGTCCAAATATTTGGCTCTTTGGTGTTGTTGTGACTTTGATTCTCTATGCTTCTCTTCCTCGCACCACGTCCTAACAACATCTGCCATGTTCAACTTACTGGGGCAAAGTAAATCATGGTTAGGTGCTACCTCCAGGGTCCGTCTCTCTCTCAATTGCTTCGGGCTTCGTGGCAAACTGTGCAGGTCAGATTACAGCCTACAACTTGATCGGGATTCGGTATCGCTGGCGTTGAAGTGATTCACTTCTTACCCGTCGGAAGGTTGATTGAGGTAAGGCTTCAAGTTTGTCTCGTTCACAAATCTACCTGAACATGCCGCAACTTTCCAAGTAAAGATCGGCTCAATGAACTGCAAGATAAGGCTATCATTGACTTGCGAAGCCTACCCGCTTGAAGAAGACGGAATACACGGGACACCATGAGAAGCTCGATAGCTGGACCACATGATGCAGGTTTATCTCGCAGTGGTTCTCCCATGATCTCATGTCGCGGCTATCTCAGAAGAAAACCTCTCTATCGTTAGATCATTGCGCTCCTCATCTCCAAACATGACCGTCGACGAGCTCAAGAAAACCGAGGACCAGACTTCCTCGCAGGACGGTGAAGATGTGGTTGTCAAATACAAGCCGGATACGGAGGAGGAGGTGGCTGTTTCAAGTATCTATAGCGTCGGTGCCCAGATTGCTCAAGAACGCGATCACCCGATACGATACAGGTCTTGTAGTTGGCAGAAGGTGCGGCAGCAAACACTATCCTCCGAAAACTTACCAGTCGCCGACTGCATCTCTTAGACAACCGCGCTCTTGATGTCTGAATACATCTGCCTCGCTATCCTGTCCTTTCCTCAGTCCGTATTAATTTGTTTCCCTCCATCGTAGTCACTAACTTCATTTGCTACACTGCTTCAGGTCTTTCTCAATCCTCGGCATGGCCCCAGCCGTAATCGTAACCATCGCAGTCGCAGCCTCCGTCCAATACACCTCCTACATCCTCTGGAAATTCTGCCTCAAACACCCAGAAGTCCGCGACGTCTGCGATATCGGCCGCATCATCTTTGGCGGGTCGGACTGGGGATACAATTTCACAGCAGTGATGTTCATACTGAACAATACCTTCATTCAAGGTGTGCTCGCTCTTCTTTCTCTTCTCCTCTGAGAATTCTTTCTCTGGCTCTCGTATTTTCTTCATCCCTGATTAATATTCTCAAACTGACTCCCATCCCTCGTATCATAGGCTTCCACTGCCTCGTCGGCGCCAAACTCCTCAACACCCTAACAAACGCCTCCCAATGCACCATCCTCTTCAGCTTCATCTCAGCCCTCATCTGCTTCCTCGTCAGCCTCCCGCGCACCCTAAATTTCCTGGGCGGCCTCGGCACGTTCAGCGCCCTCATGATGAGTGTGGCGATCCTCCTGGCGCTTGTGTTCTCTGGAATTCAACCGCATCCGGAGGGATTCACGCTGGATTTGGGGGAGGCGATTGTGAGGGCGTGGCCGGTGCCTGGTACGGGTTTCGTTTTAGGTGCGTGCGTTGGTAGTATGATATTCAATCTGATGATGATATTTCGTATGTATTGTGAACAACTTCCGTTTGCAGGTATGGGAGCGTTCTTGAACATCACGTTCACCTTTGTAGGGCAAATCACGCTTCCTTCGGTGCGTTTCGTTTTCTTTTTCTCTCACAAAATCCACCTTTGCTTCTCTTTCTCTTTGGGGAATTGAATCGACTTTTTTTTCAAGATCGTCGCTGAAATGAAGGAACCACGTCAATTCCTCAAACGTACGTACGTTCACATTTTTGCCTTCCTACATACTGACCCGAACTCAATGCTCCTTGGGCACACAGCGCTCACTCTATCAACCATCGCCGGAACCGTCGTCTACACCCTCACCGGCGCAATCATGTACCACTTCGTCGGCAACCAGTACATGACCGCACCCGCGCTCGCCTCTCTCTTGCCTCTATACAAAAAGATCACGTTCTGCTTTGCTATCCCAACGATCTTCTATCTCGGGACTCTGTATTGCGTGCGTCTCCTCCTCAAACCTTTTCCTTTTTCTACTACCCTCATATCATAATCTGATCTCTATTCACCCTTGACAATCCTCTTCCTTTAATTTTCATACTTACCCACCCTTACCCACTCCACTAACTGCGCAGTCCGTGACCACGCGCTTCATATTCTTCCGCATCTACGCCCACTCCAAACACCGCTACACAAACACCTTCCAAGCGTGGTTCACCTGGGGCGGTATCATGGCCATATCGTGGATCCTGGCTTTCCTTATCGCGGAGATGATCCCGTTTTTCAGCGATATGTTGTCGCTCATGAGTGCCTTGTTCGGTAAGTCAAGTATCTTTTCTGTGTTTCTTTCTTTCGTTTTTTCGATATCAACTCTCTTCTTTAAATTTGTGACTCATTTCCAAAAGACGGCTGGTTCGGATTCATCTACTGGGCCCTATGCTACCTCACTCTCTACCCGCCCTCTGAACGCTGGAAAGGTTATCGCCGCTCCGCCGAGACCATTCTTAACTACTTCCTTGTCGCGGTGGGGAGTTTTATGACCGTGGCTGGGACGTATGTGAGTCACACCTTGATTTTATCTTATTTGATTCGTTTCGATTGAGGTGATACTGATGCTGATGCACGGAAAGGTGTCGATCCAATCCATCATCGACTCGTACAAAACCTCGACAGTTGGAGGTGTGTTTTCTTGTGTGAGTAATGGCGTGTAGGCAATGCATTGGGTACTAGGCACTGAGATGCAAGCTGATTGTTACTGCTACGATCAATTTCACGCGGCAGATTTTATTTACCTGCCACTCCGCCCATTCGCAGATTTCCAGCATCGAAGGGCAAGTTGAATTTTAGCGTGAATTTTTGTCGAATTCCAACCCTCGGACTTTCGGCCGAATAACCCCGAAACGCTGCTGTGACTACGTGTGACGCCGTGACGTTCACCTCTAACCAGTGACCAGCAGTGACCATGTTGAAAGGCCGGATATAGCGGTAAAGTAATTGCTAAACTCACTTTCACCTCCCCCCTTGCTGAAGTTTCGAATTCACGAGCTTCAAATCTCGGTGCTGCGCCGACTCGGCGCCGGTAACGATCTCGAGCCGATGATTCAAGTTTGCGCCCGAATGTCAAAGTTGACTGAAACTGCCTTTGTGGTGAGCAAATCTTCCAAGACGATTCTGCATTTCAGATGTCTGATAGGCTATTCACTCATACGACTCGCGAGTTCACCACCACCACATCAGGCACGATCAATCACTTTGCATTCACGTGTTTTTCTGAAAGCATTTCAGAATCATGGAGTCTAGTTAACGGGAAAGCACGTTTTCGAGGAGTGCTTACAGCGCTTTGTGTAACAATTTGGGCTTGCTACGCCGGTATAATCAAGCGATTAACGAAAATTCAACAAATAAAGTAAGTGTGCAACTCCCAACTGCCGACGTCAACGGATCATCACTCGCTACACACTCGGTTACAAGATTGATTTATTGCTTTTTCTTGGCCGGTAAGTACCTCGAGTTCTCTCCACCCCCACTCTTTCTCCATCGTTTCCGCCTCCCTCGCGCCTTGGGCTGGTGCTACCACTCCTCTCTTCGCCTCCCTGTTCCCCCTCCACCATGTCCATGACATCCCAAGCTCACGACGCATCCGACCCCGAAGTGCTTCAAGTCCTCATAGACGCACGGACGACCAACTCCATGATCGGTGTGCCTTATGTCCTCTTCATCTTCATTCAATATAATATCTCACTTATTATTTCGTCTTTCTGTCGATGATATTTAGTCGCTGCTCTGTCAGTTGTCGCGTGCGTCTCTTTCGTCATCTAAATCATAACAATCCAACTCAGACTGAAGGATCTCTCAAATTGTAGCTGGGACCATCTGATAACATTCCAAGACGAGGTGGGTTCGGAAGTTCGCGATCTATGCGTATGTTCAAGCGGAATTAGGTGGAGCACATGTGGAAAAGCAGTTGGCATACTACCAATGTTGTTTATGTGCGTCACACACTCCCTTTTGTATGTTCATATGCTAATTTCGCCGTACCGCCAGCTATGGGTGTGTTCTCTCAGCATACTCTTCGGCGGAAACATCAATCCGCATCTACAGAACCGATATTTTACTCTCATAGCTTTATTGTGCGTCTGCCTCCCGTATGCAGGTCAGCAAATTCACATCTCATCCTTCCTTCAGAGTCGACGCAATTGGTACGCATGATCTCCCTGTCCCAGCGACACAGCAAGAACTCATCACGAAATGAAGTAATGCTAAGCCCATATAAATCCGATGCCGTGCGCTATGTTCTTGGGTGTTCGTTTGATTGTTCTCTAATGACTCGTCCAGGCGTCAGTGTTCCGCTTCTCATTCCTCATTCAACGGAAGGCTAACCCAGGAGCCGTGGGCTCACAAAGATGTATAAGATACTTCAATGTGCGCCAGTTTCCTCATCCTTCTTCAATCCCTGAATTATTTGGAACAGACGGAGGCGGTGTCGAGTACTATGATTCTAGCCACGGTGGACTTCATTTTGGTGCTACGGTACGTTGCGAAGATTCATTCATTCATTCGCCCTTCCCTCTATGGGATATGCTAACTCATATCCTCTCAGGGTGTGGCTCCTCTACGAAAAAGCACGATGGCTGTTATACGTTTTAGTTCCAATGATTGGCCGTACGTCCCATCTGCTCTCTCTGTCTTCTATGGAGTCTCAGCGTCTCGCGCATAGTTGAAATCTTAACGATGTCAGTTCAACTATACCTGATTCACGCGAATGGAAGCTGAGATTTTCCGCAGGGCCCTAGTTTCGCATTTTACGATATACACAACGAAATGTACGTTCCCATTCGCTCTATTGGTGATCTATTTCATCGTTGAATATGGGCAAAGTTTTCTGGCCGATTGGGTGCGCGTCTGTAATGTTGATCAATTAAGGTGACATTGACCATCGAGTTCCTTGTCAAGGTGGCCATTGACGGGATGCTATCCACTCGGTATGTTGGTTTTTCTTGGTCTTCCTCTTCTTCCGCGGGTCTCCATTATCTCTAACGAAACACGTTGTCCCAGGTCTCGTTCCCCGATATTTTACATTCTATTCCTTGCCAGTGTTGATCGTCGTAAGTCCTCTCTCGTTTCGACATACCGTCACCTCTACTCCTTCCGCTCGTCTCTGCTATATTGCTCTGACACACTTTGCAATTCGCAGTCGGCCACGATGTTCATCTTGACAGTTTACAAATGCGGAAAAACCCTGCTCATCCACGGACGCACGCGAGCCCGCATGCCGATCTATAGTCTGTTTCTGAGAGACGGGGTGTTTTGGTTTGTTGCAATTTTCGGTGAATTTGCAAATCGAGTATGTACGCCTTGAAGAAGCGCTAACACAGAACCTAGCGACATTCCTTCCCGAAGTCGTGATATGGGCGGCAGCAAGGCAATCACTGGCGGAATTGATGATAGCGTGCGTCTTGGTTTTCTGTTTTCGAACTTTGCTGAAAGACGATCTACAGTCCTGGGCTCGCGTAAGTGCTCAATGCGTCGCTCATTTGTTTCATTGATCACCGAGTCTCTCACATTCGCCGACAGCGTGACCTCTATCATCGGCTCCCGCGTTCTGCTCAACATCAAGCGTCTCGCACCTGTGGAATCCACCGCCCTCCCCACCACCACCACCACCCCATATACAGATCCATCGGAGCGGGAGCCAATGACGACTATAGAACTCGATACTATCGATTATCCGTCAAGAATTCCGTGGACTACAGTTGGCAGCATTCCTGGTACGACTGTGAATGACGGTGTTCAAAGTCAGTCGACGGGGTGGCGTTAAATTTAAATTTGTGTATTTCTAGACTTCTGTAAAAACTGCGTTACAAAGCTGGCTCGATTGGGGATCTGAACTCGGAGGGATTCTCAAGGTGCGTCGCAGCATCCTCTATGGCTTGTCCTTTTGTTCTCTATTCCTTGATCCTTCCGCCATCTCTTCGCTGGTCCGACTTGTGCTGCCAGCTCTGATCCCTGACTCATGGTTTGCAATGCGAGCAACGTCCGAGTCCTTGAAAGTTCTGCCATTGGTCTACCACTTGTCGAAGAACAAATTTCCAGCGCAGAAGATAAGTTGCGTTTTCTACTATGTATGCCATTCTAACGATCCCCCTACGTCCAGCCAAAAAAACCCTGAAAATTGTAATCACATCCTCCTCAAACTCAAGAATCTCGTCTCTTGATTCCCACGTCGCATCGAACCGGCTTCCGGATGAATCCTTCACATGTTGCGATCTGCAATCGCAACGTCAGATTCAACTGGGAAACCAACAATTCTGTGAAGTGACGCACAGATTTCTCCGGTTCAGCCAAAACGAAGTGATATCGGCGGAACAGAGTCGCAGCAAACAGCATAAGTTCAAGCAATGCCAGATTCCGTCCAACACAACCTCTAAAATCAGGGACGGTTTAGTTATCGTCCGAATATGCACCAGTCAACTGACCGAGATCCCGTGGAAAACGGATTGAACGCCTTCAACATCGCTGGCAACTTGTCGTTCGCATCGAGCCAACGTTCGGGGCGGAAGACATCTGCGTCATGACCCCAGATTTCAGGATCGCGATGGACTGTGTAGGCGGGTACGCCCACTACCGATCTCGCTGGGAAAAAATGGCCGCAGATAGTCAGACCACCTTGTGCAACAGGTCAGCATGCGTGAGGGCTAAACTTTTGACCATGGCTTTCTCACCTTCTGGCACAATACGCGGGAGCCCTAACCCTACTGTGGAATGGACACGCATTCCCTCGTTGATGCATGCTTCGAGGTATGGGAGGTGTTTTATCTGTTCGTACGTTGCTGTGGGTTCATCGACGGTGCAAACATATTCATCTAGTTCTTCCTGCAGGCGCGACTGGACGGAGGGATTTGCGGCGATATGGTGGATGATGGCGGTTATTGAGCTAGTCGGGAGTGTCAGCGTCAATAAAATGAAGATTTGGGGTATAACACACTTGGCTGTCGTATCCGACCCGGCAAGAATGAAACTCTGCGCTTCCACGGTGAGTTCCTTCCTATCTAAAAGCTCTCCGCGATCGTCTGACCCGAGCTGAAGCTGGCTGAGAAGGTCCACGCGATCTACCGGCACCGCGAGACGCTTCGACACCGCGACAATCGCCATCCCCGTCAACTCAGGTGTGCTCTGTGCACGAGCGCGATACCACGGAAGCTGCGCCGCGAACGGTCTTGACCACGCCGGTAGCACACCCATCGCCGCTGCGTACTCGCCTCGGCCGTTAAGCACCGCGATAGCGGGTATGTGGGTAACTTCGGGGTTCGCGAACTCAAGGTCAGTGAAGCTCGTGCTTTTGGCAGGGATAGGCGCAGCGTCGTGGGCAGATGTGATCATGCCGAATGAGGTACCCAGAGCGAGGTCCCCGATGGTGTCAAAAGCGAGATAGTTCATCCATGGGAAGCAATTCAGCCAAAGACGGCCGTTATGCCCTCTCCAGCCACCTTCCCCCTCGGACCCAGACATCCCCTTGACCGCACCGTCGTACAGACGATCCCATTGCCCAAGAAGGAGGGCGATGTGTCGCCGAATGTGGGTCTCGAGTTCGAGGACACTCTTGTGCGAGAAGGCGTGGGAGACGATCTTGCGTTTACGGGCGTGTTGGGCGCGATCGCGAGTATTGAACATCGAGCAGTCGATTGAGACAAATTCGTCGTACAGCGAAGACTTCAGAGCTCCATTTCCGTGGCCGTAGACAACGGCAAAAGCGTCGGCATCGGCGATGGAGACCTCTGCGGGAGATATTCTGACTATGGGGCCTGAATCTCTGACATCAATCGGTGCATAGAACGAGGTGAGTGTACCACGCACCGTATCTCCTATGCAGCTCATGGATTACTTCGCTTCGGTGCCCTTGCTTTGCGACCCAACCCAGCCACGCAGAGGAGAATTTGGCCCAACATGGTCCGGGATGCTGGCGAAGGCCATACGGATCCACCATATAGACCAAAATATGGACGAGGACGACGGCAGCTGGGAGAAGGAGGAATGTCGCGACGCAGTACTGCAGGTAAGTCATCTCGGGGGAGGTTATAAGAGCGGTATGCCCCTCCGCTCCCTCAAATAGAATAGACTGTAATGAGACTTTTGGGGATTTAGGGGCAGAAAGGTGTCAGTCTCACTCCTCAAGGCATTTTAACTCTCGATCACCTTTGCCCCGGCCGTTTTGCCAATTACTTCGTGTGTTCCGTCTTCCTTTTTTCAGTCGATCACCACGCGACAGAGGAAAATTCTCATTCGTCATGTCCTCAGGTGAACATCCGGGACCCCGTCATACCATATGCTCATGAGCATTGACGGGACTATTTTTTGACCTCCCGGGTCATGCCGTCTCTTGGCTCCGGAGCCAACCCGCCGCCGTGTAACCCTGGGACGTATTCTTGGTGAGTGTTTCTTCAGTTTTTTGCGCGGCCAATCCTTTGCGTGGCACTTCTCCCAGTCAGTTTTGCAGGTTCATGACTCAGGATTCCGGAGGGCGACAGTATCATGATAAGGCAGCAGGCTGTTCATGAGAGACGGAGTGACGTTTGCAACTCTTTGTGATTCTTGTGAACCCATTTTTCGTCGAGGTGGAGCCTGGTGAAGCCGGCGTTCAGCGACCGGTACAACGGAAGGAAGGGAAAGAAAAACAGATCATTATCAGCAAATTATCAGCCAAATATTTCGGTGTTGATTTCGCATCACGTGGTGAATTTCTCTCTCTCCCTTTTTCTTCGCCCTTTCTCGGTCTCACTCCTGCTTGACTATCCAATATACTGATAGGTGTCATCCGGTTCCAAGATTTTATTTGATCGCCCGACTGCAGTCTGCAGTGGCGTTCGATCATCCCGTCGATTGCCCAGCGAAGAAGACTCGACTGGGAAATTGCCGTGTCTTCAGTTTCCGAAGCGGAAAGCTGCATTCTAATCACAACCAATCTACAACGAAATCCATATAAACCTATCCCTAGCCCAAACATTGATAAATTTCTCCCATCAACACGTACAACCTTGTTTCCTTTCCATCCATATCTACCTACAAATCCGGTCTACCCTTTAAATTCCCAGTAATATCCGAACCATAATCCTGGTCCTTATCCTTGCGGGTGCTAGTCTGCGTATCTCCATCCCGCGGCGTACTGGTACTATCCATCATAATCGTATCCACCGTAACATGCACGCCGTCACTCGTCCGACCAAAGTTCGGCACGGAGATCATGTTGCCATTGTTGGAGAGCAGATCGCGCAGTTGGTTGCGTCGGGTGAAGTGGTCCATGAGGGTCTGAACAGTCGTCATTCATATGTTCATGAATGGGGAGCAAGAGCAAGGGGAAGACGCACGTGCGTGTAGATACGCCCAATGGGAACTGCAAAGATGAGCAAGACGAACGAGGCAGGCTTGAATTTGAAAGAGAAGAGGGTCCCGAGCGCAAAGACAGCTGAATTCATTCACATCCACATTCTCAGCGCCAACAGGTTGATTAGCGGGAGCCATCGCACCTGTAAAGCATCCAGATTGAACGGCCGTTTGAATAAGCCTGTTGAGCACTCGATCTGTCCTCGCGAACGACGTCTTCGACCGGGTTAGTACAATGGTGATAGTTCCTGCCACCGCAATTGGTAGATGAGCAGATTGTAGATGTGATATTGGATCTGTATGCAAATGACACACCAGCGATGATAACGTCGACTATCGTCTGCAGCGTCAAATTCGTGTAGACGATCGGCTGTATTGCGGCGAGTTTACGCCGGCTATAATGTTGAATGGCAATGTAAGCCATTCGATGAAAAAGAAACATTCTGAGATATCCATAGTACGTACTCCCTAGTCAACCAAGACCCAATCGCAGCGGCCAATCCCGTCGCAATTGCAGCAACCGCGCCGACGATGAGGCCAATAGAGAGGAATTTGCTGCCCGTGAATTTGTATATTCGCCAAGACTGGAGGAGAACGAGGGCAAAGTGATCAGACGAAGAAAACAAACAGGAGAAGTCCGCTAGCAAACCTGAAAAGTGTGGAATATGAACGCGAGGATGGCCGTTACTTCAGATACATGGAGAAAGAGGAGTAAATGAGCGACGTGACTTGGAAGGTTCTTGAAGGCCACTCACCGACGGCTGTGAACGGAGGTGCCCAGATGTTGTCTAAAGTTCATAGCGATAACTTAAAATGGGATAAGAGTTGTGAGAAGAACACGAACGAGTCACGATTGCGGCATTGGTGAAGTTGCTGAAAGAGGTATCTCATTTCAGTGCCCAATTCGACTTCAGATAAGCGAGAACGGCTGAGGGAACACTGACTCCACAGTATAGAACCTGAAAGGAACAGCAGGAGGAGGGTATAAACGGAAGTGGAATTACGAAAGTATATGAAATCAGTAAATTTGTGAAACTACGAGGGAGACCAAGAGATAAACGCACCATAACATATAGACCACCGTGCCAGAGTGCACCGCATTGATCGCGAAAAGGAAGAAGACCAACAGCCTGAATGGCGCCACAGACAGACAGTTCAAATCTAACATTCACAATTAAACGATCCAAGAAACAGGACATACCCAATCCAGACCGAATCATCATTTTCTGTGCCAAAGAATTGCAGCAGTCAGTGAACGACACCTGAGCAAAGCCTGAGACAGGACGACGCACTATTTGTCCAATACGTGAAGAATTGGGACATCAGGACGCCCATCATGTAGGTGTTGACTAGAGAATATTTAGCAGACAGTGCAGGTGCAGCTAGTCTCGAGCGCCCTGGACTAACAGACGACTCCTAGCGTGAGGGCTCCTGTGGCCTCAGAATTAGTCCAGTATGGAAGGAATGATAACCGACACTCGCCTATGGACTGGGTGAACTCTCCCATACTAGAGTATCTTGAATGGAACCAGCCAATGCAAGCAAGCAAACAGACTGGTTGTATACCGAGCAATGAACGTTTTGGCCCTTCGGGGAGGTAAGAAGCGGGTAGAGGGGCGTCCCCCCTTAGACTCAGGTTCTTTCTTTATGAGGGTAACGGTTGCCGAACATTAACGTACAGCGCTCGACGTCGCGTTGAGGTCGTGTGTCTCTGAGGTTCGTAAACAATTCATTCCGGTTGGCGCTAAAGGCGAAAAGAGTTCCCCGAAGCCAATTTAAACCAGAAGCCCGAGATATTCGTACATGTACTCGCGTGTCAGAAGTTTCGCGTAGAGATGGTATCACCGGGCTAAGCCGTTAAAGATTCACCAAGTTCTTCTGAGTCGCTCGCTGGGGTTGTTGACTGGATTGCTTGCATCCGTGGACCTGGATTGCCTTGATGCCAGAAAATGCCAGCCACCGATTCGTGAGCTTCAAACCAATGGCTCGAAAGTTTTCCGTCGTCGTATGTAGTGGGAAGGAAGAGAGAAGGTTCGGCAAAGATCGGCAATCAGAAACGGTTGCATGTGGCGCGGAATTTGCCTTCTTTGTGGACGTGTGTTGCTCAACCGAGTTGCAAATTTAACTCTTGAAACTGAGGTCAGAATTTGAAGGGAATCTGGGTACGAGAGATGGGAGACAGTCCAAGTCCACTACACTTCTCGTCTGGCCGAACAATTGGGTGAGATCCCACGCGACGGGTCACCGAAAACTCATAACTGCGGAAACAGGTGCTGGTGACGAGCGTTAGCAGGTCAACTCCTTCACAACTTGAACTCCTTCTAGGTCTCTCCTGCCGTCGCAAGACGTTGAGCAAGTCCAGGAACACGCATCAGAACGAGACCGGCAAGTAAGCGACGCCTGAGGGTGTTGAGAGAAGCACTATTTTACGGAAGCCACCAACTTCAGCATGGTTATCGGGCCGGCCGTCGGTTCTGTGAGAGGAACTATACCGTTTCCGTCCAATTTTCATTCCGAGCGCGGTTCCTGAAGGCGGCCGCCGCACCGACTATTTAACCTGCCGTGGAGGCTTAAAAGTTCGTTGTGGACCCACAGACTCTCTCCCATGGCTCTTCCTCGCCGAGTCTTGTCCTTCCTTGCTCTGGTGGTTGCTGTGTGCGCCACTCCCGCGTCGTCTCTCACTGTCGCCGGAGTTCCCATTACCGTCTCTGGAAGCGACGTCAGCGTCCCATTGAATGTCACAGCAAACGCTGCAGGCGAGGCTGTCCTTCCCCCCGCCTTAGCAGCGCAGGTGGCATGTACCTTGACGTCGCTCAAGATCGGGAGCGCGTTCGTCGAATCATCTGGAGCAGAATACCAAGAAACTGTCTCGAACACTTGGAACCTCTTCAATTCATTCAGTCATCCCACCTGCATCGTCTATCCTCGGAATGCCCAACACGTCCAAGCGGCGATGGCCAGTATCTTCCTAATGGGAGCAAATTATGCGGTTCAGGCAGGGTCTCATAGCGCTATGGTTGGATGGAACAGGTACGCACGTAACCATTTGAATATCGTCTTTAAATGAACGGCCCTAATGTCCGTTCACCGTTGACAGTATTACGGACGGTGTCCTGATCTCGTTCGCACACATGAAGGGCACAACGTACAACCCGACCACCGACACAATCACCCTGCTCCCGGGGACGCGTTGGGGCGAAGCCGAAGAGGCCGTCCAGCAGTTTGGAGTTTCGCCCATTGGGGGACGCGCGAGGTGAGTCTTCCTTCGCCTCCGTCGGAATGACCATGAGGTCTCAATCACTTCCTAGCGACATCGGCAGCGGACTTTTGCTCGGCGGGGGTATCAGCTTCATGTCACCTCTCTACGGCTGGTCGTGCGACTTGATAAAAGAGATGGATGTCGTATTAGTTACGGGCGAGCTCAAAACGGTATCGGCGACAAACCAATATGCGGATCTCTTCCGCGCGCTCAAAGGCGGGGCGAATCGTTTCGGTATTGTCACTCGGTACGAGTTGTATGCGGCCCATACTGGGACCAAGGACGACAAGGAGTGGTTCGGTGGAACGATCACGGTGCGTCGCCTGTTCTTTTCCGAATCTCCTGCGTTCTCAAAGTTGAGCCTGTTTTTTTTCGCCATAGTATCCTGGTTCCGCAGCCGAAGCGCTCAACAAGGCAACGGCGAAGTACGTCCGCGAGACCACGGATCCCAAAGCAGGTATGCACGTCTTCTATACCAAACTCGAATCATTTTCTTCCTCCAAATTTTGCGGCTCACCGACTCACCTTTCAACTAGGCTTCATCGCCCGCATCAACTCCGACACCACGAGCGCCTCCGCACACAACATATACGTCTTCTACAAAGGCACCTCCCTCCCACCTGCCATCTTCGGGGACTTCCTCGCCATCCCCAGCACCGCGCAAACCCTCTCCCCGCTCAGCTACTACGACATCTCCTTCCTCATCGCCGGCGACGCCCGCGGCAATGGCGAGCAATTCGGTGCCTCATCCTGGGTGGGCGACGAACAACTGTTCGCGAACGGCTACAGAGACTTCGTTAACTACACCAATGCCTTCAGAACAGACGTGGTTTCCAGCTTTCTCATCGTGTCCCCGATTCCGAGCGTCCAGTGGGCGGCGAGCAGGTCCGGGCCGAATGCTATCGGGAATCCAGGCTTTAGCTATGCGACGATCAACTATTATAACATCTACAACCCGAGTCTTACCTCTGTGCCGCCTGCGGCACAAGCCGGATTGGAGTTGCTTTTCAAACAGTGAGCATATATCTATTCTTTTCAGGCCTGTTTTGCGTACTCACCGCGGATGATTGTAGGACTCCACCGAGCCCGGGTCTCCCACTATACGTCAACGAAGGGGCTGCGAGTCAGGACATGTTCGCGACTTACCCTAATTACTCCCTACTCAAGCAGACGTACGCCAAATATGATCCCCTAAGGTGAATTTTCAATGCTCGCTCGCCGATGTTCAACGAAGCTCACCTACTTTTTCAGATTCAACGTCAAGCACACCAAAGGGCCCAAGGGTTTGTGAGTAGGTGAATCTCATCTGGAATGGGAAACGGCGAAGAAACGACAAGCTCTTACCTAGCCGAGATTCTTAACTGTATAGTATTTTGTGTAATGTTAGGATTAAGTAATTTCGATGCGAAATTTGCTGGGTGTGCAAACCGCGAACATATGGCATTGATACTACGGGATTGTGGTCAGTTCGTGTGCGGGATGAGAATACTCTATACTGACAAATTCAGCGTGTGGTCGGAAATCGATGATCGTTTAAGCGCACATTTCCTGGAAATTTCCACGGGCACACACACACCTACTTTATCCATCCTCATCCGCGTCGTCGAGTCCCGCCCAGCTCGCAGCGACCCTCTTCGACTTCAACCTCTTATCTCCCTCGGTATCTGCGTATCCCATCCTCTTCCGCCTCACCGCAACATACGCATCCGTGAAATTGTTCCCAAACATCTTCAACATCTGCCCGATCGATTCCATGTCAGCGCTCTCTCCGCCGTTGCGCTTCTTTGCCGTTTTCGCAAACTTCCAGAGGTCGGTGTACCCTGTGGCACGCTGTGCTTCGACACGGAGCTCTTCGGCCATGAGGCGCGCGATGAGGGGACGCCAGGGACAGGTGAGGGTGAGGGTGTCCCAGTCGACCTGCATACCGGGTATCTACAATCTCCATCGTAAACAGAGATGATTTTAGATGAGAGAATTAATATGTGGCTTACCTTGACGTCGTGAACGATTTCACCTACCTGCACGTCTGGCGGAGCTCTAGAGGTCTTGCACACCCGAACCAGTGCTTTGCGAAATTCCGGTGCGCAATCGGTGATGGCGTAGTGTGCTATGTCGCCTTCAAGGCGTTGGAAACTAAAGTCTCCATTCAAGAAGACTTTTCCAATTTTTTGGTCCCACTACAGGTGCTCGTTGAACGACGCAGAATATTTATACTATGAAGACATACGATCATCTCTCCCGGATATTCGAAACTTGACTCCCTGATCCAGTGCGTCTTAGCCAGATGCTCGACGTCTGACTTCCAACCCTTGCTCACTACACAGACCCATGGAATCAGAATTTATTTGCGAAAATGAAGAGAATGAACACACCGAGACGCGAGGTACCCCAGATTTCATGGTAACTTGAAGAATTCGAATGGCCTATGATTCGACGGTGAAGTTCGACGGGGAGCGTGAGGTGCTCCGGCATTGGGGCCAGAGTGCTTCGTGGGACCGTTGACGAAACAGAGGACGCCGCATCCGAGTCATCGTCTTCACCATCGTCGAAGCTTCCCTCGTCGGATTCCCACTCCTCCTCTTCCTCTTCCTCCTCCTCGTTCCCCTCCTCTTCTACCTCTTCATCGAAACCTTGCGGGCGGATTACTGGAGCCTGAGGTACGGTGTGCACGTCGTTGACCGCGGCCATGGAGGGAGATGACAAGAGTGGTTTGCTGGCGGGCCGTGAGTTGATGGACTTGAAACACGGACCGGTACAGCCGATCGATTGATATGGTTTGTTTGTCCTCCCTTCTTCTTCGCACCACCACCACCACGACCTACCCAGCATATCGAATGCAGCTGTAATCGAATCACCGTGATCCATCCGACATTTCACCACAATTGGAGCATGTGGTCTTCAGGGGTGCCGCCCATTTGTGAACACCAACGTACCACGGTATTGGCAGAAGGTCGCAAGAAGGTCGAGTTGAATTGGACGATATTCTTGCTATCTGTTTCAGAAACGTCTTCAATGTCAAGTTCAATTGCTTTGTACGCATAAAGCATTCGGTGAGCTCTGAATAAGTCGCGGTAGAATGCCGGCTAATGTGCGGTTCATCATACCGTCCATGCGGATGTCTACGTCGACCTTCATCAAGCAACACCGGAAGTGCGCGATATCTGGCGGGAAATTTGACGAGAGAGTTTGCTGCTTGCTTGAAGAAAATTGAAGGATGGTTCATCATAATGAGTAGTCGAAAAACGGAAGTGATGTGCCCTTGACCAACTCACTGTGGCCCGCAAACCCCATCAATTTCACCCAGTTCGTTCCCTAACAGATTCGAACACAACAAAAGCTTTGGACTATCTGGATACCAGTAACCGTCGCAGTAACCATTTACTATTGTTGCCCGGCCAACACGTCCAATTGATGCAGTGGCTGGTGATCATCAAGCCGTATAAAAGGCCAACGGAGACTTCAGGCCTACAGCTTCAATGCTTGGGCGTAAAACCGTGGGACCCACACTTCCTCCCGAACTCGAACGAATAGTCTTTGAACTTGCCGCCCGCGCTGCAACCCCAACGCAAGTCTATTTTTTGCTCTTCGTCGCCGCGCGGGTCAAGATATGGTATCGATTTTCATGTCGTCCGTTGAAGTTTTCATCCAGTCATCATACAGGGTAGAACCGTATCTTTATCGTGTCCTATATATTGCCAAGCCAATAGCCGTCCCCCAGCAGCATCGACACCCATTCCCTATCGCGCGAATTATGCCACACCAGCGACGAAACCGTCATGGTTTCACTCCCGTGCCACTTGAGGTCCTTCGGCGACTCGTAGAAACCCACCATTTCGCCGCCTGCAAGACAGTGGAGCACGCCTTCTTCGATAACGTCTTCCGACTCGAAGGCTCCGACATCATTTCTGAATTTTTCTCTCTATGTCCCAACATCGTCAGCCTCTCGTTACCAGGCTCTCCCTTGGCATTCCTCGGGGAAACATTTCCCGCCTCCGATAACCTCCACCATCTCTCCGCCAACCTCCTCACACTCCTTCCCCTAAAAAAGCAGCGAATCAATTTCAAACATCCCATTTTTCGCAACTTGACTCACTTGGAAGTACTCGGCGACACAATTCCCTTCGTCCCCACTCCTCCTTATCAAAACATTTACCGCATCCCACGACTGACACATATTGCGTTCCAATCCAGCGTGCTTGCGAACATGCTGTCCGCTCAAATCACCAAAATGGCTCAACTCGAATGCATCGTCGTCCTGCATCTGGATGACAGAACACACAAAATCGCGAGCGATCTTGAGACTGACGAACGATTCGTCATTGTCGAGCAGGCATCGAATACTGTTGACCTTTGGATCGATGCTGTGACTCATCCAAGCGGATATTGGGGTCGTGCTGAAGCGTTCATTGCTGCCAAACGGGCGGGCAAAATCGACCGTAGGATTCATGACCTTCGCGCATTCATAAACTCATTAATCGAGACCGTAGGAAACATATACCACAGTTCTGTGACGAATCCCGATTTTGAAAAGCTTAAACATCCAAACGAAGATTTCTATAATTAGGGTAATGGCGCTTGAAACCCACCCCCTCAAAGACCTATTGACTTATATGTATGAATACTGTCGTTTTATTTGCTATTTACTCTATTGAGCGGTATTTTCTCCAATACATGTTGTTCAAAGCCGCTGCGCTGATAATCTAGGATCGGAGTCCCAACACTACCTAACTATAATCACACAGGCAGACTCGAGTCTGCCAGGAACCTGGATTTCGATGCAGATAAGACGTAGAGGCATCAAAGATATATTTTCTGGTCTCGAGATTATGCCTCCTACGTCTTATCTACGTCAAAACTCAGCTTAGTACTGACAGCAAATTGTACCACCAAAGGGCGAGCATACTTAGCTAGGTGTGCTGCAAATTGCCACCGCGTGCAGCTGCGGCGCCGCTCCGCATCCGAGATTCCTCAGCGCCCAGAGCCATTCATCGCCTCTTCGATCCGCCCTCCCCATTCTCTCTCGCCGTACAGCCACACATGCATCTTCATAATTCTTCCCCAACCCATCTACTGCGCATTGAGAACACTGACGATCCCTCTTATTCGGCAACCGGTCCGGAGCTTAGTCACCGATCATCTGAGTTTCAATCGAGCGCGGCATCGTTCGGTGAGGTTGTTTTGCTTGCATTTGAGCATCCGGATGGCTTTGGCAATGCAGCACCGGTATGAATGTGTTGTATAGGCTATTTTTGAGCACGGAATTTGGAGAATTTGTTCAATACAGATCTCTTTTTCTCAATATGCCTATTTCAGGCAAAGTACAGGTTACTAGCAAGGGGTCAAGGGACCTTGGTTGGTTTTTGGGTGAAGAGGATGTAGTGAAAGGTAGTAGAGGAAGCTTCAGAGTCGAATCACAGCACTGGAATGTCAAAATCCATATCTACAAGTGGAACTGCCCAACTAGTGCATGTCTGTTGTTTGAAACGCCAACCCGGGGTAGAATAATGTGTTTTCAACTCATTTCATTTACCTTGCGCATCTAGAATGTATATTTGTCAAGTAACAAGCTCATAGTACTTCACGCACTTCGAAAGGAGGAAATTTCATAAAATTTCGTAATGTGCTCAAAACATGGAGATTCCGTGATCAAAAAATGAGAAGAAAAATCAGACATGCTCCTGAGGGCTTCAGAATGTATTCTGAGGGTCTCTATAGGTTCCTTGAGTGCATTGTGGTCTTTAGGACGGCGACTACAGTGCAGAGAACAAAGCCGAGGAATATTACGTAATGCCGAATAAGAGGGATCGTCCCTCCCCTCCTGCGCATTGGGCTTGGACACGCAATTCTTCTTCCAGAAGACGGCGGATGACTGCGCGCCATGGACAGGTGAGCCTGAGATTGACGTAGTCGAAAGAAATTTGCGGAATCTGTTCGAATTTCGATCATAGGGAGCTCGTTAAAAGGGATCACCAAAAAATACGCGAAACACCACGCACCGGGATATCATGGATAATGGAACCTAGCTTCACGGCTGGCGGGCCACATCGCCTTATTGCCATTATCAATGACTGGTGGCTAAGAGTTCCACGTTTTCTCGCAGCAAAGATTGCCTCGTCTTCTTCAAGCCGTTGAAAGTAGAAGTTGCCGTTCTGTGGTAACAGAAGCCAACCGCAGAAACATACAGTCAGCGAAAGACATAGAGTTCACAACGGCAAGAGATTTTACAAGTTTTCCAAGGTTATAACGAAAATCTATCCGGCGAATCCACTCGGTTTTTGCGAGATGCTCGACTTCGTCTCTCCAAAATGCGCACACTACGCACGATTCCTCAGAATTAACTTCAAGGTCTTTTTCTTACACAAAATGAGATCACCTCTACGCCAGTTCCCCCACATATCTTCATATTCATCGTGATCCGAATGGTGAATAATCAGTCGCTGAAGCTCGAGCGGTAGCGCAAGTCTTTCTGGCATTGGCGCAAAAGAGCGGTCGGACCTTTCACTTTCACTCCAGGAAGACGCAGACAATGCAGCACCGTCGTCGCTATCGCAGTCGAACTCGTGGCCAGACTCAGCTCTATCGTCGTTGTCGGAGTTCATGGTGGGAGAACTCAAACCGAGGTTGTCACGAAGTTGTCACGCAAGTCAGCGGATCAAGACGGGTGTTCCGAATCGCGGTCACGTGACTAGCTTGTCTATGTTTTTCCCATCTCCTCACTTGCGCGCTTCCCTAGTTAGCCGTGCATGAAAGCGTGTAGATAGACGTTTGCATTCGTAGTCTACGCTGCCTCGTCATTGGTCATAAGTATCTTGGCCAACTCTACAAGTAGGTGGTACAAATTGCCTGTGAAATGATAAATCGTGAAAGAATTCGCGCCCCGAGATTGGATTGTAAAACATCGATTTAAATAATATATATCCCGCAGAAAGGGTCAGTGAGTCTGCTCATGCATGGTTCTAGTCTCTGTCATGGCGTACATTTAAAGTTTTGCACTCTCAAGGCGCAGAAGTGTCAGAGGCGGTCGATTTGATGCAGAAGTCCTCTAAGATATCAGCTATCTCCTCCGTAGTTACTTATCATCATTTTGCGAGTATGACACTAGGCTGATAATCGAGACGTTGGATTTGTGAGCTTCCCGTCATATGTGTATTCGTATTGTAAGCGAATTCAATTCGATTCGATGATTCGAGGAAAAGCTCGCTCTGTAAATCTGATATTGGGCGTTGCACAGGTCTAGTCTAGCTCAATATAAATTTGCTCATCGTTCCTCGTTAGCTACACTTGCAAAATTACCACGAGTGAAGGAGTCTTCTTATGTAGTGTGGCACATATTCGCTGTAGCATCATATGTTCCAATTTATCGGAGGGATTCAGCAAGAGCAACTCACCATACATCTTGACCGCACGTCTTCGAGCAATCACTTCTTCCGCTCTTTCCCAGTAGTCTCCTTCCCCACCCACCCCTTTCTGCCAGTCCAACGGGAAATCGATTGGGCCGCTAATCACAAAGCGAAGCTCTCCATTTGGCTCCACAGCAAACAATGATTCCAACCGGGAGGCAGCATTGGTTAAAAGGATGAGACATTTCAATCTCTTCCATTCTTTCAACATCCCGCAGAAGATTGGACAAAAGTGAGGGTCCGCGAACGCCAGATGGGTGAGATTGGGCAGCGACGCGATCTCCCTCCACTGCGCAACGGTACGATCGCCTGCACCATCTAAAATTTCCAAGTGCGTGAGATTCTGGAACAGGGGCATCGAAAAATCGACGGGCCGTCCTGAGAACAGTCGGTCGATTTCGATTGTTAGGCGCCGAAGCCGGGACATGCGGTTTAGCACGGTTATGTTCACGAGCAGTCCGAAGTTGAGGAAGAGCTCAATGACGCCGCTGCATGCGCCGATAACTGTGTTCACCCCGAGAAAATGATACCCGATGTACAAGTTTCGGACATTTAAGGAAAAGAAGGCTGGAGGCTGTCGGGATATGCCTTTCAGGATAGATTCAGATGTGAGTCGCGGGTGGCTGGGGATGGACGAGGAGCGGGAAACGAAGACAGTGCGACAGAAGAATGGCTCGACCCTGAATAGATGTAGTTTTGGATTTATTTAGATTTATGCCTTATATTCAACTCACCAGCTCTTGACTTTATGAGCAACGAGGATGAGCTTAGGGATTGAAATTGGGTCCGAGAGCGCCGCAGTCTCAAAGATTATTCGTTCCAGGTCTTCACAGAGCCTTTCAGCCTTCATTTCAGGTTCAACCTCCCTTTGAACCACGGTGAAAGTGGCGACTGATGAGTTGAGAGAGTGTATGTTCATGGAGGTTGGAAAGAAAGAAGGACACTCGGGCTCGAATTCGGTTCCGCTGACACACGTGTGGCCGCCCTAACTGCGAGAATGTCAAAATATGGGTTTTGACAATTTAATTTCCTTTCTGGTTGCATTTTCCTGCCGCGATGTCACTGACAAATAAAGTTCACACCCCGAAATATGAAGTCGATCGATTTGATTATCGATTCACTGTATGTAAGTGGTTTAGATTGTCCGCTTGTTGTCCGCGAATGCTGTGAGCGCTGTTGACCCTCTTATTATTCGAACTCATGTAGTTCGTTAGTTGCAGCTTAAAGTTGATTTATCGCCGGCTCTGCTGATCCAGCTACCATTTCATCAATTTCATCAAGACGACCGGTATAGTGATAGTGATAGTATGTTCTGGATCGCATCTCTTTGAATCATGAGGTGGCATCTGCATACAAAGGCCGGAACCCTGGAAAGACTTCAACCGCCACTCGGAATGTGTCGGCCGGAACTCATCGGCCGCCGCGCCACGCCCAACCATCAGGTTCGGTGGATGATGGGAAACTTTCCCACCCGTTGACCATCAGCCACATCAGTTTGCCTTCTTCGGATGCTCTGGGACCCCGACAGTGCGCGTTTTTCTCAATCGCTTTGCCTGATTCGGTGAATCAGGAATATCCGTCCCTATCCGTCCTGCAGTTCACTCCTTGCAAACTCGACGACAATGAAACCTTTCATTTTTTGGCCTCTCTCTCAGCGAGGCGAGGCCCATGTATCACCAGGAACCATACAAAAACAACTCCGACTCCGGGGATATGCACTCGTGTGTTTCCATGGATGCAGATCCGTTCAGGTGAATTTCAGTTCGCTTAGGTGAATGTGACAGGCGGCTGTCACGATCATAGTTACATAAGAGCATGTCTTGGAGCCCCCGACTCTTTTTTCGCTAACGTGCGCCAAATCCCGCCCACCCCCAGGGCGACATGGACGCCTCGCCGCTGCCGCCGGCGAGCATCCTTATGTGCGGTACAGCTCTTTACATGGCCAAGTACGGTCCCTAACTTCGACCTCACCCGTACAGTCAATTCCTGGCGGCATCGTGGCTCAATGTGCGTCCCGGACCCCCTACCGCTCCCCTTCATGAATTCATGCGCTGAACTACCGTCGATTGGCCGCAGGTCGCCCTGTATACCGCCGAGTTGATGCTCTGCTACAAATATTTCAGACGCCCCTCACGACCCTTCGTCCACCGGCTCGGTGTTGCTACTCTGGCTCTGGCCGATGGTATCTGCACGGTCGATATCAATGTCGCAGCAGTTCTCAATGTCACTGGAACGGTGTCCAACAGTCCCTACGCGTTTGCCGTTCCCATCGCACTGCAGATAATGACGACGTACATCTCGTCGGCGGTAGCTCAGCTCTTCTTCGCTAATTTGTTTTATATTTTGTGCGTATATCTGTCTGTTCTTCCTCTACCTGTCTCATGCCAGATCTTCTTGATCTAGGACTTCGAATCTTATCATCAGCTGCTCTATGGTTCTTTTAATCATCGTGCATGTGCGTTCAAGATCTTCACATCGTGAAGCTCACTGTGACTGAACACCGTCCAGGTCGCGTTCTCCTGGACATCTGCTTTCATCCTTCTAGCTGAGCCTAGATCTAACTCCACTGCCAACTTCGCATATACGGCTACGGCGTACGTCGTTGATTCTACGTTGCCCTCCTCCCTCTAACTAGACACAATTTCATACCCTCAGCATCGGCGCCGTATCCTGCGCAGCAACAGACATCCTCATCTCTGCGTGCCTCGCTCTACAATTTTGGCAGCTCATGCCCGAGACCGTTCCCGGTCGAACGACAAGGAGGTGTGCATACAACGCCTTACTCTTCCTTCCATCGTCTAAACGCGTTTAGTCTCGTCCGTCGAGTTACTATTCTCGTCGTCGCTTCTGGCGCCGTCTGTGCCACGGTCACTCTTACCATGATGATCTTATATCTGAATGATAGCTTCGGTGCGTCTGCCCCTTCCCACCTTCTCGGCTTTCCCACCAACATACTCTATCTTCCTCAGCATTCAACTTCCTCTTCGCCCTCCAAGGCCGCATCTACGCCCTCTCAATCCTCGGCAACTTTCTTGTCGGCGTCCCTGGTCGGTCACCACGCGGTACAAGCCAATCTCACCCCTTCGGCTCATCGCTCAGCCAAAGCGTCGTCTTCCACGTCCCCGATACCGCCGCCCACTCCCCGCGACAGCAAGAACGAAGAGAAACCTACCGTCTATCACAGCCTAAAAGTATACGGCATAATAGCTTGCTGGCTTCCGCATTTGTGGTGAGATTCTCGCATCGTCCGGGGTTCAAGTGATTGATCGAATATTGTTTCCTCTCATTTGTGTAGGATGCCGAAAATCAGGAAGACGACGATTTGGAAGGAATCACCTTTGCGTTTCCGTCACCAGTTGGCAAAGGGAAGGCTGGACCGTCGCGGTCGTTTGGTTCTGTCAAGGATCCTGACAGTTGAGTTGTAGCTTCTAGTATAGAACGCGGCGGCGTGTATTACGGGCAAGGCACTCGAAGTGTACGATACGAAAGAAAGACCTGAAGTACTGAAACTGCTTCGTCTGACTGCCGCCACACTTCAACTCGGCGAATGAACAACCCTACAACTCACAATTGTTGCAATTATCAAGTAAGTATTGTAATTCGTATGCCAACTTTAGTGTACAAATGAAGGTGTTACAAATGAGTATAGTCCATTAATCGTATTCAATCGTCGATCTTGTCCATTGGTATGAAAGGTCCGTGGGTATCAAATGAATCCCACCTCCTGCCTCTAAGCTCTCGGACGACAGATAGTGTGTGATGAAAGGCAATTTAAAGCCCGAGAGAGCCCAAAACGCCAGTCAGACCCAAACCACTGAGGATGCCGGTTACGGGGCCGAGGCTATTGAGGCAGAACGTCGTGAGTTCAAAAATGCAAGATGAGAAAAAAACCATACAGTCCTGCAACAGTTCCAAGAATCCCCGCGAGAAGGCCGTTGAGGTTGACAAGGACGCTGTTGAGCGCAACGTCTACGGTTCCGGTGAGACCGGAAAGTCCGGGGATGGAGGAGGCGAGCCCCTCGAGGCCGTTCAGCGAGGTGGCAATGTCCTAGAATAGATGAAACTAAAATGAGGACAGAAGAGGCGAAGAACACGAAAACAAGACGAACCGAAACAAGTCCTGCGACGAGGTTCGCTACGTCCGCCTCAGTTTGGCGCTTTAGCCCGAGCCCGAGAAGAGTGAGGGAAAGAGAGGCGCTGTTGAGGGCGGTGGTAAGTTGGAGGACGAGCGGAGCGATGTTCGCTTCAGTGGCGGATGCGGTGGCGACGAGGTTATCTATGAACATACATAACTGAGTATTTAGAAAAGTATGAGATGAAGAGAAAGCATACCAATCTGCGGGAGAATCGAGCCCACTTTCCCTTCCAGTGTGTTCAGGACGCCGGTGATGCTCGAGATGGACGCGCGTTTGTCGAACGCCTCGAGTTGCACAGTCGAGTCTGCGACTGGAACTGGAACTGGGGCCGCGACGGGGCTTGCGGAGACGAATGTGGTGGTGGCGAGGAAGAAGAGAGAGACGAGGCGGAGACCGAACATCCTGAACTGCCTGGGTGGGTGGTGAAAGGTGGGAGATGGTTGGGCGGAGGGGGAGAGGATTCAAGGCTTCACTGAAGTGTGAAAGATGAAGTTGAGACACAAAACGGTGGAGATTTTATAGCGTTCCAGGCGAGGCGGAGATGCGTCATGGGAGATAGACGTCACATCGTCTGAACAGAAAGAAAGAGCCTGGAAACATAGAATTGAGTGGATCCTTCGGGTAAGAAAAAGAAAGACGCGAATGTTGGCGTGGAAACGTTTGAGAATTCCGTTGATGGTGTGATGTCAGTCGTGTTTCGAGAATTATGGTGGCAGCATACGCTCTAACGTGAGCTCGAGAGCGGGCCCGAGAGAGAGAGAGATTGCGACTCGTGCGAGTACCCAGAGAGCTCGAAATATATCGCCAAGCCTAACGAAATCAAGGTGCTTGACAAGGAAAGAGAACATACAGTATACAGAGTCGCTTGAACAGATGACGGACTGCTGGAGCTGATAAGACCGTTCATTCGGAAGCGACGGAGCCTGAGTGGAGCGACATGAAAAGACATCTGGTGAGCACTGAGAATTAGCATGGAGCGTTGTCCCGGGCGCTTCAATCGTAACGCACGCCGTTTGCCAGCCAAACTTAACGAGCTCAATGCTCATGAAGTCCACAGTGTATTTCGTGCAATAAGTACAGAAGCCAATGTTTGGAGGTCGCAGGAAGCAGATGGAGTGTGTTTTCACCCATTGAATCCGTCGTCATTGGGTGGAGTGATACATAGACCGTAACGATGTGTTGCTCCACATCCAGCTGAAGAGTCGCTGAAGCTTCGAAAAGCCACGAGCTCTGGGCATAGTGCGTCAATTGGGTCCGTGGTAATACGATAGGAAAGTGGATGTGCGGCGCAGAGAGGGGAGGCCAAGCGTGACGCATCACAATGAGTCACATGAAAACCAACAATTCCCATGATCTCGGAATATGCCGTGTTAAAGTTCAATTTAGATTCCAGACTCAGAGATTTATTGAGCGAGGTACGAGCTAGAAACAATAAAGCGTCTGTCTAGAGAGACTAACACTAGACTAACTAAGAAAGGTTGTCCACCGTTAGTTCTCTTTGTTAATAATATACAATCATGTCCAGTCATCGTCGTCACTAGATATCGTGTTCCTCACTCATTCAGACCTTCTCAATACTCTGCTTCTCATCACGCTTAACGTCCTCCTCCTCCTTTGCCTCTTTCGCCTCTACAATTCCCACGTTCGAGTCCCCCACTTTATCCATAACATCCCTGAACTGCGGAACAAAGTTACAGCACACCGCATACGTCCACGCCGCAGAGAAGAACATGACGGGCACCACCATGCCCAACGCCATCGAGTTGTGCAGGTCCGCGACTTTCGCGGTCAGCGGGGGGACTAACAGGGATCAAATTCAATGAAGGTGACTTTCATCACGAGAAAACAAGCGAACGCACCGCAAGCACCACCAACAACCCCACCGACAATCCACCCCGCCCCACGCTTCGTATGTCTGCCAATCCCACGAATCCCCAGGGCCACAATCGTCGGGAAACACACGCTCTCGAAAAAGAGCGTCATGTAGAGCATGATCATGCCGGTATTGCCACGTTGGGTGATAGAGGCCGCGCAGAAGGCGATGACCATGCTGAGGTAGACGAGGAAGACGATGCGCGGGCGGACGCGTGTCATGAGTGCTGTTCAGAAATATCAGTTAAATAAACCGAAGTTAAAACGGAAGGCTGGCAGCGAGACGAGAGGTGCGAGAAAAAGGTAAAGATACGCACCAGATCCTGAGAATCGTCCTACAGCAAACGCACCCTGCGCTCCGGCAAGGAATCGTGCACCGAGGGCGGGATCAGTTGACCCCCGAGTCTCAGTCACGTAGTTTATGAACCAGGTGGCGATGGCGACTGTGGAAAATGAATGAGAAAGCGCAGATAGCAATATCACCCTCAATTTCGAACTCACCTTGCGCGCCGACGTAGCAAAACTGAGCAAACGCGGCATAGAACACTTTCCATTGTTGCCAAAAAGGCTTTTCTCCTTGAACCTCGCCGACATGTGTAATCTCCGCTTGTTCGGCCATGTCAAGATCTGAAGATCACGCATCAGTCAAAATGCACGGCAATTCAAAGACCAAGATATTAAACTGACCTGTTACTTCAGGGATGACCGAAAAGAAGAAAACTATCTAGCAAACTTGTCGACTTCAAAATCGAGGCACGGTGGGAGAGCAACGTACCGCAAGCAGGAACACAAACAGCGCAATAGCGAGATACACCCATTGCACAGTCTTGAGCGAATCAACACTGTCTCCCGTATTTTGGAAAAAGACGTATGAGCCGAGTACAGGGCCCACAACGGTACCAACGGCTTGTACGGACTGTGCGAGGTTGATGCGAAGTTCAGCGTATTTGGGTGGACCCGTGACTACTTGGGCGTCAGATACGGGGAGGGGAGGGGGCGAAGAAGGGCTAATGACGCACCCGCCATATACGGATTCGCACCCGTCTCCAGACAGCCGAGACCCGAGCCGATGATAAACGTTGCTCCGCAGAATCCTCCGAAAGATCGTTTCAGAGCTGCGGGCCACATGAGGAGGGCGCCGATGCCTTCAAGTACGAGACCTACATGGGCAGTCGATGGTCTGATTATGTTATAACTGGGAGGAAGCGTACCGAGAATGAACACAGCTCGATAGCCAAAGTGTCGCAAAACCCAGTTCCCGTATCCCAACGACGCGAGCGGATAGGCGCCGAAATACGCTGCTTGCAAACCCGAGGACCGCGTCCGCGTGATGTGGAGGGTGAGTTGGAAGTGCTTATTCAGTGTGTCTAGGAGACCGTACGCGAATCCCTGTGGCCAGAGCACTTCGATGAGCGGGATACATAGAGATGGGCGGAGCTGACGCACCCATAGGAAATACAAAATCGTGACCAGAAACAACGGCCACAATGTCTCACGCAACGTCAGCTGTGAGGCGTTCGTTATCCGGTTCCCCACTCGCAGCGAATGCGGACGGAAGAGTCTGGTTTTCTTCTGCACGGGCTTTTCGTCTGTTGGGCTCATCATCTTCAAACGTAGATGGGAGACTGTAGACAAGGGAGGAAAAGAGGACGATGACGGTGGGGAAGGAAGCGTGTTGAGAAGCTCCAGGACCGGCTTTATACAGGGCAGTTGTATTGAGTTCTATTTTTTTAGCCGGGCCGTGGAAGGTCACCAGGCGATACGTTAGATGCGTGTCGGCCTGTCGGCGGGTGTGCCCGTTGCTTCCGAAAAGAAGTCAAGAAGAAGTTTGGAGTTCTGCCAAGTAACTTAACGACGTGTCGAAGGTCAAAATGAGCGAGCTTGAATAGTAGCCTGAAGAGACAATCGGAGAAAACGTCGAGAATTTTGTTGATCCAGGCTTAGAAACCAAGTCATCTATTTTGACTTGGGAATGGGGAAGGTGAGTGGAAGGTGAGGTTTTAAACTGCCCCAAAGTCATCGACCCACGCGGGAGAGAAGAGGATTGACGTCGGTAGAATCATCAAGAAAAGAAAACAGTAATTCTGAAAACTTCGTACACCAAGCGAATGTGGTAACAAGTGTCGACATTTTAATGTTGTCGTCAAGTTCTTGTCATCCGCAGACCGTTATGATCATGATGTGTCTCGAACCGACCCCACCTTGGCCCCGAACAGGATGTCAACAAGGTGCAGAGAATTTTCAAGATTTGATCGGATGATTGAATTTTGCAGCTAAAAAGGCCCAGAGTTGCTGTGATCGGAGCCACCGAGGTAGATCTAAAGGTTGTTTAGTGTGCGGATGACCGCGTTGGGGCGTACCACTGACTCACATCCAACTGCTGTCAAGGTACGAAGCAAAAGATATGTGTGACAGTCGCGCGAGTCACGCAGTCAATTGATCATCAATCAATCGATCATACTTTTTTTTTTTTGATCGCTCTTTTTTGAAATCTTGTTTTCTTCATGATTCACAACGAGCACTTGACGAGCAATAGGACGAAAGTTTGATATGCGCAAGCTGGACGGCCAGGCTTGCAATTCTAAATCGAAGGCAATTTCGAATTTCAGGACGATCCGCCGTTCAACCTTCAACTCAAGGCAAGTTCAAGACAGACTTACCTTCACAATACCATCCCACTAAGCGCTGAAGTCGAAGAATATTTCCCGGAGCCTCCGGAAGGCGCAATATGCATTCTCCGGCACGTCCGGACCCATCCATTGTATTGCGATTGGCTCTCATGATGCAAAGTATTGATATCTTGCGCCAATTTCAATGGTAGACGCTTTCGCCCCATGTCGTAGCGAGAACGTACCCATTCTCCATGGAAAAACATTGGAAGGGCGCTGTAGCTACAAATTCTGGCGACTAGTCTCCAGCCAACGTTGATTTCCGAGTTGAACCATAATGAAAATCGTCAAGGGCAACCTGGACATCGACAGCGGCACCCTAGATTCGATCCATGTAAGAATTAGTTCGTCTTTGGGAGCCTTGAACCCTGGCAGCACAAGAAAATACTCACGGCGCGCGCAGCCTCAGGTACATCCGTTATTGGTGCCACCGAGGTCCCCGGAATTCGAAACACAATGCTATGGCTCACTGATGAACGGTAACCGTGAGTTTGCCCAGTCGCTTCTAGAGAACTCCCAGGGGTGCCGACTAAGAAGTTACCGAGGATGGAGAGAGCGTACACCCGTCCTTGGAGCACAAATAGAACGTTGAATGCTATCCAAAATCATGGTGTGAGTGTATGTATTGGCGATGAGTCGTAGTTTGGGACAACGCACCTGGATTCCCTTTCAACACCAATATCATCATCGTAAGCGTGGTTGTAGCGCAAACACCACCAGAAGCGACGACGAGAACGATGATTCGACGCACGACACTGGTTAAGCAAATCCATTAGCCGTTCCCAGACCAGTTGCAGGATTCATGCTCACCTTCGAGCGGATTGGCCCGGTATCGTATTTCTCATCAACAGCCAAAATTTGGTCACAAGACATAGGGCGATAATAACATCCGTCCCCGCGCAGTTAATGGCCCCGACCCTGGAGAGACAACAGTATCTCAGCGCAAGTGACAATGGAAGGAGATGGGGTACATACGCTGTATACCGAAACGAGATGTCCTGACGGTTCGCGATTGTCTTTACCAAGAGAATAGCCGCTGAAAACGAGAATCCAAACTGTGGATTCAATTCTGGGACGTTAGCGAAAACGGTTTCAGGCGGGAACTAATTACATGCACGGCAATGAGAATAACCAAAATGCCACAGATGATTAAACTCTTCACACTTTTGACGCTATGACATGTCAATTGTTGCCAGATTGGTCAAATTGAAAAAGAGAACGCGCACAGAGCCCGGAACAAGTTCGTAAAGAACAGCTGAGTGATAACCGCCGTGGAGTAGGTGGTCACAATTTGAATTGCAACGGGAATTGTGAAAGCGTGTATATTCCGAGTCACTGCTCCGTTCACAGTCAGACATAGGCTGACATTGATTGCCAAGGTGCAGATGGTGTCGGCGAGGAGCATCGCGCTAACACCGATTTTGTGGATCAGCGGCCGCGAGGGACGATTGAAGTAACGCCAACATAGCATGATCTCAACGGAGTACATGATGACCTGGAAATTTGAGTTAGCATTGGGGAAAGAGCGAGGAATCGGAGTAGAGATGGTCAGGAGACTTGCATTGAGCCAGGATGCCGCGAGAAAAGGGCTGCAGAATGGCTGTATCAGTTATGGGACGGCAAGTTCGAAAGAAATTGAGTAGGACAGTGTGCGTACACGATGGGTACCGTGGTGTCCATAACCTTGAAGTTAACGGACGGAGATGGTACGAAGGCTGAAGAACGAGGCTGATCGTGGCGTGCCTCCCTTTTATGCCCTTCCATCGCGGCCGACTAAGCGAATATATTGCCCATCGTTAGCCGCCATCATGAGCAGTGAATATTTCGTCCGAAACAGCAGGCGGTCGCATGATCTCGATCAGTCCGTTGTCGCGCCATCACGGGGCGGGACGGACTACTATCATGAACCAAGTCGAGTATCGAAGATAAAGCCATTGATACCCTTTGCGTGAGGCGCGGTAAATTTTGTTCTGCATGGCTTCAACGCGCGAATCCGTGCAAACTTTAGGAAGATAGAAGGGGTCAGGAGGAAGGTTTTTGCAATTCATCTGAATGGAATACTGTAGTATTACGACCAAGTGTTCAGGTGACGGGTGACAGGGACCTGTGAACTGAACACTTTTGGTTGTGGTGACGGTGACACTTGGGTTTTTTCGCCAAAAATGGACGAAAAACGTCAAAAAAATTCGGGCCGGCATTCGCCGGCCCACCATATAGGGTAATTTGCTGTGCTCTGAACACCTTATCCAGTGAACATTGTAGGTGACAGGTGACACCCAGTGAACACTTGGTCGTAATACTACAGTAATGAAAAGGTGCGAGGGATCGTCGATCACGATGCATCGTGGCTGCCAGAGTGGTAGCCGCTGTCCAGTTTGAACGCCATCCCGTCTCATATCTTCTTGCACAGCTGCTACTATACAGGTTGAACCTCATTCGGCTGGCACATTCCGACATCTTCACTCACCACTGAGTATCTAAGCACTGGGTGAAGTCGAATCTCCCATGGACCATGGTGGTAGGAGTGATTTTGATGTGATTGTGACGTGACTTGATCTCATTGATGATAACTCTCCTTGAACCCGAACCACCACCATCTTCAATCGGATGCGCGGCTCAATGATAGATTGAACGGATATCTTGCTTGAATTCTGTGTTCAAGCGCCTCTTCTTGTTGGATTGTATCAGCTGGGAATAAATTGCGACATCCACAGTACCGATCCTCCAAAGTACATATCCAAAAGGTAACTTTGCAATATCTGCAGTGCGTTTATCAAAATCTTCTACTCGGTAGCATTCTGTCTACGTTTCTCTTTCTCCGCGGCCCGGAACACTTCGGGCGAATAATACCCGGTAATATCCCAGCCCTTTGGTTTGATGCCAAACGAGAATCCAGTTTGCGTTCCCGTACGCTCGGCCAGGTCACGGTGAGGACTACGTTGATTTGTGAGTACCAAATCATTCCATCTTTAATTTACGAAAACTCACTGAGCTCTCGCAATATCGTTGACCAACCAGCCTGGCTGACCCGGTTTTCCGACCTCTTTGAAGAAACTTTCCACGTTCTGAGCCGTATCCAAGTCGTTCTTGCCAAGAAGATCCATGAGGAAGTAAACCTGTGATGGAAACTATATGTGAGTATCGATATCTGCGTAGACTACGCTAGAATTTACCTTGGGATAAGGATTCGGCTCGCCGACAAACAATTCGAAGTAATACACCATGCCCATCGTGTGGCGACCGACTTTTCCTGCGTATGCTTCAGGCACGTCGTCGATTTCATGGCCGTCCTTCAGCTCAACAGTTTCATTCATGACCGCATATGGGAACAGGTTCTTGTAAAGTGTTTTGAACGCAGCTATGTCGTCGTCAGATTTCTGTCCGTGAAGTTTCCCGCCGAGTGTCAGGTTTTCAATGACATGTTTGAGCGTCTGATTAGGAGTCCACATGTACAGCTATGAAGAATGGTAAGACTTTTTGCGAGCATGAAGTCAGGTCGATATAACTGACCTTCAATCTGTTGTCCTCAAGCGGTTTCAAATCGCATGCCACTCCCGCAAGAGACAAACCAGAGTCAGTCTCGTTTAAGAACTTTATGAGCCCCTCCAACGGCTTGACTAGAGATGGATCGAGAAATTCAACTAATGGCTTAAAAGGAGTCAAGTCCGATATCAAGCGGCCTGTCGGCGACTCGAACTGGGGATCCGCACTAGGGTCGGGCAACGGAGGCATGCAGTAATACTTGAGTGTGATGGATCCAGAGGGCTCCAGATCCACAGCTAAAGAATATCTGAGAAGAGGAGAACGAGAAGGGTAGTTGAAGACATACCGATGAAGTACGTTGATCCAGGCACGACCTGCTCATCACTCTCCCTCTTCGGGAATATCCACTTCTCAATTTTATCCTTCCAGTCCTTCCCACCTTCTTGGCTCACAAGCCCCATTCCTCCCACAGCCGACCAAAGCCAATCAATAACTACCGCCCCTGAAAGTCGAATCGCATCAACGGGATGAAACGGCTGGATACCAAACCGAATCTTCCTGTTACACGGAGCGTCTGGCTCCGTATCGGTAGGGATGACCCAGGAGAATTCAACGCAAGAACCGTCGCGTGTAAATTCAGAAAGGTGTTCTTGCGATGTGCCTTTAACGGTGGGACCGTTGAGGCCGCCGAGACGGGCCCACCAGAATACGAGGTGAGCTGTTTGCGCGTGAATGGGATACTTCGCCGTGTCGAGCATGGAGGCCAATGTTCGAGCTGCACGTTCCCAGTAGAATTTAGATTGCTCGGAGAGGACTGGTAGGGCCTGCAAATATTCCGTGAGTCAACTTCTTCTTTCGCGAAGAGGGTAGAAACAAACCTGAGTCAAGATCTCGTAGACTTGTAGCCTGTTGCCGTCCTCATTCACACTAATGTCTTCGCAGATTTGATGGCTTCCACCGAGCAGCTGTTTCGTTACACACAAGACAGTATCGACAACCCCCAACGAAGTCAACGGTGGCGAGAACTTCTGAATGATCGGTAACTGAGCTGAATAAACTTTCAGAAACGACAGATAGCGCGCTGGGGAGCGTCAACTCATAATCACCAAAGAAACGCCCGTCCGCGAATAAAGCTTTGTGGTCGATATAATGCGCAAGCATCGGAGGGATGTCGTTCTGAGGGAAAAAGATAGACTCTCCGTGACGCCCTTTTAAACATTGCTCATATATCGTACTTTTCTAAAGCGAGACAGACGTCTGTCGCCCAGACTTGTATGCTCTCGAGTCGGCGTTGGCAGTGGTGCTCGGCTCGTTCATGTCTTACCCCTGGTCTTAAGTTTAGTCTAATGTGCTGAAGCTAGCCATGGAGAATGAAGGCTAAAACGACGAACCTAGCCATCCATGTTTGCAGTCATGCATCCAAAACAGGCGAGAAAATTGGTACATGGATCTAGCCAATTGGTTGGCTATGTTCGTGGTCTTGTTTCCTTTTTCCATGGCTAGGTTCATGCGCTTTAGTCTATGTTTTACATAGTGCTATCCCACCATTTCTATCTTGATCGATTTGATTTTACTGACATCTAATGCATCACGCATGTGGCTCGGCGGTGAGTCTTGTCTTGTCAAGTAGAACATTCACAGAACATCTGGAAATTATTGCAAGTATGTCAGCCTGAGCATGTTCAATCGCGAACGTTGAGAGAGGAAATGAATATCCACCCTGGGGCCTGCATGATGTTTTCCAGAACTAAACATGCTAACGACGCCTATAGTGCAGTTCTGCCATTCAGCCAGTTAGCATCCTGCTGCCGGGGATTCAATGTCGGTGTTATTCATAGTCGACAGAAAGATCCAGACCTTTAGGAATACCTAGTGGATGAAAATGGTCCGTGTTCCATTCACCTCGAACGTCCATCCCTCGACACTGTGTTTTTATAAGAATCAATATGCTGAGCAAAGTTTCATACCAAACGGCGGGTCTGAGTCGTCTTGCTTACAGATGCAAACACATGAGTCGAACGAGGGTGGGCTGCACGGAAACGGAGTGGCGCAGACGTAGTGAACGATTCTGGCATTTTCACGACAACATTTCAAGACTGAAACGATGTTTGAAAATCCTGTCAACGACGGAACCGAAAGGGATATAAAAACCGCACATAAACTCGCCATCGTCTAAACAATCTGCTGTTTATCACCATCGAACCGAAATTTCACTCCGACCGACCATGCCCGACGCACCACTAACCGACATCGTCCTCGCATGCATCGCCTTCATCTACCTTGCCTACCACTATGCCCTCGACCGTGGCCACCGCACCCCTCAGCTTCGCGGCCCTCCAAGCAACAATCCCCTCTTCGGGCTCGTCCCCACAATGATGAGCGTCGATTCAGGGGACATCTGCGAAGAGTGGGCAGCGCGATATGGTTTGGTGTTCACCGTACCAGCTATACTGGGCTCGAAATGGTTGGTCATCGGTGATCCCAAGGCATTGGCGCATTTGATTGGGAAGGAGCCGTATGGATATGTGCGTCCGCCTGCGGCGAAGAGTTTTCAAGAGGAGTTGCTGGGCAAAGGGCTGTTTACGGCGGAGGGGGATGAGTATACCAGGTGGGTGGAGTGATGACTTTTGCGAATCAAAGTGGTGCAGTTCTGATGAGACTATTTGAACGAAGACAGAGAAAGACGCTAAACCAGGCATTTACCAGTAACGCCGTCAAAGACTTGATGCCAATATTTTTTGAGTCGGCGTACAAGGTGGGGTGCCTTTCTATCTTACTTTTCGCCGACAAAAAACACCGGTTTCAGACTAAGGCAGCCTGGGACACGATGATCGAGAATGAACCTGCCGAAACTAAGATAATTGAGGTACAACGGTGGTGAGTTGAATCATTTGAATCTCAGGATCCATGGCTAAATTGGATCGTGTAGGATGAACCATATATCGTGAGCCAATCTCCCCATGAACAAGAATCAGATCAAATCGCACTCACCCATCCTCATCCTCCAAAGGCTCGACACAATCGGCCTCGCAGGCTTCTCCCACCCCTTCAACACCCTTTCCGGGCAGACCACAGCCATTACCTCCGCCTTCGAATCCCTCGGCCGCACAACCTTCTTCGAAACTTGCATCGCTGTCCTCTCCGTAGCTGTGCCCCTGTTCAACAGAATCCCGACGAGACGGAGAAGGATGATGAACCAGCTGACGGAGACGATGCAGCAGCTGGGGGAGGAGTTTCTTGGAAATGCGAGGAGGATGAGTAGGGAGGCGTTGAGTGCGGATAAGAGTGTGATTGGATTATTGGGTGCGTGGGTTTGGGATTTGAACTTAAAAGTGCTCTGAGACTGATTCGATGTTGGATACAGCGAAATCGGCGAATGCTGAAAAGATGAAGGCGGATGAGGTTACTTCGCAGGTGAGACAGATCATAAAACGACACACCCGGTTAATGCCTCGAGTTCTCCAGATTAATCTCCTCCTCCTTGCCGGATACGAGTCGACTGCAAGTAAGTATACTCCTCGCTCCAAGTATTTAGCTAATGAGTAGCAAAAGTGAGCTTGACGGTAAGTCTTTGTCGGTTGCAACGCATCGTTTCACACACACCGAAATCACCCAGTGGTCCCTCATCGAGCTCGCCCGCAATCCCGCCATTCAGACTCGTCTACGAGAAGAGCTTCTGAAGCTCAGCCGTGATCCGACGTGGGAGGAGCTCAATAACCAAGAAACATACCTCGATGCTTTTGCATCCGAAATACTGCGTCTTCATCCGCCGCTCGGGGATCTGTATCGTATGGTGAGCGCCCATGAACGAATCACTCACACGATAACATACCTGTGTTCCAGGCCGCTCAAGATGACGTCCTCCCACTCAGCCAACCCACCCGTGACGCTAATGGTAAAGTGCTGAATTCGGTGTTCGTGAAGCGAGGTACGACGGTTGTGCTGGCGGTGCAGTGTATCAACAGTGCGGAGGCATATTGGGGGAGAGACTCCAAGAAATTCATGCCAGAGCGGTGGCTCGTTGGTACGACAACTGGGGGAGGAATGAACTTGAAGGGCGTCAGAGAACGAAAGCTGGGAGCGCAGGACATCAAGGGGTACCGACATCTTCTCTCGTTTTCCGATGGGGCGAGGATATGTCCTGGAAAGGTGGGTTCGTTGTCAATGAAGGGGCCAGAAGTGAAGATCGTTCATACGCACCTAGACGTTCGCCGTGATGGAGCTCAAGATAGCACTATCCGTCCTCGTCCGTTACTTCACATTCGAGTTTCCGAAGGGTCCGGATACCACGATTGGGAGGGAGAGAAATATTCTGCTGAGACCGAAAGTCGTTGGGGAGGAAGGGTATGATGTACCGCTGCGAGTGGGGCAGTACATGACAAGCAATTGAGACTCCCTGCGGTTGCTCACTTACCCTCAACTGGAGCCCGGACCACCCACCGTCAGTGACCGCAAATGTGGTGGAAGGAGGGTTACCATGGCATTAATGGTTGCCATCAGCGATTGATCACGGATCACTCGGCCCGGGCTGAGTCGATTCAGATTATTTAGTTTGCAAGATTGTTTGCGTGTTCCTGTACAGGCCCAACTCTCGAGTAAGATTCTTCTTTTTCTTCTTTGGTCATGAATACTCTGTCTTTTGCTCCATGGATTTCAATACCCCAAAATTCTGAATTCGTCGAGTTTTGAACGGTCATTGGAATGCGATTTGCATTAATGCATTTGTACAACTGTTGTCTGCTGCTCAAGACCGGTTCAGTAGCTGGATTTTTTTTTTTTTGCTTTATGTTCTCATTACCGAGGCTACCTCTTGCTCAAAGTCAGGGTGTGGACTCACGTTCGACTTCCACTTCCATGTGTATTCTCGGGATGCAAAAGTACAACCAATAAGGAGCAAGTCTGAGAGTCAATAGGCCGTCTATGCAGGCTTCAGTAGAGTATCTCTCGTTGACATTTTCTCCGCCTGTTCTCGCGCTGACCAAACCTTCCAAGAATTTTCACTCTTTGCCTTAGTGGGGGCATCATTGATCAGTGATGCATCAGCCGCCATCGTGTTCCGCGTGGCAGTGTTCCTCTCTTGTCCCAAACTTCCATATCTGCCTTGAGTCTCCCGCTTGCTTGACACAGCAGAACAAATGTCTGCAACGTTACCATTTGGCGCGATATATCTATCGACACTCCTCTGTCTTTCGTCCGGATTTGACCATCTAGATCTACTAAGTACTTAGTCAGCTTGGTTCTTTTTGAACTTCTGTTCGATTCTCTTTTGGCTCTGGTGTGATGCACTCCGAAGAAACTTCCACGAAGGCTCTGTTTAGTATCAATGATGACTACATCCCCATGCCTTTCCGCATGTGTTCGTCTTGGGTTCGATTCCCGAGGAGCCTTTGTTGGTGGACGGTGCGTTTAAATGTTTTTGTGTATCTTTTCGATGGTTGTATCAGGTAACTGCCGCTCTAGATGCTCCCCCAAAATTATCCGTAAGAACGCATGCGAGAACGCTAAAATTCCCGACGATAACTTCACAGCGAATATTGAAACTCTCTCCATTTGAAGACAAGCGTTTTTCAGAGTCTGTCAGTCGTTGCCGCATGCCCTTTATCCCATAATCGCCACGCCGACTGACTGTAACCCTTCTCACCTTTTTTCACAAAAAATTATATCTTCAAATTCACCTCGCGGATACCCACCATTCTGGAGTTTAATCACTGATCTACCAGATTAGATAACTCGGCCCACGTTCGGTGAGATAACTCGGCGCAACACGCTTATCAACCGAACTTCAGATTTAGCGACCCTTAGATGATTGATGATTTTTCTAGTCCGTTTCTTGTCGGTTCGATTGCAAACAGATTTCTATTCGCTGAGTACGCAGCGAGACTCGGAAAGTCGGCTCAGTAAATCGATGACCCATCGTATATAAATATTCTTGTTGGGGAGGAGTCCCTGCCAAAGAAAACATCATGTCCTCCGCGATCGCAACCCGTAGAATAGGAAACTCGACCTTCCCCGCCATCGGCTTCGGCATCATGGGAATCTCAACGTGGTATGGCAAAGTCGATTCAGACCAGGAACGGCTCAAAGTAAGGATGCTTCAAGCTCCACCTCGCCGCACCAAATACTCACCCCAAACCCTCTTGATTGATTGATGTAGGTCCTCGACGCCGCCTACGCCGCCGGCTGCACCTTCTGGGATACCTCCGATGTATACGGCGACTCGGAGGACCTCATTGGCCAGTGGTTCAAACGGACCGGCAAACGCTCGGAGATCTTCTTGTGCACGAAGTTCGGGCTGAAGCTCCCTGACTTTGCCGCCGATGGGAGTCCGGAGTATGTGAAAGAGGCGGTGGAAAATAATCTAAGGAGGCTTGGGGTGGATTATATTGATTTGTATTATCTTCATGTCAGTTCTCCTTGCTTCGTTTTAAATTCAATATTGACTCACGGTACTTCAGCGTACGAATCCTGATACTCCGATCGAGGTACGCAGTCGAATTTGCATCAGCGCCTCATCAGCTTGACTCTGTCATTGCCTCCGTCATTCTACAGCATACCATCGGCGCCATGGCCAAGCTCGTCAACGCCGGAAAAGTCAAACACATCGGCCTCTCAGAAGTCTCCGCTACGACGCTCCGGCGCGCCCACGCCGTGCACCCCATCGCTGCAATCCAAATGGAATACTCACCCTTCTCCCTCGAAATCGAAGATCCCAATCTCGCGGGTGGAGCGCTCAAGACCGCACGCGAGCTAGGTGTGAAGATCGTTGCGTATTCGCCGCTTGGACGGGGTGTGTTGACTGGGCAATACGTGCGTTTAATACTTGGCTTGAGTGGTGAATGCACGGTATGTACATACTTACTTTCGATGATAGAGATCCCCGGACGACTTTGAAGAGGGCGATTTGAGGAAGATTTTCCCTCGGTGCGTCCTCCGTGAATTGACCTGATTTATTTATTGATTTAGACGCACTGTCAGCTTCTCGGCGGAAAACTTCCCGAAAATCCTCCATCTCTGCGACGAGCTCAAGGCGATAGGGGCAAAATACACGATCGATAATAACTCAGCCACGGCGGGGCAAGTGACACTTGCGTGGTTGCTCGCCCAGGGCGAAGATGTCGTGCGTGTATTTCTTCCGCATCCTTCCATTCGGAATATTGCTGCTTGGATTTTTGTTATCTCTGGTGTTTGAATTCTCAATCTTACCTCGAATTCAGCTTCCCATCCCCGGAACCAAACGAGTGCACTACCTCCTCGAAAATTTCGCTGCCGCGCGCCTTCAACTTTCTTCCGTCGATGTGCAGACTATCCGCGATTTGACCACGCATGCGTTGCCAGGAAATCGGTACCCTGATATCATGATGCACAATTTGTTCCAGGATACAGCGGAGTTGAGTTGAGGTACGGGGAGCCTGATGGATGTCGCTGTATACCGTTATGCCGCCGCCGTCGCATGCGCCGTTTGGATTAGACAGACAATTGGTTGGTTACATTGTCGCGTTATGAAGAGAAGCCTTTTGAACCAGATTTTGGGAAAACGAGGGATTCTCGAGCCATAAGTATTTTGCGATGATGGTGGTGGGAGGGGAAGCCTGGAGTAAGCCGACGGATCAATTATAGGGCATTTCCCATTGATTTCCCAGGATCACGGAACCTGGGACGTGTCATTTCCTGCAAATTTCCTGCCTTGTTTCTCACCTTCAATGTTCATCTTGTTCTCTCGCTTGTTTCCGACTCGCTCCGATTCTCTGTACCGGAAACTGTGGTCACGGTGGCGATGGCTAGCTAACTGAACTCTACTTGTGGCCTTTGGTCGCTCTGCGGCCTTTGCCGCCGGTGGGTCGCGTCTTTTAACTTCGAGCATGTCAAGCTTAAAAGTCACTTGGTCCGTGCGCAGTGCTCTACTCTAAAATTGTCGCAAGGCGCCTAGATCATTCAAGATAGCCCCACTCTCATTCCTTCCCCCACGAAATCGATATTGCTTCTACAGGGTACTGGTATGCCTCCTGTATTCAGTGAGTCCTTTCCCTCCGCATCAAACCGATGAATCTCCTGAAATTGACGATACGATAGTTTACTACCAGGTTTACGACGACGACAAGAAGGAGCTGTTATCGATCAAGCTGCCAGTCGTCAGAAACAATTCCAACATCGGACGAGTCGATGTCACACGGATTGCAGCTCCTCACACTATCGGAGCCCTGGCAGAGCGTATCTGCAAACAAGAAAACCGACCCTGGGGAATAGACTGGGATAACGACAATGCATATGGAGGAATGCTGCTAAAAACTTGGAATAGCTCTACCGCGTATGATTTGAAAGACGAAGTGAATCTGTTTATTCCTGGTCGTCCGGGAGCTACACCTCAAGAACCCGTCCTCCTGAAACTCTGGTATGAAGGTGAGTGTGTGTACAGGCCAGTCCTGATTTCTGGCTGAGGAATTCTGGGCAGAATTGCCGGCTTTGCTTCACTATGACGGATTCGATGAACCAGAGAAACGAAGCGTCACTTCGCATCGGACTCCCGTATTCGGTATGTGCAGCTCGGCTTTCCGAGACCTTTGATTCTTCCGACTCAAATTGTTTTTGAAGTCTACTATAAACTCTATGATGATACTCAGAAAGCGTTGATAGCGGTCAAGGAGCCAGTCGTTGCAGCCAATCCCAACATCGGGCGAGTTGACGTCTGTCAAATCCCCGCTCCATACATAGTCAGCGCTTTAGCGGAGCGTATATGCAAACAAGAGAACCGAGAGTTTGGATTAGACTGGGATAACGACGCCGCATATGGCGCAATGCTGCTCAAGACATGGAACAGTCCGACCGCCTACGGATTGGAGGATGAACTTGACCTTCTTGGCAGTAGTCGTCCGGGATCCACAACGGAAGAACCAATTCTGTTGAAAATTTGGGTGGAAGGTATGCGATTTTGAAGCAATTCGATGAACGTCGGGTTCACCGAGTTGTCCAGATTTGGGGGCGGTGTTGGAGCTTCGTGGCCACGGCACAGTCAGACCACGAAACGTTTCGTCTCACTTGAGTTCTGCCTAAGCAAGGGCAACGTTCAGGGGACAAGACAAGAGCACTGAAACTACACTTGAATTGGATCATCGGAACATTGCAATGCATAGTTCAATCGAAAAATGGACGTAAATTGTATAAAATTCCATCCGCTTTCATTCACTGTGGCGCGTTACCCATTAGAAGCCTCCGGTCAATCTTCACACAGAAACAGAAGTACTAAACGCCCGGTCGGTATAACCCCTGGGTCCGTTCTCCCCAGCAAGGAAGAACGTTGCGCGGTCATACTTGACTAGCGCGATATCTTTCTCCAGGCGGGTCGGTAAATCTGGCTGTACATCCCAACCGAAAATGAGTACGAGTGCCAAATGAAGAGAGAGAGCGACTGACATTGCTCGTATAAAACCGCCCAAACGCAACCAGATCCCCCTTCTCTCCCGCCTCAATCGCGCCTTCCCGCGTGAATCCACCAGCTCTAATCAGCGGGCGTCCACCCCAAGCCTCGCGGAAGACATCATTGCTTTGGATATGTGCGGGGTCTCGGGAATCATCTGTGGTGGGCCCGTTGATACGCGGCTCGACGAGGTGAAGGTATGCCAGGGACGGATGGCGTTTTGCGAGCTCGGAGATCACGTATGAGAAGGTGGGAATCGGGTCTTTCATGAGCATTTCTGAAAGAGATTTGGGTTGATCAGCCCTAGTGGAAACAATGGAACGGTTACGAAAACGCACCCTGGAATGGGCTCCACGGACTGAACCGAATAGCAGTCTTCTCTGCGCCGATAGCATTTGCCACCGCGTCAATAACCTCAAGCGCAAACCGTGCGCGGTTCTCTACACTTCCTCCGTATGCATCAGTGCGCTTGTTGGACATGTCCTGCAGGAATTGGTCAGGTAGATAGCCGTTCGCGCCTAAGAGAGAATTATCGTGAGTTTTCAACAGCGGTCGAAGACCCCGAGCGTGAAAATTCACTCACCGTGGACCTCGACCCCATCAAACCCTGCTTCAATCGCATTCTTCGCAGCTTGAGCGTACAAACCGACGTACTCCTTGATCTCTGCCACAGTCATCTCGCGCAGCGGACCAGTGTGCCCAGGAAGCGGAATGTTCGATGGCGCGACGTGTGGCAGCGATGGGTCCTCTGAACAAAGTTGCTCATGATCGGCGGCGCGCCCGAGGGCCCAGAGTTGCAACAAGATGAAAGAGCCTTTTGCGTGAACTGCATTGGTTATCTAGAAACTCGCGATTCAGTGACAAGATCCATAGAATGCGCGGTAGAAGCCACCTCTTTCCATGCCTTGATCTGCCCCTCGCTCCAAATCCCGGGCACATGTGCGTATCCGGCGGCGCGATGAGCGATGAATGTCGCCTCCGTAATCAGAAGGGACCCGGGGCGACTCGCTCGTTGAGCGTAGTGCTCCGCGACCAGGGGCATGAAGGGAATATGCTCCTTGTCGGCTTTGTACCGTGTCATAGGCGCGAGAACAACTCGGTGTTGGAGGGGCAAAGAGCCAACGGTGATGGGCTCGAACAGTTTCGGCATGTTGCGAGGACCTGAACGTCAGAAACTCAAGTATGGCTTTGGGAACGAAGTTGGAAGCGTCGAGTGGGGTGTTGTAGAACTTTTGAGAGCAAGATTCAAAGGTTCTTATAATTGGCCATCGTGGTAGCTGAATAACCGTTTTAAGATGGTTGTAAGACGAAGTTGAACGCTGACCAACAATTTCGGACGAATTTAGTCGAAGACTTTCGGCCGAATCAGAATGGCCATACATGACTAAGTCCCACATCTGCGATGATTCAGTTTAGTAAAAGCAGATGTGAAAGTGGACGAGACCTACTCAGCCTAACGCCAAGAAAATCGCTATATTTGTCAGGGAATTTCTTGATCACCAACCCCCCGTAACATAGAAAGGTCAATAAACTTGAGAATTGAGTTCGAACGCGCAAAAATTCAGCTGAACGTCGCATCAGCTGCAGATACCTGCAGGCACCGCAGGCGGAGTGAAGAAAACCAACTTCTATCTAGTGTAAATCCTCTAGAACGACACACAGCGCAAAACAGTAAACTTGAACAAAACCACGCCCACTCAACTAATTCCTCACGCCCTCAGTCCCAGTCGCAAAGGGCTGATCCGTATACCCCCTCGGCCCATTCTCCCCCGCGAGATAAAACGTCGAACGATCGTACGTATTGAGCGGAATGTCTTTTTCTAGGCGGGTGGGAAGGTCGGGCTAGAAAGCAAAGTTCAACGAGGCGATTTGGCGAGCAAGAAAAAGCGGGGGAAAGGAGGGAAGAACGAAAGAAAGAAAGGGACTCACATTACTAATATAAAACCTCCCAAACGCAACCAAATCCTTCTCCCCCTTCTCCCCCGCGTTAATCGCTCCCTCCCTCGTAAACCCACCCGCCCTCACCAACGGGCGCTGACCCCAAATCTCCCTGAAGACGGCGTTCGTCTGCGTATGCCCCGGGTCGAGCGAGTCGTCTGAGGTGTTGCCGTTTATGCGCGGCTCGACGAGGTGCAGGTATGCGAGGTTGGGGTGCCGCGTTGCGAGTTGTTGGATGATGTGGGTGAATGTTGGGAGCGGGTCGGACATGCCCATTTCTGAAAGATTTTCGTTGAGTAGGTTGTTTAGTATTCGTTCGGAGACGCACCTTGGAAGGGACTCCACGGGCTGAATCGAATGGCAGTTTTCTCTTCGCCGATAGCAGCCACGACGGCGTCGACGATCTCAAGGGAGAACCGGGTACGGTTCTCCACGCTTCCTCCATACTCATCTGTCCGCTTATTCGAGACGTCCTGCAAAAATTGGTCCGGCAAATAGCCGTTCGCGCCTAACCAGAAAATATCTCAATCAGGTTTCCGCGGCAAGCAAAAAAATCGTTTGACAACGCACTGTGTACCTCCACCCCATCGAACCCCGCCTCAACAGCATTCTTCGCCGCCTGCGCATACAATCCCACATACTCCTTGATTTCCTGCACCGTCAGCCCACGGGGCGCACCCGAGTGTCCCGAGAGCGGGACGTCCGATGCGGATACGTAGGGCAGGGACGGATCTTCCGAGATAAGCTGCTCGTGGTTGGCGGCGCGTCCCAGAGCCCAGAGTTGCATGAATATGAAGGAGCCTTTGGCGTGTACCGCGGCCGTTACCTGAAATTGTCATTAGCATCAATGTTGGAAGGATTCGCACAGAGCGTGAAAGAAAAACGCACCTCCTTCCAGGCAGCAATCTGATCCTGAGTCCAAATCCCGGGGATGTGCGCATACCCGCCTGCGCGCTGAGCGATGAAGGTCGCTTCTGTGATTAGGAGTGTCCCGGGGCGGCTGGCGCGCTGGCTGTAGTACTCCGCGACGAGAGGGATGAAGGGGACGTGTGCGGCGTTGGCTCTGAAACGGGTGAGCGGAGCGAGGACCACGCGGTGCTGGAGGGGAAGGGTCCCGACGGTGATGGGTTGGAAGAGTTTCGGTGTAGACGACATTTAGTTTGGGTAGTCAAGGGTCGAGGGACGAACGAGAGGGTTTGGGAACATTAATTGCGAAAAGGTCGAGGTTTTTATTGTGTGGCATAGAGGTGGGTGCTGAGTAACTGAATCCAGATTTTAGATGTCGCTGAGTAACGAATCGGTGAGAAGGAAGGATGATTACAATAACCGGTCACTTACCATTCCCGGAAGTCCTATTCAATGGAACCGGCATGAAGAATGACCGGAAGGTCGAGACTTTGGTTACATGTTGAAAGCAAGAGCATTGATATTCAGACCACCGGTTCGCCGCCAGAGAGCTCACAAACCAAGATGTCGTCACGGTGATGGAAAAAGACAAGGTAAGTAAAAGACCGAGGTCAATTTCACACCATCACGTTTGATCAACCATCTTCGGCGAACTCCGAATCGGCTTGCTTCCTACGTCCACCTGCGTCACACAGGCGGTTCTTCCGGTGAGTCCATTGAGTTTCTCCGAAAGTGAATTCAAGTTCACCCGTATTGTTAGCGTTCAAAATGCCTAGTCTACCTGGAGAACTTGTAGACTCCATCATCGACTTCACCCACGCCCTCACAGGCGCATCGTCATCCTCGCTCGCCACCTACGCCCTCGTCAGCAAACAATGGCTCCCCCGAAGCCGATACTACTACTTCTCCTCCATCAGACTCACACGAACTCGAAGCCTCGACACGATCAAAACATTTCTTACCCTCCTCGCCTCTCCACACGTCACATTCCTCTCAAGCGTCAAAGAAACTGAAATCTACCACCGATCTTCCTACGGCACACCCGTCCTCACCGCCGGCGACATCCTCGTGCTCATCCAGAAACACGGCATCCGCGTCCAACGTCTCTCGCTCGACTGCCACTTCCTGCAACTCGGGTTAGATGGCACCCCGCGGGCTGACTTCAACTCCATATCGGAGCTGAGGGTGCATTTATACGGCGACGTCTCGCTGGGAAAGCTTTTCCGCATCATCTCACTGGCGTTCCCATCGCTGGAATCGCTGGTGGTTCACGCTCTGCATACGGGCGGGGAACGCGGATCGGTGGAGTTTCCTGCGCCGGGGAAGAATTTGCTTACGCTGGATCTCCCTGCGAATTTGCAGAGGCTGGAGATCGGTCCTGCTGTTGTGCTGCAGACTTTGAGGGAACATAAGCTCGCGCCGTGGCTACAAGAATTGATTGATCGCTCGAATCTCTGACGAGAAGGGATGACACGGGTCTCAGGCAGGTCTGTTCGCGTTATTTGATTCAGTTTGTACCCATGCACTTACAGGAAAGTAGAGTTTGGTCTTGGTTTCATTGTTACTGTACTTAGTAAGTACAGTAAAGTAGTACTACTACTTACCACCAGGTCTTATTTTTTTGCTCCCTAAATTTAGCCCTTCCCGTCGTGTTGTCAACTTGTTCAACCGTGACGGGAATACCGCAGTATCTTGACAATGCTGCGATCTTGCTACCATATGTAAAATGCGAATATATTCCCTTCCTTGAAACATCTAGTAAGGATCGTACTTAGTCATGGTAACTCTCACTGGAGCTCAAAGTGATGAGAGGGAACTCATGCCAAGTCTGAAGTGGAATAGGAAGCTTCAGCAATGCATGTTGTATTTTATTTCGCCTCTTAAATCTATTCATTTCATCGGACGCGACGCGCAAGGTCACAGCACGTGTCCAAGCAGCCTCGTGATGTCACTGATCTGATCGCAATCAACACGCCTGTTCCTCTCGACCACGATGGACAAACGATACGGCGACGAAGGCAAGTACGGAATCGGCGGTGGCGGGCTCGTGTCGGCGGAATCTCAACGCAAGTAAGTTCATAACATACTTATACCCCATCAATTTCCTGGCTGACCGAGTCGAAAAGTCTGGAAATCGCAGAAGATCTATGCCGACAAGGCAAACCCACCGACGCCGTTCCCTACCTCACTCTCGCAATGAAAGACCGCAACAACTTCGACGCGGAGATTCAGATGGCGTATCTCTCCCCCGAGCTGTCGTTCTCCGTCGAGGTGCTCGAGTCTGCGGAAAAACGAGGTCCGTAGATTTTCATGATGGTCCGCTGTTTAAATTGCGATCATATCTGGGAAACAGCACGAATGCTCCTGAAAACGCGTCTCGGCTCAAACTGCTTCGACGACTCCGGACCCTGCGTCGGCAAATTCTTCGATTCGACGCTCCTCATTACACGTCCATACATGCGCATCCTCCAAGCATTGGTGCGATTCTACTTCTCCACGCAGAAATACGACAAGGGAGCGTAAGTTTGTCTGCATTTAATCTCCAGTATAATCCCAGAAACGTCGATATCCCTAACGAAAGAGCATTTTCCTGTAGACGCACCGCCATCGAAATCCTCCGCCTCTCCCCGCGCGACCCCCTCAACCAACGCTGGTGGCTCGCGCCCCTCCTCATCCGCACCAACCGCCCCGCCGACGCGCTCTTCTTCTGCCAACAATGGATTCACTTTCGATACACCAGCAACAACACGAATAGCGGTACCCCGCCTCCCGACCGAGGCGGCACAGCGTTCCGCCCTCCCAATGGCAACGGACCTCTCAGCCCGGAGATGTACGACGCAGGCAAAGCGGAATGCGCGATGGTGCTGTCACCCGCTTACGATTGCTTAAGATTTTACCATAAAAATGCGCGCGTTGCTTAAGCTGCTCAAGTCAGCTTGAGCCCGCCCAGAGTGCAAGTATATTCAGTACATATATTCTACCTGATATTAAGACTGTACCAGCTTAAGCTGCCTGCCGCTTCAGCTTCTTAAACACTCCGAGTGTTCCTCTCAATGTATCCAGCGCAGCTCTTAGCGCTGACTTAGGCCGCTGAAACTAGCTTGAGCCGCTTGAGCAAAGAGCCGCTCAAGCTAGCTCAAGCATGAGGATCAGCTTAAGCGAAAGCAAGACAAAGTCATCGATTTTGACGCACCGTGATAGAAGAGCTAGCCATCGCAGTCATGACAAGGGTTCATAAATAGTAGGACTTCGAAAATCCACTCGTTATAATTCAGTGCTTGAAGTATGCCGCCTCAACGGAAGCGGTGTTTGCGTCCAGATTCCAGGTTTGAAACTTTGAATGAGTTTCCAGGTGAGGCAGCTTTGGTCAGGGTAAACTGTCGTCGTGTCGTCGGAGTCGGAGTGGGAGGCAGGTAAGTACTACATTAGTAGTCAAGGAACGAACGGCGGTGGTTTGTCGTTTCGTTTGACTTGGGTGCAGTGGGTGAGAACGAGACCATCGTGGTGTGTGGCAAAATGTGCTAGTCACGCGTGACAAGGCACCTTTGTTTACGTTGGTTGCTTTGTTCCGTTTCGAGCTCGATCATGATGTGGCCACCGTGACACAGCGTCACAGTCGTCTCTCTCTTTCTCCCCACTTGCTCGACAGTGGACACCATGATCAACTCGTTCTGGTAACCCCTCGACCGGCTTGTTCTCACAATGCTCAACAATATACTGTCTACCGTCTATGCCTTTAGCTTATCTGTCGATCAAGACGACCGTGAAGCGCTTCGAATCACTTTGGAATCACTCGTCCGAATCGTACTTGGAGTCGCCGCCCAGTGGCAAGATCGATAAAACGCCGACTTGCGGAATTCGTCCCCTCCATGGCTCACTGTATGCTCCTGCGGATACACCGGCAAAGCACCACTCTACCCCCTCTCTCACTATAACTCTTACGATTCGTTTTAACCTGTGGCGAAGGTTCTATTATGGAGATGAATCTGGGAACTGAGTTTGCATTCAATTTTTTCCGCTCTGATACTGCTAAGTATTAGTGCACAGCCGGCTTACTGCTAATTGCGGAACATAGGGCGGGATCACTTTTTTTTCCAAAAAAGGTCACTTTTTGATGCTTTTTCGTATATCGCCTGTATCTCGCTCAATTGTGCTCCGTTTCCCTTCGGAATAGTCTCAAACTCTTCACATTCAATAAGTCAGCTGCCTATGGCTTAAGCCGCCGGTGGATCTGTTTCGTGGTGAGTTGCTTTCTATTGCTTAAACCGGCTTAAGCGCTGATAGCTTAAGCCGTCTCAAGCTGGCTTAATCTATATTCTTAACAGCACCCAGGAAATGTTGATTAAGTAGTATATGAAGCACTGTAGGCTGGCTTAAGCCGCTTAAGAAATGTGCACATTTTTATGTAAAAATCTTAAGCAATCGTGAGCGGGTTTTATGATGGTGCACAATGCTGCGTTGGCGGCGTTCCATCTGTGGGGAGGCGAGAGCGCGTCGGCGCAGCAGCTCCTTGGGCTTGCGGCGCGTTCGAATCCGGCGATTTTTGCGAGGGTTTTGGGGAGGAGGGCGCAGCCATGTACGTTGATTTACATAATTCAATCTCTCGCTCCCTTGCCATCTTGCTGAATGACTTCTTTTTTCTTACCGAAATTGAAATGTAATTCACAGCAGAAGGCAAATTCGTCGCACACACAACCTACAACGGCGCCGAAGAAGCACACGACTATCTCTGGATCGCGCAAGATCTCTGGATGGTGCCGGAGGTCTGGGATTGGGTGAACGCGTCCCCCGATGTGACGTCCGTGATTTTGAAGTGCTGCAGCAAGCCGGAATGCGAATCGCAGGAGAAGAGTGCGACGGAATTTAAGAGGTGTGCGGCGTGTCAGCAGGTAAAGTTTATAAATTTATTAATTTTCGTATCTTTCTCTTGTCGCGCTGTCTTGGCTGAAATCGCTGTAGGTCGTATATTGCGGCCAAAGCTGTCAAAAAGCGGATTGGAGGAGACATAAATCTGGTACGTTTGCGAGCTTATTTCATTTCTTCGAATCCTTCCTGGCATTTCCGATTCTCGTCATGATCTGACGTTTTCGAGTCTTGTAGACTGCGCGAAGCAAGTAGAAAGGAAAAAGATTCTCAAAGATGTATGGAAGCGTAAGCCGACTTCTGCTCAAGTGTTTGTGCAAGACGGGGGAGCGGTTCGGTTGGTGTCTTAGTCGCCCAAGGAAGCTGGCGAGAGTTTCTTTGCAGATGCGAACAGTACAGTGGCTCTTTAGGCCCAGCGACGCAGAACATGCTTAGCAACCAATTCAATCAAAACAGAGATCAGAAATATATGTACAGTAGCAGTCCGTGCGGAATTCTTTCATACTAGCCGCTAATAACTAGCTTCCAGTCGTCTGAGGATGTATTCTTTCGCCTGTTTCAAATTATTATCAGTCCTGCATGAATGACACTTCAAATTAAGTCTCACCGAAATCGGCTCGTATTTCTTCGGCCGTCCCGCGCCTTCGTCCCAGGTGCCGGGAATACAATCCACCACCGTGCTGAAATCCTGCAACATCATGATATATTAGCCCGTGTACGCATTGATCGAACTATGATATTCGGAGAACGTACGGCGGAGCAAAACTAATAGGATTGATTCATTTATTCACAGCGAGAAACGCGAGTAAGGGTTGCTTACGTATGGAATAGAATATCGTTCCGGGGTCATTCCAGATGTAGTTTGCGGCGGGGCACGTACACGGTGGATGGTGCTCTTTATCGTGTCATTTGACCCTGGAAACAAATATTAAATTTAAGTTCGGGAAAACAGACAGTTGACGTTGAAAGAACGCACAGCGCATCATGAAGTCGCCGGCATTAACGAGAAGAGCACCGGATACCGGGGTGACAGACTTCAAATTCAGATCCATCAGCAACACCAGCATGAAATATTCCAAAGTTGAAACAGACTGACTCACCCGAAACGCCCCAGGCACATTAGGATCTTCAATCTCGAGGCCGCCGACATCGTCCTGAAGCAACAAAGTGATCGAACCGAAGTCCGAGTGTGCGCCGATGCGAGCGATTGAGTTTTGTTGCAAGGCATCGACAGGTACGCTATCCCAAGTATTTCGTCAGCACGTTGTACGAGGATCGAAGATACTTAGTGCTCAATGATTAATGACCTCGGATAATGAAGCAGCCGAAGCTGATTATCCGGTGCGGTGTGGCACTGAGTAAAATATTCTTCGTCGAGGCCAAAGCCAAGCGCAAGAGCACGTAGGATGTTGAGTTCAATTTTGTGGCAAAGCTGATGGACCCGAATGAAGTAATAAACCAAACACGCAAGGAAGCTCACCCAAAAGAAGTCAAGACACGTTTCTTTGAACCCGACAAGCGTGCCCTCTGGCAGCCAAATGTTGGGCATCAGCTCATCTTCCTCGCGTCCGCACTCGAAGCTCTCCTTGGCGTCGGGAGCTTGGGCACGCTGTTCGGCGAGTGAATCGGAATCATACACATGTTGGGTGACTTTTTCTTGACCCTGGGCCGAGAAACCTGCAACTCGAACATAAGTGCGTCGGCTTGAGAATTTTGAAGCTTTGTACCGCGATGATGCGTCCCAGAGGGCGGATGCGGAGCGAGATTCTTGGTTTCTAACGGAAGTGCGAAGAACTTTCTCGACTACTCTCGTGAATCGCGAAAGCCCAAGGGGGATATGATACGGAGCTGACCATTTCGAACATCTCGGTGACTTTTTCTTGAGGTATACCGTGGTTGATCAAGTAGACAAAGCCGATGTCTTTGAAGGACTTGAGCATTTTCCCCGCCACAGCATGCTTGGTGGATTCATCGAAGAAGGCAGCGAAATCGATTACGGGTATGAGGCTCGCGTTGCAGCTGCGTTCGAGAGACATGTCGTTCTGAGCACTGAGGGATCCTGCGATGCGGAGGAAGCGAGGGAAGAGAGGCGAACAAGCAAGGGCAAACTTCTGGAAGTTGCCGAAATGCCCGGGCCCTTCCCACAGCTCGCGGGACAGGCCCGACTTTTTTCTAGCAGTCTCGGGGGGAATCGAATAAAACATTTCAAATGTGAACATGGATATGAAGCACCCCTACCTCAAAATATCTCAACAACGCCTTTCGACGACCTTAAAAGCCTCTCCACCTCCTTCCTAAACACCTCAATCGACCACCCAATCCCCGCCTCACGTCCTGCACTCGCAATCCCTCTCACCCCATCATACAGCCTCGAGTCGCTCGACCTCAGAGGGAACATATACGTCGCCGTCTTCCCCGGCTTCGCACTAACCATAAGCATAAAAAGCTGCATCCTCCCTTTACTCCTCTTCGCCCTCAACGCAAAGTCGCGGAAATGCTCCAGCGAGAGCGCGTCGTCGCTCACAGCCTGGTCCACGGTATTGATCACTAGGGAGGGCGGCATCTTGGTAAAATCAATCACCGTGAGGATATCGGTGTCTTGAATCGAAGAGGGTGAGTACCAGTGGCGCAGAAAACCGACTTGTGCGAGGAGGATTTTGGATTTCTGAGATTCGTACCATTCCTGCAGGATGAGACGGAGGAATGTCATTCCGCGTTTTGGTAAGGGGAATCCGTCGCCTGAGTGAAGCTCGTTAGTCGGGGGGGGGGGCGAACTGATCGAGGATGCTGACGTACGGAGGCGAAGAATGCATTGAACCTGGCATGAGCGTCGATGGCCCCCGTGTTGCCAGTGTTGCTTCTGGCAGCCCTCTGAGCAGTAGTATGATTCTTCGCAGCCGGCACATCGTTTAAACTGAGTTTTCGGGGCAATTTTTCCGCACTGCATCCAACCGAGGTAAAAAAATAATAATCAAGTTGAATCAACAGATTTACTTACCACGGAATTATCGCAAGCCGTGAAGGTAACGTGTTCGGGGGAACGATATCGCCGATAGGATTCGACACGCACAGACCAGACAGCGACGAGAGCCCTGAAGTCTTCCCATACACAAGACTTCTGGAACCGCTCACTGGCGACGAGGGATTTCACTTCCGCGTCCAAAAACGGTGGTATGAGCGCCTTCAAAACGGCGTAGTGAACTGTGAAAGGGAGAAGGAGGTCTTTGAACGTCGATCCCACAAACTCGATCGCGCCCATTGCTTGAGCCTGCTCATTGCAAGCGTACGCGATCATGCCAAGCATCAGTCCCGCATCCAGAGCCTTCACCGTATTGTCATGGCCGGAGCCGATGTCCAGTGATATACGAAGGAGCCGTGCGCATGTGTCCTGGGCATATACGACCTCGTTCACGGTCGAGTTCCGCATAGCGCACAAGACGCGTGTCAGGCCGATAACGACCGCGTTGGGAGGACCGGAATGCAGGACCCGGAAGTGTTTATCATCCACTTTCATGACGAGACCAAGGACGATGCCGAGGAATCTCACCGCAGAGACGTCTTGAGTACCTGCGAGGAAACATTCCATATGGGTGTGGAGAATGCGAGAGAATTCGACGTTGCCACCGATAGCGTCCAGGAAGTGGGTCGAGTACTCCGGCAGCCAGTCCATTGTTTCGGGAAGGAGAACGTCCCCGAACGAGAGAAACACAGCGTCGAGCATAAAAATCGAAGGCTCTTCGTCCCGGCGAAGTAGAGTGATTTCTAGGTTTTCGACAAGGATCGCCCAGGTCCGCGCGAGAACTGCGATGCGCAGAGCAGGCGTACGGTGTATCTGCTTGTCCACCATGATTCTGTGGAACAGGGTTACGAAATTGATGCAGATGCCATTCTCCAGCCAGCGACCGTTGGGTAACACGTGGCGAAACGTGTAGACGAATTCGATCCACGCCCATGAGCGTTGCCACAACTGCAGAAAGGCGAATTTGGGGATACGCGCGAGTGCGCAGAGGGAGTCTAGGCATTTCAGTGGGAGATGAAGCCAAGAGAAGTCGGGTTTGTCTGAGGACGAGAGCAAGGCATCCAGTTGGTCGGATGTAGGAATTGCCGTGGTGTCCAGGATTGCGTAGAACATTGGGAGAAGGAAGATTCGCGACGGGCGGCTTCTCAGGCCGATTTCGAGATGTAGAAAGTCCAAAATTTCCTGGCTACCATAGCTTTTATTCATGGCCACCGTCGTCAAAACCTGCCAATTTGAGAAACAAAGTAAAGAGCCATCGAGGGTGTCTCAGAAAGATTCAAAGGCGAGATGGGGTTGAGATTGATACCTGAAGACCAAGAGGTAGCCTTGAAAGGACTTGGGGGCGTAACGAAGGGTGGGGCAAGATCGTCCGCATGACTGAGTTGTCGGAAGAAGAAGAACAAGGGAAGGTGGCAGTGCCTTAGCTTGTCCTTGTTGTGGTTGCATTGATCTCATCAATTATTGGCTTGTTCTTTACTTCCATGGCACCGAGACGGATTCTTGGAGACTTGATGCGCAATGAAGTTCTGCGTTCGACTTTGGGAATGGGAAGCCTCTATGCATGAAGTGGTGACGCGCATCCCAATTTCCAGAGTTGTTTGCCTTAATTTTTCAGTGTTCAAGTTCACCTCTCCTCAAATCACGTACGCTTCGATTCGTTGAAGCATGGAAACCCTCTCTGGATACGGATTCCTGACCTTACTGGCAGCAGTGGAGGACAAATCTCAAAGTTATCAACAATCATAATCTCTGGGATCACCTCAAGACGGGGTACTTTGCTGTACCTTTTGTTTCTGTGTTATCGGCTTCCGTACTCGTGGCACTCGGCTCAGTCGCCGCGAAATACCGCCTTATTGGTCAACAGAATGGAACGATATCTATATTGAATGTGGGATGACTACCTGACACAAGGATACGCTGCCCGAACTTTTCCCGAGGCAGCTACATACAAATGTAGAATTGGGCAATTCAGGTGGGTGACCTGACAATCCGTTCGCTGTCCGGTGCCTTTGCTCATTTGTTTTCCACCGCATTCCAGGGGCGCGATCTTGGGCTGGTATAGTCTTGCCACTTTTGCTCTGGAGAAAACAGAATATACTTGTGCACGATGCTCTTGAAGGTTTCAGAATAAACATTGAGCTCCGATCACTGGTGTTAGCCTTTCGTGGAATGGCTCCCTCGGGGCACCTCCCGTGGATTACAGTAAGCTCCCCCTCCCTTCTGCTTTATAATACTGATACGGGTCGCATCCTCTATTCCTATCCAGACCAATTTTCTTCTTGCATACTGGTGGCGTCTAATTGGGGCTCTCCGCGATCGGATGCACCTCCATAAACAGAGAAGTACCATCTACTCTACCCTAGCATATCCCGTCTACACCCGGTCACACCTCCATTTGGTACAGCTAAGCGGCTGTCCGAATTGATTTTGCCTATATGTGAGTTGGCGGCGCTCCGATCTCCGCTAGTCTCTGGCACGTACATCCCACCCCTCTCCGACTACGTCGGTGCATCGTTCTACGGCGTACATTAATATTACTACGTTTGTTCGACCGGAGGATCGTAGCGATGAAACCCTCCGTCTTTCGCCGTCTGCTAAACAACAGGTTAAACCATTCAAGTTCTCCTTAAAATATCAGGCTATCATGCAAAACTCCGAAGAGGTATATTAAGGTGTTTGAATATGTCGCACAAATTCAGCTGCTCTCCGCCTCCAGATCACCCATGCTGACCTTCCTGACGACCCTCCCGTTAGCAATAGCTCTGTTGACGGTCTCGTCCGTCGTGACGGCTGACGGCGTTATCATTCCTCCCGTACGTCCACATCTAACTCGCCGCAACTTTCCGCCTGATTTATCCGTCGAAATCCAGTCCGATGACTCGCAAATAATCATTAAGCCCACCCCCGCCAACTTCAACATGTCGGCGCGCTCTACAGGCCGATTCCTCACCTCGAAAGACGGGACTCGCATTTTCGCGGAAGCGCGCGGAGATGCTTCCAAGCCGCCAGTGGTTTTCATTCACGGGTTTGGCTTGGGAGCTACGGCTTTCGATGAGATATTCAACGATCCGGTTTGGGTATCTCAGGTCTATATGGTAAGTTGTTGCATGTTATATCGACTTGAACCGTTTATTGAAGAGTGATGATAGGTCCGCTACGATACTCGAGGACATGGGCGAAGCGACAAACCTACGGATGCCGCGTCGTGGGCATCTGAAAGACTTGCGCAAGACTTTGACGCGGTAGCTCAGAGCTATCACTTGACACGTCCTTTCGTATTAGCTTGGTAAGTCCCTTCTTAGGAGCCTTGTGAAGCACAACCTTATCAATAATTCGTGTAGGAGTCTCGGCGGTAAGAATTCAACATAACTAACTCACCGCATTGAAACTCTAATCGTTGAAAATCCATTCCAGGCACACACATCGCGGACATTCTTTCATTCCACCCCGCAAACTACCTTTCCGGCATCATCTACGACGCGGCAATTCCCGACATGGCTGACCTTCTAACTGTCTCCTCCCCTGCCGCCGTCTCCCTTGTCCCCGGCTTCACCACCACCTCCAACGTCACGCAATTCCAAACAACCTACATCAAGTTCATCAACCTCTGCCACCCTACCCTCGAATGGAGCTTCTACCTCGCATCCCTCGGCGACGGCGTTGTGCAACCGCGAGTCGCGACGCAATTCGTGTTGAATCGGACGCAGAGTGCTGCGGGGTTGCTTGATGCCGGGCGGTCGGGGGAGTTGAGTTTGTTGGCGATATTTGGGGAGGAGGATAAGCTTGTGCAGAAGCAGCCTGCGTTGGATGTGATTAAAGGGTGGAAGAAGTTGACTGTTGCGACGCTGCCGAAGGCGGAACACTTCACGTGGATTAGTCGGCCGGTGCTTTTCAGGACGACTGTTCTACAGTGGATCTCTGAACAATTGAAGCAAGGGATTTGATTTGAGGGCAGTCTTCTAAAGTACATTCTATTAACGAGATTATATACGGTAGTACTCCCTCGATGATCTTATTTTCGTTTTCGTGTTTACCTTGCACTCTTTCGTTCAGGGAGGAAATCATCATCAGAGTGATACCAAATCTCTTCGCTGAAATTGCCTAGTGCATTGTAAATGCCCCTATGCTCGTAAAGTTTTCGACTCGAAATTCAACGCCTACATCTCGTGATCGTGTGACCGCACATCAGCGGCAGGCAACGGATCTGATCTCGTGGCAGATCGGAACGTTGTCCGAGCGCTTCTTGCTTCTCAACCGCGACCATCCTGCTCACTTCCAACTCTGGCGAGAACAACGACGGGGACAGTCGCAGCTTTGGCCTTTCGTCTACCCTCGCATAGTCACGGTGTTTGGCGGACCAATCTGATGTTGCTGATCAAAAATATTGAATAGAAATTTTTTCTTCTCGACCACCAATTGAAGTGCTCCCTTCTGCTTCCGCACTGTCGAGACCTTGTACGGATACTGCTGGGCGTTCCGAAGGACGCGATGCACACTATAGCGGAATGGGACCACCTTCGCCCGAAATACACGGCGGCTGTCCCGGTTGATACTATCTATGCTTACTCGCTCCAAGACTTGTAGCGCTTCGCAAATGAAAGCGCATAGGTGCATACAGTCAAATCATGGGATGACTTATGATGCTTGTTCAATGATACGGTGGACTCCCGAAATTCCAGAATTTCTCGACGACTAGTTTCTGATGCCGCTGGCGGCGCTCTGCACCCATGAATCTGCTGGTCTCTTCTTCAAGCCACGAGTCCTCTTCAGTTCCACAGTTTCGCACTGTAAGAATGCTATTCGGCAAAATCTGCAGTCGACCGTTCACCAAATCTCACCCTCGCTTGGTTTATCTTTCGGGCCAGTCGGTGATACAACACGGCTGTCTAGCTTACTTCAAACTCCTTTGATTATAGTACGCAACGCACGACTTTCATTGCTCAGACGGCCTCTCAGTTGGGGAAGCGGAGAATCAATTACTTCTCACTCTTCTCTATAGTACTTTTGACGTAGCAGGAACTCTTAGCCTGCGTTCTTCAACCGTCTCAACTCCGAACAGGTATATTAAGCTACTTGAATCACAATCATCGATAGCTCGGCTGCTTTCCGCTCCTCAAACCCCTCATGCTGCCGTTCCTCGAGCCCCTTCATGCTGCCATAGCTCTCCTGGCGTTCTGGTCTATCATAGCAGCCGGGGACGTTCTCCACCCCGTTGTATGTTCAAATTCATCTGCTCTTCTTTAGCTGACCTCTCCTTGTCCTTACCTCTTGTAGTCTGTTGACACGCAGGTCACGATCAGGCCCACGGACGCCAACTTCAATATATCAGCAGTGTCCACAGGGCGGTTTGTAACCTCTCAGGATGGAACCCGTATATTCGCAGAGGCTCGCGGAAACGCCTCAAAGCCGGCGGTAGTCTTTATCCACGGGTTTCGTCTCGGTGCTACGGTATTCGACAGCATATTCGACGACCCTCACTGGCTTTCTCAGGTCTATTTGGTAAGTGAATGCCTCAGAGCGCGTACTACTAGTATGTTTTATTGAATTCCAAACACCGGTGAACAGGTCCGCTACGATACAAGAGGACATGGACGCAGCGACAAGCCGACTGATGCTACCTCCTGGGTGTCTGAACGGCTCGCGCAAGATTTTGATGCGGTAGCTCAGAGCTACAATTTGCACTGTCCTTTCGTGTTGGCTTGGTGGGTTTATTCGTGATTTTATAGCACCCTGGTTAAACTCACAAATTGCATGCAGGAGTCTTGGCGGTAGGAATCGAAGGTATTCGAAGAATGCAGCACCTAATGTAGTACCCATGACTCCAGGAACTCATGTCGCCGACATTCTTTCCTTCCACCCTGCAAGCTATCTCTCGGGAATCATCTACGACGCAGCAATCCCCGACACGACCCACCTCATGAGCGTTGTCTCCCCTGCCGGCGTGGCTCTGGTCCTGAAAACCCTTACGTTCCCCCAAGCCTTCATCGAATTCATCAATCTCTGCCACCCCGCTCTCGAATGGAACTTCTATCTCGCTTGCCTCGGCAACGGCGACGTCCAACCTACGATCGCAGCCGGATTCGCGGGGACCCGGAGTCAAAATAGCACCGGCTTGCTTAACGCAGGGCGGTCGGGGGAGCTAGCATTGTTGGCAATTTTTGGCGCAGATGATAAACTCATTCAGAAACAACCTGCGCTTGATTTCATCAGCGGCTGGAAAAACTTGACGGTCACCACTCTGCCCAACGCAGAGCACTTCACGTGGATCAGCCAGCCCGATTTGTTCAGGAACACAGTGCTGCAGTGGATTGCAGGGCATCGCAAACTTGGAATCTGAAGGATTTTGCACAGTACTAGTACGGGCCACAATTCTCATTTGATAAATGTATTCCTTCGTACGCGAGATACAGGATGCATCATTTGTTTGGGCCAAGAAATCGACACTCGTAACAAGATTTTTTAGGCTTTACGACAGGCATGCTTCGTCTTGTGTTCACTCCATCCCTCTTTCAAGCAAGCGGGTCCACAAAAGAACACTCGGCCTTTGCACGAGCCTGCAGCAATCAACCGTAGTCAGAACATATGATCGCCAAATCAAAATAAGTATAATCAAATCAAACTCACCGCCACACTTCTTCCATGGCCCCGCCGACGCACAATTGTAACATCTCTGCCACGGCCCCGCCCTCGCGACTCTCATCTCCTCCTCCACATCCACCTCATCGAAATGCCCCCCCGGCAGATCCATCTTCAACTCCCACAAATCCCCGAAACTACGCGAGATGATTTTGGCGTGAGTTGGGATGTATTGATTGTTCGTCCAACCGCCGAAGAGATACGTGCGGCCCGTATCAGGGTCGACGACGAGGTGAGATTGGCATCGGTAGGTGGGGAAGCCGGGGGTAAGGACTTGTTGCCATTTTGGTGCCGTGAATGTTGGTGCGGGAGAGGGCGTGGAGGGAGCAGGAGGAGCGGGATCATAGAGGAATGTGTCGGCAAAGTAAGAGTATTGAAAGAGCTGTGGTTTTGCTTTGTTGGTCTCATCAAGAGTGGGCAGCGAGGGATGATATCCGCCGAATACGACTACCCGGTTCAAGATGTGGTTCTGTCAATCATTTTTCTCAGTACGACGGAGATGCTCGAAAAACGAATAGATACTCGAGACTCACATAAACGCACGCAAACTCCGTCCTCGAACAAGGCGGGTTCCCGCTCTGCCTCTCACGGCGCCATTTCTCGGTCCCGACAGCGAAGCTCCAGAAATCATCGTACCCAAACGCCTCACTCGCACGATGAAACTCGTCGCTCTTCGCCGCTTCCCGATCGTAATGCCCGCCCAACAAGAAAATCCGCTTCCCATCGGCACTCGCCCACGCCGCGGCACTCTTCCTCGGGCCCGGGCACGAATAATCCGGCGCTTGACGCGGCGTCTTAACCCATCCGCTCAGCCTCCGCCACTTCCACGTCAGCAAATCGAGCTCCATGAACAAGTTGCAGCCCATCATCGTCTTCCCGTGCTCGCCACCGAATACATACAGCTTGTTCGTCGTCGCCGCGTAGACGAGTGTGGCGAAATTTTGAAGAGTCCCGGGATAAAACCACGAATCGGTGATTCCAGCGGCGACGTCGGCGGGAGTGGGGGTGAAAGTCGTGGTCTGCGTCGACCACTGCTCTGTAGTGAGATTGAATACGTCCAGGGCGGAACGACCAGTGAAGAGGAAGGCTTGGTTTTCGTGCACGAACATCTGCCAGCCGACGAAGAGACCGGTTGAGCGAAGACCGAAGGGATAGGCTGGGAGAGGCTCCCATTCGTCGCGAGTGCTGAGATTGAGTTTCCAGAGGTCGCGGTGAAAGGGACCCATCGAGCTGCGTCTGCCACCGGCAACATAGAGGTGACCTTTAACATGCGGAAATTCAGCGTTATTTCGAAATCGAAGTATATGACATACCATTCCAGATGAAACACGCGAATGCCTCCCTTCCCTCAGTCGGACCACCTAGGTTTTTGACCGCAAGACGCTTCCACGACCCTTGGACTTGGAGTCCGGGAATCAACGGCCCCTTGGTCGGCGGCGCATTGGGATTTGGATGTAGTCCCATCATCTTCGTGAGGAGCTTTTTGTCCACGGCTGCTTCCAGTTCCGGGGTATGATGAGGAGGGGGAGAGTTCAGTGCCGTTTTCTGCCCGACCCATTGACGCATTGTGGCGGTAGCAGAATTGCCGAGTGCGGTGAAGATTTCAGCCGAAAGACAGAGTGCGCTGCTTCTGAAGAGGGTAGCTTCGGGGAGGTCAAGCCAACTGTCCATCCAATCTATGATCGATTTGCGCTGTGAGATCAAAGGATTGAGAAAAGGAGTGAGAAGCCACTCACCGAATACAGGCTGCGGTAGAACAGAGTATTGGCATCGATACAGGGAGTTTGCTTCTTCAAGCCACGCTAGAGCCTGGATTGGAGAGATTCAGAGGCGTCTAATTGCTCGGGAAAGGATGGAATGATCAAACTTACCATCTCAGTCTCCTTTTTCCTCCACAAACACTTTGCTATTCCGACATAGCACCCCATGAGATTCGTGCGCACCAAGGAATCCATGTCCCAGTACTTATCGCAGACCACACCTCCAGAAGGATGATTCGAGGTCAGTGGAAGAGGAAAATTGGAGCCAACGATGTCTCGAGCCAGCTCTCGATACTTTGCTTCCGCTGCTTCGAATTGACCAGCTTTGAGGAGTTGATCACCCTCGCGGCTAAGAGGATAAGGATTAGATATAGAAGAGGAAAGGATAGCAACAAACCTAGTCATACGAAGGTTGGCCATTAGGCGGATGAGGGGATGGGTTTGAGCCGAGGACGCCATCGTCGTCCACGATGAAAAGAGGAGAACACGTTGTCATTGCGATCAATTGATGCGGCTATCTCCGGAAGGCAAACTCAACATTTCAACATTATCAACTGTCCGTTGACTGTCCGTGTAGCTCGTAGTAGTAGGGCAGCAAAATTCAACATATCGATTGCTGTGGTATTGTCTTCCTTTCACACAGTGCTTGTATGCGCAGCGCTAAGGCATTTATTTATATTTTCCTGTTTTTTTTCTTCGTTTTTAATTGCGACTATCGCAGGGATTGAGAAAAGTCACAAATTCAGAGTCACTAGAAGAAACGGCCGAACTCTGAGCATATATTTGTGTAAGAACGGTGGTGGTGGTGAGGAAAGAAGGCCGATAACGAGCTGGTGTCAATCTCGGTCGGAGGAAAATCAATTTCTAAGGGAACCACCGGGATCAAGACACTTTATCAGAGTATTTTATCGACAATCCGCTTTTACAACGCACTTTCTCTATCTACACTCCATCGCGAAACGAAAGAAAAGCGCTCAATTTGACAATCTAATCTAATCTGCTGAATGCATCCCTAGTTACTGATCGCAACAATGACGGCGCTAACGTAACTCTTCACTTTTCCCTCCACGACGACGATGCTCTCGGCGCGACGCAGGCTAGGACGAGCTCATTCGTCTCTTTCTGGCATTTCTGTGACTTGAGAATGTGCTTTGAGGCTTCTTACAGTGGCCCTTGGCTTCAAACAAGGATTTCCTCCAACAGTTGTTCTTCAGCACCACTAGGCAATTCAAAACAAAAAGATGTATCTGAAGCACACGCAGATGGTTCGGATTACCTGGACAAAGCAACTCACAGCTCAGACTTGGGTTGGTAATAACAGAAAGTGCCGAAGCTTTCGGCGTCTGCTTCGAAGGGATCCCCGGATGTCAATTAATGTGGTACCGTTTACGGAGGAACACTTGCATTCCTTCGGCAAGCGTTCCTCCGTGAACTTTTGCCGATGGATCAGTATGAAAAACACCGTTTGGATCCTACGCAGTCTGACTCTTTCGACATTTGGATATAGGACTCGAAAATACATTCAATATCAGGTGCGTATGTATTAGCGCTTCCGTACAAGATAATTACAAAGACCATAGGTAAAAAAGAAAGCGATACCGTCGGAAAAGCCGATCCCAAAGCTACCTCATCACTTCACCTTCAATCCACGCAACGAACGCACAACTTCGTCCATATTTGTGACGTTTCCGCCCCATTCGCCGCTCCAGCCCTGTTCCCTCCTGTACGTCTTGTTGTGGCTATGGCTTATCGTCCGTGCTCGATTGGGCAACAGGCGATCGTTCCCCCGCGACCTGCGTGTCGTGAGAGCGGGGTGATCTTGGAGGTAGGATTCGGAATCTGAGTCGGATTCTGTGGAGCTCGACCAGCGGCTCATTGGCTCGATAATATTCGGCATGGGGAGTGTCGAGGGAAACGAGGTTTCCTCGTCTTCATCGGCGATCAGTCCTGGCCGTATGTCGAGCACGGCGCCGACGTACTCAGAATCGGGGCCGCCCAGTATGCTCGCGCGCCGTGATGATCGTCGTCGCGCTGGCGCGGGAAATACGAGTTCTGCTGGTACTGTTTCCCCGAGTGTACGTGAGAGTTTCGCCATTCTGCGACGCCGAGTGAATGCGGGGTTCTCGAGCGCGAGGCTAGAGGAGGATGCGGAAAGGGGACTGGGAGAAGGCGAAGGCAGCGGGGTCGATGTGGATTTGCGATCTGGGACGGCGAGATATAGCGTGGGACGCACGATCTCCGAAGTCGGGAGTTGTGGAGGGGCTGCGTCGGCTGTGGCGGGTCGCTTGCCGAATCGGAGGGAGGCTGTTCGAAGTCGACTGGCGGACGATGTGGCGCTGTTCACGGACGACGAACGTGAGTGGCCCCGAGAGGAGGATGTGGGTCCAGCTGAAGGCTTTTGAGTCTGAACCAAGAGCGGAGTCTCGCCGAGCAACGTCTCAAGCTTTCGGGCTGAGCGCATTAGTCGGCGGCGCTGAGACTCTGGCAGAGTGTGGGTTGTGGGAGACATGATAGCGGTTTCCATCGACGTGGGGGAAATTCAAGTTGTGTGTGTGAGACTTCGAGCGAAACAGCGGGCCTTTAAATGCAGGACTGCGCCACAAATGCATTAAGGTCCGGGTAAAAATCCTGGATGTTGCTGTCTGTCATCATAGCCTCTCAACATAACGTCCGTTTGCTCCCGCTTCGGCCCAAATGCCGTGCCGAGTTGAATCCGGGCGTGCCGTAGACTGTTCCAGACGGCATCCAGCGCAGCCTGGACTCGGGGATTTGCGGGAGCGTTGATCGGCCCGATGGGACGGAAATAACCAGGAGACACATCAGCAGTTGGCTTGAAGTCGTTGACTAGCTTTGACTGTTTAATGGAGACAACCCCATCATCTCTCGCTGTCGACATTCATCCGTTTCAAGTCACTAGCAGTCAACAAGGTCCGACACGACAGCCGACTTGCAATGGCAAGTGCTAGTTGAAACATCTAACTTCCGAGAACCGAAAAAAAACCATACAATAAGTACTTGATTGGCAAGGAAGATTGAAGAAAGATTTTACCGAGCTCTGAGTTCAGCGGTTAGTTGAGAATGTCGGGTGTTGGATGAACTAACCTAATGAAAGAGAATTGTCTCACGCGCTCTTCGAGGTATCTCTCGTGTACATCACGGATGTTGCGGCGACGCGGGGAGCTCTCTGGGAAATTTTCTGGTAACGGACTCCGACCTCATTCCGGGACGTACAAATTCCCCAGAGATCTTCCAATTGTCGCCGAGATTCCGCTCAGTGGCACTCAACGGTTAATTTCTTACTTACCTCTTACCACGTTGCGAAAGTGTGATCACTGGATTAGAAAGGCTCCCTGAAGCAATATAGGTTACACGTTCATCGAAGAATTTATTTGAATATAACCCTAGTTTTCGTCTCCAGGTTGAACATTCACAATGCAAGGTAGGTCGACGTACTCGTCAGATTTGAAGGAGGTGAGGAGGAGGAGGAGATAGAGATGGTTTTTGGGGTGTGTGCGGGGAACAGCCGTCCTGACCAACGGGGCTGGTGGCACGAGACGATATTTCGTCTGCGGGCGCTCCGCGTGGGCTGCAGGCACGGCTGAACCGTACGCAAAGGACACCGAGGGTCGGAATGAGACCCCGAGCGACCCAATGGAGCGAAAGCTCTAAGAGTCGAAGACTCGCGCGAGGGCAAGAGACGAACCCGAGGTCCCAACGAGAGCTGAGCGGGCGGAAAGGAACAATCTGCCAGACATGGGCCAGATGCAGTGATGTGCTGCTAGTGATATGGAGATGATGCTGAAATGAGGATGAAAAGATAAGGTCTTGACAAGTTCGTGTTAGTGAACCGGAAATATCTGTCTGTACCTTGCGGAGTAAGACCCGTGTTGAGCTAGTTGCGAGGCCTCCGACGTGATCAAGCTTTGACATCTTGAGGAGATAGCGCTGTGACAAGCTTTGAGCGACGAGGGATGGAGCAATGACGAGTCGTTGATGCTGAAATAAAAATGAACGGAGGAAATCCAAAGATCCCTATGTAGATGAATAGCGCAGACACCGCAGAGATGTTGAGCATGTTCGATTCGGGCCGACACGAGGATCTGGAGCCCTATGCAGATTTGGAGTCGTAGGATCGCCGGATTATGTTGCCAGTTTAAAGGTCGTAGTATCCCGATACAGGGATGAGTCCGAATTCCACGCAGGATCACGGCGCGGAAGAGTTTCGACGGTTGTTGATTTTGCGAGTATGGTGTGCCGAGAGAGAACGAGTTGTAAGTAGCGGGCCCAGGCACATAAATGCGAAATGAATGTCAAGATTGCGCATGAGAATGTGGAGCGGTCGAAGTGAAGACTAGGGAAAGCCCAGAGTTCTTGCAAAATGTGATGGCCATGATTGATCAACATGGTTGGCGTATTGACCGCGAGATGTGTTGCTGCATGATAGTCGGAAAAATGAATCGATGTCGAAGAAATTCGGAAGAATGAAAATGCACGGTGGAAACACCCGCTTGTCCCGAGGGCCGTCAAGTCAGTAAATCCAGCTTCTCCACCCGGCGGGGTTGGAGAAATGAGTAACGGTACTGAGCGGAGCATCACCTAAGGCGTGTGCACGGATGATATGCGACGAAGCGACAATCGAGACGAAGGAGGAAGCTGAGTAGAGAAGTCGAACAAAAATCAAGCTGCAAAGCACATACGTATTGTGTGCGCGAGGAACCGATTGATGAGCGTTGTTGACAAAGAACGTTCGCTTGTCCCGGCCGTTATAAACTGCGTCAATGAAAAAGGTAGTATGAGATGAGATCGGTGGGTAATGACCAATGTTAATGGGCCGATAGCTGAATCTGTGAAAGATGAAATGAAGAGAGTGTGATGAGGTCTGCCCTGTCCTCGATGCCACTGTTTGCACCAGGGGTGAGCATGCGGCGATGGATAGAGAGGGGCAGGTGCGATAGAAGTGAGTTTGGCTGAGAATTGTAGGAGATTGTGAAGAGAAAAATAAGATGTGATGAGTTCATCTGAAAGGGTCTGAACAAAGCAACCCTGACTGCAAAGAAATAGATGAATAAAGGCGGTGGCAATGTGTTGGTTGACCACTTTGGCCAATATGATGAGCAAGTCTCCGGCGTGTAGCGCAGTAATACCAATGCGCAGCGCCATGCTCGACGGTACCGTACAGTGACCGGGGATAGAAAATAAGTAGTGATGTCAAATGTAATGCCGGCCATCCGCCTCTGAGAAGTCAAATTGCGTCGTGCGCGACGTGTAGAAGGGCAGCCATATTGACAAGGCAAGTCCTACAGGTCGGAGAGATCATTAAGAGTCATTCTCCGGCCACAAGAGAAACGGTGGGCGGAACATAAGTCAGAGGAATTAATGCAGTGCGTAGTGAAAAGATGCGAGGAAGGCGGCCGAAGCGCAAGGTTTCGACAGACGAATCCCAGACCCGAAGGGGTAGACACTTGCTCGGAATGAATGGGACAATGCTCCGAGTCCGGAATTCTGGTAAGAATTGCCCGAACCAGAATCAAAGTGAATCTTGACCGTGCTCACCAACACGAGTCGCGCGCGTAAGTGAAAATATAGGAATAAAAGATCGTGTGCAACGATGGTACTGTACCGAGTAACGACTCGGTGCATGTTGAGCATCTGAAAATCAAATCCGTGGGTTCAAGATGCAACAAGTCATCCACGGCGAATGTGTGCATCGGCGCCAACCCCGAATGTAAATAATAAGGAATGAGCGTCGACTGAGGATAAAGAAGAAAGATGGGTCGGCCGTGACCAGCAGCGACAATGAACAGTGAAAATGGGTTGCGGAAGAAGAGATAGATAATCAGGTCGCTACCTTAGGTAGGAGAGTGGATGATGGAAATCATAGGACGTGAAAAGACCTTGAAGTGAAGGTGGATGTAGATGCGGGATGAGGTGAGATGAGACGAGAAATAACTTAGTCTGTGACGAGTACATATATGGAAAAGGGACTGTGTGATGACGGTCTTATGCTGAAGCTGACGAGGTGAGATGAGCGTTAGTTGTGACGAGCACGAGATGTTGCGGGATGACGTGGGCGGAGGCGTGTACCGGTCAATAACAGGGATGCGTCAATAGGGCGGGCAACCAGGTGATAGATGGAGGCGCGCGTCCGCGATGAAGATGAGTGCGCGTCCGCACGGATGATGATGAGCAGTGCACTATCAGAGACAGGCACACGATGAGGATGAGGGTGCGCGTCCGCAATGAAGATGAGTGCGCGTCCGCACGGATGATGATGAGCAGTGCTCTGTCGTAGACAGGCACGCGATGAGGATGAGAGGCGCGCGTCCGCGATGAGGATAAATGCGCGTCCGCATGAATGATAATGAGTAGTGCGCCGTCTGGGACGGGCACGCGATGAGGATGAGAGGCGCGCGTCCGCGATGAGGATGAATGCGCGTCCACATGAATGGTGATGAGCAGTCCACTTTCTGAGACAGACGCGCGAGCATGATGTGGATGCACCATCAAAGGCGGTATAGAGGAGGATGGGGAAGGAGTAATGCGCCGTCGAGGAGGGCTACCAGGAGAAGGTGGATGTATAGATGAAGAGAATTCGAATGAAATGGATAATGTGACAACAGGATCATCGGGAATGAATGTCGTGTAATGCGCGCCGTATCGGCCAAATGTTGAGAGAAAGGATAATAAGAAAGATGTGGGATAGAAATAGCGTGAACACGATGCGCGGTGCATCTCGGCAGGTGTGCGAGATCCCGTGTTAATAGTCAATCATAACAGGAAAGAATGAGAAGGGTAATAAATACGCGAAGATGAACCCTGGGCAACAACCGTATGCCGAGTCGCCAATGCAGAATGGATCGAACCACGATGCAGGACAAGAGGAATGCGGAATGCGTAGGATGGAACACCGATTATCCCGACAACCACCTCTGAAAGACAAACTATGTTCCATCAAGTGTCGAGGACATGAACCCCACGGAACGAGAGGAGTTGGAGAAGGAGAAAAATCTGCATGAACACCAGTGCGGATCGTTAAACCCATCAACGCGAAGCACCGCGTGCCTCGAGGCTGCAGAACCTCTAATCAAATAAAGTCAGAGCGTGTCTCGGTCAGTCTTGACACCACCCCAGACGATTGCCCAGGACAGGACAGGAAGAACAAAGGCAAATAAATTACCCCAGGATGAACCAAGGGTATTAGCCATTTCCCGCAATATCAATGCGGAGTATTCTGCCCCGAATCACGATATCGAAGACAGATGCGACGAGACTACAATGAGACACGTCGTAGAACTTGACGAGTTCATACGTTAGCGTAGTAGATGCCCATAATCAGAATCCCCGAAACGCCGTGTGCGTTGCTTTCGAGAAGTTAAAGAAAGGAAATAGAGCGGATAGCGGTCATTCCTCGAAGCCCAGCTCCAAAGCCTCGCGGTCCTCGATGTGGCAGAGTATGAGTGAAATAAAAGAAAGTAGAATAAAACGGAACGGTAAGACGCCGTACGTCTTGGGAGTATCATACTAGTATTCCGATGTGCGAAATCGAAGTGCATGTGTGCACTGCAATGAAATCAAGCACAGATAAGGCGCATTGAAGTGAAGGGGCAAGACGCCGCTACTAGCATCTCAAAAGCATCATGCCAGAGATGAGAAAAACCGAAAATCCCATAGACACCGCTTTAACGAAGCCAGGGAACGGTAGGGATGAAGAAAGGGAACCCATTGGAGATAAAGAAAGAGCCACAACTTCCCGGGAGTGCGGGATAAATGACCGGTTCTTGAATGCCGAGGCAGAGTGTGCCGAGTAGAGAACAGGAGAAGACGAAAGCAATGAAAGTCAAGCCCAAACACTATGTGTCTGAGCGCATTCCCGGTCATCATGATCGAACTTCGATCTGCAACATCGAGGTCGCTGAAGCACGGCGCGGGGAGGTAGGGGAATGGAGAAGAGAACATGAGTGATGGATGAGAATTGTATCTCAAGACAATGACACATGGTGTCCTGGTCCAAGATATGGGAGGACACGGAATGAATGAGTGAGATTATAAATGAGACGTGGTGCGTCTCGCCGATGTCGCTCCAGGGCTCCGATGTACAACATCGAAGTGCCAGAGATAACGACCACAGAGAGAATGGACGGAAAGAAAGTATTAAGCAGGTGTGACACACCGGAATGCAGCAGAGAGGCCATAATGAGGGAATTGTTTCAGTATCGAGGGAAGAGCGAGTGGATTCTGTAGCGGGAGCTTGCGGACAGGTTGCCACGGGCAGAAGTGCGAGAGAAACAGAAATTGTTAGCTCGGTATTATGTGGGTAGGAATATTGAATATGACCTGGTAGCAGCGTTGGCATGAGGTAAACCAACTGCATTTCTGTGATGCAGCGATTCAAACGAAGGTGTCGTCCACAAAGTCTGGCACAAAACCAAGATGTCTCCGACACACAGTCAAGAGATGTGGCCCCGACGCAAAGTCAAGAGGTGTGAAAGAGGCGAGTAGTCGGAAGAGACAAGATGAACCAAAAGGGCATGACAAAAAAGGAGCTGAGAGTGTGAGGGAGGTCGATGAGCTGGCGACGCAGCAGCGGATGTGAGAGTAGGAGGAAAAGGGAGACTTGACAGCTGTCAACGGATCAACTGTCAAGTCCACTCTTACGTCACTACCTTGCCTCCCACTCAGCCGCACTCGCAAGCTCGTCACGACTGAGCTCGCACTAATCTAATCTGAGACCGCAAAAAGTAACTTGAGGGTGCTTACTTGTACTTTGATGGCCGGTTATTTTGGCTGGGCGTACGTTGCGTTACTTTACTTTACTTTGATGTACTTTTCCCACGCTTGGCGAAAGTTACTTCAACTTACTTGTACTTCTAGGCTTATAATATGAAGGCAGAAAAAGACATTATCGGTCACTTATAAGGTATTAGTAGCTCCTATTGATGGATATAATGCGTCTTCACGACTTTGTGCTCACTCTGTGAGTCTGTATGACTAATACTACCGCATTCATCTTCCTGTCCTACACCACCTTGGCGGTAAGTATTTGAATCAATGTGGGGGATCAGAGCAGAGAATCGTACCCCTGAGAAGTAATTTCACTTAGATTTATCCCGTTTAATCGCTCTTTGTGTCGATCTGAACTCATACGGGTTCAACCAGTCAATTACCAAATTCGGAAATCTTCAACCTTGGCCCCAAGTACTGTGTTTCAGACACAAGATGTAGGCTAAAGAGGCAACAAAGCTCTGAGATATTACTCTCAAGTAAATTCTGAGCTTACTGCATCTGCGGTGCGTATGTGTATGGCATTTTGGCACTGACTTCTATCCGAACAGCGATAAGTATTACTTCACAACCTTTTGAAGTGCTTCCTACAGTTAAATAGTGCTTTGGGGTACTTTGATGCGACGTATCAGCGCAAAGTAGCCTTAACTTGCCTTACTTTACTTCAGAATACTTGTACTTTACTTTACTTACCCGCCCAAGTACATCAGCGAAAGTTACTTTTGCCATCAGATGGCATCAATTACAGCCAAGTCCGCAAGTAAACGCAAGTAACTGTAACTTCTCACTTATACTTTACTCTGAGATCATGGGGGGTATACTATATGGTCTCTTATATCATTCTGATAGCTTCCGTGACTGTTACTGGCAGCAGCAAAGCATGTCAAGTGATCCTCAAGGCTCATGTACTGATGTGCAACCGTTTGAGGCACTGTTTGGAGTCAAGAAGTAGCTGGGGGCGCTAAAGGTGAAGGTAGAGACAGTATACTTGCCTTACCTTGCTCTAATTTACTTGTACTTTGCTTTACTTGCCGCCCAAGTACCCGGGCAAAAAGTTACTTTTGCCATCAGATGGCATCAATTGCGGCCAAGTAAGCAAATAAACACGCCATTTGAGCAAGTAACAGTGATTAATGACCTGTAATTAGTGCGCATACATTGCTGAGCCTAATATATCGCATATTAGCTCACTTTCAGCGTTTCCCTGACCCACTTGGCAAAAGTATCCGTATTTTGAATTGATTTTGCAGTCTCAAGGTTCAATTCGGTCATGTTTGACTCCCCGTATTCAAGAATTGGAACTATAGTGCTTGAATGGAGAGAAAATAAACTATATTGTAGAGACTGAGTAGTCTAGGGTGATTCTTGAATGAATATATCCACTTCTTTGGTCAGTAAATGAATGTATAGCAACAGTACCTCCAGCCCCTTGGCTACCCCCGGGACTGTGTTGCTTTACGCTTGGTTGTACCTGTAGTACCTTGAGCTCGGGTACTCCGTCTTGTAACTACCACTTGCCAAGTAGAAAGTAGAGGGAATACGAACCTCAGCAGTGCGTATATGCGTAGCTTCATCTTTGTAAAATTGTAGGAAATACTCTTGTTGGGGTGCTTGTGTTCCGATGTGTTCTGAGGGACTATCAATATCAGGAGTGGTAATATTTCGAATAATCCACAAAGGGTCTTGGAGGGGCAGGACGCGGCGCGTAACTCTGCGGAGGTAAAGAAGCGAGATAGAAAGTATATGTGGGTGTGGTGGTTTGGTTGCCGACGCAAATAAATGCGCAAGATGACAAGTTGAAAAAGTATTGGGGCCACAGTTTGTACCCAGCGACGGGATTTCACTGTATGGGTGGTTTTCGAGTGTGGATCGAATGTGAATAGAGTCAAGGTAAGCTTTTGAACGTGCAGTTCAATCAGCGACACATCTCCTGGAAGAAGGCATATATTAAATTGGCCCGCAAAGCCATTAGCACGTTTCTCCTCATTGATTGGAGCACCTACCTGCACCCAAGTTACGGAGGCTTGAGATTATGCGCCAAATTACTTGCCTTTGTATACCTCAAATCTACGTTTGCGCCGGCAGCCTTGGCGCACTGGTCTTTGGTGAGAACAAACTCACTCTCCAAAGGTCGATCAACGCTCGGGCAAACATTATCTTTATACTACTCGACGCGAACAAGACAAGTACTGGTCACGGAAGCGATACGAGCGTGAGAAAAAGTCTTGCCCGACATGCCCGGAAACATGGCATAAGTATGTATCGATGCTAAAGGTATTTAAGTAAGTATATACTTCAGAGAATTCACTTACAGCTCGTCCGTCCAGAAAGGTTTTGGCTCCAGAATCCACCGGTCCAGGCGGTTTCACAGGGAAGACGGGGCTGTAGACTGACTCAGCCAACTCGGACATCACAACATCCTTGCCATTCTCAGCCGTCTTGAAATCAGCAACGGAATTATCAGGGGAAGGAGTGTCCTCAATTTCGATTGGGGGTGTTCTAGGACGCCAATTTCCGCGATCAAGAGCTTCCACATAGCTAGAGACAACGTCTTGGTACGATCTCATGGTCTAGCATGATTAAATAATTGTGTTCAACTCAGTCCACAGATAAGCATACCTTCGCACTGACCTACAGATAATGGAAAACCCACAGTAGCTCGGTGCTGTCCGGTATAGTGATCAGATCACCTTGTATGCGTGAACGAAGAGATCCTCCGTTCTATGTATCATCGTAGGAGAATGTGATATCGTTAATCAAGAATTTGGATGTCCAGTGTTTCCGTCCCGCGTCAAAGAATATGGTACTCATTAATTAATATTGAACGAGATTGCCGGCTCCGTCACTAATTTCGAATGCCTTAGCCAGAGGCAATCTCGCGAGTGTTGAGGTTTCTGGTCAGAGATGCAAGATCTTTGGCCAATAAAGCTTCCAACGATTGAAATAAATTGTCTTGCCTTTGCTTGACCGAGCCCAAGTTTCTGGTCAAGGTGACGCTCGCGTTCTGCTTCTGTCAATTTTCGGCTCCCTATGTATTTGATACGGTGGATAGAATGATAGAAGAAGCACGAAAGTGCGGAGGCGCTTGGAGGTTGCAAAAGAAATTCTTCGCGCTCGGGACTTCGGCATCGCAAAAATGCTTGGTACCACATTTTCGTGCGTTTTTTGAATCAGGTGCATCCCCAGGGTATGACTTGAGACAGATGAGCGGGAAGTCAATGGGTTTGATAAGATGATTTCCTCGACAACTTGCTGATTAGCAGCAGCAGCGACGGCTTTAATGGTGTCTGAAGTGCGTCTATCATTGAATTGGTGGACGAGGATTCCTTGGATCACTCGCGTTAAAGTGCCCGTCTATTTAACCTCATAAGACTTTGGAATCAGCTAATAATTTGTTGAACACTGGCTAAGCAGTTGCCCGATTCTTTATTTACATCTCGCGAACATCATGCAAGTATAATATCTTGATCCCTGGAATAAGTTCTCGATCTTTTCATACTCCGCGATGCAAGAGGGAATGTTAATGCTCAATAGGGTTCGTCGTAGAGGGAATTTTTGCCGCAAGCTCCGAAAAAAACATCGCAGCAATAGGGCGGCGCTCTCACCATGAAAATCAGCTTTTAGTCTGCGGATACGTCCATTTAAGGTGTCGCATAACTTGATGGAATCGTTCTGATGTCACAAGTTTATGTTTCACGTGACCGCGGGGCGGCGGCGAGGCGAGTTTTCAAGCTAGTTTGCTCATTGCACTTCCTGGGTAAAGAAAAAGAATTGTTAGCTTGAATTGAGGACAAACTACAGCTCTCTCTCCGCGTGACAGCCGTCCTTTACAGCAGAATACACCTATTTCTTGCCTATTTCATAGCCATTTCCGCCGCACGACCCGCAAATCCGACTAGATACGAAGCTACTTGGTGTTGCTTCAAGTAACTTTATGTAACTTGAAGTTGCTTAACGCTGCTTAAATTTACTTTACTTGTACTTTTACTTTCAAAGTTTACTTCCCCAGCCAAAAGTAACGTAACGTACATTTTGGCAGGACAAGTAAATTTAGCCAAGTTACTTTAGTAACCGTCATCTAATCTCTGCCCTGGTTCTTCCATCACTGATTGCAACATATGGTAACGTAACTCTCCCATTTTCTTCTTTCACGACGACCTGAGTCGACCTCGACGATGGCGACGCAAAGCGAGCTCACCCGCCTTTTGTCGAGCATAACCATGCCTTGGTAAGTTAATCCTTCTCTCCGTGGGTACTCTATCCAAAAGAGTGTCACCGATTGCAGCGAAGAGGGCGATAAGCTCTTTGCCGCTGGACGATTCGAAGCCGCTGAAACGATGTATCTGGAGCTGGCGCGCGGGATGGTTGGCTCCAATCATCCTCTTCCAATGACCGCCAACCATCCCTCCGGTGGCGTTGTGTGTGATCTCTATTGGAATATGCATCCTCTAAAGCGCGCCAATCTTATGGGCTGCTGTGCTGGGATGGCGAAATGTATGCGGAGAAAAAAGCAGATTGAGTTGGTGAGTGGTAGATTTTTCACCGTATTTATTATTGATTTTCTTTTGAATCCACTGCAGGCTTTAGCTTGGTGTGAAGAGGTTAACTCGCTTTATAGATGTGAATACTCCCATTTAGCGGAGCCCGTTTACGGTCAGTCATTTTTCACTTTCGTTTCTTTTTCGTGATTGATATAACCAACCGACACCTCCGAATCCCAAGACTGGATCGATAACCACCTCGATATCCCCTGCACAACCCTCTACAAAATCCGCGCCCTCTGCCTTGCCTCCGAAATCTTCGCGGAACTAGGCAATTCCGGAACTGCTGTAACACGGGTGTGGGCTGGGAAAACGAAACATTTCGTGCCAGTTCCGGAAGCGCATCGCACGCCAGAAGTGAAGAAGCTTCTGGATACGGAGCTTTTGACGAAGATGATGACTTTGCATCCGAACCCGAATGCGCCGCCGCACAAGGCGAAGCTGATTCCGGGATTGCAGGTTCAGGGTTCATGGAAGCGACTTTCAGTCAAGAACCTCAGTGGTCCAAGTGAGGGACGGGAGTCGTTTGCATGTTTCATTTGGAACAGTACGCTCCTTGCTTATCCGAGTTTTTTTTTACACTGCTGAAGACTGGGATATTCATCCGCAGGCCACCTTTACGTCGCCGGTGGCCGCCGCTGCTCCCTCGGCCCCTTCCACCGCGACATCTGGAAGCTCAACCTCACCACCCTCGCTGCCTGGGAACCCCTCCCCTCCTACCCCTTCGCTCTCCGCCAAACAGGCCTCTTCGTCGGTTGGGAGATGGTTATACATAACAATCAAGCTATCCTCTTCACAGGGCGTCCGGACCTCGACATCTTCGATCTAACCACCGAGCGTTGGTCCACGCGCCCTACCTCGTTCACACCCACGGTCGAGGACGTCAAAGCGGGGATCACCGACGCGTGGGCGTACCCCGGGATTCACCAGGCGGACGCGGCGGTGGTGTATGCCGCGAAGACGGGGAAGATGTATGTGTTTGGGGGGTCGCATGGGAGTACGATGATGGGGTGTAATTTATTCATGGAACTCGATCTCACGACGTGGACGTGGCGGAGGTTGAGTGGGCAGGTCAGAGCCCCGCGCGTGGCGCCAGATTTCTCGTGTCCGAGCCCTAGGAAGAGTGCGGGCGCGTGGGCGAGTGTGGATGGTAAAAAGGTGTACTTGCTGTTCGGGCATTACGATCGTGCGGCAGGGAAGAGTGGGGAGTTTCATCAGGAGTCGGAGGCTTTTGGGCACGAGGACTTTTGGAGTTTTGATGTGCAGGAAAAGAAGTGGAGGAGAGAGAGGATGAGTGGGAATCCGCCCTGTTCGAGGACGGAATTGGCGTGTGTTTATGTAAGTCCTACATTATTTTTCAGCCTTGCTACGCCTGCTCTCCCTATTTTTATTGCGGAACTGAAAATGTGTTTCGTAGAACGAAACCTGGAAGCGAGTAGTCATATTCGGCGGCTACCACCCTACCCTCCCTACCATCGACATCACGGAAAAAGCGCCAAGCTTCGGGTACTCCTACTTCGCTGATACCTTCCTCTACGACCCCGCCCCCGCCCGCTCTCCTTCATCCAAAACACCTCCACCCACGGTCACCGCCCCAAAGTGGCAACAAGTCCTCACCCCGGGCTTCCCCACCTATCGCTGCCAATCACACCTCGCCGTTGACCCCGACACAGGGCGTACGTATCTCTTCGGTGGGTGGACAAATAACCAGTACATCCCAACGCACACGAAAGTCATTTCGCGGAGTTTTGGCGATTTGTGGGAATTGAAGGTGGATTTGCCTGGTGGGCATCTTGATGAGGCGGATATTGAGGAGGAAATGCGGGTGGCGAGGGCGGGGCCGTGGCAGAGATGTTATAATTGTGCGGCCGCGGGGCCGTGGAGGAAATGCGGTGGTGAGTTCTTCTTGTTATATTTTCTTTGTTTGATTTGCGGAACTGAACGGCCTGGGTGATATAGGCTCGTGTAAAGGGCGGGTATTTTTCTGTGGCTCTGTATGTCTAAAGGAAGGATGGCGCGAGCATAAAACGAAGCACGGCTGTCGTAAGGCATGAGCAGGGTTCGTATAACTCGACAGGGATCGTTCATTGGACAACCTGACGACATGTTGACTTGCAAACACAGAATGTTATCTACTATGTGATCGTTCTATCGCCTTCAAAACGCAGTCCGTGCATTGTTCGATTCAGGGCATTCGTGTCACAAACGCGTTCGAAGATCGTGATTGAAATTCTCATTCTGTAAGGTTCAGATTGAAACTTGAAAAAGTTTTCATCGAGTCACATATAGATATTTTACTGATTGACGGACTCAGACCTCGCCATCCAACAAAAAGCTACCCAAGACCTCCATGAATCTCTCCCGCTCCTCCCAATGAACCATATGGCTCGACTCCGCAAAAGTAACCCACTTCACATGCGGGATTCGATTGAAAAACGGAGCCATAACCGAATCCTGTGCCTCATCGTATCGGCCATTCACCAGGAGCGTCGGAACACATATTTTATGAGCGTCTTCGAGCATAGACCATTCTTTCAGAGGGCCGGTGACATAAAATTCGCTTGGGCCGTTCCTGCCAGCGAGTCAAATGAGGATTTAGTTCTCAGAACTTCGTACGTCTGACGTACGAAGTTCCGAATCGCGACTCACATCGTCAAATACACCGTCGAATCCTTCGCGATCCATCCCAACGCCTCTTGAACGGGTTCCGGCATAGGATCAAGGGCACAAAGGTGACGAGCATAAAACACCGCAACGGCAGACTGATATTCTTCGCTTTCAGTGGTGCCGTCCTTTTCGTTTTTGTCCAGTTTGTCTTGGACGTCTTGTGGGAGCTTGGCTCGCAAGATGTTCTGCGCTTTGACCCAGAGATCCATGGACGCCGGCGAGCTCACTATAATGAGATGCTTCAAGCCGGCGGGTTGAGTTGCGGCGTGGCGGGCGCCGAGCATTCCGCCCCACCTATACGGCGAACAGTGTAAGCAAACCGAGGGAATGGGCAGAAGGCAAAGACAGTACGCACGAGTGCCCGAGAAGATCATACTCCTCTACGCGAAGATGCCTCAACAGATTGTTGAGCTCGTCCATAAACAACTGCTCAGTCCAAAACCCCGTGTCGCCCATCTTCTCGGGCAGATGGGTCGAATTCCCGTTGCCGAGTTGATCATAAAGAATGAGCGGGATTGAATGCGCTGTAATGAGATCTGAGAGGCTTAGGAGATACGCATGGTTGACACCTGGGCCGCCGTGGAGAGCTACGAGAGGGCGGCGAGTGGAGGTGGCGTTATCATTGAGGTCGCCGATGATCTTGTACCAGGTTCTGCAGGGCTTGCCTGCAGCGGGGACGATGAACTCGACTTCTCCCTCGACGACTTTGGATGGAGTGGAAGACATGGGTGCGGTGAGAGAGCGCTGGGGGTACTGCGGGCACCGTGTAAACTCCTGTCTCACGTATAAGTTTAGCGTGCGGAATTTTCCGTCGGAGGATTCAGCGGAGCCACAGATAGTAGAGCATACATATTCAAAAATCCCAGGTCAACATACAGCTTTCAAGTAAGTAAGGAGGGTCCAAATTTCAAGGAGCACACTGGCACTTACTTGCGAAAATTTGTTTTTTTTTGGTGGAAACGAGCTCGGCTTCAAGTTGGCCGAGCTGTTCCAACGACATTACTAGCACCAGGTATAAACTCGATCCAACAAAGCACAGGCAAGGAGGAGCCGTGGAGGAAACCGAAGGCGGAGACTCGGAAGATGAAAGCACAAAACAAGAGGCAACTTGAGATCAGATCATGATCGATGGAATCAGCGGACCAAGTCGGCCCGAATGCCACGTCGCTTTTCTGCACCAAACCACCACGACAACGGCTCAGGCTGAGCAAGAGTACTGCAGCTTCATTGGCGTGAGGAGTAGGGAGTTTCTGCACATCCTGCTTGATTTTTAATTCCTCTCTTCAACTTTCGGCGGCTTGGACTTGAAAAATCGCAAAATTGTTTCGCTTTGGCTAAATCTCTGCGCATTCTGATCCAGTCAAAGCGTGGACATTGAAGCGCAAGAGGACCAAGCCACGCAATATCTCAGCTCTCGTAACTCTAAATCGTCGCTTCGGCAAATAATCTCTCCTCGATATTCCGAATTTCTGGCTATGTTTCGACGATCGTCGATTCCTACCCCTGAACCTCTCAATACACATAAGATTCGCTGACGACTCCGTATCCAATCTAGGCGACTTTCTGCTAGGATATTCTACGCAGAAGCTGCTTAGAATCTGGGACGCTTTGAACTGTCAAGCCGCGGTCCACCATTGTTGACCCTTTCCGGCATTGTCCGGGTGTTGGATTGTTTGTGCCACTCCGGCCGCCTACTTAAACCTCGACATCGACCACTGATTCGGCAACCCCAAACTCTCCCCAACGCTCCTTGTAAACTAAGCTCTCCGGCATCATGCCTGCGACCGTCCCTCTCTTTTCAGTTTTTGCTTTCCTCGGTTTCTTATCCTCCGTCATCCCACTCGCCTGGCAGTTTGAAGCCTGGAACACGGCGACAGTTTGGTACATCTTCTGGGTGGCCACCTCTTGCTTCAGCCAGTACTTCAACGCGATCATTTGGAATGGAAATACGGAGAATCCAGCACCTGCTTGGTGCGAAATTTGTATGTTGGGTTTCATGCCACTCGAGTTTTGTCTATTGACGCACCCGTTTCAGCCATTCGAATTGCGATGGCGGCGTCTGTGGGGCTGCCGGCGGCCTCATTGTGCATCAACCGCCGCCTCTACAGCATCCTGCGAATGCCACTCGGCACTGTTGCGAGCTCGGGCGTGGTAAGTCCTTCCTCTTCTCCTCTTCACTGGTGGTGGCATCGAATGCTTACTCGTTTTCTACTAGAACCGTCGCGCCATCATTGTCGACTCTCTGGCCTGCGGTCTCTTCCCGTCGCTCTACATCGTCCTGCAACTCATTACCCAACGCCATCGCTTCAGCATCTTCGAAGACGTTGGCTGCGTCGCAGACCACTTCGACTCCCTCCCCACGTACTTCATCACCTTCGCCGCGCCGCTCCTCCTCAGCTTCGCTGCCATCGTCTACGCCGTCATTTCCTTCATCCACGTCGCAAACTCCTCGCACACGGTCACCGAGATGCTCGCAGCGCATCAGAAGACTCTCACACCTGGTCGTTTTCTGCGTCTTCAGACGCTGTCGTTGATCACCTCGCTATTCTTGACCATCCCCCTCGCGCTCCTCACCATCGCCGCCAACTCGACCTTCGCTTTTCTGTCGAGCGCAGTCTCCCTCGCCGCGCACGATGGCGTCTTTGACTTTGAGAAATTCAGCTTCGTCCCGCGCATCCCGCGCACCATGTGGGCGTTTAGCACCAGCACCCATGCCTCCGTCGAACTCGCACGATGGACTGCGCCCATCTGCGGTCTCCTCATTCTCGTCTTTCTCGGCATTGCGGAAGAGGCGCGGGAGCAATACGTCCGTGCTTTCAAGGCTGTTACGAACGCGTTTTGGAATGCCTTGGCGAGGATCGGCGTTGTGCGGCCTCTGCCACCGCTTCCTGCTCCTGCCGGTGTCGCAGAACCCGCTCGACCTACCGCATTCTCTGCGCGTCTGCGTGCGGTGTGGCAGAAGAAATCATCTGCACGCATGCCTACGAGGCAACAGCGCTTCCGCCCTCGCCGACTCATCTCCGACCCCATCCGTCCGGTCTCAGGTACGGGCTCGCTCGCGGACGTCGACACCCCGCACGTGCAGATCATCTCGGCTCCCCTCTCTCTCATCGGCCCCTCGTTCTCTTCTGCAACCACCGCCGAGGATCCTTTCTCGTCCTCCTCGTCTGCGCATCATGATCCTACCTCCTCAGCATCCTCAGCGAGCGACACCGCATCCCAACAACACTCTTTCGTTCAAGTCCGCCCTGACCCCAACGAGCCCGGTACCTATATCCTCCCGCCCAACAAGGGGTGGTATCACTTTTCCAACCCGGGGCAAGAGTGTCCGGAGGGCGGCGAGATCGCGAATGCGGTGGAGGATTGGGGAATGGAGATGAAGGAGTTGGAGAAGGTGCAGCGGGAGGTGAGAATGAAGAAGAAGGCGAAGGGGAGGTTTGCGTAGGCGATGGGCAAAGCAACGGCGATGATCCAAAGAAGGAAAGAAGAAAGAATGAAGAAAGTCCAACTCTCTGTACGTTTACTGACTGTATCGAATAACTGCCCAGACTCGAAACCCAAACGCTCTCTCTTGTATTTCTCTCTGCTCCATGTCTCATCATCAATATATATTCATTTCCTCGGGACCAGGAACCTCCTGCTTGACTTTGGCAAAATTTTTGTGTTTGAACTCGAGTTTTCGCCGCATTTACTCGCCCCGGCGAAGCTTTGATGGCATCAATATCATGGGAAATAAAAACTCTCCTCTCTTCTCTTCTCTATTCAGTGCTTTTCCAGCCTCTGCCGCAGCCCGCTAAGGGATCATCTCTGTCACTGTTCAAACTCCCTCCTTATGTGAAATTTTGGCGGTTTTCTTGCGGTTTCCTCAATTGTGACGACTTGCTTTTTTGCCGTTTTTATCTGGGTTTTCACAAGGCTTGTATTGTGACTTTCTTGTCAATGTCAAGCGGAAACTCAGGACGGACAAGCCTACGACCAAAGATTTCACACTGAAGACCACAGTGGGACGATATCAACGCTGGTTCTCCTTGTCTGTCAGTCGCGGGTATAAAGTCATCCGGCCTGGCCTCGTGGACAGTTTACTTGCTCCGCTGCTGTGTCCTAATAGCCGCCCAAGATAATTCTGTTAGCCCGTTTACTGCCAGTGGTATCTATCTATCTCCTCCTCGCCTCCCACCATCGCCTCCTCCAGCTCTTTGTCGTATGTCTCGATTTCGCTTTCTCCGCTCCTCAACTTCAACTTCGAACGAGTGGCTCTCGCCGCTCATCTCCGTCGGGAGGGCGCTGGTTGTCTGCTCAACCTCGGCGCCGATGCCTTACATCGGTGCACCGCTGGCTGCTGGATTGGCTCTTCTCGAGCTTATCCAGGTGAGTCAGCTAATTCTTTTCAGATAGGCGTGAGCCTTTCTTATCTTGCTCTCTAGACTGTCGGCAAAACGAATGACGATCTCAAATACCTCGCCGAGTCGGTGGTATCGTTGATGAAGCAACTTCGCGACGAGTGCGACGCTCATCCAACGCATCGGAATCCGAGTCTGCATCACATTTGCGTCGAATTCAATAGGTGCAGTCGCGGACTATATTTGTGTGACATCTTTATTAACTGATTCTATAGGAAGCTGACGCGGATATCTCAAGACATCGAAGAGATGTCAAGAGACTGGTCGTCGTCCAAGTTCAAGAGATATATGAAAGTCAATTGCGTCCGTGAAGAGATCGCTCAATTCTCTCGGCGAGTGTCGGACATGCGTGCAGATGCAGCGGTCAGTTCTGCTCAGTCACTGGGTGCGATTCAGTCTGTCTGATTGTAATCCAGCTCGTCACCGCAATTGGAACGCGAATGGATATCAACAATCTTTCGACCACTGTCTCAGCAGTTCAGTCCCGGGTCGAGAAAATGCATGATGAGCTCACCGTGTCGCATTCTCCAGTAACAACAGAGTTGGAAGCGTCCTTGCCGAGTGATAAACTCGTTCACTTACAGCGAAACGTAAGCGTCCAATTCTTTATCTGCAGGTCGCTAAGCTCGATGAAAAGTTCCACGCTCTGAAAATCGGAGATATTCAACTATACTTCGATACTGCTCGCGCGACCTCGTACACTTTGCTCGATGACGAAAACCGAGTCATTGGAGACGCAGGCTGGACTGATTACAAAGGATCTGTTAAGGGGTCGCTGTATACTGTAAGGGTGTATCGTGGAGCGCATGCAGATGAGGTTAGCTTGTCTCTTTTTGACAATGATTTCCATTCGAATGCTGTTGGTGCTGTCAGAGTTGGAAGAATGGTTTGTCGTTTGCGGCCAAATATTCACCGTAAGCTCCTTCCTCTTTCATGATCCGAATTTTTTATACTCTCGCAGTGCGGACTCCATCCCCCAACTATTTGGATTCTGTGGTGCGCAAAGATTACCATGTATTGTATTCCACGAAGGTGAATTCCTCTCCCATGCCAGGATGCATAACGGTGATGTCCCTTAGAGCTCCAGACGCTCGATGAGTATGCGTCAACTATTCTCTCCCCGCGAGCCAAGGTCACTTGGGAAACCACCTTGGTATGCTCCATGATATCAGCCTATATCTCTCGCTCAAGTCTCAATAGAATTCAGACTACAAAGATCTAGACGACTTCCTGATCAGCCAAGGATACCGTGATCTCCGAAGTGGAGATCCTGCCATGGTGAACGCGAGAAATGGAAGGTTAATGATGTCGCACATTGGTCGTTCACGTCCCCTTTGGCTTCCAGGAAGGGTTTGTTGAGTGTTTTCTTGATTTTCGATCACTCATTGACGTCGGGCAGTCAATTGAACGAGTTTTGCACTGGTTCCAGGCTAGCTACTCAAACAGGCTTCGTCATCTGACTGATCCGGACGCTCTCTGGGGTTACAGGCTGCTGGAGACAGATGAGCCGAGAACTCGTTTCCATGCTCATTTGCTTGCGATAGCACGGCTTATGCGGCAGTCCGTGTCCTTCAGCCAGTCACATAAAAGGAATCGTTATCCAATTGCAACAACCCGAGGATTTGTTTATCATTTGGATGGGCGAAGCTTTCGTGCGCATTGCATCGGCCGACTAGATCGTGACCCCACAGTATCATCATCATGGTTAGTTCAGTACGCCCGATACTGTAGCTCTGAAGAAGACGGAACTTCATGGGGCGTTTTCCCCGTCATCGTAAGGCCAACTGACCTGCGATGGACTCAGTACGTGATCAATTTCCAGACCTATCGAAAACGATGATCAATCTCCCTTCTCTTTCAGTTTCATCGTCCCGCTGCAAAAGAAGCATAACAACTGGTATTCAGCCATGGACCGTAGTCCACATTGCGGCTACTTTCTTACCGCGACTATTGAATTTGGGACTGATCTAGGGGACACAACTGTCTCGTGGCTTTGTCAGGCCGGATCCCTGGTAACGAAAGATTTTATACCATCTGATTTCTGTGTCCGTGAGTGTATTCAAAGCAGTCATAAATAGCGAACACTAATGGTTAGCACATCAAACCACCGTAGCTATTCGGTCTGCTCTCTGTTTACAATGGGAAATGGTTCTCACCGAGCACTCTCTTTCATCACTTGACTTATTGGACGTATTGCTTCCGGTCAACGTTTTCGTGGAGGTTCCAGTTCTTGACGACGGCAAAATATCGGAACCCCGTGTATATTGGTCGACGAACCTGGGGCAAACCATGACGGCGCATCTCGAAAGCCACTTCAAAATACAAATGTCATGGGATTCACAAATCTTCCTGGCTCAATGGGAGAAGCATCATTACGACGCTGTGAGAAGTATCCAAGAGGAGCATGGTTTTGACCCTACGACAAATGCGGCGGCTCAGGCACTCGGCTTGCCTCTCTTCATGCCCTACGATGCTTCCCCCTCGGACATTTCTGATGAGGCATGGTGTTCTGGAAAATTCAAAACAACGAAACCGAATTCGCAGGCTTTTGACCAGTGGTCTTTCGGCGGCGACTGATGCATCGTTTATCCAGATTCCTCCAGGTGAGCTGTGTATAAAAATCAAGCAACAATGTTGAACTTTGTTTCAGGCTGTACCGGCCATTCACCGATACTTGATCCTGCTTCCTTTCCTCGTACGTCTCCTATCTTTGCACTCTGAGACTGGTGTGCCCTGTCGCACGATTTTGCCCCGGAGCTTGAATGGAAAATTATTCGATTAAACCTTTGCTACGTTGCTACCTGTTGCTACCCGCCGCTTTCGCCATCGATCTCGGGTTCTGCTTTGCCCGTAATTTTCACCTGAAGTTGAACACGGATCGCAACGGCGATAAGTATACGGATCAACACGGAGATCTGCGAATTCCGGCTTGCGTGGGAGGAAACCAAAACCGTGGAAAACAAACGATTTTTCCCAGATTGTCCGTCTTTCCCTTCTGGCCTCGACGTCGAGTGAACGATTAGTGAACCACCCCTCGGCTCCCTCAACTCACACCCCGCTCAGCCGTTGAAGCGTTCTCCCCGGCTCGCCCACCCCTGCTTATCGGGCGGGCCCGTCCGTTCAACATGTTACATCAAAAATACATGTGGTTAGCGAGACGTTGCTGCCTGGGCAACACCCCGTCCCTGAAACGACATATGGCGCCTTTGAAGACTCGTTGATAAACCCCGCCCGACACTCTGACTGTTCTTCAGCACACTCTTTTCCCCTCCCACTCGTTTGGACGGCAAGAATGCTGTCGTCGTTCCTTTTCGTCGCTGCGTCTGTAGCATTAGCACAGGGTCAATCGTACGTCGTCTGAGGAATCCCGTCTACAAGTCGTCTGACCAGCTTCCCAGTACTGATCCCTGCACCGTTGCGTCGGCTTCCACCTGGGTCTCCAGCAAAGCGGCCCACGCTTGCGAGCTCAACGTTCCGTTCAACAAAACGCGCAGCTTGTCCGTCATCGACTCCAATATCAAGGCTCTGCCGTGGTACTCCATTGAGACCTGGTTCCTTCACTCGCCGAATCCTCTTATCCCTCATGATGTGAATGTTGCTTCCCTGCTCAAAGGTGATTCCTTTGTCCCTCCTTCTATCGCAATAATATCTGATTCCCGTCTCTCCCCAGCTGTCCAAACCAAGACTGCCGCAGGAGGGTACAAGACAGACTGGGATTTTAACATGGCAGTGCGTCTCATCTTCCTTTCCACCCCCCTCGATGATACTCACAAATACCGCAGGTCACCGACGCCTGGAATCGTGAAGCCGACGGACACACCCTCTTCACCGCTTCCTGCGCCGAGTCCTTCTCCTTCGCTCTCCCCTTCTCCATTGCCACTCTCGCCCCGAGCCCCACCTCACCTCTCGCCTTCCCCACCTTCCTCGTCAACTACGACTTCCCCAACCAAGCGCGCCCCGGGCTCGAAGCATACTACCAAGCTCTTGGCATCGACGTGCGGCCCTACGACGGCGCTCGCATCGTCTCGATTGACGGCGTCGAGGCGGGTGTGTACCTCCTCGCGCTCGCGACGGAGTCGAGTATCTATAAGGGATTGGTTGGCGCATATGAGACGGTGAACCCGCGATATGTGAGGTTGATGTCGAGGTACTCCGCCGGTGCGTTGCCCCTCTATCTCTCTCCTCTCATCTTAGTATCCTTGTCTTCGTTGGGCGCTCACCACTCCCACAGACACCGCCTCGGGCGCCTACACCCAAGAAATCGGCCGCTTCGGCCAACGCGCCTTCTACCCCGGCGCCGACTCCGTCAAAATCACCCTCCAGCTCTCCACGGGCGCCCTCAAATCCCTCACCGTCCCTTGGGCCGCCACCTTCGTCGGCTCCGGCAACACCACCGAGTCCTTCATCGCAGAAACCTGTCTCCTCCCCGACGCCCAAGCGAAGGTCAGCAAGAGGACGAAGCGCGAGGTCGACGATGCGAAGGCGAAGAGGGTGGTGAAGGCGCCGGAGCATGTGACGCAGAAGATGGGCGTGGTGAGGGCGGATGATCAGCCCGAGGTGAGGAAGAAGGCCACGCAGGGGGTGGCGAAGTTGGCGGCGGGGTCAGGGAATTATGTTACACCGGACTGTACGTTCTTTCTCTCTTTTCTCGTTCTCCCTATTGTCCTTCTCGCTGCGCCCGCACATCCCCGTCTGCACCCTCCTCGTTTCTTCTTTTATCCCCTTCACGCTCGTACTTACTCACGACCTCTCCGCAGTAACCCTCGTCGCGCACACCACCACCCTCGACGTCTACCAGCTCTCCACCCACCCGCACGTCGGCGTCATGTACTTCGAGCAATTCGCGCCCTCCGACGGCACGGGCTTCAACGACTACATCAACGGCATCAGCGCGACCATCTACGACGGCCTCACCAAGCTCAAGGCTAACGGCGTCAAGCACGTCTTGATCGATAACTCGGGGAATCGCGGTGGATATATCTTTGCGGGTGCTGTCGCGTTGGTGAGTGATTGCTGCTTCTGCATACGTTGCGGTAGAGGAATGCTGACCATGGATATATAGTGGAGTCTCTTCCCGACCGACTTGTACCCTGGCTTCCCCGCCGTGTTCCGCGACCACGAGTTGGCGCGTCGGGAGTCGGCCGCCGCTGCTGAGACGCAGAACTTCGACAGCGAATACTACTACGGGTACTACCGCGATGTGCGTTGTGTCTTTCAATCTCTCTCATACTTCCTTGCTTACAAGCACCGCTCACCCACAGCTCAACTACACCCTCCTCACTTCCAACAAGCAATTCATGGATCCACCCGTCCCGCAAAAGGTCAACGGCGTCGCCGACGCCTACTCGCAGCAATTCTTCGACGACTTCGGCGTCGCCTCCGACGTAACCAACTTCACTTCCCCGCCCTTCTCCGACCTCTCCTACGTCATCGTAGCCAACTCCCTCTGCGCCTCGACCTGCTCCGTCTTCTCCTCCTACCTCTCGCAGAAACACAACGTCCGCTCCGCGGTCTTCGGCGGCACCCCCATCGCGCAGCTCACCAACTCGCAATTCGACGGCGGCGTCAAGGGGAGCGAGGTGACCGAGTTTGAGAGTGTTTTGGCGGAGCTGAGTTTGGCTGGTTTGAGCGGGGAGGAGGATGCGCCGAAGCCGTTCCCGATTAATGCGGGGCTGAGCTTGAATTTTCGGAATGCGATTCCGTATAAGCATAAGGAGGATGGGATTCTAGAGTATGTGTATGAGGCGGGGACGAAGAAGTATCAGTTTACGAAGGAGACGTTTAATAAGCCGCAGAAGGTTTGGGAGTTTGGTAAGTTTTGCTTTTTCCCTTGTCGCTCTTCGTTGAGGTTGGGCTAATGACTCTGTCTCTTTTCAGTCGCGGAGGAGTTCTTCGGCAAGGATTGAGAGTAAGATTCACGCGTGTACGTACTTACATACTGTCTCTACGTTTTCGTATAAGTAATTTGTGTTGAATTGTATCTTGGGTATTGGAAGTTCTGGATCACAGTCCGATCAACAGCAGCCTTGATTTACCGTCCATAGACAAAGCAATTCGTTCAACTGATCGGTTTGCGCCCTACACAAATAGGTACAGGATTGGATTGCAGGCGAAAGCCGTACTAATTAATCTATGTATTCCGCTCCGCGAGATAGACCTTGGATTTGTCTGAATCCATGCAAACCACCTGCTTGCTGGAGCACCAATCGGTAACTTCTTCGTCGGGCGGTAGTTCATGACGAGCTGGCTCGCACTGCACAAGCAGAGGGAGACCGAGCGCCTGTGCTGCTGCATTTGTTGAAGGATCAAAGCCGTTTTGTTCTTGGATACTTTTCGCCACATCATAGTGATGTTTCTTCCATCGAGCAAAATCAACACCAGTACTCCACAGGAAACGAACTTTGAACAACCCGGCCGGAATTCCGGTGAGCAGCTTCGTATGTGGATCCGTCGACCAATATATCTGCGGTTCGGAAATCTGACCCTGTTGAATGATGGGTACCTCAACGAAGACGTGCAGTGGCGGTAACATGTCTAGTGCAGCATCCAATTCTTGGCAGTCTTCCCTTAGAGTCATTTCCCATTTGAGTCGAAGCGCTGTTCGAATGGCTGTGAGCCAATCAGCAGTAGTTTCATTCACCTTGAGACCATGATGACGTACGAACAACAAACGAGGGAATATCGTCGAATTCGTGCAGAGAGAATGTGGTCCATTGTGCTAACCATGGAATGGTAACGTCCGGTACATTCTCTCCGAATTCAATTTCTGCGCACAGAAAATACCCGCAGTTTGGCTTCTGGTCGATCATCGAATTCCATGCACCTTTCTTGGAGAAGGGTACCGTAAATCTGCAACAACGATTAGTAATTTTCGATGAAAAGATGAGAAATATCACTGAGTCCATCCAGTATTTGTGGTGTCCAGCTCCATAATACGGGGAAACAAATTCAACCTGAGCTGGATGTCCAAATCCCCAGAACTGATATGGTGAACTCGCCATGAAGCACTGACAGTTGGTTTGTAGTGTTCGAGGCGCATCACGGCGCGCTTTGTGCGCACGTCATAAATGGAACCGCGGGATAACAAACTCGGCGTGCCGGATATATGTCGCCAAGAATCCCACCACCAGATTCTCCGCATAAGTTTTGTCAATGCAGAGAACTTGTCGTAAATCAAACTCAGAGAACGATCTCCAAAGGGTGTCAGAAGCGATGATGGAAAAGGACGAGAATCGAAGACAGCAAAGGAAGTGCAAAACCATTCCAGAACTGGTTTGTGAGGACGTATCCACACCTGGCCCACGCGGTGGAGATCGTGTGCTGTCAATGTCCAAAATCTGGGCGAAATTTCAAGGTGGGTGAAAATGAGTTTGCCGTTTCGAGCATCGACTGCGGCAAAGCCAGTTGCGTGGACGAGATCATAATGTCCTCTGCTAGCATGAGAGCGTGATAAGTCAATGAAGTCGGAGGTCTAGATTGCTTTAGAAAAATACAACATTACGAAGCATAAGCCGCACCAATGATGTCTCCCAATTGACTAGGTCTTGAGATGAAGAGAGGCTCAGAGCATACTCATCGAGAGTGATGAACTCTGACGCTTGATTAGCGTACAAATATTGCCCAGATTGATTTACTACCTCCATGGAAGACAAGCGAATGAAACCTCGGAGAACTGCAGAAACCGAACAGCTGTGGAACCGAAGGGTCACTGGAGTTCCAAAATTAATATCGAGACTTCGTTTAGAGTGGCAACGTGCTTAACTTACGGCGACCACTCCGCAAGAACAGACAAAAATCCTTTCCATGCCTAGGGGATAGTATCTCTGAGTAATTTCTTTGGCGAAAACGACAACCATACCTCTGCCGAATGCGAGCCCTGATAAACCCGTATCGTCTTATAGGATCCATTTACAATACCCTTGTAGTCCGTCCAGCAAAGCTCTCGCTCCATTTCTCCATAGTGACCATGTAAAGCATACGAAGCCCTGGACGCTGTCTCGAACTTCAATTGAATATCCCCGATTTTCAGGGCATGGAACTGAAGAACATGTCAGAAACATCCCTAGAAAACGTCGAGGCGGCGTACGTTATCTCCAAAGCGAATGAGATCCCCATCGCCAATTGATGTCGCAGGGGACGACGTCGAATTTGGCGAAGTGAGATGATCTTGAATCTGGAGAACATTTGCTTGAATTGCCGAAACAGCGCTCGCAACCTCAACGATGTCCGTGCGCGCTCTAATAGCTGTGACGAGCTAAGCGACTATCTTTTAGTGTGCGCTCAAGGCACGCAATTCTGTCGGATTTTACCGTGGCATCCGCACGCATATCCGCAACACGCTGGGTGAATCGGGTAATTTCATCTTGTATGCAGTTTGCGTGCATATACTTCTTGAATCTCGAAGACGACCAATGCTTGGCCATCTGCTCGATATCCTCCGATAGGCGCCTCAATTGCCTTCAGAATGATTCAGAACGCGACAACCTCTTGGTGAAACTTTCAACAAACACAGTAAAATCCTCGCAGACTTGACGGAATCCGGGCTGAGAATCATTCGGATGGACTTCAGATTCGTCTTGCAATTGCTTCATTAGTGATAACACTGATTCGGCGAGATATTTCAGATCATCCGTTGTTCTACCGACAGTCTGAAATGGAATCACCATCCGCTACAGACAAGGAACGGTCCCATCGCTCACCTGGATCATCTCCAAAAAGGCCAGTCCTGCAGAAAGCGCTGCTCCGATGCAGGGCAGCGGCGCACAGTTACCAGCTGCAACTAGCCCTCGCGCGATTGTGATTGACGAGGAAAGCCACTGATTTGACGAGGATGAGGAGAACAAGCGAAAGCGTGGCATTCGGAGATGTATTGGGGAAGAGGGAGGAGGGAGAGAAGAACTGTATAAAACGGAAGAAGGCAGTGTGGATGTCCATCAAACAGCTTCTCAACGCCATTTTTGGGCAAGGCTGTGGTCCCCGACAACTCGAGCTGTTCGTACAAATACATAGAAAGCATAGATAGGATTCTCCGGGAAGAACGATATGTGAAAGCTCACCTGCAATACCTACTCTGCGGATGTAAGTTTACGTCCACAGCGGAAGACTGCTATAATATTACTCGAACCGAGGAATATATATGTCGAACAGAACAGAAAGTGATATTCGATGGGAGGAATTCTGAACTAAGGAATACAAAATGAGTTGCTGAAATGGACGCGTCAGAGAGCTGACTCAAACAGAGTGAAAAAATGGGACTCACGTCACCTACTTATCTCTCCTCGTCGCTTTTTCGCAACAAAATCATCCGTCTTATAAGCTTAGCCACGCGAATGAGCAAGAGAATAGATTGAGGGCATAGAAGGGCGGCGCATTCAGAGATTTCACGCTCTAATTCCGCAAGGAACACAGGTTGCATGGCCGTTTAGGAAAAGCGAGTTTGCTGAGTTGCCGGCAATCAGAGTGCAATGATTGCACTCTGATTGCCGGAGGCGCGGTGGCCGCGGCAACTTTCAGATATTCGACTTGAACCGGAGTCTGAATTCACTTGACTCGGGACGAATGGTAAGAGAAAAAAAATTGATTTCTCATCTGAGCGAGCACCCATCTGATTTTTTTTTTCAAAACATCTTTTTACTGATCTGAACGAGATGTAAACAAAAGCGTATCCAATTGATGTGCAAGGCGTTCTTGAAGAACGGCTTAGAACGCGCCGGGCAGACATTCAGTACAAGTAATACTTGGCCGTATACTTCACAGTAATATCCCCCGACCCCGCGACGCACTAAACACAATCATTATCAGCACTATTCGATCACTGCAAGGGGAATATTCTCACCGAAGTAGGAGGCTGCCCATCAACAGTATCGATCCGGAAAATCTGAGACGCCAGATCCCCGTCGGTACGGTTCAGAGAAAGCCAATCGATATTAACCGTGGGATTGATGGGCGCGGGGATATCACCGACTCCTGCGCCAACGACGAATGCGGCGGGATTCCCTGTGGTGGAGGTGAAGTCCCATTTCGGGGAGAGGCCGGTGGCGGAAGCAGAGGGGATGAAGTAGTGAAACTACACACATAATAAAAATGTTAGGATGATGTATGTGATCAAGGCTATGAGTGAAACTGATGCACGAACCCCATCTAGGTGCGGTGCATCGACGAGCGGGCCGGCTACGGCCTCGGGCAAGAAGGCGGGTAGATTCTTCCAGATATCGAATGCCTTGGTTTGGATTGATGCGAATTGAGGGGTGTGGTCTAAGCAGGAAATGTCGAAGAGCGACGCCACGGCGCCGATAGACCTGACGTCGAGTTGAGCTCAGCAATGCGACGAGGCCGAAAAGTTGTATCTTACGTGAACGTTGTCCCAACACAAGAGTAATTTTGTGTTCCGACACCGAGCAAGATGAAAAGCGGCGCAGTGGTCGGGACCACAAGCATAGTCTGATTTGAAGGAAGCTGCATTACCGACGTAGATCTGGGGCAGTCATGGGTTTTGAACACCGCAAGCGCAGCGCCAGGCGAGACTAGGATGGCTGCGGTGAGGAGGTGGGCTGTGAGCTTCTTGAAAGAGAACATTGGGTCTGATGAAGGGATGTCTGACTTAAATTTCTGCAGTGCTGCGGAGAGACAAGATGTTTTTATGGCTGGATACTTGCGGCTGAAGCGGACACCCGGAAGGTTACTAGTATGTTCATTATGGAACTAGCCTTCCGCCTAGTTCCCGCAATACTGTACTGTTTCGACCAGTTGTTCACATAACTGGGGGCCCCCGTGAACCTAGCAATTCTGGACACTGTAACGTGTAATGGTCCTGTGGGCAATTTAGTGTCTAATAATTCCCGGAGCATGAGAGAAAAGGTTGAAACTTGAAACGACATGCTGCGGAAAGCGGGGGGAAAGAAAAGTTGAGATGACGGACACAGTCTGTCGAGAGGTTGAGATAATTCTTCGCTCTTGTCATTCGGGCAGCGGAGGATTGCCCGAAGCAAAGGGTGTAACAATGAATGGTATGCTGAGGGTTGGGTGTATGTACTGAACTGTACGCATCAATACATCACAATGCGGATCAGCTGTCGGCTCACCGGCAACATAAGTATATTCTTCCCGGGCTAAAACCTCAAGCCAGCTGCGAGAGTTCAAGAATAGAGCTTCGGAGCCAATAAATACATTCCCATAATCAGTATGTGTCTGCTGTCAAGTAACAAAGGTCAAGCGATTTCTTCGCGACTCGCAGGTATCAGTTCCAACTGTCAGACGTTCAGGGTGAGAGCTCCGCATTGCCAGCCTTGAACAGATGATTATGTGAGCTCTCGAACTTTAGTCTGACTCGATACAATACATTTTTAGGTGGCTTTCATTTTCCCATGAACAAACAGAAATTCGCCTTCATTTTCCCGTGAATAAACAGAATTTGATGCATCGTCCCGGCATACTAAGCCGTGATTGATTCATACCATGGCCAACCAATGGCAAAGCTCTTCTTTCTTTGCTTCACTTGGCATATTTCACCGCCGGCCGTTCGTCGACTTAGAATACACGGTCAGTGATTACATTTCACGACTTTTGAGTGGACAACGTCATGGCGAAGGTTGTGGGATGTCATTGAAACGCCATCTTGGGGAAGTTGCGATACTTCCATGTCATCGACTTAGTCAGTGACTTGGTATTGTCGACTTTTCCATCCCGAAAGAGGATTATATCTAAATCAGGAACGTCCTGCGAATGCTCAAGCACTAAAACACTTCTCCCAATCCCCGCCCCCACCACCCCTCGCATACCCCTGGCTCTCCACAAATTTCTCAAGCGTACAAATCCCCTTCATACGCCCGCCCTGCGGCGCACCGCAAAACTCCAGCGGCTGGAGAGCATCGTTGACGAGGACACGCACATAGTTCTCCCTTCTCTTCCTCTTCCCTTCATCCCTAATATTCCGACCGCCACACTCCATCCTCTCAACAACCATCCTCGCGCTAAACGGCACCAACCGACTAGCCACCCACTTTCCCTCCCTCTCTCTCCCCGGCGCCGTCGCCGCCGGCCCCCGCGGATCCAACGGCACCCTCTGCGGAAACAACCCCATCGCAGCATATATCGCAATCATCTCATTATCATGCGAAAAATCGGCATACATCGTCCTCCCCAGAGGAAACGTCTTCGGTTCGCCCGTCAGCGTCGAATTGGTCTGCGTGGAGTCGTTGACGGGAGTATTTGTTAGACGCGCGAGGAGCTCGTTGATGTAGCCGACGCCTTGGACGCGGCCGAGGGGGGCGCCGTAGCTATCAGGAAAATGTGAGATTATGAATTGTTCTGTGAGAAGACTGGGAGGGAGGGAGAAATTCACGCAACACGTACCCGGTCCCATAGAACTTATCCAAATCCATGCTATACTCAAATGCAGCGAACTCCTGCACGCTGAAAAGCGCACAGAAGGGGCTGAGTTGCAGCTGCAGTTGCGTTCCCGGGACAAAGGCGTCATCGGCGAGGGTGTGAAACGCGCACATCGAGAGGAGGGCGTACGTCTCCGCATCAGTGAGATTCGCGGTGGGCGCCCAGCGGTTGAGGCGCGCGGTGATTGGGGGCGCGAAGATGGCGAGCCAGGTATTCGTTTGGGCGTCGGAGGTGCCGGCGTTGGGACACATGTTGTCGTCGAGGGTGTCGTTGCCCTGAAATGGGTTAGCTTCGCGTACAGAGAGGAGGGTGAGAATCTGAAGCGTGTTATGTAGTACGTACATTCTCGGAAAGGATGACGGAGAGCGGGGGATTGAAGAGGTGGTGACTCGCAGCTGAGAATCCTACGAAGGATATTCAGAGAACAAATTGCTTGGTGAATGAAAAAAAATGCAGACCTGTCGTCCAATTGGTGGCACTGTCGACGACTCGCGTACTGCTGGACGCGCGTACGAATGGCAGATTTGTGGCATTGATCAAATGAGAGTATCGGGTGAAGCTTAATGCACCTGTCTGTGCGGACCTACGAATCATACATTTCAGACTCGAGATAAATGAGGCAACAAAAATCGCACTGATGAGCTCCAAACGGTATAAGATCTGCCACGCCCAAGGAATACGTGAAAGTCTTGAGGAAGTCGAGTCGAGGGTCGGTATAAGTTTGAACGCTTTGCAGTTTATTGATTCCGGATATGATGCTGGTGGAGGCACCGGACGTAGGGTATCTTGCTCCGTGTCGCTGAAGCTGCACCGAGTTTCTAGCACAAAATCTCGAGCCTCGAAAGTATATGATATATACGCACCAGATGTACCTGATTCCTCACTCGTTGAGCTGAGAGACCGAATCTGAGCCCCGTAATAACACACCTGGTTGATGGTACACCCTGCTGGAGGTGCCTCGTAGGTCCCCGCCTCGAAAAACGGAGAATAGGCTCCCCAGAGTCGTGTGATGTCAGTGTTCCCCGAAGACACTGGCATCTCTACTGTCGTAAGCGCATTTGTGACAGAGCAGGACGCGATGAGAGCACAAGTGAGTAGCCAGAAAACACCAAGTAGACTGGACATCGTGGTTTCGTTTCACGACGAGAAAGCCTTCGAAATTCTCGCTGGCCAATCACGCGCCGACAGCGCACGTGTGTGAATTCAGGCGGCGGTCTCATGAGCCGGGTGGAATCGGAAGGTGGGCGTCGGCGGGCGTGGGCAAAAGAACGAGGCGCCGACTGCACCGTCGCCGCTCACGCTAGTGAGTCAAGGAGAAAGGTTGGAGAAAGGCCTAGGTGCGTTGCGTGACAGTCGGGTAACAACGTGACAATCTCCGAATTCGGCCGACCAGGACTCGGAGGCTCGGAGGACCAACATTAGCCTCAGATCGATTCTGTGAAGCTCGAGAAAATCCAAGATTGGCAGTCATTTTTAAGAGACTAGGAAAACAGGAGTCTTTTGCGAAATTTACTACGAATGCTGCTCATTCCCATACAATCTGCGTCCCTCCGTTCAAATCAATATCCAGATCCGTCAACACCAACTCCTGTTGCGCCTCGGTATAGGTGAAGTTATGCGATGCCCCTCCAACCGAAACCGATCCCGGAGCCGGCGCAACACCCAAAATCGTCACTTGAACCAACTTCTGCGCGACGTTGAACTCTCCTTGACTCGCAATATCGACGCCGCCCTTGGTAGCCTGGAACTTGACGGTAGCACTTGGCCCGGGAGGGTCAGATATTCCGTCGTCCAAGAAGGCCGTTCCAAAGGCAGAGCCGTCAGAGGATTGGGAGATGAGCAGCGAGAATGGGCCTTCTTTCGTTTCCTCGACCGAGTATGCAGGAGCGGCATGCAGGAGGATAGCAGCGCCGTCACGAATATGCACCGGAATGTGTCCTAGAGGGGCAGCCAAGGTCGTGTTCCCACCGATCGTCGCGTTCACCACGTCGTGAGTGTACCAATCTCGCCAAATCGAGTTTCCGCGTCCAGGGAATGTGCCTAGTATTATTTCGAAATGAGAGATAGATAGAATTCGGAGGATTATTTGGGCTTACCATCGACGGTGGTTGCACCTTCGGTCAGAACCGGAGTCACAAGGATATCCCGACCAATAAGGAATTGGCGATCATTCGCGAATAGTTCTTGCTCCTCAGGGAACTCCCAGAACAGCGCACGAACAGGCGGCGTCCCGTCCATCGACGAGTTCGCAAAGAGCGTGTACTATCGAGTGATCAGCCTCCCTTTCACTGAACAAAGCACCACACAGGGGGAGGAGAAAAGCTCACCCAATACGGCAACATCCTATACCTCACATCCATCGCCACCCTCGACGCCTCCGCCACACTCTCCCACAGATACGGCTCCTGCCGAATCGTCCCCTTCTCCGCATGATTCCGATAAAACGGCGTGAACGCCCCCAGCTGCATCCACCGATTGCACAACTCCTCCGAGGTATTCTCGTTGAAGCCGCAGGTGTCCGCGCCGACGAAGGGGATCTGGAAGAGTTGGAATTGCAGGATGCCTTGGATGGAGTAGTAGAGGTAGGACCAGCGGCTGAAGTTGTCGCCGAGCTGCGGACGTCAGTGTAAGTATTGAATTATGATGATGGAATAAATGACCCACCCAATGACCAGTCCATTTACCGGCAGAGGGGAAGGTCGAGCGACTGATAATAAATGGCCGCTGACCCGGGATGATCTCCTTGAGCGCCTTGTGCGTCGCCTCGGCTTCCATCAATCCCCATCTTATCGTGTTCAGCCTAGTAGAAATCGAAAAAGGACACGAGGAGAGAAACGCACAGATTATGCACATCCAACTCCACATATCCGCCGAAGTGCGTCGCATTCGGTGCGATATCGTGAACCCCAAGACGGCCAAAGCCTATATATATTAATAATCCGTTAGATCATCTTCGGTATTTATTCGAGAATGGACATGCATACCGTTATGAATGGCATACGGCGGATTATTAAGATCCACGCCCGTCTGATTGCCCGCACCGATGCCTCGTTTGCGTCTCGAACTGGATCCGCTACGTCGAACGAATGTCGGTTTTTCTTTCGCCCTCAAAGGAGAGAACGATGAGAAGCTCACCAAGAACCTTCGCAGAACGAATCCGCTTCGTTCATGTCCAGCCAGATACCTTAAGCGACTTGAAGCCAGTTGATGGAACGAAAGGCGTCCACAGACGTACCACTGAATTCTACGCCCGTCTGCGACCAATTCTTCAATGCTTCTGCCCACCACGCGGCAGCATTGGGTGCGAACCAATCAGCGAAGACCTAGAAGACGTCGCTCGTGAGAGATTGAATTTCGAATAGGTGAAATTGCCGCACCGTAAACCCAGGCCACACTTGCCCAATATATTCCGAGCCGTCGGGGTTCTTGATATATACATCGCTGTTGAGAGAGAGATATTATGAGATCATCAGACGACGTTGGGTGAGTATGTATTCAAAAGTCTTACAGTTCGGTTCCTTTTCGGTAGGGAACGTACTGAAACAGCATTCAGCGGCAGAACTCAAAAAAGACTGCGATAAACATACCACGTCCGAGCTGTTAGCCTCGACCGCAATACCAGCGTCAACGATGGGAATAACTATCCGAATGGTCACCACGAGCCAAGTCAACATGAAAGCCACTCACAATGCTGATTATTCTCTACCTGCACAATCCAGCGTCAGGATCTCGAAATCGTCAATCGAACGACAAACTCACCAACGTCTTAATGAAATCCGCGACCTGCTCCAAAGGCCACGTCACTGGATCCGTCGTAAAATCCCTATACGCATGGTACAAATCAATATCCGTCCACTGCGTCTCCAGCGGAATCCCCTTCTCCCTCATCGTCTGCACCACCTCCTTCACATCGTCGATACTCTTATAGCCATACCGACACAAATGGAACCCGAAGCCCCAGTAGGGCTGCCAGGTGGGCGTGCCGATGAGCGCGGCGTATTGTTGCATGACTGAGATGGGGGAGGGGCCGGATAGGAAGTACATCGAGATTGTGCCGCCGATGAGACGGTATTGGATGAGCGAGGTGGCGGAGGAGGGAGGGGTGAGGAGGAGGATGTCGGCGGGGGCGGGGCTGCGGGTTTGAGACTGCTTAGTTGAGAGGTATTGAATCGAGGGGTTGTGAGAACGCACCTGACCAGGAAGACACCATGCGATTGTGAGACCTTGGTGGCGTTGTTGAATCTGTGTTCCATGTAGATGGGATGACTTCCGTAGCTGGATGAGAGGAAGGTATTCAGCCCTGCTGCACCGAACGACTATACCGTTCCTCACATATTTTCATCCGTTGGGTCCGGGTCGTCTCGATCTGTTGAAACTCAGCCACGGAAATGGAGACAAGGCTGGAAAATCACCCACCCCAATTAGTCTGAATCGTCCCTCCTCCGTTCGTTCCAACATCCCGTCTAAACCCACTGGTCGCCACGACCTCCCCCAGCCCATACACATTCGCATCCCGCGGCAGCGCCGACGTGAGCTGCAGATACTGATCCTCAAACACCAGCGCGAATCCGTCCAGTGCCGTCGACGCATCGTCTTTCATCAGAGGTGGAATGGGCGTCGGCGGCAACGACGCCTTGCGGGTGTCGAATAGGGGAAACGCGTCGGGGTCGGAACGACGGGTGATCCAGAATTCGAACGGTGAAGCCTCGTAGTTAAATATCAGATCCGAGTTGTTGGCGGAACTTGAGTCGGAGGCTCCCGGGAGGGAGATGACGGAGTCGGGGACGGTGAATTGCGAGTTTGCGGTGTCGAAGAGGTTTACATGCAGTCTTGAATCATCATACAGAAAGAAACAATTAGTTCACGATTACGTCGATGAGAAGCAGTATATATAGACTCACCTGGTCTGAGTTTCGTATGTAACTTGAATCGTAAGGTTGGCAATGTCAGTCCCGAACGCGTTACAGGCTGGACCCGCGAGGTCGAGGTGGGCAGTGAATCCGTTCGGGGTTTCAGAGAGTGCGCTGAGTGAGTATCCAGGGCAGGTCGAGACATTGAGAGAGGCGCCGAGGGCGCTGCGTGCGGCGAGGAGCAGCACGACGCTGACGAGTGTTGCCATTGGGCGCCGCATCTTTGAGACAGACCCGTTTTTGACGGTGTGCTTGTTCTTTTATACTGTCGCGGATACGTCATCGGCAGAGAGAAGGATGGTCGCATGATGGAGGACGCAGATGGTTGGAAGCATGAATACGTGACGGGGATGTGCGGGGATGGCCAGGATCTGCCAGGATGGGAATGCGGTCTAGTTTGTGTGCGAGGAATGACTGTGTTGCAATTGTGTTGCCGACAATGAACCATTGTAGCGAGTCAGGATTTTCTGGTCAACTAGAGAGTCGGGCGTAGCAAGCCTCCGAGTGGCTGAGTTGCTGTCAACAGACCGACGATCTTGTGTGGGGTGAAAGTGATCTACAGGATCTGCTGAGCCAGCGCGTGGACTATGAAGTTCTCACACGCGGGAGTTACGGGTTGTTGACCTTTTTTCGGACGTTTAGGAAAGACGGTTGAAGCCTTGAAGGGCAGAAACGGGCATTTGACACAGAAGTAGCTCTGTTTGATTCCGCTTGTCGAAAAGGGTCACAAGATTGTGCGCCTAAATTTGCTGAAGCGGCGTGACTACAAGTTCGGGGAAACAGCCTGAGCTAGCAACAGGATGAATCGTCACGGAACACCACCGGAACCATGGTGATCAACGATTCAACTGAAGAGGCGAAGGATGCCACAGAATAAGTATTTCAGAGACGCGTTGGAGACGCGTCCGTCGTAAGGCTTGGCCGTCGCGCGGTGTACCGTCGATCTTGTGGAATGCAAGGTGGAAGTTTGAGGCAAGGAGCGACACGTCATCCGGGCTGCCAATAATGTTTGGCGTTGGCGCTTTTACCCGTGATGTGTCCTCGCAATTGATCAAGGCCCATATTGTTCCGAATTCTACGTATTTCTTGCTCGGCATTGAAGGGTATGTATAGTCAGATGTATTGCACACTGTCGAATATTTTGGGGATTTATGAGTGAGTGCGGCGGGGAGGATGAACCTTCCGAGGTGAACTCGGTTTTGGCAGGCGTTTGGCAGGGTCACAAAATGTCACAAAAACATCCTTTTCATTTGTTTAGGACGCTCCAGGCAACGGATGTCTCTCAGAATCAATACATATGCTCAAGATGTAAGAAGAATTCTCGTTGATTTTTTCTCAGCACCGGAGAGGGCAAAAGGGGCGAGGATCAGCCAAGCATCAGCAAAGAGTTCGAGGACACCGTGACATCACGGGTTTGTCACGGGTTAGGATAGTATGGTGTTGTTTACTTGTACCTCTTGACCTCTCCCATCACCATCGTTTTTCTGCTGCGATTCTGGGCTTGATAGGTTTCCCTTAGATGTATTGCTTCTTCTCGACCAATAGCCCGAATTCCTCTTGCCTCCGAGTCAATCCAACTTGACCTCCTGAAGACTCGAGAAGTTTTAAGTAAGTATTATCGAAAATCTGCACTCAAATCATCGGAAACTCTTTGTAACTTGTAAGTGCTGAACCCCGTGCTGATACCCTTCATCTATCATAGCCGCAACTTTTGAATTTCCACTCTACGGTGCGCCTCCGAGTCAAACTTGCTTCTCTGGCAACCTCTCCTTTACTTACTTTGAATTTACCACGCTCTTGTACTATTTACTACGCGACTAGCCAATGAGCCGTCCACTCCGTCATATCACGGTACGTTCAATTGTTCCTTAATCCTACCTCTGGATTCGGCATCAAGCATCTGCTGGCCATAACTTATGTTAGTTCCGAACTCGTTGGACCGAACCTAACCAATTCGAGATTCTTATGCTGTAGTCTGGCGTCGACGGTCGTGCCTATTCCTCTGCACGGATTGTCTCCAACCAACGCCCTTTTGAACTGCTGATTCTCTCACTCTTCTTACAATAGGTGTTGTTACTCATCAAGCTCAAATCAACTCGGTTCTTAACTTTACTTACTCGAGTATCTACCCGCTGACAATGTACTAGGTTCGGTGCCCCGGACCGACCTCAGCGGCAAATCCAAATCCTTTCACACAACGTGCGTCTGAATCCCCACCCCGCGGTTAAAATCGAATTCAATCGATTCGAATTCTAAGGAACAACCAGGTACTCATGCCTAGGTCTGCCATTAACCAATGAGCATCGTTTCTTCAAGATGCCAACTGCCAAGTCGCCGCCGGCGTAGCATGTTCGCCGCAGACGCCGCTGAAGAATGTGGTAAGAATGTGATACTTTCAACTAAGAGTGAGTTGGGGGGAAGCAAGGGGGGAAGTAAGGAGGGTTTGGTGGCGTTAGCGGATGTAGAATCTCTACGACGGTGGGTGTGGTGTTAGTGGTCGGGCGCAGCATTGATGCTTGCAGGTCTCGAAGGAACACAAGGCGCCGAAAGTTCATATCTCAATTTTTCTAGTTGGATGGACGAGCAAATGTCACCCCCGGGTGTGTTACGCAAACAGAATGCTAAGTACGAGGACACGTTTGCGGTATTCTTCTCTCATAACCGACCAGGCCCCATGAACCCATTCTAATTCTAACGCGGGAACTAGACGGGACGCTAGCTCCAGATTCGACGGATTTCGACCTAACGCGCGCTCCGTTTCGGCCGCAGGCAACCCGTTATAATATAAAAGACCTCCGTTTCACCCCAGCTCAGCAGGATTTCCCCTCAGACATCCTTGCCTCCCGCCCTCCAATCGAACGTGATGTTCTCGTTCAAACATCTCACAGCCTACCTCATCACCGCAGCCGTCATGGTCTCGCTCTCGCCTGGCCTTGCTAGCGCTCTCGCTGTGCACAAGCACAAGACACACGACTGCGACACCTCGACGTCGGTGATGGATCTACCCACAGGACAGACGATGCTCGTGGCCCCTTCCACCGCGCCGCTGTTCATCCTCCTCGGTGTCGGAACGCAGAACTATTCGTGCGTCGGGACTGCGTTCACGTACGTACGATTCATCCCTTCGATTCCCTCATATGATCGCTGTTAAAACTTGAATCAACTCAACTCGACATTGGCAGGTCTATCGGCGCCGTAGCGTCGCTCTTCGACATTTCCTGCCTGGACCATACCCCCCACTTCGCATCAATCCAAAGCAAAGCATTCAATGTCTGGAAAAATGTCCCCGCCTCGTTGCCCTCGACTGTCGTCGGCCCGCTCGTCGGCGCACCGCACCTCGATGGGGTGCGTGAATCATTACTCACATACATTACTCTAACATTTTTATCATGTATGCAGTTCCACTACTTCATCCCCTCCGCCTCCGGCACGGGCCTCTCCCCAAAATGGGACTTCACCTCCACCACCGGGAATCCCCACGCATTCGTCGTCGGCGCGCGAGTGGGCGGTATCCCCGCGCCGACCAACCCCGCGGTCAATATCGACTGGCTTGCTCTCAATCGTTCCGATGGCGATTTGGCGGCACAGATTTTTAGGATTGATACGGTTGATGGGCAGCCTCCTGCTTCGGTGAGAATGTTCAACTCCACTGGTTCAAACGGAATGGTGCTGAGAATGATTTAATTGTTTCTTGTTCTGTTCTATTAGTGCGTTGCGGGCTCTGGCGATATCACTGTCAAGTATACGGCCAAGTATTACTTGTACTGAGCGTCGGCCCGGGGGCGTGTTCTCGTCATGCATATGTTTTGTTTTCAATTTTGTTCAGTTGAACCAGTTCGGGTTGAGTTCGGGAGTTCTTACTTACAAACGTCTGTGTGAAATTCAATGGGTGTCCGATCAGTTCAAAATTAAGTTTGTTTCTATTCATTCGTCACAAATCGGACTTGAGTAGAGGAGTTCACGCTAGCTTTTCTTTTGTTTTCTTTTTTTTTTGCTCCGTGCGTTGCCGACCGCCGGCAATCAAACCACAACTTGAACAAATATCAGCAACCTCGCTTCCTTCCCAAACGGCCATGCAAGCTGTGTTCCCGCCCGAATTGGAGCGTGAAATTTTTGAACATACGGCCCTGGTATCCCCTCAATCCATTCCTTTGCTCATTCGCGTGGCTCGCCGCGTGTATATCTGGTGTGTATCCTTTGGAATCTGATCAGTATTGAGATCGTCGTGACGACAACATTCCAGGGTAGAGCCTCTATTGTACAGGGTAATCCGCATCGGAGAACATAAAGATGCCGTCGCAGCTCTTTATACCTTAATGGAACGCGGAAAGCCAGCCGACTTCTTCCACCAGGCGGTCCATCATCTCACCCTCGAGACGACACACTCCATCGACAAATCAACAGACTTACTCCGAGTCTGCACCGGAGTCCGGAATTTCGGCTGCGCGAATCTGACTCTCTCCTTCAGCATCCTCCCTATCATCGCCGGGATGCACCAGCTCCGACGCTTCAGCGGCAACCTCCAAACGCTCTTCGGGAATGTCGAATCTATCAATTTCGGGGTACCGGCTCTGCAATCGCTCACCCACTTGGATATGTTTGACGCCAGCTGGGACGCCCCGACGCTTATTGCGGCTCTGCCTCAGCTGCCGGCGCTCACGCATCTGTGTGTAAACACGGATTACTGGGACTCGCGACACGATGTGCTATCCGCGTGCCATTCCAGTCTCCAGTTGTTGCTGTTCCAATGGTCCATAACGTTCTCTAGCGACGGGGACAGCGAGTACGACGACATAAAGGATGATAGTGGTGTTCAGGATGCGCGTATCGTTGTGGGGTTATACGATGAATATTTCGACGAATGGGAGGCGGAGGCAAGGGGTTCTTCAACGCGGATTTGGGCTGAAGCGGAAGATTTCGTTGCGAAGAAGCGACGAGGAGAGATCGAAGGTTCGTTCTATTTTCAATTCGTCGTTTTCTTCCATTTTGCGGCAGCGTTCTGACGCTTTATTTCTCTTCAGTAACTCGTTTTTGGATTCATTAGCTTCGAATCTCTCGTCGAATACCATACAAATAGAAATCCAATCTCAAGATCTGGAGCACGCTCCGTCATTGAGCGTTCGTTATTAATGGAAAGAGTTTTGTTCTGTTCAACGCATCAACCGTTCTTCAACGAAATGCCTCCTCGGCGGTGCAATGCCCTCACATAGCTTTGTTCGTTTTGTCTTCTTCCCGTGAGGTAATCTGATGCTCAGCTTCAGATTTTCGCACCTTCCCACTGCGCTTTTCATATGACTACGGTCTACACTCTACACTGCGGAAAATTCTGTCCCTCTCAATTTCTCAATTGTACAAACCCGGAATTTACTGTAATTTCCGTTTCTCTTCGTCGACGTCCGTGAACTGCGACTGCGATGCTCCCTCTCAAACGCTGACAGTGGCCATGAAACTCAAATGCTTCAGCTTCTCCTTCTCCCTCGCTACAGGCAATACGGGCCGCCTCGAACTTCGTGCAAGATTTCTCAAGGTCTTCAAGGCGCACCATACCTGCTTGGCTTGGCCTTCATTTCATCTCCTTGAACTGCTGCTATCATATCAAACTTCCCTCAATTTGTGTCTCGAAGCAAACCTCGACATCAAGCTGGTCAAAACAATATTAATGCTCGACCTGATTATCTGCTTGCTTGATTTTATATGCCGCATCTTGAAGAATCAGATGATTTGTGTGAGGTAGAGAATCCCTTGGTGATTAGATTTCCCTGGAATCAATTATCGGTGGATGAAAGGTTCGCGTTAGAATGTACTTAATGAAAATATTTTCGTTGACTTTTTGATTCCCAGCGATACTTTTGTGGGCCGGCGCGACCTCCCGAAATTTGCGCTCGCGTAGCCGGAGCGAAGCGGAGGCACGACTTGTTTTGTGTCTCCTCTCGTACTTATGCCCATCTCTCACTCTTGCCTCTGCTCGCCGGGACCGCGGTAAGCCGCCGAGATGTCTTCGATATACGGCCTCTCCGGTGCTGCGGTGCATAGGTCGTCGGACCGAGATCCGGCTCGAGGTAACGGTGTCTGAGCATGAAAGACTTATTTCAGTTCGCCCAACTTCTTGCCAAGCCTTCGAGACAAGGTTGCCGCTGTTACTCGTGGTTATGACACAGTTCAGGTCGAGTCTTGGCAGCCGAAGTTCGATACCCCGCTCCCGCCCTCCTTTCTTGTCGCAAAGAGGCTCAGCTCTTATTCCCCGCTGGTGATATCGAATCCCCAGTTACTGAACCCAACTCCATGAGCCGGTTTCGAGAGGTTTCGAGTGTCCGCAACACGGCCGTGCCAGTATAAGTATGCTGTTTGCCTGTACATGCAAGTCAGACCCGGGTCGCGCGCCAAGATCGCGCTACGGATGGAATCAAGCTAAGTTAATCAGGATGTTTCAAATTCCAATGTGTTCCTCCCTTGATGAGTACTAGATGAGTAGCTGTACATTATCAGACAGTGACACTTTGAACCGTGGGCCGTTGGTGGGCCGGCAAACTAGGCTGATTTGATGGCCACTTTGCCGTCCCCGATCCCTCGATGTGCTGGTCGGCATAATCAGGTGATCCAAATCAATTTTTGATGCGAATTTAATTTTTTTCCTTATCGACCGATTGTATGATACTGTTTCTGTACTGTACTACATGTTGGGAGTCTTGGATACTTACACGGACACTTGATGCAAGTAAAAAAAAAATCTAAATTACGAGACAAAGTCACTGAATTTTCGTGACTTGTGATGTGACCCTCCTTGTTCTTGACCACCATGTCCACACCATCCAACGCTCGGAATTCGGCTCGACTTGGCCCCCGTACCGGGAACGCATCGAGTTGCTTGACAGTACGTGGATATCATATTTCATGCTTTTGGTTTCAAATTGACTTAGCTGCCCTCCGGAGGTCGCACGTCGCTGAAAAAAATTCCGAATGAGCTGGGGGTGCCTTAATAATTACTTCACTATACTTATCTTACTCCCAGGCTTCAGGAATCCGTCAAAACTGTGATTTGGCCTGGCAAAGGCAGCGTGCTCGCACCGCCAAAGCGGGATCTTCTTTGAGATGTGTCCGACACGGACTCGGAACCCGATCGGAATCAATGCAAAGCCAAGTCCGGGTAGTATTGCATTGGCAAATCAGCGCATTCGAATTGTTCACGCGGGGTCTCATATGTGAAGTTCTGTGCGTCATTCAGCCATTAATTGCCAAACTCTGTGAAACCCAAGGTCCGCATCCCGCTCTATAAAAGCTATCTCAATGCTCAACAACAACAAGTGGGACGCTCATGATCTATCTCACTTGTCGCGGGAATTTGCATGTAGCCCCGCCACTAATTTTAGAGCGGAACCCTTCGATCCCGAACGGCTCAAGTAACTCAATTCGTGAGACTTTGACTACGTCGGAGCAAGAACCTCTTTCCACGGCGGACGGGTATTGACCTTCCGTTGACTATGTTTGGTATATATTCTCTTGATCTGGCTAGTGATCTCTAGAATAAGATCAGAGCCCTCCCACATGCAGGCGGATTAGGACCGACCTTGACACGACGAATGGACGCGTATATCGTCTCCGAACGGAAAAAGTGAGGTTAATCAGCTTTCTGACTACGTGCTTCATTGAATCCCACGTTATATTTAGTTCGCATACCAAACCGCCCGAGTTTTGTGAATCAGCAAGCACTGAAACCAGGGGTGCCGACATCTCCGAGCACCGGTTAACGCGTCAGCTTCGTTGAACGAACGCCGACTTACGCCAGCGACCTCATGCTCTTTTTCTTGCCGACGGACGTGTGCTATTATTGAAACTTGGATCTATTTTTACACAAACGACGCGCGCGAACATACGTACGTCAATTTTATCTATTTCCCAGGGCTCTGAAACTTTGACGCTGTCCGAGTCTTCACAATATTGAATCAGTCGCCTGTATGCTGGGGATGAACTTCAATCCCTCGAAGTCCCGATCAGGATGGCATTCAAGTTACTCTGGACTGCTAACAATGGCTCACCCGGACGGCTTTCACTATGGCCAGAAGCCGAGTCGATAACGTGTGCTGTCCTCTGTGCAGCCCCATGGTCAGACATTACCGCAAGCAGCTCGCCACGGACTTGTCGCATCCTCGGCAACACACTGTTGCGGTGAGCGTCCCCCAAATGTGCTCCCATAGTGGTCAAGGTGCGAGTTTATCTTGGAGACTGTGTCGGGATTCATACCGTTCAATAAATAGAAACGATTCAATACAAGCTCGTAACCCATGCTTCGTTCGCTCCGACGGCCGCACAGTTCATCCGAAGGGTGAGCCCAGTTTGGACTTTGAAGCGTTGGTAACCCGCAGCCTATCGCTCGCTGGAATACAATGAGGTTTGCCGACGATACGGGCTCCATTTGGACCATTTTCTATCAGGCATTGATATTGAGAATCCTCGGACAAACATGACCGATCTCGTGAAACTGGGCGCTGTTTTCAACTTCCGCTTTTGGGTCGTACCGCAAGGGACAGAGTCGTTTAAAAGGGAACAAAGCTCGAGCAAAATCCTCAGCCTGGTCCCTCCTGGTCTACAACATCTCTACCTTCACCCAGCATGTTCGCCCGAACGCTCGTCCTCTTCGCTGCTGTAGCATTTCCACTCTCCGCTCGAGCTGCTCCTACGGTGTCCAGTCCGGCTCCTGTACCCATTATCACCAACGCAGCCAGCATCGCGACTGGACTGAAGAACGAGCCGAGTTCGAATGATAGGCTCAAGAAGCTCTTGACCGACAGCAGCGGAAACCTCCTCACCGGCGACGCCCTCCGTCAGCTCACCGTCTTCGACTTCAACAACCAGGCTCCAGCCGCTGGGGCTAACGGGGGTACCATCCTTCTCGCCACGGGTATGTCGACGCCGGCCATAGATGAACACACTTACTGAGCTTCCCTCGCAGTCGATAACTTCCCAATTCTCCAATCCTTGGGCATCTCCGGCGCAGTCTCCTTCGTCGAGCCCTGCGGCCTCAATATTCCGCACACCCATCCGCGTGCAAACGAGATGTTCACGGTCATTGACGGGATTCTCGATACCGGATTCGTTCAGGAGAATGGATTCAACACCGTAGTCCAAAGTCAACTGGGGAAATTCCAGGCGACCGTGTTTCCTATGGGCAGTCTTCATTATCAGCAGAATCCTACTTGCTCTCCCGCAGGCACGTATTATGTCTAAAGATGTGCGACGATTAACGCTTATCATGCTGTCAGCTTTCGTTGCGGCTCTCAACAGCGAAGATCCAGGGCGTAGCGATATAGCTACTACTTTCTGGATGCTTCCTTCTGATGTCGTGGACGCTGCGTTGGGCTTCCCGGAAACTATTGGTGGCAGCAACATTGCGGCGTGGAAGTCTCATCTCCCTGCCAATCTCGCCGCGGGAGTGGAGAGTTGTCTACAGGCTTGCAATATCACGATCAGCTCGGTGAGTTTCTCTTTATCTGTCGTATCACAGCGGCTCAGGGAAATTCTAGTGAAATACGTATGGGTTGAATATTGCTTCTCACGCCGAACTCGAACATTTTTATACGTATTGTCATTACATAGGGAGTCCACGAAATTCTTGGAATAAATGAAACAGAATTAAAGGGCATGTGAATCCGCACAGCGCTATCTTTCTGATAATTGGTTACGAAGTCTGCGCAGAGCCGTGCCGGGATAGAGCTTGAGAGAATTTAGGCGGACCCGATTGTGCCTGCTGCGGGCCTCGCACTGAACAAACGTGGTGCATTCCACGCTACATCATATAGGTAGCGGAGAAATTATCCTGATAGGAGAGAAAACCACTTCAAGAACGGCTATTGAAATTTCGATTCCTGGTGCCTAGGAACCTCGCTCGACACTTTCTCAACAGTCATTGAGGGTCTAGATGATTGAATACCGGGGAGGTCCCATTTCGCTCGTTAAGTCCGATTTCGCTAGCTACACGGGAAGGGCGCAAGTTCAAAAAAGTATAGCAAACTCGTCTACGTTGGATGCGACCTCGGAGACCTAAACCGTTCAAAGTCACCTTTCGCCGGCGGCGAGTCCGATGATAGAGCTCCGGCCATCAATACCACCGAGCGCCGGACCCTAACCCCAACGCAGGCTTTCTTCCGACCACCACATTCCACATTGCTGCCACACCTGCCCTTCCATCCGCCGCGAAAGGCTTGAAGCGTTCAATCTGCTGAATATACAACATGCCATGCGATCTTAGCGCCTTCCTTTGTCGACAACAGCTGTCCCCTTTGACAGTTTCTTGATCGCTTTCAAATTTTCTGGCTGTTGGGTGACGGTGAGGCTGCCAGTCCGCAACCAAGTAGCTCGAGGCATACAAGCTCGATTCAAACAGCTCTCTCAGCACCACGAATGCCGGGATACATTCACAATACGAACAAATGCATGCTCTTAGGCGACCAGGGTGTCGACAAGGCGAGTACTTTCGTTTTTTTTTCTTGACTTGGGCTTTCACGATTTGCTGTACTACAAGACGTGTCCGCTGACATCCTTTAACGAGAAGAGGTGTGCTCGCTAAGCCTCCCTTGTAAGACCAAGATAAGGTTAGATAGGAAGCCAAATTCTGAATCTCGATTACGACTCGGGATTCCAGCCACTCATCGCCGGATCCCAAAAAACTCTCAAATAGATGTACGTTTACATAATTCCTTTTGGGCTTCGGCAAAGAGGCTCAAGTCAAGCTCAAGCAGGTTTCCGCTCACGGAACTCACTCTTTAAATGTACTAGGTACGCAGCTTCCAAGCCCATAATCACATACTTATCTAGTACGCTATTAGGAGCAGGTACCGGGTACAAAAACGACGACGACGAATCAAAGAGTAAACTGGCACGAAATCCCATGGCTCCGCTTCCCGCACTTCCCCTTCGCCGGATCCTGCAGGTTAACATGCTGCCCATCATAGTGAATGCTCGCGCCCTGGAGATTCGACGCGCCGGAATTACACCCATTGCCGTCCGTAACGGCCAGCGCGTGCTTCAGCTTCGTCTCGCCCGTGCCGAATTTCGTCTGCTTTTGGTCGCAGTTTGTCTCGAGGACGCCGGATTGGTCCCAGTTGCCTGAGTTGGCGGGACGGCAGACGCGGACCTACGGCGGGGTGAGTTAGTTAGATTTTGCGTTCAAAGTTAAGTTGAAGCGTGGAGGTGTTGGAGGGAGGTATGTACGTACCCAGGGCTTTCCCGTGTTCGAATCGCGGACGGAGGTGTAGTGCACGACGAATTTGCCCGGGGTGGGCGGGAAGGCGTGCTGGTCGTCGTTGCAGTTGAAGAGGTCCGCAGAGGACCCGGTCGCAAGGACGAGGAGGGTGGTGAGAACGAGGTTGAGGCTGGTGGAGAACTGCATGGTCAACGCGGTTTGGATCTTGTGAAGAAGAAGAAGAAGTGGAGCGGGTTTTGGGAACGAGGAGGGAACTCGAGTGGTTGGACCCTGAGCAGACTTTTCCTGAGTTTTTATACCCTCCCGCTCGCTTCGTGGTTGGAGTCAAAGTGCACTGCGAGGCTCAGGCACGGACGGCTCCATCCATTGTTTCTTGTTGATGGCACTTCCCGAGGCGGCGTGAAAGTGCCGTGTTTCAACGCGGTTCCGGTTTGAATTACTTATTCGTTCACTCCTCACGAATATACAGTCGGCAAACAGACTCTCCCGTCCAACGGCGAAAACAAAACAAACCCAGACGCAGGGTTCAGTGCCATAATAATTTAAATCACCATTCCTGCATGCCTCACCGTACTTGTCACTGTTACACCGACGGGGATTTATTTCAATCTGTTTGTACATGTGGGCTTTTCCGTTTGCTGTCATTCATAATGTAAGCGAGGACACCAGCAGCTATATGGCGCTCGCAATGAATTTAAACACCTGCGATACGATTATTACCATCTAACTGACTGGCAAATTTCGACGCGCATCCTCGCATGGGTCTAACTGATTCAGTCCCCGCTCGGATAGTTCAACAACTTGAACTTGTTACTTGTTTGTACATGTGGGCTTTCCCGTTAATTCACAGAAAGCGAGGAAGGATCTACACACGGCACTAATACCCCGTCCAGGTACAGATTAATGAACTTGAGCGCGGAGCCGACGCCGTCACAGTCTCCAACCCCGTGGAACGCAAAATGTGACTTTTCTTGAGAACATTGAATGGCTCGAGGGTACATTAGTAGATGACTGCGCGCCAATTTTAATTAGCGTGCCAAAATAAGGATTAAGAACGTGAAGTTATGTATCACCTGTCCCGTGGTATCTTGCGCATAGCTTCCCCAAATCCAATCCGTCGCCCCCGGAGCCCGGTGCCCCTTTCGGAAATTTCCTTTTCAACTGTTGATTTAAATTTTGATTCGGCTGTCTCGTTTGTTCGGTTCGTCCAATCAAAGATCAATAACTATAACCAGTACGGCCGGGATTCTCGTCCAACGTAGCTTTCTTCGGTGCCTGTATTTGTGACGATCAATTTCGGTGAGTGGATTCAAATTCCCACGGTTCGAAATAATTGAACCATGACGGAGCGACGGGTTGAAACGAAACGCTGACGGCGCAGGGGAAGAATAATTCTCTCCATCAAGCAGCTCTGTAGTCTCATGCAACTTCAATCTGTTGAGTAAGTAAATGACTATTCAATGCCTCGTTCACAATATAGCCGCGATACGTTCAAACTTCCAAGAAATTCAGGTTGAACCAAATTGAGCGCCGAGTTTGAACTCAAGCCTAGTGTGTACAATTTACAAAGATGTCCAAGAAGAAATACAGGGTTAAAAACTGCAGGACCAATTCCCCAAGAACGGATAGAATCTGATTCCCATTCCCCAGGCGAATTGGGAACCATACCGCTTCGGGTTGCATTCAATGAATGCGCGATTCCCGAGCGCTCGAGCACTTTCGCGATTTCCGAGCACTTTCAAACTTCAGGCGACCCAAGCCCGACTACCGCGTCTCCTCCCTTCTTGCACGCCGCCCGATTGCGGCCGAAAAGGGAGTACCGCGGGCGAGCAAGACGAATCAAGCGAGTGCGGTCGTCAGGATCAGACGCGTAGGTCTGTAACCTGTTCGGAGCCAAACAACGCATCAGAAACGCTGTATGTATGATGGATAATGGATTGATAGCTATCGAGCACGTACTGGTTATCTTCTGGCTCGTCGTCAGAGCTATCGAAGACAGGCTCTGCTGGGATAAGTCGTTTGGAATGCGGCAATGGCACTGGTTTGATCGAGAAGCTAGAACGCCGCCGTGCGGGTGCGGGTCCGGGTCCGGGAGAGAGTCGTTGTCTCTTCATTGGAATGGGAGGGCGGGCTAAGAGGAGGAGGTAGATATTGGCACTGCACAGGTAAAAGCAAGGATTGCTCACTGGCGCCGGGCAATTTCCGTTTTCCGCCCTCCATGCGATCCATATCTTCGAAACTTTGTGATGCCTCCCGCTTTCGCAGCGCCCTCAAACGACCGCCATTCGAAGAATGTGTTGAACGCGTTTGCTCCTCGAGCTTCTCCAGGCGAGCGGTCATCTCGGCGAGCCGCATACGGTCGAGATCCCTCTGCGCGACGAGTTGGGTGATCTCTTCATCTTGACGAGCAAGCTCGGCATCCTGCCAAGCGCTTCGTTGTTTGAGAGTTCGCATTTCTGCCTCGAGATCACTGTATCGGGCCTCCAATGCCGACGTAGTATCGGCGACGCTGACATGGAGGTCAGAGTTAGACTGAACTTCGATGCGGTTAGAGGGGGATTTCATGGTCGACGGTGGCATAGATGGTGGTGGTTGAGGTGAGAGTGTTTGTTTGTGCGTGTATTTGCCCATTGTGCTTCACTTAATGCCAATGCCGAATATTGCCCGTGTTTGCCGTGCAGGTTTCGTGCAGGCCGAACATTGTTATGACTCGGCAAGACTTGGCATCTCGGCATCATAGCCACGGTAAAGGACGCTCTGCATTTGAAAAAAATTCATAAGAACAGATTCAGAATCTTTCAAGTATGTAGTTCGCAGATCACCACTGGGAATGTGCCGGTCAGTGTTAATGTCGCTAGCAAACAATCCGAAATGCCGTAAGATTCGGCAGTTGCCGCCACATCAACGCCACATCCTCCTTGCTCTTGACCACATCCATGGATCCAACGTCGCGACCCACCGCCCGCCACAGATTTGGACGGGGCGCGGCTTCGAGTCATCTATTGAGTTTGCGCTAAGGTAGGTGGCTGCTACTCTCATATTGTGCACAGAAGCCTAGCGACACGTCGGACAAGATGGGGCGGGTCAATCCTTCCAACGACCAGACACTCAGCTCACCGATCCCTCGCGCCAACTGCTTCGCATACCGGACTGCTTTCTTTTCGTTAATTCCTTCATCGCGTACCCGCCTTGTTCACCTTCCTGAGTGTAATCTCGTCACTGGTCAGCGGATTCGAGGTCGTACCCTTTACAGTACGATGCAGACAATTATGGTGGAAACAAAAGAAGCACGGTCTCTTGGTAAGTCAGCTGTCTTGTGGTGTCAATCTCGCACATTCTCACACCATATCTACGCTCACGACCACCAGCCGCAGCCCTCAAATGCCAGCTATCTCAACCGGCAAAGTTCTCGTCACTGGTGCCAATGGGTTCATAGCCGCCGTGCGTCGACCTGTTCCTAAGTCTAAATTCAATTCACAAGCAAAATCGACGCATTTCATTTCAATCCAGTGGGTCGTCCGCGAACTCCTCGACGAAGGTTTCTCCGTCCGCGGCGCCGTTCGCTCTGCCTCCAAATGCGCCCACCTCCGAGAAACCTTCGCGTCGTATGGCGACAAGTTCGAGCTTATCGTCGTTCCCGATATCACTCAGGTAAGTGTTTAATATTCTCTGTTAGGTCTGCTCTTGGCTTATCGGATGCGATTGGATGACTTGGACAGGAAGGTGCATTCGATGAGGCGGTGGAAGGGGTGGATGCTATTGAACACGTTGCGTCTCCGTTTCACCTGCACGCAGACGATCCGGATGGTGGGTTCGAAGCTAAGCTTCGGCATATATGGGGCAGGCTTGCCTCACTCATTGACTTTGTCATTTGTCGCACTAGAGCTCATCCGCCCAGCCATTCACGGCACGCTTGGGATTCTTCAATCAGCGCTCAAACATAAGTGAGACTTTCTTCCTTCGATCATTCATCCCGTTTTGTTTTCCCTTCAATTTACAAGACATACTGCACAGAACCTCAGTTAAACGCGTCATAATTACCTCCTCCTGCGCAACCATTCTGCAAATTGAGCCCGAGCCCAAAACGTTTAGCGAACTCGACTGGAACGAGCAGTCTGTTCAGGAAGTTACGGAGAAGGGACGGGAAGCGGCGCAGATGAGTAAATATCGGGCGTCGAGGGTTCTTGCGGAGAAAGGTACGCTGTTCATTGGGAGTCGCAGGATGAATTGAATGCGATCGCTACTTGAAGCTGCATGGGATTTTATGGAGAAACACAAATCGCAAGTCGAATGGGATCTCGTTGTCATCAACCCGCCCTTTGTATTCGGAGTGCGTGCCTTAGTCAATTCCTTGCGTTCTCAACTCTCAACCACGTCCTTTTCTATCACAATGATAACCTACTTGTAGCCAACAATCCACCACACCCCCACCCCAGACACCCTCAACGCCTCCGCGCGCCAATTCTACACGATGCTCACAGAGGAATCTACCCCCGCAATCCGTCACAGCGGATCCTGCTGGGTCGACGTGCGTGATCTCGGGCGGGCACATGTTCTCGCGTTGAGGCGTCCTGAGGTCGGCGGGGAGAGAATTATCGTCAGTGCCGGGGCGTTTGTTTGGCAGGATTGGTGTGAGTTTTCTTTTCTTCTATTGCTCTTCTTTTATATACCTTGATTCGAATCAAAATCCCAGTGGACGCCGCACCGAAGTCCATGTCTCTTCAAAAAGGGGTGCCGGGCTCGAGTAAAGACACGATCCATCAGATTCGATACGACGCAACCAAGTCGTTTGAGGTGCTTGGGATTGGTGCATACCGCTCGATGGAGGAGACGGCGAAGGATACGGTGGCTGATTGGAAGGCGAGGGGGTGGGAATGGTGAATAAATCTGGCAACACAAAATTCGAGCAAACTGAGTATTTTCTCTCTAACAAGAAAATTCATGATATGATTCTTCGTGGATTGTACCTCACAGATCTTGTGCTCAGAAATGTAAGTTTTCTGAGTCGATTTGAAAATCGCACTGTTTCGGCACCAAATCGGCACGTTGAAACTCGATGGATCTATTACTTGGAGTGGGATCACGCATATAAAGCGGCGTTATGTTGACGTTATGCGCTGGCAGTTAGCTGGCTTTCCCACAGCAGCACACCCTCCGCCCTTGCTGTCGCTCTTAAGATCTTCTAGTTTTGAGTCCGGACTCTGACACGGTACGCAATTTCAACCATCCTGATGGTGGATCTAACCAACAAGCTAATTCTAGCAACGATTCACTAGATAAATGGCTCAGAACAGCTCCGATCCACACCCATTTCTTCAGCTTATCTTCCAATCTCTTCGCAAGCCTCTGGAGTCGCCTTTTTGTCATGTAACATATACATGGGCAATCGCCACATCCTACCCACCCATGTTGAAATCGAAAGAGATCGCTCATCCTGTTATGCAGGATCTAGCAAAATCGCTCATCACGTTTTTCTCTTGTGCTTTCGATGCTCCCACCCGCGATGGGCTCGAGAGCAAGCTTTTCCGGCAGCCATGTCGCTGTCTAACAATATTCCCTTATCGCGAACTTGCAGAGTGTCATGAGCACCCAGGACCTCGCTTTGAGTTTCGGACGGGAACTCTCAGGATTGACAACCTCGCGGGTTTCATCACCTTGGTAGCCGAGTTCACAGATCGCCTCCTATCGGTGACACAGGTGTCCCAGAAAGGCGAGGTTCGGGCGTGGAGGCGTCGAACAGCAGAGCTTGTCGAAAAGCATAGTGACGGACTTGGCCAGTCATTCCTTATCTGGCTAAAATCAGGACGGTCCGACGACGCACAGATTTTTGCGCTTTTTGGTACCATGCTGGAGCTTGAACCAAAGCTCTTCCAGCAACTGGAATCCTCTGAACACCTTCGACTAGCGTGGGCAGATCGTTTTCAGCAACTCATCCGAGCAGAGAGTAGTTCAGGAACGCAGATCCGATCCCCTCGTATAGATCTGATATTCCACGGCGCAGGATGTGTGGCGAAAGTGGCAATCGTTCAGCTCAATTGCAGGACAAATGCCTACCAGAAGAATCCGGCGTATAAAATTCGATTCCGAGCCTGTTTTTCTCCTATTCAGCCACTCTACGAAGACATTTGCCGCCTGTTGTCTATGATGTCCAAGGCCGGGGAACGGGTTCAGAAAGGCGTCGTGGGGGATGTTTTGCGCATCGGATTCTTCGGCTTCCATCTGTACGAATTTTTGCCGTCAGAGGGACTTCCAATCTCTCCGCTCATAATACAGGCAATGGAGCGGCTTCCCAAGCTACCTCAGGAATGGCCGCTCTTTGAACAGTATCTGTTAATTAAAGAGCGGTGCAGTAACCATCTTCGCCACAGTGACTTCGATCCCAATCATCCGAAGCATGATTTCCGGTATGTAATCAAGGAGAGAGTGGAAAAAAAGGATAGGATGCGCGCCTGTTCGGGCTGCAAAGCCAGCTATTACTGCTCCAAGCAGTGCCAGAGGGAGAGTTGGAACGCGGAAACATTGCCGCATCGGAAGATCTGTCCTGTTTTGAAAAAGATATTGAAGGTGCACGAAGCCAGCGACAACAAAGCGTCGGAGCCACCCACACAAAACGCGTACGAAATGGCAGGGATCACCAAAGCAGAGATAGGGGAAGCGTTTGACTATGTGGTGGCGATGCTGCAACATTTCTCGAGCTACAAGGATTGGGTGCCGCCATTTACTATCGATCCATAATCAGATTCTGGAAGAAATCCACGACTTGTAGAAAAACTTGCGATTCTGTACTTGTTCCCTGTATTTGTACTTACGGTAGGCGGGATGGTCGAGGTTGAATTTCAGAAATTTCCGCGGAGCGGAGTTTGAATCCGGGAGGGATGCAACCTCATTTTGTCTTTTGGGCCTTCCCCTAAGCCTTCAGATGCCCATGAGTCAGTGTAGTGTTCCTCCAATGTTCCTCTATACAGCCTGAAATCATTCCCCATTCCCCAAAAAAATCAAATGCCATGTAGGTCGGTTTGTGTTGCCGCGCCGAACTTGCACTGATGCGCAGTCGGCAAGTTCAAACATAGTGTTCATTCGTCGGAAAATGTATCTTAAAAGGTACGGTAGACTCTGCAATGCATTCTCTACACTTCTTTTCATTGCATCCCCTGTTTTCTCAGGTCAGTAGATGTTGTCGCTTGGTGCAACTTCATTTCGGCATTTCGGCGCAACACGGGCTAACACGGAATGACCAAGAAATTCACAAGAAAATATACCATATTTGATACCTTCGAAATAGTAAGACACCGTGCATATGGCCTAGTATGTTGAAGGCTTGCGTCAAGCTCAGTACTCAAGGATGCTCGTACAATAAGCAAAAGAAAACTTCCTCTTTGAGGATTCAGGATCGGCGATCATTCCCATCATCAAGTCGGCTCTATTTTGATGCAAAATAGCACAGAAATTCATTTTTTGGCTTGTTTTCAGCGCAAAAGCTCTGTCAGACTGAGGAGACCTTCAGTATGAGGTTCAGAGCGCTCACTGCCGCACAATGTAGCATCCAAAAATGCCTCAAACCGGCTGCCCTTTCCCGGATTCAAACCCCGCTCCGCGGAAATTTCTGAAATTCAACCTCGACCATCCCGCCTACCGTATTGTACTACCACAATTGAAATGCAAGCGTGCGGGCGACGTATTTATTTCTCGAGGGAGTATTGTACGACAGCGTCTTACATTTGAGTGGTGTGATAAGTCGCCTGCGGTCACTGGTGGGGGGGGGGGGGGGGGGGGGGGGTATATTATACTCGCGCGGTCCACAGGCTGAACAGCGAGTTTACGGAAAACAAACAAGTAGTACTGTACGGGTGTTTATCCTTACAGAATTCTACAGGTTGTTATCCGAGCACAACATCATTCCAGGGGGTTGATCGCACAAGACGCTGGCTATTGGAGGGACTGGCCGGCCGCTTGTATGGCAGGACCTCTGGTTAAAACCCGTAGGGCCTGACCACCATGCAAAACATGATGTGCGGGGGAAGTTCCCCTCCCCCAGGCAAAAATCCCCAGTGTCCACCAGCCCTCCAACGCTGTCGTACGTCTTTCCCTTTGCAGATGCATGCGCACCTCCCGCCAAAGCAGGCCCATGGACTTTAGGGGGCGCCGCTACCGACGCAACACCACATTGAAAACATGGTCGAAATGGGCACAGGAAACCACCTTGGCACATAGTCGGCGCTGATACGGTCGGCACACATCGAGAATCCGTGGTTGAGGTCGGCACGACAATATCGGCACCAGCGAGGGGGGGAGGAAACCAGGGTGAAATCGGCACGGTAGTCCACAGATCCAGTCGGCCTACATCCAGAATCCGCGCGGCTTGAGGTCGCCACAACGAAATCGAAACCAGCGAGTCGACGCGATATCTGTGGGAGAAGAGTGCGGTCCGATATTCCCGGTCGCCATGCGGAAGGTGCCGGATGGATACCCGATCTTCCCGAATGTCGTCCGTCGTGCCAGCAAAGCATCGTCGGTCGACGACCAGAGGTAATTTGAGGGTCGCGCGCCTAAGCCAGGGTACCCAGCGGCCCATTGGATACGAAAGGTCCCCATCCTCGAGGTTTCAGACGGCCGTTTCCCCTGTGTGAGCGTCGCCTGCTCCGTGATGCCAGACAGCCAGTCCTCGCATATCCATCCCAAGGGTGGCCGTAGACGTCCAGAAAGATATATGAAGGCGGGAACGAAGGCGGGCAGTCCAAACCGGGGTCCATAGGCGGTCCACAGCGGTCCAAAATCGAAGAAAACCCCGTCGGCACACATACACCGAAATCGCCCGTTTTCGTCCAGGGGTCGCCGAAATTCCAAGGAAGATGAATCCCAGCATTCGGAATCCACAGCGCAAGCGAAGGTTTGTGTTGTTGGCCAGGCCCGGTGTTGTTTTGTGAAGATCGAGAAATCGACATGGTGGTCCAGGTCCGATCCACCCCTGTATTATACAACTCAATAGAATCACTGTACAGGGGTGAGTGGTATCTGTGAGAAACGGGTGAGAAACAACAGCGATTAATGATTAAGCACTCACACAATCGAATTCATCGTCCACAATTTCATCTTGTCTTGCGCTTCTTGGGAGAATTCTCCGACATGTGCGCATCCGAGTCGACCTCAGACCTACAATAAGCACGTATATGTCAAATCGCAGAAACAAGAACGAACTGCCTACGGTAGAGCCTCCTCATCCGATGAATCAGAAATGACTCTTCTCGCACGGCCGGAAGGTGCCATCCTTGCCAAAAGCCTTAGATCGCGATTGTTACTGAAAGAAGGAGGATAAACTGAAGCATTGAACGTACGAACGAGGTTTATGGGGATCGTCCCGGTGGGCAGGATTAGAGTTGGACCCTGCAACACCATCAGCAATCTATCGTCAGAGATCATCAATAACACATACTGCTCGAGCCTTGTACCGGCGTCGACGGTGCGCCGTTCTCTTCCATCGCTCCAGATATCCCTTGCAGACGTTGCAAGGACATCCGCGTCTCATCCAAGAACCTCGACCGCTGCTCTTTGAGACGAAGCCGACCCTCGTGAATCGCCCTGCGCTCTTGCTCTAGTGAATCCCTGAGTGAATCGTACCGAGCAAGAGCAGAGTTCCTCTCTTCTACCAAACTCGTAATCATCCTCTCCCGCTGCTCTACAACAGCAGCCGTTTTAAGCTCCAGCGCAAGGTTCTCTCGATGATGTTTCTGGCGCAGCTCGTCGATTTCGTCTTTCAGCGCCTGGTTAACGGCTTCTAGCTCTGTGCAGCGTTCCTGAGCGGCCTGCAGCTCATCACGGACAGCTTGGACGGCGCGGTGGGCGTAATCGTGGGATAAAGAGAGAAGAGCGTCGGCGTCGGCGTCAAGGTCGGTACCATCTTCGAATTTGGTCATGGTGGTCGATAAGGTAACGATCTTCTTGTGTTCGAATGTTGGCTATAAGCATCGAGAAATAGCATGCGCACATTGATTCAGAGGCTAGAGCCACCGGTAGTTGCCGAGTTGGATGTTCGTTGACGAAGTTGAACTGGGCGAGAATGTTCACTGGCATGATAAAGCGGAAGAAGAAAAGTATATTTGTATCGAAAGGGTTAGTTTATATTTATCGTTCTCGCAAATGCAGATCCTCAGCAAATCGGGGCGTGGAAATTTCACTGGGAACTCACCCGTGTCCCACCCGCACGTCTATGCTTCCCTGTAGCCATGAGACGCCGATACACCAGGCTCAAAAATCAATTCAACCTCCACACCAGTTGAATCGAGAAATCCGAGATCGGGTCTGATAATCGGCGCAGCCCGCAGAAATCCAACTCGCAGAGAGCGAAAGCTATGCTGCTCAGGAACTACACGAGCCCGGAGGAACGACATAAGTACGCCTTCGGAGAGCGTGGGACAGTCCAGAATCTCGAGGCTCGTCAGCCCCGGACAGACGAGTGGCTCAGAGGGTCGAGAGAGCATGGTGAGGAGAGAATCTGGGTGGGCTGCGTTGGTCGGAGGCGGTGGGCTGCCTTCGATGGTGGCGACGACGCTGAGAGAGGTGATGGTGGGAATGAGTTTTAGGGTTTCCACCAGAGCGTAGTCAGTGAAGGACGCTAGATATAACGATATGCTACGAAGCTTCGTGGTGTGGGTGAAAAAGTCGTTGAATAGCGGATAATCTGCTTGCGCGAATGTGGTGGGCGGCATATCGAAGTGGCGAAGACCCGGGAGTATGAGAAGGGAAAGTATTGCGACGATAAGGGATATATCGCAGGTGAAGGTGTTGATCATCCTGAATGATTCTAGATGAGGCAGATGGACGACATCGTGTCCATTCCATCCGTCTCGATGGTCGATCTGGATGACCAGAGAGACTAGCTGCGAATGTCTTTTGAGAGTGGCCAGAAAGACATTCGGTCGCAGTCCGAATGTCGTAGGAGAGGTCGCGGTGAGGGACAAGTGACGCAGATTCTCCGCCGCTGGGCAAACGAAGATGGCCGGCTGGAAGGAAAGAAGGGAAGCAAGTAGGGTTACTTCGGTGAGGCGGGTTCCATGGAGAATATTGAAGTCGGGGATGTTTTCGAATTCGTCGCGGAGGGTGACGATTTCTAACATGGGAGCATCTGCGTCCGCAAGTCGCTCGATGCAGGGATCATTGAAGTTAGATAGCTCCAGACGATGCCAGCGATGCGATGAGCCAAGAAGGATGTTCATCATGCGAGGTATCAGAGCGCCATCTTCCCTTCCGTTCGGCGGATGGTTGCCGACAATCGTAAGAGAAAGAGGCAGCTGCGATCTCTGCAGCCATTCTTCCAACGCATCCAGTCTGCGCTCATCGGCACGCAGAAAGCCGAGAGAGATGTGAATGCAGCTCCACAATTCCTGGGTTTGGAGCGCAATGGTCCTCCACGTTCCACAGATTCGGCCCAATTTCAGAGGTGCGCAGGTAGGAGACATAACAGCGTCTCCGGTGTCTGGGAGACATTCGAGGAAGACGTGTCGGATGATCTCAGGTGCAAGTCGTCGCGGAAGGGATACGAGGGATTTGTGCGAAGCTACCCTTTCTGCTAGTATATCTCGATGCCGATGAAGGTCGTCGACTTGAGCGTCAAGCTGCAGTATCTCCGATTCAGTAGGAAGGATGATATCGTTCCGAATCTGTTCAGCTTCGGCACTGGTTGGAACATAGTTTGTATACAACTGAGCGGTGAAGGGCGAACTGGGTTCCATGGGCGTTGGAGAAAGAGCAGTGAAAGGAGCTTGCTTGTTTTCGTCCATGACGCGCACCTGTGCGTGTTGTGAGTCATCCATGTCATAGGCGGCGAGGTCGTGTTTTTCGCGGTCGACATTACCTGACCAAGTGGCTCCTGATACTAATGACGACTAAACATTTCAAATCGGGCTGCGCAAGCCTATAGTTATATAGGACATTCCCAAGAGATTCCATGAAAGTGTGGAGTAGGGTAAAGTCGACCCAAGAGCCACGTTCTCAACCAGGAAGCCAAAAGAAATCGGGTCTAAATGTGTTGAGCCGACTTTTGTTTGCTTCAGAAAATGCATAACTGTCTAGCACCCACTAGGCCAAAGAAATTAAGCTAGTATGAAGCCGTTAGTCCGGCGTCAAGTATGAAAAGAAAAAGAGGGACAGCACCGAAGGCTGAGGGTTTGAGGTCAACTTTCATATCGAGTCTAGCACGCGTATGGATAGAATATCCGAGATTTCGAGCAAACCTTGAAGCTAGGGCAATCATCATGATGAAGGTGGTGGTTGGAGGGAAAGAGCTTGTGTCACGCTCATCACCATCATGATTGATCTGTGACGCGTGACTCTCTTCTTGCCTCCGACCACTGGCTCCTGTCGGAAGCCTCAAATGCTGGCGTATCTCCATCAAAAGCTCTTGAGTTGCTAATTGTCTGCGTCTTGATCAACCGTCGCTGTTGACTTTCAAGCAGGAACCGGTTCCTTAACTCGGCGCCGAGTCGGCGGGAACTTGAAAGAGAAGCAACTCTCGACCGCGCCTTCAATCAGAATCGACGGGTCGTGTTTTTTTTCCAAATCCAGGTTCAACTTGAATAAAGTGTTGAGCCACATAGTGCGTGCAATTCGATCAACGATTAGGTTGGCCGTCCGAACTTCAATTATAACTTGAGTTACAAGTATACCAGCAGGCGCGTTCCGTCCAAGAATCAACTGCCGGCGCTTCGATTATTATGACCTACCGCACAGAGTCCTCGATATCGACTCGGACCATTCCGAAGGGCTTCAATCGCTCAAAAAATTAAAACAATGCTTTAAAAGCCTCTGACAGCTCTTAGGTACGAAAAATTAGTAAGCACATTTCGCACCCGTTTATCCGGGATTCAGCCCTTGCCCAACTAAATAAATAACGACCGTGCAGATAAATGCGACTTGTGGCTTCTGACGCCGTGTTCACTCATTTTGACCTTCTTTCCGACGACGAAATGGCTTCGAGGGAATCTTTGACGTTGGGATCTTCGAGTGTGCGCTCGACGACGTCGCCGCCCGGTCCGCAAAATGAACTTGTTGAAGAAAAGGTGCAACCGCCACCGCTACCCAACACTATTCTGAAGGGCAGGAAGCTGTTTGTTGTGTTTCTTTCAATGTGCGTTCTTCTTCTCTCGATTTCTTCTCAATTCTCCTAAAATTTCTTTCGGAAGGATGCTCTCGCTACTGCTTGTAGCCTTGGATCAAACCATCCTCTCGACAGGTGAACCTTCATTCAATATTCAATGCATGCCTACTTACACCATTCTGTCTAACAGCCTTGCCTAGAATCGCTTCCGTATGTAACACCCTTCACTCACGCCCATCACCATTAATTTTCCTGCATAGGAATTCAACGCCTTCACCCTCCAAGGCTGGGTCGCAACCTCCTTCACCCTCTCACAAACCGTCTTCATCCTCTTCTACGGCCAAATCCTCCGCATATTCTCCACCAAATGGGTCATGATCGCCGCCATAATCATCTTCGAAGCCGGTAGTCTCCTATGCGCGCTCTCACAGAATATGAGTGAGCTGATTGCGGGACGGACTGTATCCGGAGTGGGGGCCGCGGGGATCTGTGTGTTTCTATTCGAATGTCTCAGTCGAAATTTTGTAAACTGGTTCTTTCTTTCAAGTCCTCGTCATGTTCCAAATCATCGCCCAATCTACAAGTCTCGAAGACCGCCCCAGACTGCTGAGCTTCACCAGCGCCGTCTTCGGTGTAGCATCCGTAATCGGCCCTCTCATCGGCGGAGCGTTTACTGATCATGTTACTTGGGTACGACCATTCATTACTCCCTCGTCCCTTTGGAAACACGTTCTCATTTTGCGCCGGGAAGCGATGGTGTTTCTACATTAACCTTCCCTTCGGCGGCCTGTCCATCCTCGGCGTCCTCTTCGTACTTGACGCCTCGCCGCCACTCGGTTCAGATCCCACCAAACCGCGATCAAGGCGGGATATTCTGCGTCAGGTAGCGGATCTGGATTTTCTTGGTGTCACGCTGGTTGCGGCTGCGATAACATGTTTGGATCTGGCACTTCAGTGGGGAGGGAATACGAAGGCGTGGGGGGATAAGGATGTTATTATTGTGCGTGTTCCACCACCTACTCCCCGCATGAGATAGATGGCTGACTGCCACTTCAGTGCCTTGTTTTTGCGGCATTGGCGGGAGCAGTGTTCATTAGCTGGGAGATCCAGAAAGGCGAACGAGCTATGACACCGACGAGTATCTTCAGAACTGCTTCCGTGTGCGTCTTCCATTGAGTGTTCTCTCCATACCTTTACCTTCACTTACCCCACACGCAGCTGGGCCATCCTCGCCTACTCTTTCCTCTCCCGCTTCGCCCTCCTCCTCTACTCCTTCTATATCCCCATCTTCTACCAAGCAGTCCTCCACAAAACTGCCACCGCCTCCGGCATCAACCTCATCCCCTACATGCTTTCTATCGTCGCCACCATCATCCTCAGCGGCCACATTGCCTCCCGCTCAGGCTATTATCACCCCTTCCTCGTCATCGGCCCCATCTTCCTCGCCACCGGGTCCGGTCTGCTGTACAGCCTCACCACCAGCACGCCTTCGCTCACGGCAAAACTCATTGGGTATCAAATCCTCACCGGCATAGGCACGGGCATGGGCATGCAGAACTCGATCCTGGCGATCCAGGTCGAGTTTCACGGCGTACCGAAGTTGTTGGGACAGGCCATGTCCATGAGCTCGTTCGCGCAGTATTTCGGCGGCACCGTGGGGCTGGGGATCGCCGAGCCGGTTTTTGCTTCGCTGCTCACGGGGTATCTGCGAAAGTATGCGCCGGAGGCGCCGGAGGCGCCGGTGGGTGTGGTGAAGGATAGTCCGACGGCGATTTATAGTGCATTGCCGGAGGAGTTGGTTGCGGGGGTGGTGACGAGTTATGCAGAGGCGTTGAGGGTCGTGTTGATATTGGGCGTGCCGGTGGCGGGGCTGGCATTGTTTGCGGCGTTTTGGATCAAGAATATAAGGATTCCGAGGGGGCAGAACGTCGTAGCGAGGAAGGGTGAGAATGAGGAACCGGGGGGAGATTCAAAAGGCGCTGTTTGACGGTCTTCGAGAGGATGCATATGTGGATTGTCGGGAGATGGCGAAATTAGAAGCGAGAAAGACAGCTACCAGTATAATTTTTGTATATTGCAATCCTTATAATTGCGAAGTTTTCGAAAACAAAAAGTATTGATACCCTGTAAGTACTCAAGTATTGCCGATTGTTTAACGGAGGATGTCTCGAGGAATGCAAATGTATCGATGGGTGAGATATTTGGCAGCGTGGTACGGAACATGGACGCAGATAGGTTAGCAGGGATAGTTGTAGGCAAAAGGGTTTCTGCCGAGTTTACATAACTCATAATATCACAAAGAACGGACGGTGCAAATCATATATAGAATAGAATAGAGCACATGAGGAGAGTCTTGAGTTGCTACGTTGTTCAATACACTGCCACGAGATGAGCTGTAGAAAACCTAATCCCTATGTTTGCTGTAGGTTGTTAACGAACTCTTAGTCAGATTTAAACAGACGGAAGTTGTCGAATGGAGAGACAAAGACGTACCGCTTGACAAATTTAAGACCCTTGATCACTTCGTCCATATTCCGAGTTTCCTTTTCTAGAAAAGATTGCGAAATGAGCGAGGAAGATACACAGTATGACGCGCTATAGTCACTTCTCTTGAGCGGCCGCGACGCTTGTGAATTCGAGGATCCGGAGACATCTATATGCATACGAGTTTGAGAAGGTTGAGAAGGGAATTAAGTGAACTGATTACCTCGGCTACAAACGGATATAAAACTAGCCACTTCGTTTTGCATGAGTTCGAGGTTTTCAACCAGGGCACGTTTATGATCAGCGAGCCGAGCGCGCTCGGCGTTCTGTTCTTCTTCAAACGCAGCGCGCTTTCTCTCGAAAGCTTCGCGGTCTTGCGCTAACGCCGCACGTTCCTCCGAGACAGATAATTTGAGCTCGTCGTTCTTTTCTTGAAGGGACTGACATTGCATCGTCAACCCAAAGATTGCTTGGTCTTTATCCGCGAGCTCTTCCCGGTGAGTTTTGGCCGCAGCTTCTAATGCCTGGACCTTCGCTTCTAGTGTTTGGCACCGTGCCACCGATGTTATGAGGTCGGCTGACAGTTCGGTGCGCGACGCTTGAATAGCACGTGTGACGTGCTCGGACGCTAGCGCAAAGAGAGCATCGTTGTCGAGCGCGTTATTCGCAGTTTCAGTTTTCATGATGGTGGTGAGTCGGGACAAGATTGGTTGGATCCGCTTTTGTTTGTCAGCTACATCACGTCGGCGAGATTCGGCATGCATTCGCAAACAATGGCAAATACAGACAAACACCCACTATCGGACTCGGTGCAAGGCTCTATAGATCTGGAGGCGGACATTTGGGAGCTCAAGTGGATCAAGCAGCTACAGTAGCTGGAAACTGCTCTTCAGGATCAAAGGATTGCGGAGCTCCCAGCGGAGAGGGATGCCGATCGCATTCTGGCAGACACGTTCACTCGCTTTCGACTTGCGATCGCTTGATTACAGTGACAATGTGAGAATCATCGGAGGATTTGGGACCACGAGGAGAGTCGCAAGCGTCATGGTTCAATGGATTTGAACCGTGGGAGTGCAAATCATGGATTTCGCCGCCGGCGAAAGTTCGCGCATTCGACGCCGACGCGCAACCAACGCGTGGTTAAGAGCGTACGAAATACTTGGAAAGAGTATCAACACTCATTTGAATCTATGAGTCGACCAAGCAAGTAACTTGTTCGATGTACGGAGTCCAAGAAACCGCTTGCATTTAAGTATAGTTCCCTATCAAAGCTCGATGCAAGTGAAGCGATCGCAACCCGAGAATTATCTTAAAACGACTTGGACTGCACAGTAACAATGCATCCCGGTGCCATATTCTGAATCACTGATCATAACAAACAACTCTGTTCTATCTCATAGCTCAAGCTTCATCTTCAAGCGAACCTCGGAACAACCTCCGCCTGCAAAAACTCCTCGAGCGTCCCGAACTTGACACCGAGCGCCACGAGGTCAGGGTTCGGCGCAGGAGTGCTGTTGTACATGCCAAATTTGGCGCCGTAAGTGAACTGCATCGCATCCGTCAAAACAAGGGTAGTGGGAGGAAGATGAGGCCCGACTCACCGCTTCGTCCAGCTCCGCCGAGCCAGTTGTCTCGAGCGTAGTGAACGTCACTTCCTTCTTGAGAGCTACCAGTCATTCAATCACATATTAGCTCCCCAAGGTATTTTACAAGGAGCCGAGGAAGAAAGATACTCACCTTTCCCAATCGCCTTCGCCAACTCCGGATACGTGAATCGATAGCTCACAACCGGATACGCCTTCCCCAGCACCTCCTCCCTATTCTCTTTGAAGCGATTCAGCACCTTAACCGCCGCCTGCCCGAAATCATGGCTGATCCAAGTCCCGATCTGTTTGTCCTCGGGTCCGTATATAGCGAGGGGGATGTCGTATCCTTTGTCGGTTTTGACGAGGGAGCCGAAGCTGTTGGTGATGAGTGTAGAACGAGGAAAATGGAGAACAGGGGAAATAGAGAAGACATGTGACGCACTTCCAGAGATTCTCCATGAACCACCCAGTACAGATTGTGGCATAGGGGATTCCAGATGCCTTCAGGTATTCTTCGATTTCAGCTTTGTCTAGTGGAGGCATCAGCAAAGGGTGGAAGTGTTGAATCAATGCAACGGGGCGCACTATCCACATGGTAACAATGGGTGTAAAGTCCGTTCGACTCCTTCGTGGCATTGGGAAGGGAGCTGGAGGGATATCATTGAGAAACAGAGGATAGCTTGGACCTGAAGGCCGGAAGCAAAAGCGCACCTGTAGAGGAAGAAACTAACCCCAACCTCCTTCGCGGCGTCGACGAGATTCTTGCCTTGAGTGACCTCGCTCTTGGGGTTGGCAGGGTAAATATCAGGGTCCCAGAAGTTTGTGTTCTGTCAAGCATGTCAATGATACCGAAATGTACACCAATAAAATCTCGTGTAAGATGGGACTCACTCCGAAGACCGCCTCACTCCCTTTGATAGCCTTCTTGAGCGACTCCTTGTCCCAGAGATTCCCCTCTACGACCTCGATCCCTCTAGCAATGAGAGCCTTCGCCTTGTCTGAATTGATGCTGCGCGTGACGGCGCGGGGCGTATACTTCCCGTCCTTCAAAATGTGTTCGAGCACAGCGGCACCTACGGACAAGGTCAGTCAAGGTACCATCGTTCACCAGGAAAGAAAATGCCACGAACCTTGAGTTCCAGTGGCGCCAAAAATTGTAATGATAGGCATGATAGCGAGAGAGCAAAATAGAAGCAGTTGAGGATTTGTTTTCCTGTTTTTTCGCTTTGTTTCTTGCAGGTGAACAGGTCACGAACTTATACCGCTTCCTTCGTCGGCATTCCGCAGACTTACTAACGAGATCAATCCAAAAGTCACACGCCGGAAGACCGTCGAATGACGAGGAGAAAATTACCCAATTTCGCGCATCATCTCCGTTTCCGCGGACGAATCAGAGGGCGTTTATTTGGAACCGAATCGAGTGGAGAAGTCCAACGACGAGCCCTGAAAGGGAACATAGATTTGTTGGATTGGCGGCTGGGGCTAAGCAGCAGAATTGTAGGCGCAAGACCGGTGTCAAAGTAACATCTCGGAGAGTTGTAGAACGTTGGTAGGAGGAAACAGCGGGCGAGCCCATCAATGCGTTGAGAATATTAAATCTTCGTCTTCTGTCTTGTAAAGTCCGGTAGCTAATGAACCACGCAGTAAGCAATAGAGCTCTTGGAGAGCGGCAGATTGGCAGAGAAAGAGACAGAGTGTCCTCGTATTGCGCGCTGGTCATGATTTCGACAACAGACATGGTGGCAAGAAGCAAGAGCAGATTGATCGGCAAATGCCGGTTTCAGGCAGATAAGATCATTCCCACGGTTGAAAGCAACGTCGCGTTTCAGCCACTGAACCAGAAATCATTTCTTTGTCGATCTCACTGGACCTTCAGCGCTTCAGCGCATGACGCGTCATGGTTCAATTGATTCGAACCGTGGGAATGCAAATCATTGGCTTCGCCGCCGACGAAACTTCGTGCTTCTGACGCAAACGGGTGGTTATGAAGTGTACAAGGAACCAGGCCAGTCTTAACACTCATTTAGATGAGTCGACCAAGCAAGTAATTTGTTCATCTTTCATTCGGTTGGTGCAAAGCAGTATCTTCGAATATTTATGCATTTATTATATAATTGGATCGCGATAGATACAGTAGAGTAGAATTGTTTGTTTGTCCGTGATGAAACGAATCTATTAGTCTTTCATAGCAGCGGCAAGGAGCTTGTCAAACACGGGCGAACCAACGCCAGCTGAAGAAGCAATCCAAGTATATCAGCTTGCGAGGTCAAACAAATAACATCGGGACGGCTTACTGAGCGGATCCCATCCCTTGGTCGCATTGAACGTAACCTGAAGCAATAGAAGAAAGAAGTGAGAGAACGGAAATGAGTATTGTTGGAATATGAAGCCGAAGGGTTCTCGGGCATCCTTACTCAGCCCGAGTACCTGAACATTCTAGATATTTCTTCAAGTTTCCATTTTACTCAGCTACTCATAGTATTAGTAATATTCCTAGGAGGTATAAATACTCAGTAGATAGAGCACTGTACTTCACTGGTTTGCAAGGGAATACATCACTTACTCCTATTCCAAGCTCAAACCACCCGCTTTTTCTACACAAACCAGTGCTAGCCTTTGTGGTGGGCCAGTCTTCAATACACCACTCTGCTTAATATCTAGGAGCGAGCCCTAGAAACCTTGGGAGCGAACCCCAAGGACGTTGAACTCGGGAGCGAACCCCGAACCTGTTGAACCCGGAGCGAACCCGGAACCTGTTGGAAACCCACGGCCGTTACTTACCCTTCGAATTCTACCCACGATGTCCAATCATGATTCCTCATCACGATTCCCACGTCTCAATGACACCAACTACCCCGAATGGGCACTCCGTATGGAAGCCGAGCTGGTCCGAAAGGGCCTTTGGAACGGCATCATGGAGATTCCCATCAAGACTGAGGGAAGGACGCGTGAAGAGGTGGAAAAGGAATATACCTCAAAGCATGGACAGAGAGACGAAGCAAAGATGGCAGAGGCGAGGGCAGAGATGATTTTGCGGGTTGATGATGGACAGCTGTCACATATGCGGGCTCGAGACCCGATGGAGATTTGGCTTGATTTGCGAAGAGTTCACCGAGCACACGGCTTTGCGACAAGCCTCGCGTTGCGAAGGAAATTCTTGACGGCGAAGAAGAAAGATGATCAGTCGATGCAGTCATGGATTGGGGAGATTCGGAGCCAGGCATTTACCATCGAGGAGGTGACCGGAATTCAAGTCAGTGACCAGGACAAGATTTTGGCACTCACTATGGGATTACCGGCAGCCTATGATCCGGTGATCATTAACTTCGATTCGGCCGCACCCGAGACATTGACTTTCAATGGCGTCGTTGCGAGATTATTGAACGAGGAGACACGGCAAGGTGGTGCAGGGGTTAAGGGGGAGCCCGAGGCGGCCTTCTCCGCTGGATTCCAGCACCAGAAACCTAACCGCGCCGATGTCACCTGTCACTTCTGCGATCAGAAAGGGCACTACAAGTCGGAATGTCCCGAACGGATCAGATGGGCCGAGGGCAGGAAAGATAACAAAGGAGGAACGGCGGGTGCTGCTACTGCCGTCGTTGAATTTGACCATGATGACGCAGCATGGTAAATGATTCCACACTCCGGCTTCAGGGGGAGTGTTGGAATATGAAGCCGAAGGGTTCTCGGGCATCCTTACTCAGCCCGAGTACCTGAACATTCTAGATATTTCTTCAAGTTTCCATTTTACTCAGCTACTCATAGTATTAGTAATATTCCTAGGAGGTATAAATACTCAGTAGATAGAGCACTGTACTTCACTGGTTTGCAAGGGAATACATCACTTACTCCTATTCCAAGCTCAAACCACCCGCTTTTTCTACAAGTATCAGAGACAGACGAAAGAAGAGGAACTCACCGACGTCGTAGGGCACTCATACCCCGAATTATACCCCTCTGTAATATCCGTAAACGCATCCTGGTTCTCATACATCCAAGGATTAAGGAACCCAAGCACCGGCTTTCCCGCCTCAATCAACCTATCATTGATCAACCCCACAATCGATGCGAATATGGGCGACGAGAAACTGGTCCCCCCACTGTTCACCACCCGCCCGTTAAACACCAGATTCAAATTCCCGCCCTGCACCGCGACGTCCGGATACGCGCGCCCGGAGCTGTTGAACCGCCCGGGAAAGTCAGCGGGGAGGGTATCGAGGAATCCTTGAATGGTGGCGTCGTGCTGGTACCACGGGCGGGGAAAGAGGTTGGAAAACCCACCGCCGGTGAGGTTGGTGGCGATTTCGGGGGCGGAGGATTCGGTGCCGCCGACGGCAGTGATGTAGGGGCAGGAGGCAGGGAAGATGGCGAGGAAGTCGTTGCTTTCGCAGATGCCGGTGCTGGGGTCATCGTGGCTGCCGCGGACGCCGCCCTGAGCGGAGTTGAAGGAACATGATATAATCAGTTCGAGTAGAGAGAAGGGGGAAATGCGGAAAGGGACGTACGTCTCCGGAGCTGAAAAGCATGGAGATTCCGCGAGCCCCAAGAGCCATGTAGGTGTTGCATATTTTTCTGTAACGCGAAAGAAGAGCATAAGTGAAAGAGGCTCGCACAATCAAATGATGGTAAAAGAAGGCGAACCTAGCCATCGACTCGTCGAAATCCCGCTCCATCGGCGCATACGAAGTCGTCACAACAGTGGGTGGGGTGTCAAGTCCATCGAGGTAGATGTTCGTGTCCAGAATTGACGGCGTAATCCCATCGACGGATTCGTCCAGCGGGGGTTTGCCCACGGAGAGGAATTCAACCGCGACACCCGTCGCGACGCCTGTTCGTTCGTATCGCCCAACATTACTACATACCCAACAACCCCTCGAAAGCTAGCCAAACAAAACGCACCAACAGTATACTGAACGTCAAGATCAGCCTCCAATTTGAACACAGCGAACTCTGGTGGGGCGGTATCGTTCGTTGCGTTGGCAATCTGAATCAAATCCCAGGTGGTGTTGGGCGAGATGTCTTCGCGGAATTTCTGAAGGAATGTCTACAAGGGAAAGAAAGCCAAGTGAGTATGATAATCATAAACACGAGAGAAAGAACAAATAAATAAATAAATAAAGAAAAACTGGGACGCACTGAAAGATCCGTTCGATTGGGCTGAATATCGACGTATCCAGTAACCATGATTGAGTTATTAATATTCTTACCCTGCGACGCGGGCGTCGAAGGAATCCCATAGATCTTCTGCAAACACGCAGGCGTCATAGGGATCCCGGGGTCGTCGCAGGTAATGTTGGACGACGCGGGAAAAACACTTTCAGCGTCAGCGCGCTTCGTGCGCCGCTCGAGATGGCGTCGAGACGGCATTACTTGCTGGGAAGAGGCACCGCCGCCGCTGCCGAAAGCTGAGGAGGGGGGGAACGACGTGCTGGGGTGGATGACTTCGATATGGCCGACGAGCTCGGAGGGGAGAGAGATGGAGAGGGTGCGGATGAAGGGGGCGGGGAGGCCGTCGGCGGTGAAGAGCTGGTAAGACGCGGCGAAGAGTTGATTAGCCGCGCCGACAGTGAGCGTCAGAGACATCCAGTCTTCGTTGGGGGAAAGAACGAAAGGCGGCGTTAGACCGTTGGCGGACGCGAAGGTGTTGAAAGCGTCGCGTGTTTCGTTGGAGGGTTGGACGTATGATTTGACCTGGAGAGGAGAGGTTGGGATACATGGAGAATTCGAAAATGAAAAGAGTAATAAGAAAAACGAACCTCTTCCTTCGAAAGCCATTGTCTAAAATCGGGGTTGCCCGGCGTAGATATTGACATAAGTTTCTCCTCCAAGCCAGCAAGGTTATTAGGGGTCAAGGCGAACTTCAACGTCAACGGCTGGGTGTCCGGAGCGGGTCCGAGACTGGTGAATCCCGGCGGCGCATCCTGCCGGCGTTGGTGTGTGACGAAGGGAGTACATGAGACGACGGATAAAACCGCCAGCAGGCTTGTGACTCGGAGGGAGTGAAGCATTGTAAGTAATGAATGAAAAGCCTGCGACGACGAGCCGTCTCTTATATGCATGCATGATGCGGAGCCGCGGTTCCCACACGTCAGGATCAGTGCTGGCGGCTAAGAATTGCGATGCATATTGTGGAGCGCCGCCAGCGGCGGGCAACATAGAGATCGTCGATTGTGTAGGCGGCGATGACTGTCAAGCTAGTGGAGTCTGATAATTCTTGCACAGACTGAGAAGTGTACTAGTGATATCCTTGACGTATGTGAATTTTAACTGGGAACAGAGTGGACGCGGATTCTCTAAAACCAGCCACCGTTGCTCGCGAGGCGGCAGAAAATAAGCTCAGAATGAAGTTTATAGTCTATAAAAGAATATGGGCAACTCACAGGTTAGACTAAGCAAAGCGCTCAACTACAGTGATAATGGGCTAGTCAAGTGAGTAGGTTCTCGAGTCGAAGGCTTGATCGACAAGCTACGTCATTCGCCGAACACAGATCGTCAAGTTGTGGGTGAACGTTGAACCTTATTGAACGCCGACGAAATGCGGTGTCGGAAGTGTGGCAGAAATTTGGCTAGAAATATTTTAAGTCCCCCAGAGCCAGAGTAGCGACAAGGCGCCGATCGACGAGAGCAATAAGAGTCAAAGGGTTAGCAGGTCAAGTTCCTGTTTCTATTCATCGGTCGCGAAGCTGTCCTCCGGTAGACCTCATCTCGGAGTCCAAGTGCGATGGTGGAAGGAAGCGAGGAAGAAAGTCACGCGTCACATATCAAACATGATCTTGATGAACGTGACACGCGCTCTTTCGTTTCGACCATGACCATCTCTTGGTCGAACTTTTGAAGTCATTCCTCGCGGATGGTTGCTCCATAGAAACTCTGCGATTAGGAAGACCATGCATCTTCCGCGGCATCAAATGGCTAAACGAACTCAGACTTCCTGTACAACTAAAAGTTCTGGCTCCGCTTCGGCCCTTCAAGTTACTAGTACCTACGTCACACCATGGAACCTCTTGCGTGAAGACTCTTGGGGTCCCCATCGACCTCCCACTCCGCCTTCTGCCCGCAACCGTTCTCTCAAGGCTCTGCCAGCAAGGAATGATTTTTTTTTGATTTACGCAATCGTTCTGACGTACGTATTCAATTGTAGATCTAGCCGTCGGAGGAGGGGACGGGATCGCCATTGAAGTAATCGTCGTACATAACATACTCAAGCCACGACGAGAATGAGCAAGGCCAAGCGAGACACCGCATTTCGTCGTTGAGTTGAACATCTATCCACGCTGTATGACGGGCGTGCTGCTCACGAGTCCCGACGCAGCAAATCTTATAAACCTTTGTGCTTTGCTCGTTCTAGCGACGTTTTTTGTAGGTGGATGCCTTTCAAATGTGAGTGGACGTATTTCTATCAACGAAAGAAGCTGCCAACTTGCCTCTTGCAGGCCCACGTTGGCTGAGCTCTACAGCTTCGCTCGATCTCTTTCCACTTTAAGTAATTCACCGACGTCCGCAGAATTCTTGATGCTCACGGCAGCCGATCTTCCTTGTGTTGCCCGCCGCTCCACCATACGCAGCGCTCCGCATCGCAACTCTTGGCCGCCGACATCGATGATCCTGCCGTGTGGGAATCTTGGAGAGGCGATGAACGCGCTATAGCTATATAAGATGCAGTCGAACGGCGCTGAAATCTTTCATTTCATAACACCTACTAAATTCTAATGATCCACCGCTCCCTCATCGGCCTCCTGGCCCTTCTCTCCGTCGTCTCATGCACTCCCTTCACGCGTCGACAAAGTCCCTCGCCGGGCTTCACCAACAAAGGTCCCGCTCCCGACTCCGAGCAATTGATGCTGAAGTTCGCGTTGACTTCTAATAACCTCGCGGGTTTGGAGGAGAAGCTTGTATCGATTTCTACGCCCGGGAATCCTGATTTCAGACAGTGGCTTTCGAAGGAGGCGGTTCGTCTCCCTCTTCCTCCCATCTCAATTCAATTCTCGACGTCATATTGATCGCACCGAACGCTTTCAGGTCAAATCCTACGTCCAGCCGTCCACCGACGCAATTGCCGCTTTCAACAACTTCGTATCCACGAACGGATTGACGTCCGCCGTTATCTCTCCCAACGAGGATTGGATGTCTCTAAACCTCACTGTCGGCGCGGCGAACAAGCTCTTCAACGCGAATTACCAAGTCTTCACTGCCGAAGGGCTAGACGGCGACATCATACGCTCGCCCTCCCTCTCGATCCCTTCCGAGCTCGCCGACCACGTCGATCTCATCCACCCCGGCACTGCGTTCTTCTCGTCCCCTGCTGTCAGCGCCACAGGAGGCTTCGCTCCTCGAATTCACCAAATCCCATCTCGGCATCTCGAGGGACAAATCAAGCGCGCCGAACCCCTTGCCGCCTCCTCATCCGAGGCCCCCTGCGATGTTTTGATGACGCCTTCCTGTTTGCATGAGCTATACGGCCTCCCGTCGACCCCTGCCACGCAGGAGAATAACGCCATCCTGGTCACCGGCTACTTCGATGTCAAGCCCAATAAGACAGGTCTTTCGGTGAATTATCAGCGTTTTCTCATTGTTTCTAATAAATAATGTTGACTGATGTTCTCCTCTTCGCAGACCTTCCTCGAAACCTTCCGCGCAGACATATCGCCAAGCACTACTTATGATCTCATTCAAATCGCCGACGCAACAAACGATACTATAGAGGGACTTGGAGGCCTTCAATTGGAAGCTGATCTCGATGTTCAGTACACTATCGGTGAATTGATTCATTCTCCAATTACTTTGAAGCTTTCGTTAATTCATACTATCAAATTAACAGGTCTCGCGACGGATGTCCCCGTTCAATTCCTCTCCGCCGGCATAGCTCCGTTGAACGAAGCAGTTGACGGGCTCGCTACATCGTTTTTGGATTCCGTTATGTACCTTGAAGGACTCGACACTCCACCCCCGGTTGTGACGACTTCGTATGGACCCTTGGAAAAAAGCTTCGACGTGGCGATGGCCAGGTGATTTCAATCACTATTCCGCAAGCCTAATTATCTGACTGTGACATTCACCATCCAGGAAAATCTGTAATAGTTATATGGCTCTTGGCGCTCGCGGAATTTCCATGCTATTTGCTTCGGGCGACGTACGTTTCTCCATCTCCCCCCACATCTTTCCATTGCGCTAATCAATCAACTTCAACTTAACAGGGCGGCGTTCGCGGCAGCCACGATGACAGCAGCAGCGGCATCTGCGAAAGCAACGACTTCCTCGTCGTCTTCCCCGCCTCCTGCCCCTACGTCACCTCCGTCGGCAGCACATCCTCCCTACTACCCGAAGTCGGCACCAACTTCACCGGCGGCGGTTTCTCCAACGTCTTCCCCCGTCCTTGGTACCAGCTTAACACCACCATCAACGAGTTCCTCGATACTCTCCCCGAGGACTTCCCCGGGCAATTCAACAGCTCTGGACGCGCCTATCCAGACGTTTCAGTTCAGGGAGATAATTTGCCCACCAGGTACCAGGGGCGGTGGTTGACAACCGGAGGAACGAGCTTCTCGTCGCCTATATTTGCGTCCATTGTGGCGTTGGTTAATGAGAGGTTGATTGAGGCGGGGAAGCCTGTACTTGGGTTCCTCAATCCTTGGATCTACGCGAACCAGGACGCTTTCACGGATATTACAGAGGGGCATAACTCCGGATTCGAGTGCCCTACGACGTCGGTGAGTTTATATTCTATTCCTCTCATTTTTTTTCTCGTTTCTCAAGTTCGTTCTCTATACTTACTTTCTTCTCCAGGTTGCGTTCAATGCTACGAAAGGTTGGGATCCTCTCAGTGAGTCCCGCTTCCTATCATTCGCTCGAGCGTACGATACTAACACGCCTATCTAGCTGGGGTCGGGTCTCCCGTATTCGAGAAGCTTCTTGCCGCTGCGTTGAAAGCCTAGAGTGCTGATTCTGTATGACCTACCTTAGTGCTCCATGAACCATAATCAATATCAAACGTTCATTGTTCACAAGACAGGGCCTGGGCGAATCAAGTTCGGGCATTCTCTTTCACAAAGGCTTTGCATAGTGTGACATGAGGCGAAGATGAGTTTCCAATTCAAGAGCGAGCAGCGCAAGGAGAGATTACGTGGAGCGGTGGCAGCAGCTGCCGCGGCGACTCGATTCTCACGGTTGAGATTTCGTACAGTTGAATTCGAGATGTGAATAAGACTTGCACGTCCAAAAACAACATCCAGCTCTGACCTAAGATAATGTTCTCGATAGATCCTAGTCGTGATGTAAAGAGGGAGGAAGGATCGACCTTTGGATCGTTAGTTTTATTGAACTAATTATAAGTCCGATTCCAAGAGGCTGCGATTAAATATGGAGTACAATGACGCTGAGAGAGGTATGCACATATCTGTAAGTAGCTGTCTGTGCATTAGATGCTCCACCTGAATACGCGAGCCGGTGATGAATCCACTATATTTCGGAAACCTTAAAACACAAGTGACGCCGATATTGAAGCGCTGCCGCGAATCGGGAAGCCAAAAACAAAACCAACGAAGATCAACGCGTCGGTGTCGTGATGCGACTAGCCAACGTCGTCAAAAAATCAAAGCCTTTTGTCTTGCATTGTACGCCACATGTACACCTTGTCCACACGCCCAACCAAACAAACAAACAAACAAATCTTTCAAACCCAACCCTCATCATCTTTCATCGTTGCCACCCGACCTACCCACCTATCCCAGCATGCAACAACCTACTACGACCTCCGAATCCAAACAACTCCTCGTCAATGCCCACAATCTTCGCGATCAAGCACGCGCGATCAAGACGCGGGTCGAATCTGCGACGGCACACGCGCAGTCCAATCACAAGTTGCCACCCGCGGAAAATGCAGGTGGGAGTGAAAGCGAGAGGGGGAGTACGGAAAATGAGAACACGAGTCCAGGTAATACGATCAAGGAGGCCAAGGGGAAGGGGAAGGACGCTCAGGCTGCCACCCAGATTGCGAAATACCCCGGTGGCAAGAATTCAATCGAGCTCGAAGGACGTCGCACGGGCATGGACAAAGGACGAGTGGCAGCGGGGGACGGGTTCAAGGAGAAGCAGAAGCAGAATCAGCCAGATAGGGATAGACCTGCCCCCAAATTCGTCGAATTTCCCGGTGGCAAAGACGGCGGCGATCTCGAAAACCGACTCCACGCAGACAAAGGCGGAGTAGCGCCACTCGACCCCTTGCAAAACGTGTACGACGAAGCTCTTACGAAGCTTGCCATCGTGGAACAAGGGCTCCCGATCTCAGTACCCCCGCCATCTTCGAGTCAAATTGTTAGTGGTGAGTAGCTCTCAGCATTTCGTTCGACAATCGGAAAACTCACGATGTCGCTGTTCAGCTGCGTCCGCGTCACAGGAATCACCCACACGCCTAGCACACCACACGTCCGGAACACAATCAGAACTTTCCAACGCAGACCACGTCCCAGAAAATCCACAAATTTCAACACACCGCCCGTACGAACCCCCAAGCGCCGAAGACGTCGAGCTAATTCTAAGCCTCCTCCGTGAAGTCAGGTCGGAAGCATCCACAAATCCAAATTCAACACCTCTCCCGACATCAGGCACCGAGAATGCGAGCGAGGCGTGGTCCGACGAAGACGGGGTATACGAACTCGAAGACGGGTATGAAGACGAGTCTGGGAATATCATGAATACGAACACGGAGGACGGGCATGGCGGGGCGACGGACGCTGCGGCTTCCCCGGGCCTTCGATCCCTCTACGAAGCCGCCTTGGGAGAGTCAGGCGCAGTCGGGCTATCCGGCGACGACTCGGAGCTCCCTGTTACGCCAAATCCAAATCCAAAACGCAAATACGTCAGCAGCCCAGAGCCAAGCACAGATCCCGAGTTTAAGTGGGACCATGATGTCGAGGACGAGGACGAGGACGAAGATGCAGTGTCTACGAACGACGACAGAGATAGCGATAGCGATTACGTCGACGCCGCTGCTGCTGCTGCGCCGAAGCGCCGGAGGGTCAACTCTGGATCTAACTTGAAGAAAGCTGTCTCTGGGCGACCGAAACCGAAACACAAAAGCAGATCCAACAAGCTGCCATCGTCTAAAGGGCGAGGGGAGGAATACTTCGGGTCCGAGTGGGATATCGAGGACGAGGACGAAGATACGTCTACGAACGACGACGGCGGCGATAGCGATTACGTCGACGCCGCCGCCGCTGCTGCACCGAAGCGCCGGCGCGTCAACGCTGGATCTAAGACGAAGAAAGCTGTCTCTGAGCGAAGCTCAACCGCTAAATCGAAACCCAGCTCCAAGAAGCTGTCGTCGTCGAAAGCGCGCGGGGCGGAAGACTTCACTCCTGCGCCTGGGCCTGCGTGCATCGATGAGCGTGTCCTCGATGAGAGGGACGACGAGCTCCCCGTCACTTCAAAGCGGAAGTACTCGTACTCCACCCCAACCCCAGAGCCGACCATTGACACGGACTCCGGGTCCGAGTGGAATGGTGATGGTGATGAAGATGAAGAAGGAAGAAGTTCCGAGTCGTCGTCGTTGACTGAAGAAAGCGAAAGTGAATCCAGTGATAGCGATGAGGATGAGGATGACGATGCCGCCTCCGCGCCCAAACGCCGACGGGTCGATGATTTGGATTCCGGGTCCAAGAAAGGTGTCGGCGCGGTGCAACGAGGGAGGGATGAAGAAAGTTCCGAGTTGTCGTCGTTGACTGACGAAAGTGATAGCGAGAGCGAGAGCGAGTACGATGATGATGCCGCCTCCGCCTCTGCGCCCAAACGCCGACGGGTCGATTTGGATTCTGAGTCCAAGAAAGCCTCTGTCGCGGGGCGACAAGGGAAAGCGGCCGCCGTGACAGCCAAAACGTCGACAGTGGGGAAACAAAAAAGCAAGAATAAAAATAAGAACGACGAATCCTACTCTGAAGCCCCGACCCGAACAAAACGCGTAACCTGCCCCCTCTGCTCCGCCCGCATGACCCGCCCGCACCTGCGACGGCATCTGCAGTCGCATCGCCCAGAAGAGGAGCAGGCGAGGTGTCCGGCGTGCGGGGCGAGGATGCGGCCGCGGTCGTTGAGAAGGCATTTGCTTGGGGAGGGGAAGGTGGGACCGAGGTGTCGGGAGGGGGAGGGGGAGAGGAAGAGGGCTTGGAGGGAGGTTGTGGAGGAGAAGGCGAAGGAGATGGTTAGGATGAGGGGGTGAGGTGTGGGTAACACGGTGGCATACTGGAAGATACTTAAAAATACTAAGTTGGTAGAACGCTATGTCGAGCGAATGTTATGAATACCTTTCTTTCTTCCATGTACATTGGGCTTGCCGACGCGTCGTGGTTTCGACCAATGAGGAGGTGCGTGTGTGAGTATCGCATAAAGATATTGAGCGCGCTACCAGAAGAGTTAATTAGGCTCTCCAGTCTGAACAGGGTTTGTTTTCCCCTCGAGATTGCTTGAAATTATAGCATGCAGCAGCCGTAGTTTCGTGAGTAGCCGTAGTTGGCGCGCGGTGGGGAGTGGAGTGGGCAGGCGGGAGTTGCTAACGGAAGACCGAGTCAGTACACTGTACGACAAAAAACGCAACAGCACGCACCTTTGCGGCCGACCCAGACACAAACGCTGGCGCATCAAACCCCCGTCTTCCCGCCGTTCCCTCTCCCTCCCTTCTCATTCCCTTCCCGAGGGCACTGGGCGCGCGTAAAAGAATAGCGGTGGTCGAGTCGCAGGAGCCACGGCGGCGGCGGGGAGGGCGTACGGCGGCAAGGTGGAGGGTTAGAACAGAGGGGGACCTCAATAGTAGGATGCGGGAAGGAGAGGGAAGAGGTGAGCGAACGGCGGCGTCGACAGGGCGGGGACGCGGCGTGGGCGAGTCGGAGGGGCGACTAGGATGGAGGCGGTGGGCCTGGAGGCGGTGGGCCCGTGGAACTTAAGGCAAGGATTGGGCTAGAACTCTTAGAGTCTTAGTCTAGAAGGACATCACCACGATGCCAGCTTCGATCGTCGTCGCGCTGCCTTGCCTGCCGAATGTACTGGGCTTCTGCAAGACTGCTTTGACGAAGCATTCAGCGCGGCCACCCACAACGGCGGAGATCTCATCGTCACTGCCCGGTGCGAACGTCGAGGAAGACGTTGAGAGATTGTTTCGTCACCGGGGCACGTGTTGTCCAACATTGATGATCGATTGATACGTACACATGTACAAACACCCCCTCTGATCACCCCGTCATGAAGCCCGACCCTATCGACGTCTCCGACGCCCTCCTCGCCGCCGCGCAGCTCAAAGTCAAAGAAGCCGTCGAAGCCGCCCGAGCCTCAGCTACTAGCAGCAGCAGCGCCCATCGGGTGGCAGAGGCGCGCTGCAGCGCCCTCGAGGCAGAACTCCAAACTCTCAAGAAGACCCGCGATGCACAGGCCATGGAAATTATTTACAAAACCAGTAGGATCTCGCACCTGACGTTGGAGATGAAGGAGAAGGACGCTACTATAACTGAATGGAGTGAGAAATACGCGAAACTTGAGGAGGAGAATCGGAAGCTTGAGGAGGAGGCTCGAGACCGCGCGCAGATGGACCAAGAACGGATGGCGGTGTTGACTGACACGGTTGACGCGCTTCAACGTCTCGTGGCGTTGCAGCCTGGCGTGAATAGCGGTACTGCTTCAAACTCGCGTTCTGGACTTGCCAATGCCACTGTTGCTACAGGCACTCGGCAGCGACGAAAGACGCGGATCCTGGATTCCCCCAGCGATGAGGACGAGCAGCCCTATACGTTTCGCATCGCGTATGTCATTTCCTCATATCACCAACATAACAAGAGCCTGACCCGGAGCATCCTCCTAGGACCAGATTGACGCGTAAAAGACGCAAGACTTCATCATAATCGCATTGGATTGTCTTTCTTATTACCTCGGTTGCTGCGCTTGGGTTTGTACACTACTTGTACGTCAAAAATACCGCAAAAGATTGCTGTTGACATTTTGCAGATTTTGCTCGCTTATCGTCCTCTACGAATCGCACCCTGTATTTGTGATGTGTTCCTCATTTCTGTGTCTCCAATCCAATCATATCACATCAATGCAAACATGCGCCTGGCCACTTAATATGTCTGCGCCGTACCCTCACAATTTTGATCCCTTTCTCTCGTTTGGTAGGGTTTATTCAATTGGAAGAGCTCGCCGCACCAATCCGCGTCACCCAATTTCTCGACTCCTCCAAGTGAACCACCCAACAATCATTTCATCTCAAGTCAACTTCAACCCATCCTTATTTAAACATGAACAGTATGCTACTGATAGAACTCTTTTTAGGGGGGCGTTAACAACGATCCTCAATCAGCAGATTCTGCATTTCAAGGTCCGCATTGGTCTAGATCTCTGGCGGTCAACCAGATGTTTTCGGGGGAGATGCCAATTACGCACGATACTCTATACCGGTCCAGCCGATGAGAATGCTCTACCGGGAAGTCAAGATTGAGCAAATTGAACTCATTTTCTGCCCGATTTCTAATCAGTGTTCGCAAGAGAGATTCCGACGCACAAGGAGAGGTTGATTCTTCGGACAGGTTTGAAGCGCAAGCAAGATTCCTCCCAACACGCTTGAGGCATTATTCCTTATATGTGAGTACTAGTTGAATAGACACCCGATCGAATGACATGTTTATGGTCTCAGGTTTCGTCTCGGCGTCCGAGTCGTTCATTGGTTCAAAAGTGTACAGTCAGCCAAAAATATCCTGGTATTCGTTTGGCCCTGGTCGGATGATCTTTGGATTTTAATGGTGGCTGCCCATTGACAGTGATTGCGATTCTCCGACTGGGGACTTCTGTGAGTGACTTTTCGAATCCACTGATCAGAAGATTCGGAAACCGTCCTCTAACTTTAAGCTCCTGCGACTTCAATTCAAAGTGAACCACCCGACAATCATTTCATCTCAAGTCAAATTGAACCCATCCTTATTCAAACATGAACAGTATGCTGATAGAACTCGGGCAACATACGTAACAGGATTGAACAAATCACGGACCTCTCAACGGGACCCTGTTTGAACTGTATCCTACATTTTTTTCTGCAATACTTACTCCGTTGAGTCAAACATCCGACCCCACCCTTCGGGGCTTCCTACGTGGCTCGACCTTATCGCTGCTTCGAGTCATAATGCGCTGCGTGTTCAATTTGGTATCAGTTTTGCGGGACCGCAATGGAGCTTGAAATGCGATTGTATGTAATCTGTGTTCTTTTTTGTATCAGTATGGATATGACTTGTGTTGCGGGTAAGTGCTAATAGTTTTGTACCAAAAGAGAGAGGGATCGAACATGCTAGACCATCGGGGCAGAACTTGCGTTCGGCAAGCCTTCCGGCAATCTTGCCATCCTGATGGAATCCCACGGTTGAGATTTTGGTTCAACCTTGGATCTGAACTTTGTTGAAAAGGAGTGTTATGCGTTGAGTTGGTGGGGATGCGTCCTACGAGTTCACTTGAATAGAAATTGTCTATAGGTTTATAGGAAACTGAATAACCGCCGCTCTCCCCGCTCAGATCGACGTGTTAGCGCAGTAGCAAACTTACTATCCTAACCCGTGATGTGTCCTCGAAATTGGAAATTGATGAAGGCCCATATTGTTCCAAATTCCACCTATTTTTCCTTCGGCATCGAAGTGTGTATAAAGCCACATGTAGTGCACATCCCTAAATATTTTGACGAATTATGAGTCGGCGCGGCTGGGAGGATGAACTTTCCGAGGTGGGGACACGAAGTGAACTCGATTTTGGCAGGCGTTTGGCAGGGCCACAAAATGTCACAAAAACATCCTTTTCATTTGTCTAGTCCGCTACATGCAACGTATGGCTCTCAAAATCGATATACGGGGTCAAGATGTAAGAAGAACTGTCGCTGATTTTTTTCTGAGCACCGGAGAGAAAAAACGGGGCAAGGATCAGAGAAGAGTTCACTTCACGGGTCAAGGACACATCACGGGTTAGGATAGTAGTACAAATGCTGCCTCCGTTCAGATCGGTTGAAGCTCGTAAGGCTCACACTCCCGAAGATCCGCCGACTACTCACCGAGTACCGACTGAACGAGAGCCTGTCCAGGTCAGTATTAAGTAGTCAATTTCCGGTGTTGTGCCTGATCGTCCTGAGAACATGGTGATCCTAGTGCCCAACGCGAATAATCGTTTTTAAAAATATAACTGAGAGCTAAGATTAGTGTCTGTGATACTTGTTGACCGCCCAAGCCGTCCCCTCGAATCTATGCATAGCTGCGACATGACGAGGCGCCGTCTCGACCAACCGAAAATATTGTCGTGCCTGTCTTGTGAGAAAAGCAAGAGAAAAGGTCTCGGAGGGTCTTTGTCGTATGCTCCTTAATACTTTCCTTGTGCGAAGTTCGACACGTACAGAACCTTTCCGACACGAGCCACCGTGTACTCTCATCCGACAAAACCATAGATCTTACCTCCCAGGTTAACAAGGTCACGATTACGTTCTCCTTCCGCTTCCAGCCCGGCTTACCCAACAACAAAAACTCGACTCGGATGTCATTGATCAGTTTAAGACCCAGGTAATGCGAAGACCACACAAAAAAGTCTGGGCAACAGTCGGCTTTCCCGCTAGAAGAGCCATAGCTGTAATATATAGAATGAAGTACACGAACCTAGCCATATAAAATTGCAAACTAAACTTACAACTCTAGCCAATCGTTCGGTTATATGGTGGCTGGGTAGTGTAGCCGATAGGCTTATTAAGCCTGTCTCCGGCGTCGTCCACCGGGCCCTCCGCTAGAACATTTGCTCACCACCGTCGGATAACTTGACGGCGGGAATGACTGTCTATCAATTGCGTCGCGATCGTACCGAGCGGGCGAACGGGAAGCAATCTCCGTGGTGTAATACTTATGTGATGACTGTGTGTCATTTCCGCAAGAGAACCACGATTCATCGCTTGGACCGGCGCCCGGGCAAAATTCAAAACGCTCCCTGCACAGCCTGCGAGGGGTCTTTCTACACCAGATACCAATGGAACAGCAGCCCGGCAAGCCCTAAGGTAGTGATAAGCCGCTTAAATGCTCAAACGGGGTGGCGGGGTGTTGATATTCCGTTGACAGATCCTTGAAAACAATCCCTGTGGCTCTGAATACCTTCATCACAAATAGTTTTGCTTCAGTAAATATACAACAATTAGGCAATCACATCCTCTACTGCGGCGAGGACATCAGTCTTTTACTTACCTACATTCTCTACTACATGGTCAGAAAGAGGCTCATCCCCAGCCGGAATCAAGCACGAGAGGAAGCACACAACAGAACAAGTGTTAAACAATGTCTCACGATTCAGCAATGGCAATACTTTGTCGGGATCACGAATCTCTCGCACTCACCATTCGGGTCTCTCGCACTCACCACGCACTCACGGGTCGCATGTAAAACTGTTTTCCGGATGTTCCACTGCTTCGTTCGATGCAATATTCTGAATATATCTAATTGTAATACTAATGTTGCCTGGAGTGGAATATAGAGTGGTTTGGAGCAGATTTGAGTGCAGTATTCACCTTCGAAAATTTGTCCATTTTCAACCCTCATCCGAGTGTAAACCGCCGCCTGTAGCCCGAATGGTCAGGGAAACAATCAAAGTGATTGCGGAACCCAATAAAGAGAGGTTATGTTCTCTTACTCCACTTAAACTATTCACCTACCAGGTACATACCTCCAACAGAGGGGGAAGTTACGATCCTATGAGGACCTTGTTGAACTTCTCGAAACTTTGGGTCCCAAAATATTGTCAGTCTCAATTAATAGTAATAAAATGCTCAATAAATTGTAAATAATATACATCACTACTTCTAGCATTTCTAGACTGAACGTATGCATAATGCGTGCATACGCCCACGAATCACTCATCTCTTTCCTAAATCGGGTCGATTTCGGACGTTGCCGATGGGCGCTTGACGGGCGCTAAGACTGTGACCTGCGTGACAACTTACCTCTTCCCTTGAACTCTCGGTCGTTTTCACCAGTACCGTTATGTGACCTCCCACCGCGCTCTCTGAGTCTAACGGTCAATTTGAGACCGAACCCTTTTATACTTGATGTGTTACCCTGCTTTTTCTCCCTCAATCTTAAGTACTGTGCAGCATCACACTGAGCTTCGAGACTGTCTGACTTTCCTGGCCACCGAATTCAGTCTGGGGAAGCCTTCTGAGTGAATGGGAGTTCTGATCTATCTTGGCTACAAGAGGTAATTGCCTTTGGCCTCTTGTCTTCTCAGAATGGATCAAAATTCACGGTACAAGCCCAAGAGGTGCTGTCAATTTGAATGTTGACTACGATTCCGTTTACCTTCTAGCGAGTGTAGGAATGACCGAATGCAATAGTGAGAGAATTTATACACATACAACAGCTGAGTACTCACCTTCCTCTGTTCAAGGGTCAATAGCTTTCAAGAATTCGAACGTGCTGTGCCTTTGTGACGACGGTGGGCAATTGTTGCGTCTCTTTGTATTATGAAAGGTTGTCAGGTTGGCGTATCATCCTTGCTCTTCAATGCGGGGCAATTATTGCAGGGAAGTACCAAGTTTCTTTCTTGGAATATTGATGCGGGATTGGTGAACCGTACGACTCGCTAACCCTATACATTACCTTCGCGGGGCACGGTATATGCTCAGACGGTAATTAAGGTTCGAATTTTCTTGATTCAATTTGGGAGCTCGCTGTCGTACACGACGCCGACCACCTTTCGATCGCTGTTGATGGCAGTGTGCGCCGTGTCGCGGATGTGCCGTCACCACCTCACTGATAGCTTCTTGGCACCGTTTCGTATTATGCCGTCAATCTCGACAATATTTGCGGCGGTATCGGGGTTGTGTCGGCTAAATGTGCTTGACGGCGCCTTTGAATGAAGGAATTGACTGTTTTACGCATTTTCCGGCTTCCTTGGCAAGCATCGATACGGGAGACACCGTACGGCCGACCGGTGGGCTCAATATGGGCGAAGGCTCGTAGCCGACGGCGCCGATAAGAGACTAATTCATACGACTCTAGCCAACTCATGGCTAGAGTCGTAAGTTTAGTTTGTATTTTTATATGGCTAGCTACGTGCACACAGTCTATTTCCTACAACCAGGGGTGGCTAGAACCAGCAGAAAATAAACCAAGTTTCGGGTTCTCCATCTGGCTTCCTCCTGCGAGTATAAAAGGCGCGTCAACACATTACCTCGCTCCAGTTCACTTCAAGTAAACAATGTTCTCGAGCAAAGCTTTCTTCATCGCTGCTTCTCTCGTTGGCGCCACCAACGCCTTCAATGGCACAGGTCAGTGAATCCAGTTTCGATTCAATGCCGAGGTCGCACTGAACTCAATATATATCTCCTCCAGCCAATCTCGGGTTCTACGAAACGACGAGCTGCAGCTGTCCACCCTGGAATGGTCCCTACGCCGTCGCGATTCCGCGTGCGCTTGTTGGCACGGAAGTGTGTTGCAACGTCGGGATCACTGTATCTTGTATGAATCAATGCTCCCTACATAATGAGGAAACTGATTCTTTGCACAGATCTCGACCAGACCGTCGACGCAGTCTTCAGCGGGTACTACGAAGACGGAGCTGGAACCGAGAATATTGCGCTCAGCCCAGCGGCGTTCGCAGCGTTGGCAGGGTTCCCGTGGGAAACGTCTCTTGCGCCTGTGAATTGGTCGTTTGATAATTGAGCCTGATGTTTGCGGGCCTGCGGCTGGAATATATTATACAGTAGTGAGGAGACTGATATCGTTTACATATGCGTTTGTTTTGTCGGATATGGTAGACCGAGGCTTAATTTTGCCATGACTTAAAGAGGCCAGGAAGTTGAAAGATTTTAGGATTCGATGCAATTAATTTTCGGAGAAAGTTTCGGCATCGACCACTGTTAATCTTCTTATCTTTATTGCGGTAATCTTATCGTGGCTGACACGCCCGGAAGAAACCGGCCGGAAGGTGATGAGTGACGCGACGTGACACCGAATGTGCTCTCTCCTTGTCTCCCGCCATGATCGACCGAACGGTCCATGCAGGCCTTCCCTGGCCCACCTTGCAATGCCCAACCGTATATCTACCGATTCCATGCTTATGGCCCTGTGAATCCACTGGCTAGTGGAGTCTGACTCAAAGGAATGGGATCAGCCGCCGTTTCGGTAGAGCGGTTAAGACCCAAAACAGGAAGACCATAATTCAGCCTGCGATTCGTCACTCATCGGCAGCCAGAATGATGCGATTAATCAACAAAACGACCGAGGTCCAACTTACGAGCCAATAAACTATTTCAATTGCAGGTACGTGACGGAGTCACCAAGTTCGGCGGGTCGCGACGAGCTATAAAGCATCTGTCGTTCTTGAACCCTTTCCTAGATCCCTCGTTGTCTCCCGCCCCATCTTTCTGGCTCGAACGATGCTGCCTAATTTTCTGCAAACAATTGTTGTTGCTGCGAGCCTCGTGGCTGCATCGGACCCGCTCGTAGTTTCGCTCCCATATGGCGGCTTCCGCGGATTCGTAGCTGGAAACCTAACACAGTTTCTCGGCATTCCATTCGCTCACAGGTAAGTACAGTAATCCCCTTGTCGTTCTCCTTCGCTGCTGGAGGTTGATTTACTTTGGCAGCGAGAGGTTCAGAGGTCCGACATCCCCCATCCCATTTCGCGGTGTGCGGGATGCTATAGAATACGGACCCGCCTGCCCTCAACAAGCCATGTCGAATTTTGGCGGAGGTCCAATAATCCCTGCATTTCCATCTGTTTTGGAAGATTGCAAGTGTTTCCTCGGCCAATCGGTTAATCTCATTATTTGCAGGTTTGACTCTCGATATATTCAAGCCCCAAGTCATGACATCTGCGCACCAACTCCCTGTTTCCGTCGTCTGTGTTTCCATCATCCAGGACCCTAATTATAACATTAGCTAATCAAATCCGTTCTTCGCAGTGGATTTATGGAGGCAAGCCCAGCAGATTCCTCCGATATCTCGTCGCAAAAATCTAATCCATCCCTCTGTATAGGTGGCTTTGCTGTCGGAAATTCCCGCAATGACGATCTGCGGCCACTCGTCGAGCGCTCAATCCAGACCCACGAACCGATTCTCGTCCTAACTATCAATTATCGTGTTACAGGTCCGGCAATGTTTTCACCTAACGCCCTGTATTCCTGACCCTCTTGCAATTGCTGCCTTGCTTAGCGTTCGGGTTTCTTCCTGGGAAAGAAGCGGCCGCGGCAGGCGTCACTAATCTTGGCTTTCGCGATCGTACGTGGTTACTTTACTGACAGATTAGTACCGAGCGAGTCACAGAGATCGCTGCACTACGATGGGTGCAAAGATATATTCATGCCTTTGGGAGGGGATTCGCACCGAGTTGTCCTGTTCGTCTCTTTTGCTCCTCTATGAACTCCACATGTGTCTGATCAAGTCCTACGATAGCGGCGGTGTTAGTGCAGGATCAATGTCGACCGCATATCTCACGCTTCAGAATAAATACAATTCGAATACTCTATTTCGTGGAGCTCTCATGGTGAGAGCAAGACCGCACTGTGAGACTAAGCTTATTTATCTCACATCCAAGCAATCTGGAGCGGCGGTCCACATCCAGCCTCAGTCGGCCGGCCAATCTGACTACGATGACCTTGTCCGAGCGACACAATGTACGGGAGCAAAGGATACCCTCGACTGCCTACGGCGTGTTCCGTTTGACAGCATCATGGCTGCGGTGAACAACACACCAACCATCTCATCTTACCGGAGTGTCAACCTCTTGTGGGCGCCGCACATCGATGGGGATGTGGTCGCGAGAGACGCGTGGACGTCGATCAACCAAGGGTTGTATGCCAAGGTAGGTACGTTCGGCCGTTCAGTGAGCGCTATTTTGAAGAACGCATGCACAGATCCCCCTTATTTCGACCATGTGCGACGACGAAGGAACGTAAGTCTGTTGATCTGTTCGCAGGAAGATTTCTGATTCAATGAACTCTCACGCAGCCTATTTTCACTGGCTGCGGCGAATATATCGTAGGTTCATTACAATCATTCTACCTCCGGCGTTGATTGGTTTGAAGAACGAGTGCTGAATTCCTTGAGTACATCCATGACAAGTACGGCGGACCATCTTTTTCATCCAAAATCTTGATCGTATTGTGAATATTCATCAGCTTCCTGCAAGATGCAAGTCCCGCCGAACTGGCACAAATTGCGCGCCTCTATCCCGATGATCCAACACAGGTACGCAATATATTTCTATTCCTGTGCTACTTCTTGATCTTCGACTTCAGGGATCCCCCTTCGATACCGGAACAGCTAAAATCATCGGGTAATTTCTTTCTCCTGCCAGATATAATTCTTCAAAGCAAAACAAACATCCGCAGACCGCAATGGAAGCGTACATCGGCGTTTATAGGAGATATGCTGATCAGTTCGCCTCGGCGGTTTCTCCTCGAGCATGCGTCAACAAGGCAGAATGTGTGGGGATCGCGTATGTTCGAATTCTTTGTATATCTTGTCGATCGGTACTGAGCCCTTCACATACAGTGAACAAGATGGGCAAGAGCAACGTGCCCGTGGGCGCGTACCACACCAGCGACACCGCGATCTGGTTCACTAACACCACCGGCGTGTATACTTTGGGCATGGACTCTTTGGGTGACTAGATTCCGTTCTTTCTCTGATCCCATATTGGCCACTAACGTGAATACAGTGAACTTTGTTAAGAGACTAGACCCCAATGGTATTGCGGCGCATCGGACCGACATCTGGCCAAAATGGAACGTTGCTTCGTCGAAAGAGAGGCAGTCCTCTTTGTTGACATTCAGCGACATGAGGGTGAATATCACTGCCGATGATTTCCGGAAAGAAGCGATCGATTTTTTGAACGAGTTTCGCGAAAAATACGACGGCCGGAAGTGAATATATGGTACATAATTCTTTCCAGTAGAGAGTCAGTGTTCATTCACAGACGGCGCATTATCTGTCAGCTAATTGTCGGGCTGCAAGGTCGCCGATCGCCTCCATATCTTTTAGATCGGCGTTGGCTCGGTCTCGCGCACCACTTCGTTCAGCGCCATCACCCGCCTCGCATCTGCAACAAACTAAGTCATTGCTCTACAAAAGCTCAGCCTTGCTCACCGAGTGTTGGGTCAGGACTATGGGTTTCAACCGGTTTGTCTTCTTCAATGCTGCGCAGTCAATCTAACATCTGCTTTCGAATGACGAGGAAGAGCAAAATAAGGCCTACAACATGTTCATCGAAGATACGATGTGCCTCTCCACGGGAGCATCGCGAAATCTGATCTTCTTGCGGATGATAGCGGTGTAGAACACGCCGACCATCCCTGTTTGATAGCTGAGATCAACCTTGAAGCCAAGGTCAGCATCAATTCCACTGTACATCAGGCAGATTATCGATACTTACTCCCCCTTTATTATCCTTGGGCACCTCGACAGCGCCACGGAAGTCTACCGCTGCACCGGCCTCGTCAAATTCCTGGCCTCTGAGCCGTAGCTTGTACTCGTCGCGAGTGAGGCTTATGCCGTTGATGATGATGCTCGCTTCGGGGGCGATGAAGCTGTCGAAGGCGTTGTTAAATTCTATCTCGGTTTTGGCTTTGCAGAGCGCGATGATGTGCAATGCGGCCCAAGTCTTCAGAGCAGGGGGTACCGGGGACATGATTCAGATTGTTTGATTTGTTCTGACTTGCGCTACGCACTTTATGTCTGTGAGGAGGTTTCAGTTCTCAACTCTATATGTAGAGAACGACGCAGAAACGACGTAGGTATTACCTCCTCGATGCACAACCGTGACGAATGCTTTCGCAGAGACCAATCATGACGAATCAAGTATTTCCAATATACTTAACTGCGCGACCTTCATTGGTCTATTTTTCCAGGAGCAACTTAATTCGGTCTCCATTCCAAAGTAACACTGAACGAAAGCCCGTAAGTATAAGTGTAGCTACTACTCTTGACACAAGTTGGAAGACACCATACGTACTTGTTGACGTGGAAACTGGATATCGATGATTAAATTTTGAAGGCCATCGAGCCGAACTCATCTTACCTCCGAGCATCGTCATATGTCGACTTTCCCAGGGCGGTGAAATCGAAGATCCACGATGATGTATATGTTTGTGGGAATGCTTCAAAAACTGGGTCATAGGCCGCGGCGAAGAATGTGTTACTTGGATCCCAATTTGATCCAATTTGAAAGGCCTTCCGCGTCCGTTGTGTTCATTTGAAAGCGAGTGCGATAGCTTGAAGTAGGTAAACTCTTCGCATTTCCTTCTCTTTCTTGCTCAGTCTCCTTCCAGGATAATGAACTCTCAAGCACGTGGTAATTTCCAACCGTGTGAATATCACGGAATATTCCGCTTGAACGAAAATTCCAATCGTCCAAGCCAACGCCCTTTTTACATTTCTGGCATCCATTCCAAGTGCAACTGCTCCCCGAAAACAAGACTGGATTCATCCTCGAGGTAGTTAACTTAAATTACTCGAAATCAAATTTAAATTAAACTTCATCAACTCCGTCATATCGCGGCGCGGGTTGTGCGGCACACGGAGAATTGGTTATATTATGCTCAGATGACTTTAGAATACATATGTAAGCTATCACACTCTCTCATGCCGCTACCCACGATGAACCAGGACTCTTCCAAGTCATCTTTGGACCTCACGCAACTCAACACGGAAGAGCTCCTCGCTCTCGCGAATCGAAGCGTGCACCGTGCCATTGAGGTAGCGCAAGAGCCCGCCGTCAGCGCCCTCTCCGTCGAGGAGGCACTGCACAAGGATTTGGAGAGCAGGATCGATGAACTGAAAAAGGCGAACGAGAGGCTCCAGATGCGGTGCGATGCGGAGAGCGTCATTCGCGAGAGTGGGATCGATGAGCTGCGCCGGCTCCGTGCGGAGAGCGAGCGGCATGCGGCTGTGGTGGCTAGCAAGGATGCGATGGTGAATGAGCTGAAGGGGAAAGTTTCCGAGCTTGAGGCCAAAGCTGGAGATGCGGAGTTCAGTTTGAATAATGCATGCACGAGAGTTGATGATCTCTTCATACAGAGGGATATGATTCTCGAAAGCCACGCTGCGGAGATAGCTGAAAAGGAGAGGGCTGTTGCTGAGAAAGACGCGTTCATCGTGGATCTGCGAGCGACGAATTCAAACCTCCAGGCTGAAATCGCAGAGCGCGCTCGTAAGCGGACGGCTCTCCTGGCATCGCTTCAGAGTCTTGAGGAGGGCATGCACGAGGGCGCACAGACTCAGATTGAAGGTAGTGCTTCGTCTCCCGGAGCCTTGAAACGGAAACTGCCGTTTCCAACTCCCTCCTCCGAGTCCCCGGACATAGGTAGGGACTCACTCGCTCGGCCTCATTACTGTTATTGAAGACTTATTCCTTCTTTAGGTTCCTCACCTGAATTAAAAGAAGAGCTCTCCCCAGCAACGCGCAGCACGTCTAGGGCAAAACCCAACAGCGAAGGTTTGTATTTATGTTGAGTTGATTCAACCGGTTACCGCAGCTCAAGTACTAAATTTGATTGAAGCATCTGACGCCAAGATCAGTCTAAATCCTCGCTCAATGATCGAGAATAAATCGTCCGAAGGGAACCAGAGCCCCGAGAGGTGTGATCCTTCCAGGGACGACGAAGACGATCTAACGTGAGTCTGCATCCTTGAGCTTACTCTAAATCGATACACTTGAAATGATGTCGGTATCACCTTATTCTTGGTTTGGCAGGTCATTGTCCCCAAGCTCCGAGTCTGAGTCTGAGGAGGCAGATCGAGCACCAAGCGGAGAGTCCGACTCAGATAGTAATAGCGACTCGGAGTCGGATACGCCGCTGCGCAAATTGCGGTCTCGCAAGACTGCGGCCAAATCGAACACGCAGCAGCGCATTATGACGAGGAGCAGCGATAAGGTCGAGCCAGCCAAGAAGCGACGAAGGGTGGGGTCGGATTTTTGAGTGAACGGAGTGTTGGCAGAACAATTGTATGAGGCAAACGGAAAGCCGTGGAGGAGTCCGCAATTTGTGTCCTGTTACTTAATATGCTTCCCAGCTATTAGCGGACGAGTTCGATTGGCAGTATACTGGTCATGTTTGAATAAAGATGGGACCAGCACTTTACTTTCGGTATTACCTTCAGTAAAGGCTGGGGTCGAGTTGACTGGAGAGATGATTGTCGGGTGGCCCACTTAAAAAAGTCGAAGAACTCGGGGGGTGCGGATTGGTACGATGAACTTTCTGCACTTACGAGGCGAGGAAAGGAAAGTCAGGAATTCCAACTTGAGACGGTACGGCGTGGATGTGTTGAGTGCCAGGCGAATATTTGCATTGATGCGATATGTTTGGATTGGGGAGACAGAAACGAGGTGTTACAGTTACAGGCACGGGGCGCGAATCGTAGATTTTCAATGATGATACAACGGTAAGCAGGTGGTGTATTGGACTCGAGGTGCAAGCAGAATCTGGAAAGTGTCAGTAGGAATCTCATGCGGTATTTTTGACGTACAAGTAGTACAGGCCGAATCTCTCGCGCAGGAACTGGGGAAATAGAACCGACATGCAATTACGATTAAGTTCTCCGTCGTTTACGCATCTTCGTAGTCCTAGGAGGATGCTCTGGGTCAGAGTCTTGTTATGTTGGTGAGATAAGGAAAGGACATACCTCAAGCGAAATGAGTTGCACGTCTTCGTCGCCGGGGGAGTCCAACATCCGTTTGCGTCGTAGCTGGTGCCGAGTAAGGCCTCTGGTACGCGACGAGGTGGCATTGTACGTAGTCCTATGAGCATGCTCGGGGTCAGGTCCTTGTTGTATTGGATGAGGAAAGGACAGACCCGGGAAAGAAGTCAAGCGGGTCGTCGATGGGAGAGTCCATGATCCGTTTGCGTTGTCGTGGCTGCTGCCGAGTGACGCCTCCGATACGGGTGGATGGCTCGTCATCATCGCTATCGAGAATCCGCTTGTGTCGAGAGCCTGAGGACACGGCATTACGAGAACTTGAAGCAGTACCGGTATTTACGCCAGACTGCAAGTCCACGATACGTTGGAGCGAGTCACGCGTATCCGTGAGCAGCGCCGCTCGTTCTTGGTCCAACTGCGCGCGATCTCTAGCTTCCTCCTCAAGCCCCCGCTTCTCCTCCTCGAGTTTCGCGTATTTCTCAGCCCATTCAGTGATAGTCTTATCCTTCTCCTGCATCTCCAGCGTCAAGTGCGAGATCCTATCCGTCTTCTTCGTGATTTCGACTGCCTGTGCGTCGCGGGCCTCCTTGAGAGTTTGGAGTTCTGCCTCGAGGGCGATGCAGCGCGCCTCTGCCACCCGATGGGCGCTGCTGCTGCTGGTAGCCGAGGCGCGCGCGGCTTCGACGGCTTCCTTGACTTTGAGCTGCGCGGCGGCGAGGAGGGCGTCGGAGATAGGGTCGGGCTTCATGACGTAGTGATCAGAGCAGGATGTTTGTGTATGTGTACGTACATCAATCAATCAAGTGATCATTGATGTTGGACAGCACGACCAAACACCGTCTCTCATGGTCTCCCTCGATGTCGGACGAGGCAGTGACGGCCACATCTCCGCCGTTGCGAGTAACAGCGCTGAAGTATTTTTTAACGTGGTCTTGGACAAGTACGGGAGCGGAATCCCTACGCATCAGCACATTCGGCAGGGTTGGCGACGCGACGACGAGTCGGCATCGTGACGATGTCCTTCTCGCGCTTACCTTCCACGGGCCCACCGCCTCCATCCCCCCTCCAACTCGCTCACGCCGCATCCCCGCCCTGACGACGCCGCCGTCCGCCTTTTCCTTCCTCTGGTGCCATAAAGCTAAGTTTGCTACTGGGCCAACACGTCGATCTGAGCGGAGAGAGCAGTGTATTATTCGGTTTCCTATAGACAATTTGTATTCAAGTGAACTCGTAGAGCGCATCCCCACGAACCCAACGCATACCACTCCTTTTCAACAAAGTTCAGATCCAAGTTGAACCAAAATCTCAACCGTGGGATCCTATCACGATGGCAAGATTGCCGGAGGGCTTGCCGAACGCAAGTTGGTTTTGCATTCAGTATGTTCAATTCCTCTTTCCTTTGGTACAAAACTATTAATGGTAGTCAAGAAGTACTAGTTAAGATTGAAAACCTAATCACATATGTATTGATTAGTAAGGAAAGGACAGGCGCTCGTAGACTCGGATATTCCGATCTAGGATGTCCGCTCATGGTAAACCCATTTTTGACCAATTTGGTGTGTCGATGAACAAAGAGATCGATCGCATCCAAACATCGGCGCTTGTTGACGAGGAGAAGGTTTCGATAACGACAGATCCAGCGGAAAATTTGCTTTCTGTCGATGTCCATGGTGGTCAGGAACCAAGAAGTACAGCGTGGGAGCGAAGCAGGCGGCAAGTTCGGCTTGATCATGTGCGGATGTTGCCGCGCATCAAACCCTCTCCCTTTACCGCCATGTTGTTTGAGCTCATTGTCCCGGGACGATATCAAGCCGATCTTCAAACTGTCTCGAATGTAAACAAGTATCGATGGGGACAGCAATAAGAATGCGATTCCTCCGTTGCTTCAGAATATAAAATCGGTTTCAATCTTGGTTCGACTTTGAATTCGTCAAAGGCTTATTCTGAAAGTCGGCGGGGTGGACACACATTCAGTTTCTCTGTGCTGATACGGAGATCGGCCGACTAATCTTTTGAATGCAGGAAGATGGGCTCGATGCCAGAAGGTGTCAACCATATTAAATCATGATGATCTCTACAGCATTCAGTTCCCACCCCAGTTTTATTTCTTTATGAGCAAAAGTTATCTAGAAATCCTACTTGAATCATTGAGCTGGATCCTCGCCCTTGCGCACGCCGAAGTTTTTTTGGCATCCACGTAAACACTTGTTCTCGATATCTTTGTCCATCGCTGCTTCGAGGACCCAGGATTTACAACTGAAACCCCGGCGCCCACAACGACTGTGCCCGCTCCACGAGGTTCAAGAAGCTTCAATTACTACTGGGTACCGGTAAGGCGCTCATCCGCTCTACAGCATAACTACATGGGGTTTTTTCCGTGTGTCTCAAAAACTGAGTCATCCATTGTGTGCGGCTTTCCCTTCTCCTGTGTGTACCTCCACCACGATGTCGCACCCGCATCCACACCAACCCTCACCCGACTGCCTCTGCCTCTGCCCGGCTTGTCATTTGAAACTTTTTCCGAGGACGCCTAGTGGGCGGATTATGCTTCCGGATGTTGGAAACAATTCAAATGCTCGGCGGGGTACGTTCTAGTTTATTTCGTTAACAATGATTAAAAGTCGTGGATTTCCCCTACAGTCGCCCCTCCGCTCCACAGAGACATCGCTAGGAACAATACTCCTCCTCTTCGACCGCAATCCACTGCGCCGCACCAGGATCGCTCTTCCCCAAATCACCCTCCACCGATTGATCCATCTTCACAACATCAACATCCTGCATTCCTTTCCTCTATACGTTCCATGAACATCCCTCGCAGACCCAATTCCGCCATGAGTCGACCAATCTCCTCCCATATGCCATCGAACTCACTCATCAAGCACGAGTTTGAAGGTGAAGGAAATTCAACCAAAGCCCCAGCCCAGCAGCCGACGCAGGTGAAATTCAAATGGGCGGAGAAGAAAGATGAGGGAAGGGCCCATTTTACTCGAGCTACGCGTTATCAGGGCACGGTGTACAAGGAGTATGTCCTGAGACGTACGCAGTGATTAAGTATTATCTGTTTTCACTCAAGGTTTGCGGGTGCGTCGAATATTGGTCGAATATTGATTTCTCGATTGTTCATGCGCCGTGAGTAATGTTGGGAATTATAATTCAAGCTTGATATTCTTAGACTCCGCGGCAATCGTAGCTACAGCACATTAATGTACATTGAAAGCATATTCGGATTGCTGCGAACGAGCCTCGAGGAAGTACACGAACATACAGGACAAAGAATGGTCAAGGTTTGGCGGCGACGAATGCCGACATGATCCGCGGATCATTCTAGAGCCGGACCGGATACTCATGTGCCGAGCCGGAATCCTTTCCTCACCGCCCCTGCGACCTCCTCGCCAGCAAATGCACTGGTAGTCGAGCAGACGGGTGTGATTCGATTGGCACACTTGCTCACCAACTTCTCCAACTTCCATCGTTCTTCGTCCCTCAACTGGCTCTCGTCGTCAAAGATGAGCGCGCCTCTGGGCCAAACGCTGCGCATTGCGATTGTCGGAGCGGGTATGAGCGGTCTCGCCGTAGCTCTGGCTCTCGCGCGGAACGGATTTAGCAAGATTCATGTATATGAAGCGGCGAGCAATCTGGGATTCGTAGGAGCCGGGATTCAGGTACTTAATTCTTAGCCAATATGTGATGCACAATTGAAATGGATTATTATTAGGTGGCTCCCAACCTCTCAAGGCAGCTGCAGCGCTTGGGAGTATGGGATTATATACAAGAGGAAGCGGTGACCATGCATGGTGCCTCTGTTCGCGGTGAGAGATCTTCCTGTCGTCGATAGAAAACTGGACCTCAAGGAGTCGAGTAGCTGGTGCGACTGATGAAGAGCTCGCAAGCGTGAAATCTTCCCATGTTGAGGAAAGATATGGGCAGCCGCATCGCGTGAGTTCATTTGTTTCTCCCTCGTTACCTTTGTTGAAACTATGCAATTAGTGGGCCCATCGTGCCGCTCTCGCAAATGCTCTCTACGAAGGATGTAAAGTCGCGTCTCCCGCGATCACCATACACTTCGGCACGGCAGTTGTGGGCATAGATTTTGAGCACCCTCGACTTCGCATTCAAGAGCGTGGCGCGGAAGGCGAAGGTTCTTGGGTCGGCGCGGATGTCATCCTTGGCGCAGACGGGATAAAGAGTGTCGTTCGGAAATATATGCTCGCCAAACGGGGTGAAGATGCTGATGGTGAGCTCGATTCAAATACGTTCTCGATGTTTTGTTCATATTCATGCTAACGAGCTCGTAGTCAAAGACACAGGTCAGGCGGCGTATCGCATAATGCTCACTCGTGAACAGTTAGCTCATGATCCCGAATTGCTGGCAATGGTGAATTCAAATCTCACCTTCCGCTGGATTGCACCAAGACGGCATATCATCGTGAGTAATATATCCCTCGATATCCTCCTCAACCATTGATTGATTTCCTTCACAGGCCTACCCAATCTCCGCACACAAAATCTTCAACATCTCTACTGCCCAACCGGACACCAACTTCGCATCCGAACCAACATCCTCCTACACGACACGCGCCGATAAATCTGCCATGCTTGCCGTATTCGAAGATTTTTGCCCGCTCGTGCAGAGGATGTTGGGGCTGGTAGAGGAGGGGGAAGTGTGTGAATGGAAGCTGCGGGTACATCATCCGTTGGGTACGTGGGTGGATGAGGGGGGGAATGTGGCGTTGTTAGGGGATGCATGTCATCCGAGTTTGCCGGTACGTGTGCGGATTTGAATGCCAATTTTCTCTGAATACTGTCTTCGTATAGCATCTTGGGCAGGTACGTTTGATGGGATGTTTCGTGCGAAATTGCGAGCTGAACCAGGTTGGATGAATAGGGAGCAGCGCAAGCTATCGAAGACGCCGCAGTTCTTGCCGTAGTCTTGACTAAAATTTCAGATAAGAACGATGTACACGCCGCCCTACTTGTTTATGAGGTGCGCCGCTTCTCGATCTTCCTAATTCCTTGCCAGTCTTCGCATCGAATATTAGCACTTACTCCTCCCCAGCACCTCCGCAAACAACGCGCCGAGTTCCTCGTCGACCAAGCTGCGGCCTCCGGACGCGACCTCCACTTGACGGATCCCGAAGCTCAGGCAGCGAGGGATGAGGGATTTCGGCAGGTCAAGAACGGCGGCGCGAATCCGGATAAGTGGTTGGACCGGGAGGTGCAGGATTTTGTGTATGGGTTTGATTGTGTGCAGGATGCGGAGGGGAGGTGGGGGGAGGTGTGGGGGGAGGTTGTTCGGGTACTTCGCGGCGCTGGGGGAGGGACAAGGAGTGAGTTGGAGGAGTAGAGGAGAGGGGAAGTGGCGGAGAAGGAGCTTGAAATGCGATTGTATGTAATTTGTGTTCCTTTTTGTATCGGTTTTCTTGTCTCAGTATGGATATGACTTGTGTTGCCGGTAAGTGCTAATAGTACTAACTGTTTGGGATTGAATTTCTTCCGTTTTTTCGCTGCGTCATGTACAACCCGCATACTTAAGTAACTGGACCAAACCGACAACGTGCGTGATACGTAATCACAGTCAACATTTGGTCATCATCGTTCAATGTTTCTCTAGGTCGAACCCATATTCCAACAAAGTTGGTTTCTGTTCCTTTTTCTAGACTCTTGTCAAGTTGAAAAGCACTCTTCATTCTTAGTACCTTAACTCAATGTGTCAATCCGCTTGGTGTCTGAGTTGTTTTGCTGGCACATTCCACCTACCAGCGACACTTTCTATATAGTACAAACGTGATTTGGTCCCCAACCGCTCGTGCGCATACAAGAATTGCGGGGAAATTCCGCACTCATGATCATGCCAGATTCGCTGCGTACCGTCCGGTAAATTCGGCACGAAGCTAAAAACAAATTTCGCTTCCCACCGCTGTCCTACTGCTGACTTTCCCATAGTCCGTACTTTTCCCCCACCGCCACCATCATGTCGCTCACATCGACACAGAGCCTCCGCTCCGATCCATCGACCTTCATCCCCATCCATCCATTCTGTAATCCCAAAGGAGCCGACACCATTCTCCGATCCTCCGATGGAGTCGATTTCTACGTTCTGCGGGACATCCTTTCCCTCGTCTCGCCGATTTTTGAAACAATGTTCCAGCTCCCCCAACCGAATGGAGGATCCGAGATCCCTGTCGTCGTCCTGCAGGAAAGGGCAGCCCAACTCGAGATGGCGCTCCGATACTTCTATCCCGGGGCCCTCCAGTCCTCACTCGCGACGATAATGGAATTGAAGCAGGTCATCGACCTGCTCATTTCAAAATACGATATGCAAAGTCTGGTTCCGAGCGTGAAACAGCAGCTGGAGAGATTTCAGACGTCTCAACCTCTTGCCGTCTACGCCATCGCGTGGACGTATCGGTGGAAGGACGTCGCTGTGGCTGCCGCCAAGGAGACGTTAAAGCATCCCTTGCGAGCACCCAATACCGAAGCGCCGCCGGAATTGGACCACCTGCCAGCAGCGGCATACCATGATTTGATTCACTACCATTCACGTTGCGGAGAAGCTGCCCAGACCACAATAAAATCGTACTCCATCTGGAAAGAATTCGTATACCTTGTCGCTGCACCTGGCAATGCATCTTGTCCCAGGCACCCACGACGGAACGTCAATTTCGGTGAAGAGCCGCATTGGGCCCCCCTGTGGATAGAAGCATACATACGCGTAACTGGTCTTTATTTGTCGATGACTCCGGTAACGAACGTCTACGACCAATCAACGATCTATTCTGCGATTTCGAACGGAACCTGCGCAAACTGCGGTCACGGCGGTCAATTGGATGCACTTGAGAAAGTTCTAAAGGTCAACTTTCCCAAAACCCTGAGACAAGAAATGGACAAGGTGAGCATGGAGCAGTGCCATTTGAGAAAATGTTTGATCTGTTTGACTACAGATCGAGCTGAAGTTCTGAACCGTCGACGTGGACTACTTGCGAAGGAGGTCATATGGTGCACTAAACTGAATTGAATAGGATGTAAAATAAAAGAATAGTATGCAGGCACTCACTGCGCAAGAGTGTCTCCGCGTCGCAGGGATTGTCTAGTTGTCGGTGTGGGCCCATGAATCTGTAGTGATGCTCTCTACTCCGTGATTCGTCCTCGTCACTCGAATTCCTAAGCCTATTATATATCCAATAAAACCGACGCCCCGGGATTGACATAATTGCGCTCACGGGAATTAGCCGGTCCAATGCCTCAATCGAATTCTTCACTATTCTTCACCATGCAGCTGGGTGAACGGTGTGGGAAACGATTCTCACGGTAAATCCAACGGGTGGCGCGATGCTAGTGCGTTTCGTCTTGTCGATTATGCCATAGTGCCTCACAAATAATGTAGCCGGGACCGTTGACTCTGACGGATGAGGCCAGAAGAAATAGTGGTTGGTAGACAAACCACGATTCGCCACCGCTTGTATGTATCATATATGGCAATTTCCGTTCTTCCCTGTGTATAACGCGAGTGGGGGGGTAACCGAAGGATATTCTTAGTCAAACAATCACATTCTCCTTGGCGTGACTGAAAAGCCCTTAGGAATAACGAGCCGTTAAAAGGCATTCTGTCTCCGCAGCAGTCCAACATCAACTCACCATGTTTATTCCCTCCAAGCTCTTGCTTCCGCTCTCTCTCGCACTGACCGCCCTCGCGTCAACTTTCCCAACGAAAGTCATATACCAATCGCCCACGGGCCTCTTCCTCGAAAACATCGCCGTCCGCCCCTCCTCCCAGCTCCTCCTCACCTCCGTCCTCACCCCCACCCTCTACACCTTCGACCCGTCCGCTCAAAACGGCACCCTCGACGAGGTGTACACGTTTCCCAACGCCACCGCGCTCACGGGCATCGTCGAATACAAGCCAGACGTCTACGCCCTCGTCGCCTCCACGCTCGACCTCAACACCATCTCCGCGACCCCAGGCAGCGTCGTCATCTACAGCGTCGACTTCACCGGCTCCGGCGCCGCAGTCGTCCGCCAGGCGGCGCGCATCCCCGAGAGCGCCATGACGAACGGGCTCTCGCCCCTCCCCGGCCATCCCGACGTCGTCCTCGCCGCGGATTCCGATGCGGGGTTGATATGGGAGGTGAACGTGCGCACCGGGAATGTGAGCGTCAAATTCCAAGACGACTCCCTCTCAGCAGGCTCCCCACCCCCGGCACTCGGCGTTAACGGCGTCCACGTCAGCAAAAACTTCCTCTATTTCACCAACTCGCAGAAAGGGACGGTTTCGCGCGCCTCCCTCAGCGGCGGCCCAGTTGAGTTGCTCGGAACCGCAATTCAAGCAGGTGGGACGCCGGATAAGGGGTACGATGACTTCACCTTCGACGAGCAGGGCCGGCCGCTCGTGGCGATGAGTGCTGGCGCTGTTCAGCTTTTCGAGCAGGCTAGGAACGGGACGTGGGTGCAGACGACGATTGCGGGGAGTGTTCAGGGCGGGAATTCGAATGTTTTGGTTGGAGCGACTTCGGTTGCTTTCGGGCGCGAGGAGGGGAAGTGCAGCAAGGTTCTTTATGTGACGGGTTCAGCGGGGCAAATCGCTGCGGTAGATACCACCGGGCTTTGAAGGTATCGTAGTTAGCTGGACTCTGATGTTAGAGTAAGTATTGCTCAATTATTGACTGCCGCTCGTACACACGTCGCGAGTCCATTATAAGCCCCAGAATTTTGATTATGAATGCAAGAAAATGGGAGTGGGATGCGACTAGTTCGTCGGTGAGTGAGGACAGAGGGTCACCGAGTCCAAGTCAACCCGAAAAGTCTTGAGCAGGAGGAACATCGGAAAGCACAAAGATTCGACGACATGGTCGTTGGAAGGAAAAAAACCAGCCGGCAATTCGGCCCGACTCCTGCTTGCTGATGCGTCCTGCATCCTCGCGCATCACTGCGGAGTCCGGACTTTCCGAACAAACTGCAAATATGACGTCATTCAGATCTTCGTCTCAACTCTCACCTCGATTTTTTTTTCTGAGCGACTGCTGGCCCAACATATCGCAGAAAATGATAAGAGGGCTGACAGGCAAGTACAATACACTCTGAACCCACCTCAAAGCTTCGGGGACGGCAAAGGCACCAAGAATCCAACGACAACGCTCATCAACTGTGGAGCTCAGTGCTAGTGACGGTTCATACTTATAGTTTCCGTGCATCCCCCGCTCGCGACATGGGGATAGTATGATGTTTTGTGGAGAAATGACGAAGCGAATGACCGCAGGCCTTCAGTGGCGCACCCAGGACCAGGTTTCTTAAAACAACACACCGTGCGTAGACGCTCCGCAAAACTCTCCCGCTTTCACTCTACACACACAAACCTCTACTGAAACCTCGAATAATCAACCCGACCCTCTTTCGAAACCATGTCCCAATCTAACGACGTCCAATCTCCCTCGATCTCCCGCTCGCAGTCGCATTCTTCGCAGCAAGAGAACGAGGCGGGCAACGAGAATCAGAATGAATGGCAACAGCAACAGCAGCAGCAGGATAACGACGAACACGAGCACGAACAGCACCAGGGGTCGGAGTCCGAGCAGTGGGATGGGCCGCAGCAGCAGCAGGAGGAGAAATCGCGTGAGGCGTCGAGGTCGTCTACTCCTGACGCCGACGCCGAGGCGCAGAAGGGGGAGGCAGGCAATAAGCGTGACGAGGCGCAGGAGGAAGAGACAAGGCACGATGACGATGAGCGCGCTGCCTCGCCGGAGCCTCAGCAGGAGCAGAAGTCAGAGCCGCCTCAGCGGGAACAATCTCCCCCTCATTCCGCATCCGCATCCCCGTCCCCCGAACCCGAACAACAACAACGCCGTCCCTCCAAATCCCGCTCCCCATCCCCCGCTCCCGCTCCCGCTCCCGCACGCCAGCGCGAACGTCAACGCGAACGCGAGCCCAAGGCGGAGAAGCCGCGCGACGAGAAGCCTCGTCGGAAGAGGCGTCAGCCGCGGAACGATGTGCGTTTTAGTTTTCCTCTTCACTTCCTCGCACCCCCTCCCCCTCCTTTTATCCCTTAATTCTTTCTGTACGCTGATGACCACCGCACCAGCCCCAACCCCTCGACGCCCTGCAAGAGCCCACAAAGGCCCTCACGCAACAAAACGGCAGCGACCCCACGCAAGCGCTCACCCAACCCGTCGGCCAGGCGGGACAGATGCTCGGGCAAGCCACCGGCGGCGTCCTCGGCGGTGGGCAACAGCAACAACAGCAGCAGATGCAGCAAGGCGGCCAGCAGAAGAAGGAAGCTCTGAAGCTGCGTCTGGATCTGAACCTCGAGGTCGACGTGCAGGTACGCTTATTTTCTGTTCTTCGGTGTCAATAATCGTCTAATAATCCCAAAATAAAAACAGATCAAAGCCAGGTTCGTCCCATTTTCTGTTCTTCCAATGATGTCGATAATCGGCTGATCACGTGATTTTCTTCTCCTAGAATTCACGGGGATGTGACGCTTTCCTTGCTGTGAGTGTTTTCCTTGTTTTACTTCGCGGGTGGTCGTTGAATTGGTTGATAGTAACTGATGATGTTTCGTTGAACGCAGAAAATGAGACGAGACAACGGTGAAGCGGTGTATCTGTATGGAAATGGCTGGTTCTATGGACGCTTGTAATTGACTAAATCGTACGCCGGACTCTATGTTTGTAACGTTTTACTTTGGCTTCACGACTTGTAAAGTGTAGTACACGTACTTTTTATATAATTCGAATCGTTAATTCTGTGATGGTCCTAGCTGTGCGATGCGATACTTGATGGGAGGCTCCTAAAGTATTCGGTTCCCTTTGCACATCGTGGATCGTGGTTCTCCCAACTTGAGCCGCGGACGAATGCGTGCGTTAGACGCACCGGTGAGTCGGTTGCATCGCGTCGCCGGCTTCCTTTCGTGAATTCTGCGACGGAGACGGGCAAAAAGCGAAGGGCTAAAGGGCGGCCCCTGCGAAAGCGCAACTTGCAAGCGGGGTGTAATATCAGCGTGGTGCCAGGCTGCCAGCTAGCACCAAGCAGCTGCAGGCTCAGCTAGTAAGAGCGCCAAAAAGCTGTATTTTCGAGCATTCGTGGAGCAACCGTGGAGACTGAAGAGTGGCGACGGCGATGGGACGGCGAAAAGTATCTGACAGACGGGCGAGGCGCTGAAGCCACCAGAAGACATCGTGGTGGGTGGCAGCAGGTCGCAGATGCGCCACGTTGATCATTTGATGGCGGCCCGCCCTCGTCGGAGACGGCGGCCCGATGCTGGTTCCCCAAAAACGGCAATTCTCCCACGCGTGGATCTTTATCGAACCGATGTTGAGAATTTGACAGACTGGACATTTACGCCCAACGTCAACTTCAGGTAGAGTTTCGACGACGACAATCTTTCTGCGTATGTATTAGTCTCACTCTGAAAAGTCAAAACTCCCAAGCCAACTACTGCATTGTTTCTTGATTGTTTCCCTCGAAGTTTTCAACTTTTCGGGCCCAGACCGTAATTCGAATTTGTTCAACTGCCCTGCGGTTCGCCTTTCGTAAAATCAATTCAGAGTACAGATAATTTTGCCTTCAAAATTGGTCTATATGAACTGCGCACCCACTTCGAAACAAGATTTTTCATGTTTGCAGGTTGGCGCTTTCTGAACCTTTGTAACTTGTAACATTGAAAACCTACTAAACTGCGTACGCGCGTAGTACGATCAGCAGCTTCTTGCTTTCCCACAGCGATCCCGGGTCGCTTCACATTTCTTGCGCACCCCGTACTTGACGCAAGGTAACAAATAAAAATCGGCGTCAATCTCTCCAGCTCCACGTTGCCGGTTTCAACCAGCCCAAAATGCAAGTTGCTTGGCTTGACAGGTTACAGCTGTCCATCCATCCATCGAACACTCCATCCATATCAGGCATACGGCGATTCGCGAAACGCCCACGGAGTACGCACACACAGCCCGGTTGACAGAATTATCCGAGTCCCTTTTACGGTAATGTCCGGCGGAACTGAACGCTGCGCGAGTCATCATCATAGAGTGCCAGACGAAATTGCTACCGCGGATCCGTGCCTGCCTCGCTGATATATATATTCCGTCATCCATCGCAGCTCGTGAACCAAAGCCATGTATACGCACCAACAACACCCGCTTCTCAACTCCCACAACGAGGATCGCGAAGAGTTCAAGTTGAACGCTGCACTGATGTACCCTTCCACTGCGTCGGGTTCTTCGTCTTCCTCGATGATGGAGTGGTGGAATTTCGGTACGTACTTACTAGCTTCGATGTCAGGGAAAGAATCTCTGATTCAGCAACGCTTCAGCTTATAATACTACTCGCTCGCGCTCCGAGTCTAGTTTATATGAGCACGCACCTTCGGACTATTATCCCACTCCTGCCTTCGAGGGAGTCTATCCCGGTCCACAATCCTCGTATTCGCACCTCCCCTACGAATTCAACTTCAGCGACTATCGATATCCCGCCCAGTTTCTCGCAGACAACTCACAGTGGCAGCCGACGCACGCTGACACGAAACCGCGCGTCTACGTCGACGAGAGTCCCTCCCCAGAAATCGCATCGTCTCCTTCCTTCCGCTCGTGGCCGTCGACGCACCCACCATCGCTCGAGTTCAATTCGAACTCGTGGAACGAAATGCTGATTTCGTCTGCCTTCGCCGACGGAGACCCCTCGGATATATCCTCCCTCTCCTGCACATCCTACGTCCGCCCCCACCCGCCGCCACCCCCATCACCCTCCCTCTCCTCCTCTTCCTCAGTCCTATCGAGTGCCTCCTCCTCACAGACCCTGGATCATGGCCACCCCTCACCCGAATACCTCTTGAAACCCGCCCCGCTCCCGTCCCTTCACCCCGGGCCAGCGAAACAGAAATCCTGCTCCCACTGCACAGCGACCACCACCCCCCTCTGGCGGCGCTCCCCCACGACACACCTCCCCCTCTGCAACGCCTGCGGGCTCTACCTCCAACAGCGCAACAAAATGCGCCCCGCCGCGCTCATCGCGTGCTCCTCCGGGAACGAGGACGATCATGATTCAGAGGAGTTGCTCGACGCCAACGCCGACGGAACCCCTCTCCCCCGATGCGCCCACTGTCGGACGCACAAGACGAGCGTCTGGCGGCGCGGCGCGAGCGGGGAGAAGTTGTGCAATGCGTGTGGGGTGTATAGGCGGTTGAGGGGGAGGGAGCGGCCGTTGGAGTTGAGGGGGAGGAGGATAAGGCCGAGGTGTAAGCATCCGAAGAAGGAGGTGGAGGTAAAGAAGCCGAATCAGAAGGTGGAGGTGGTGGTGGTGGGGAGGGATTAGGATGGAGGAGCGGGCGATATGATTGTTGATTCGCGAGCCTGAGGTGGAGATGCAGAGTTTTGGAGGCAACGTCGTTATACTGATACAGTACTATAGTTCGAGTCAGACATTTACTAGTGCATGCATAATGAATTGTTAAAGCGTCACATACTTACCACATTGCATTTCAGAAACGAAAACGAAAACCATTTGCTCTCCAAATTCCCCTGTGTGCACGGAATCAGCAACAATTGGCGGAAGGAATTGAAACGTACGTTACGCACCTCTCGTTCGACAGGGATCTTCGATCTTCCACCACAGTAAGTACCAATGACGACGCGGCAGCGTGGAAGCGAATACCAGGCCGAGGCTGAACACCTCGAGCACCGAGATATCGATATCGATGCGGCGCAGCAATACCAATACCACTGCGCTCCGTCAAATCCACTCCATTCGTATGCAACACTGACTGACTGACTCCAGCCTCAGCCGCAGTCCTGCATTACATTCAATGCTTACCCCCCCCTCCTCGACAATCGGGTTTCAGCCCACACCCGAGATAGAAAATTTCCCAGCAAGATAGCCGCTGATAGATTTTCTCTCATGAAGATTTTAATGAGCGCAACGGATGAAAGGTATGAGTCACAGTACGACGTGCTCGGACCGGAGACAGCGCCAAGAGTAAGTAAGTAATGTTGTTGAGTACTAGGAGAGGACTCAGAGGAGAGCTCGACTTGAGTGAGATTATTCATGCAGATGATTATTAAAGCAGAAAGAAAGAGACTTCAGAGGGATTCAGAAACAGAGGTGCATTGCTGAGTGAGTCGACGAGGTACCGGCCGGTCGTCGCGGAGGCGAGGAATTTCGAAATTCGCCATGCAGTGAGTCAGTCAACTGCGGATGCAAGGTTTAGCGTTTAGTGAGTCGGGGGCTGGGCAGTGCCGGTGAGGATTAATTAGAAGCTCCGGACGCCTGGTTTCAATTAGGCTAGAAAGAGCGGAGGAGGAGTCGCGAAACTTGAAAGGCTAATGAAAATTCGTTGTTGCCAGACTGTGTGTTCCGTGCTCGCCCCGGGTTGGCAAATCCTCGGACAAGACTTCTTGGATCGGCCGTTGTTGGAATTATGTCGAAAGAGGCGCTTTCGAGTTTTCCGTTGGGTAGCGCGCACTGGCAGATGCAAAAAGCTGTACTGTATCTTGACGTGACGCGTCGAATAAGTGGTTGGATTGACCGTTGGCTTGGGCTAATCAGTGTAGGATAAACGAGACGAAGGAAGAATACTGAATTCAAGCCGCATTTATGGCCATTGGTGGGGATCGTTTCCGACGTTGTGGAGGTTGATGAGAAGGAGCATGTTTGGACGTGCTTGACAGATACCTCCGAAAACAACACACGCAATGTTCGAATATCCCTCCACCATTAGCATGACCCATGGGCACCAGTTTCTCACTGAATTAATTCTGGTATTGAAAGCAGCGTTTAAATTTTGAGTAATGACCAGCATGCATGGATGTAGCAACCACCTTGAATTCACCATTCTCGGCGTTGTTATCAATATTGCAATTAATGCATTTGACGATCCACGATGTTCGTATCGATGGACAGAATAAGAATTTACAGAGAACAGAGCTCTTGCCAATTACTCTGTTGTCTGATTTCATACAGCCAAGCAAAACCATAGGTTGAACCGAGCTCTCGGCATTCGCCGAGGAATTGAACATGACGTCATGATATGTTCAAAAACAACTTTGCCTTTCTATCCCTTCGTGTCCGGCGTGATTCTCCTTGCCTTTGTTTCTTCAGGAGCACGACTTCAGGTTGCAGCCTATCTCTCCCTCCATGCCCATGTTTTCCAGAGGCAGACAGACGATCCATTCATCGTTTCCGCGTCCAGCTCCACAATATAATAAGTGGATCTCCCGAAATGACGAAACACTCCAACTGACGGCACATATAACCACGTCTCCGTCGTTACTGAAATCCTTTTCCTTCCCTTCACATCACATCAGCCATGGCCGACCAAGCGTCCTCACCATCTCCCTCCACATCTCCTCCTCCGAACGCTACATCTCGCTCGAGATCTACGTCCCGAGAGCCCTCACGAGATGAGAAAGCTGATCCCGAGTCCAACAACGCTAATAACTCTCCCTCCCCTTCTCAACCCGTCTCGCCCAACCTCTCCACACCTCCTCATTCCCCCTCTCCCTCTGTATCGCGGTCCGCCTCCCCTCAGAGACGCTCGTCGGCAGATTCCGGCTCCGCCTCTTCGAGTCGTTCTGCTTCTCCTGAACCCGAGATGCAAGGTGAAGAACAACAAAAGCAAGGTGATGGCGGAGATCGCCCACGACGTCGACGTCAGAGGAAGTCACGGCGACACCGTCCGGCGGAAGAAAACAATGTCGTACGTCTCGATTTAATTCTCCGTCTTTTCTTTCAAATTCCGTCCCGCGCGTCTGACAACGACCTATCCAAACAGCTCGAACCCGACGCCAAGCCCACTCAGGCTATGAGTATGACACAACAGCCCCAGGCAGAATCAGAGGAATTAGTCGAAACCGTTTCCACCGACGGCGTCGCCGGGCAAGATCAAACCGGCATCGACAAAGAAAAAAATGATAATTTGAAGCTTCGTCTTGATTTGGACCTCGATGCGGCACGGTCTCGCGAACTCATACAAGACTCGTACCCCGCTTTTATCTGGGGAGTTGAAGGCCAAGGTCGAAGGGAGCGTGACGTTGTCCCTGCACGATTGAACGGAGAGTCTGAGAGTCTGGAGGTTGTAATAAATGTATTACTGTAACTTGTGTTTTTTATTTTACGAGCTTTGATCTCGCCGGCATTCCTTAACGGGAATCTTTTCGACTGTGCGCCGACAACTGGAGAGCCAGAGGTAATATGTCTTGGTGGGGGCTCATATACTGCCAACTGTTTGTCGATGGAATTCCAGGGATTTGATTTCAACCACATTTTCGGGATTCTGCCGCAGGAGTTCTACTGATTTCAGATTCGGTGGATTTCAACCGTCAAACGGTTGGCGGTGTAGGTATGAGGTAGAAGGAAGTATCGATGTTCCCTTGTACTTATGTTTCTGATTTGAGCTCATTATTCAACCTATTCACAATTATCAAACTCGGCTTTTGCATAGCCAGAAATGATTTTTAGGAGAGTAACAGTACATTCAGATCATTCGTACAAGGGTTAAGGCAATCAGCTCAACGAGACTGTCGCCTGGCCGGAGCTCGACAAACCCTCGACCTACATCAGCATTTCATCAACACACCGAACATCATCATCGAAAAGAAAACCATCCACTCACCGCAACAATCTGATAATTCATCGTCCCCAGATTCATCCCAAACGACCGCCAAGCATTGACGTGGTTCGCAAACGTCACAGTCCCACTCGTCCGCTTATTTTGCCGCACAGAGATGAACTGCGGGAACGTCGCCGTGCCCTGGATGGACGGCTGGTTAACTTGCGTGTGCGTGTAGACGTCGTAGACCGAGCCGTCGGAGGTGAATGTGCCTTTGTGGACGGTACCGGAGTTGGCGGTGCCGAGGTTGAAGTTGTTGGCTTGCTCGTTGACGTAGTATTCGACGAGGGGGTTGGTCGACCAGCCTAAACGTAGGAGTGGGAGGTAAGCGGTTGGTAGAAAAGAAAGGGTTGAATGAAGAACGAGAAGGAAGTGGGACGAACCGTAGACGGAGAGAATAGCGGCCGAGGCGGGGTTGGGTCCCCAGTTCGCATTGAAGTTGATCGTTCTAATAGGTAGAAAACGATCAGTCAAATGACTCGGGCTCGACCCGAATATTTCTCACCGCGAAGTGCTACCGGGATTCCACCCCTGTCCGCAGACAAAATCGCCTGAACCGCTCCACTGAGCCTCATATTGCCCTCCAGCGATGTTGGTGAAAGTGAGACTGAAGCCGCTGGTGACGAAGTTGGACCAGAAAAACCCGTTGAAGGTGCCCTGTCCGGGTCCTTGCACGCCACGCGACGCCAATTCCACATCGGTGGGTAATGTGACATTGCTCCCCACAGGCAGCATCAAAGCTTGCGCTCCTGCGACTGCAAGCGCGACGACAGAAGACAAAGAGGTCGAGAAACGCATGTTAAACGTGTGGTGGAAATCAATCCTGGATGCTTCGTTTATATGTTTTCCAGTAATTGCTACCGCAAGCGTTCATTCGTAGTAGAGGGTGGCACTATGAGAATTAAGCTTCGTTCTGGGGAAACTCCGGCGGTTTTCGTAGCGACACAGCGAGACTAAACGACCGTCCGGGGACGGTCAGCTTGCCAACTGTCGGCCTTCTGACCTTGATGTTTATGCCATGTGCGCGTGATGATGAAGCCACGCGGCGGGCCGGAGGGTAGCCCAATCGTCTTGGCCATTGAAAAGTGTGGAAGACAGCAGGCGTGGTGCTTCTGTATCCAATAAGGGTCGGACAAAGAAGAAGAGCAGAAAGACACGAACATTACTTCGGTGAAATAAGCTATTCAGCGATGTGTTGGTGACGAAGAGACATAATGGCGAGAGAATTCGCGAAGAGAGTTTCGGCTCAGAGATAAAGAAATAGAGGATGGTCGAAGCCGCGAATATACCGTCGTAATCAAGACTAGTGGTGCGTCGCCGATTTGAAGTTCGAGCTCAGTAACAATTGCGGCAAAAACATTCGGGATTGAAGTTCGAGCGCAGGTCAGCAGGGCTGTTCTGCGGAAGGTTGTAAACAGGACAAATTCACAAAGAGAAGCCGTTTCTAAGAGAAATTGAGAGAGTCATGGACATGGTGGAAGAGGAGAACAGAGACGACGTGTGACATGTAACGATCACTTGTCTCCGAGTTGATCAGGTCACAGTCACGTCCTCTCTCTTCCCAACGCCCGTCACCTCGACCAACGGTGTTTCAAAGTTCAGACAACAGGGTCTCACTCTGGGTATCGCCCGTCCTCAAATCCTATCCCTGATTCAATGGCCCGATTCCTTCTGCTTTTGTCGCTCGACATCTCGGAATTTTGACGCCGAAACCTGCCATGAAGTGTTCCTTCAGATGTAAATGCAATGACCCACGAAAAGCGCTCCACTGCGAATATAACTCCCCAGCCTCTATGCTGACAAAGGCTCACAACATCTATGACTTGCTCTATGCATCATCGTGGAGATCTCTTTGATCTTGTCCGACTCCAACGTTGATGCGGTCATTCGTGATAAAACTGACTGCCTACTACCTTGACTTCCTCCATCCCACTTGTCGCCACACTTCATACCACCCACCGAATAACCTACTGAAAAATGTCTGACAACGAATCCTATTCCCGCTCAGCCTCTCGTTCCCGCTCACCGTCTCTCGAACCGGAGATGGAGCAGCAGCAGGATTCTCGCCGCCGTGGTCGCCGCCAACGGCAAGCTCAACCTCAGGAACCTAACCAGGTGCGTAAATGTCTCCATTCATGTAACGTAGTATATCCCTGACTTGTCTGGAAGCAACAGCAGCCCGATATGAACCAAGCCTTGCAACAAAACCCCGCTCAACAAATGACCCAGCAGCAGCAGCCTGGTCAGATGATGGGCCAGCCCGGCGGTGGTATGCAGCAGCAACAAGGCGGCCAGGGCGGGAAAGACACGCTGAAGTTGCGACTTGATTTGAACCTCGAGGTCGACGTGCAGGTACCCCCATTTTCTTTGTCGTGAATAGTCGTCTAATTCCAAAATAAAACCAGATCAAAGCCAGGTACGATCAATTTCTTGCATAATATCTGATCACGTGACCGAAAATTTTGGCCCTAGAGTTCATGGGGACGTGACACTTTCATTGCTGTGAGTGAATCCGCCTTTTCTGGTGCCCGTAATGCTGATTGGAACTCTTGGTAGTGACTGATCTCTCTTGATGAATGCATACGATATATTTTGAATGGACCAAATGACAGACGGACTGTGTATTGTACTAATTAGACATGTATCCCACCAAACTAGCTTTGTTCGCTCGCGTTTCGACTCAAATAATTACAACACTTCCTCCACCTGCAGTAGGATAATGAAGATATTGAGTCGTCGCCATCCCACCTCCTCCCATACCTGTTTGCATCCCCGGCGCAACCATTCCCGCCATTGTAGTTCCTGGCATCGTCGCACCAGGCTGCATTCCCGTCATCGTAGACGGAAACCCCCCTGCCGTCGAAGCCATTCGCGTTGTCGTCCCCGGCAGGTTTATACCACCTTGCATTCCAGTTCCTATCCCCGGAGCTGCCGTCGTTGCGGACATCAAAGGCCCCGTATCGTTAAGGCCAGCTCCAGTTTCCGGAGGGCTTCGAGCTTGCACCCCTCTCCTTCTCCATCCTCCAATTCTGTCCCCAGTCGGAGCCGCGATTGCTGGATCACGCGAGCGGCAACATATCACGGCTGCGATTACATTGAAAAGTGCTAGCCCAACCTACAACCGAAACTCTATGAGACAGGGAATCCGAACCATTCAATTTACTGCGCTCACATTTGCAAGTCCCTCGGCTATACTGGCCAGTACGGACCCGATGCCTTCCACCACTGTTATGGCGAATATTGCTAGCGCGGAGAAAACTGCACCCTGGAATGGCGAAGTTGGGACTCAGAGAAATGTTCCAGCGGACGCTAGACCGACCATATTTTATTGAGGCGTTGAGTGGTGATAAATGGCAAGTCTGTCGATGTCGACTTTTGACTTGGCTCTACTCTTTAAAGACATCTTTCATCGTCGACCGGATAGGTCAGCGTCTGCATTATCAGGATCTTTCGTCGAAAGTGATGTCAGGCTTTGGTATCTTTATTTTTACCAACACTGGAGATGAGGGCGTCATGACTCTCACGGAACCCACAACCAGGGAAGGCGACGCGTTGTTTGGTTTCGCTTATTATCACGTGTGCGTTGCACAGTTTGATTTGATGATGCCGAAGTTTGCCGAACGTCTCTTACTTCCCTCCGTCATCTTCACGAACTCGAAACTCGATTTGTTCGCTATTTCGCCATTCAGTTATCTTGTCTGCACTCTTCTATTGTCAATGTTGTCGACGCGTCTCTCATCTGCTCCTGCTTTCGCCGTCGAACGGGCTGATTCTTACCACTGGCACTGGGCCACTGGCAGTCTCTGGCGACTCGGAGTAGAACCCCTTACCCGGGTCCCTGAGACGTATAAATCGTTGAACACCCCTTCCTTCGTTTCCTTCCCACACATCGTGAAGCCAACATGGCTGAGTACTCGCACTTGTCTACCCCAGATCCGGAATTCGCCAAGGTCTGGGAGTTGTCTGGGAGCAAGTCAAAGGACTGTACCCTGCGCCTGGTACAATCACCGTGGCTGGACAGAGGCATGCTATGAATACAATCGTTATTCCAGGCGCGATGGATCGACTTCGTCTGATGCTCCCTTCTGGTGCGTGGCCATTTTTAATGGATCTCTTCCACCGAGAGATTGCTTATGCCCCTTTTCGTAGAGTCATCGTATGGCGTTACGGACCATACCATTGCAGTAGATGACGGATCCATCGTTCTGCGCTGCATCCAGCCTGCTCCTAAACATGGAGAAACCGGCAGTTTTCCTCTCCTCGTATGGATCCACGGTGGAGGTCAGTGTCAATGTCTTCGATACCCTCGTCTCAACAGACCACTAGGTTGGATCTCCGGAAATCTGGACTTTGACGACTTCTATCTTCGGATTCTCAGCGTAGAGCTCAGGCTTTCTATTGTCAACGTTGATTACAGGTCAGCAGACAAAAATGATTGGGTTGTTCGGAATTCGAAATAGCTCATCCTCAACAGACTGGCGCCAGAGCATCCGTTCCCAACTGGGTTGAACGACTGCTACGCTGCATTGAAATGGGTGTGTCGTGTCGTATCTTCAGTCTTCTTGATGCATGTATGGCCGTAGACCGCCACCAACGCAGCCGCACTCTCGGCCTCTCTTTCGAAAGGGTTCCTTATCGCTGGAGGTTCAGGTGGCGCTCATTACGCTGCCGCCATCGCCCATAGAGTGCGAGACGATTCGTTTTTCGAAACCCGCAAGCTCACAGGCCACCTCTTGCAAATTCCCTCGCTTTTACACCCTCAAGCGAATTATGAAAAGTAGCTACTTCCTTTATTTCTTTGAAGATCTCAATCTTGAATCATTCCCTAGATATAAGGCCGACCTCCTGTCGGCAGAGCAAAATAAAGACGCTCCCGTGATGGGGAAAGCGAACCTTGACTTCTTCTTTTGTGCGTTTTATTGATTTCTTCCCATTACATCGTTTCCTAAACTTCGTCTCTTGATCTAGCCTGCCTTCAAGCAGACCCTTCCGACCTAGAAATATCACCTCTCCTGCTCCCTCATGAGAATCTCCCTCCACTATACATTCAAGTCACCGGCTTTGATCCCCTCCGCGATGAGGGGTTACTTTACGAGAAACTTCTTCGCGCTGAAGGCGGAGTGAAGACGAAACTTGACGTGTGCGTCCCATTCTATATCTGTGTTTTGTTCTAGCGAACTAATAATAATACGCTCGACCTGTGTGGATACAGCTATTCAGGTGTTCCGCACGCGTTCCACGCCAGCTTCCCACAGCTTGAGCAGAGCAAGAAATGGGAAGTGGATGTGAGGGAGGGGATTCAGTGGTTGCTGAGTGGGCCGCGGGTATAGTATTCTTGGGCAAAGTCCCAGTCGCAACAATAAATCGAAGTATGCTATACAAAGCATTGAGAATGACAGCTCTAGAGTTCGAAATTATCATATATATTGCACAATCAGATTGCAGTTACACTATGCAGCGTCGCAATTGGCAATTGCTCTGCCACTCCGGAGGCTCACAATGGTTACGACGCCTTTCCTAAAGCGCTCTGGTCATTTCCATTGACCATCGATTTCACAACCGGAACCGCAACCGCAGCAGTATCGGGCTTAGCCATCGCCAACTGCAACCTCCTCGCCCTCTCCGCCTTCCGTTTCTGCTTCAACTCCTTCATAGTTCGCTTCTCCTCCTCCTGCGACTTCAACCACTTGTCCGCATCCTTTACGGCACCAGCCGGGTTCATCTTCTTCGTCAAGAGGTAGCCTTGGATTTGTGCTATGGAATACGTTGAAGCGGGTATGATTTTGGCAAATTCAACCGCGTATTGGTTCACTGTGTTTCGAGTGTATCTCGGTGGCAAGGAAGCGGTTGGCGGTGTGTCGTCTGCGGAGAAAGATGGACTCGATTTGGAGGAAGTGCCGGTAGGATAGAATCGTTTGAACACCTGCTCAATTTGGGCTGCATCGGCAAACTTGTATTCAATCTGGTGCCATGGTGATTAACCAGATATATTCATTCTAAGTAAGAAACTCATACCTTGAACGCAGGTGATCAATGAAGACTGTAGGATGTCACATCAAAACAACCACACACCGTCGCAAAAGTCAACCTCCCCTCCTCGCTCGACACAGAATCCAGTACATTTAGCAGCCCCGAAAGCGTCACTGCAGACCTAGGCGGCGTCTGTGTGGTACCACCAATAACTTTACCACTCTTGTCCAGAATCGGTTCCGCCTGGACATCTTCCTCGTCCTCGCCTCGAGAAGGGAATGCGCAGTCGATATCTCTGTTATCCCGGGCAAGAAACTGAAGTGCATGTCTACGGGAGGAGAAATTGAACGTACTCGATGAGGAGGATACACCGTGACGGAGTGTCACTTATGAGTTTCCCCAAGCTGTAGAGTATACCTCACCTTCGTAACTCAGTCACTTCGGCTAAATGTAAGAAACTTCGTGACTTTGATGTATATCTAAGAAACTTCGTGAGTTGAGCTCAGATTTGAGAAAGTTCGTAACTTGCAAGGGACTGCCAAGACAAAACTGCCGTGAAGGCCAACTCCTCGGCAACAATTCGGCACTGTTGGTACCCTTCGCCGTAGTTTGCGCGAAGGGGACCGACCATTCCCGTCCCCTCCCCTCCCTCGCTGCGCTCGGGGGGTCCCCCGAACCGGGGCCGCTCAGGTCGGCACACTAAAGCCACGTTCGCGCGGATCACTCTGTCTTCACCCTAACCCTAACCCGTCGGGGTGGGGTTCTTTTGCTGGATTGCCGGAGTTAGGGCGCGCTCCGCTTGCCCTAACTCCTCGGCAGTGCACTCATTTGGCCTTCGGCAGTCACAACAAGGCAAGCAGTATATTTGATGGCCGAAAGTTGTAAATTCACATACCAAGTGACGAACTTTCGCAAAAACAGCCTCAAGTGACGAATTTTCAGAGTTTCCCATCACAGTCACGAACTTTCGCACTTTTAGCCGAAGTGACTATGTTACGAAGATTGCGCGGACTCAAGCTGTAGTCGTCGATTCCTGGATTCGCTAGGGAGATGAAGTATATCTATGGAATCACAGATTCATAGTTGATCTGCGAATACAAGCGGAAAGGGCAACGCGCCTCAAGACCAAGTTCACCGGCTAAAATATGGATGGTGGTACTCTTTCCTGTTCCGGGTTCGCCGTCTTTGATTTACAATTGTTCGTTTGTGAGTCTGACAGGGCTTCAAATGAACATGAATCGCTCACAGAGCAAATAGCCTTGAACAAAGTCAGCAATTGTGGCCGAGATTAGAGTTATGAGTATAAAGATTGGACTCACCTCTCCGATGCGGAATCCCCGCCTCATTATACCACTCTTCACTCTCCAAAAACTGTTTTGCATCAGCTACGATCGTCTCCTTGATATCCGTGGGCAAAATAAGGGTTGAGAGGCCTCGACGATTCTTGGTAATTGTTTTAGCCCATTCTCCCCGCTAAACGCAGAAAAATCAAGCAACGTTCACGAACGATGAGTACAATCAAAGGTACGTTATCAGTGAGATGCACAGTAACATTTGAGACCCCATTCTCGAGATACTTTTCCCGCGCAGTGTCGATGAGGTCTGCAAGGACGGTTTTGTCGGACGAATATAAGCTGCACGGCGAACGCCGAGAAAATTGATTAAGTAAAAGAAGAAACCCAAGAAGACGATCGTCTTTGGATCGCTGGCAGACGTACGTGATATTAACAGACCCACCCACAGGATTCGACGAATTCCAACGCGTTTCTCCGGGTGTGACGACCACTAGTAATAAGAAAGCCAGTCAGTTTCATTCCCATACAACAAAAGTAAAGACAAACCTTGAAGCCAAGTACTCCTCCCCGTATTCTCCGACGTGAAAAGATACCTTTGTTTCGTATCGCGTGCAGGCATGTACCTCACGGTATCCTTTGGGCAATTCCCCCATACCAAGTCGCTCTGTTTCGTGCTGATGGTGTAATCGAGATTGTCTTGGAGGACATTCGCTGATTTCTGCAAAGGAACGTGTTATCAATTTCTGTAGTGCGTCTTGGGAAGAGATGATGCTCACCAGGAACGCCAGCATCCAATCATGTGCTGAATCACCTTGCGGGAAGACGGCTGTGATGAGGGCGCCAGACTTGCCCACTCAGTTGATACATCATCGGAGTGGCCGAGTATACTCACATTTTCTGTGTTACGATCCACTTTCCTTGGCAGAACCTTTGAATTTATGTAACACTGTCTTGCAGCGTGCACAAAGTCGTCCAGGATTTGTCGCTTTCGGCTCCAGATACTAAAGATTAGAGAGCAGTTGTGAGCAATGCTACTTGACAGTTTCAAAATTTCCCGTTATTCACCTGATATGCAAGGTTCCGCCGATCTCCTCTCCAGTGTCATAGTGCGAGAAGCCCGCGACAGATTTGTTCTGTGCATCAGTGTGGTGAGACAAACGATGTAAAGAGTCATTTATTCGGAACTTACGACCGAAATCCAATATCCTCTCCATTTGAAAATGGATGGTGTGAGCGAAGCAGGTTCGTATATTGCCTGTCAAAAATTTGAATACGAGAAGAAGAAACTTGGGTATTTGCGGACGGGAACTGAATTCAAAACATACATCCGGATGCCCGTCTACTTTTCCTAGGGCAGAAGACGCATTCGGCCTAGACGCCGCATTTCTTCCAACGACTTTGAATGATCGACTTTCGTTCCAAACGCGATGGTGTTCGAGATAGTGGAGTACCCAATCATAAGCGAAATCGTTTGTAGCAAACTGGATTGAGGTCATGACAAGATTTTTGATGAAGAGAGAAATATAATGCACCTCGGCTTTCACCATAAACACTGAGGGCCGTCGTGTACGTGAGTATAGACTGTGCCCAATTCACTACGAAACTTACAGCTCGTCCCAAATCTCGATATTGTGTCTCCAAGTCGACGGCCAGCCTCCACGATAGTTCCTGATTGTCTGCTTCAGTTCCCCCATCAACGGATACAGACAAATCTACACCTACCCAAGAATATAAACCGGAAGAGCTCAGCTACCTGTGGGTTCGTGGATGTGGTTTTGACGAACAAGGCAACACTGGTGAGCAGAGATGTGCCATACAATGAGAATACGAGAGCGCTCGCGGCGAAGAGCAAGAAAGAGGTTGTTTCAAACATGGGGGTTTAAATTCAGTGGGGCGGACTTGATGTCGGGCGCGAACCTTTTTAAATAGTGTGGGCGCGGGTCCGGTGCTGCCGCGAGGCTTCAAGGCGATGATTCATGGACAGATAAACGCCTACGGTATCGATGTTGCGTTGCGGGTTTTGATAGGCGCTGAGTGGAATGAATTGGGGTGGAGAGACAAGTGGCGAAAACATGAGAAAGTCAGCCGCGCACGGTGCCCCATGCCCACCACCCCACCCCAGCCGCGCTGATGAGGTGGGAGGCAAGCAGAATTCAAACTCCGATATTGATGGTATGATGGCGGGCCTACCCTCGTGCTTGGGTTGCGTTTGGGAGGAGAGAGATGAATTGGAAGAAATTGAAAGCAATAGTTACCGCTAGTAGTATACGTGTAATCAGGTAGTTCTCTAGACGCCAAGCATTCACTATCATTTTATCTGCCCAATATCACTCTTGCAAATCCGACGCCAGCTTATTGATCAGCATGCCCAAATATATGACCTCTTCCTGAGCCTGAGTAACATTTTTATCAAGCACAATCGCCTGATTGATTGCGGGGAGCTTCGTGACACCGTATCCCAGCCATCGGCCAGGCGCGACGATCCGATGCTTGAACCATTCTAAATGAAGACGCGTGAACAAAGAATTCTCTTGAATCGAGCAAGAGAAGCGCACCTTGCCCCTTCAACGCAAAGAAGTCGAAGGGCATAATAAACCCGCGCTCAAACTGCATCAACTTCCTATTCGCCCTCCCAACCCGCTTCGCCGCCTTGATAAATTCAAAGATTGGTGGGATTCCGGGTATGCTATAATGCGTTTCAGGTGTGTCGGGTCGCAAGCCGAGCACACGCTTTGTGAAATTGAGCCCCCACTGGATGAACCCAGAAGCACCCTGAAGTGAAGGCATTTTGTCGAGAAGTTTGTTGAACTCTTCCTCCGCCTCGGCTTTTTCCGCATCAAGTGCGCGACTAGCGTTCGTAAGATAGAAAATCGACTCCCTCAGGAACGAAAAGTCGAGATCTTTTGTGAACGCCGTCGTAGCCGACACGATTTCTTCGAGTCTATTTTATTGAAGATGGTCAGTAAGGGAAGAGGAATCGATTTGTTAACTTACTCGTCCAGATAGTCATGCAGCTCGAGCGAGTACTGAGTAGTATTGAGAGGAAGAGTGACCGAGTCGGTCAGTCGGAGAAGCATGAGCCCAACATGCTTTGCCACTGCAGTCTAGAATTCGCAAATTCGCCTGGCGGTGAGCAACACATCACAGGGATGCAGGAACAAATCTCACTGTACGATGGAACTCCGGATCCCCATACCTCTCCATCCACTCCAGACTATCATAGATTGAGTGCGAATGAAACACCGCATCTTGGGGCGTCCTATCAAACGCCTCCTCGAAGCTGGGGATCCCAATATGCTCCCAGAAGACGGTATAATCCGAGCCGCTATTGGGTAGAGGGAGGAGACTAAGTGTGGTCCGTCCCTTTCCGCGCCGCATGCTCTCCGTCGTGGCATTGGGGATGGGAATCGGCCCATCGTCATTCCGTGCATCGAACAGAGTCTTTCCGGGCGTGGTAGGGTGGGGAATCTCCTTTGCCGTATCAATAGCCAAATGTGCTAACGACGGCGTAGCAGTAGCTCCCCAGCGCGACCCTCCAGCTGAGTCGTCAACGTTCAGGTACGCGACGACGTGTTCTTTGAGCCAGTCCGCAAAGTCTTCACCGTACTCTGTGGACCCGATCAGGCCGTACTCTTCGGCGTCCCAGCTGGCGAAGACAACTACAATATCAAGCCGTGAGTATATGGACGGAGCCAGAGGCGAAGAAGGGAAGAAAAGGTGCGTACTTGTTCGAAGAGGCTTCCACCCTGCTTTGAGCAGTACACCTACGCCGCGCACGATCTCGTGTATCGATGCCGTCCCGCTCACCGGGTCCGACGCACCCATCACCCAAGCTGTCGCCAATGTCAGTGGCTTCCCCAGACAGTAACACAGACATCTCACCGTCGCGATGCCCACCCACCAACACCACCTCGTTCCTGACATGTCCCGGAATCGCCGCCATAACATTCCAAATCGGCATGACTTTCTCCTCGACACGGTTCACCACTCTCACCGTCGCGTTACTAGAGCGGCCGTTGAGCTTCCTGGCATCGGTCAGGTCCAATTCAGCGCCGAGCTCAGCTAGGAGACGCTGCGCGTTGTTCCATGAAATCGGTAGAGAAGGGATGGAAGGGCTGTTTGTGCCGTTGACCCTTTTGGCGTCTGGATAGGCGGGATAGCCTGGGGTTGTTGGGTCCCCCGCTGAGTGATTGGGATTAACGACCCGAAAAACACATCGGCGCTGAACGAGCACGTACGGTAGATATTGGCATACGCAACGGTACCGCGCTGAACTGATGTTGGATTGCGTGCGGGACCTGTGGGGTATTGTTTGAATCCATTTTCCGGGATGAGAAACCCGTCGTCTCGTGGATCGTTGTACATAAGGACGCTTTGGAAAAACGTGAGGATTGTGCGAGAAAACAGTAGGATAGGCTTACGCAGCGGCACCTAATTCCTCCGCGCCTTTGACCTACACGCTCCAAATAAGCAGCGTGCACGGAACATAAGCATAAAAATAGAGGTGTGCGGACCTTGAGACCACGAAGAATGCCGCCATAATACCGCGTGAGGACGATTTTCCCCGTGAGATTGGCTCCTTTAGACAGCAATTCCTCGTAGTCCTGAGAGGAAAACATGAGGGCGAGCTCTTCTCTTCGAGTGCGAGGAGCTTGCTTACCGCGGGGGTTCCGTAGTTGGCGTAAACGAGCTACCAAACAGCTGAGTGAGTATCCACTCATGACCCGCGAGTTAAGTTGAGTCAGCGGTCACTTACCTTTCCCTGCACGTCACCATTCGCACTCGCACCATGCCACGTTGGAACAGCATCCCGATTCCTATGTGCAGTCCCATCGTCGGGATCTCCGTCCTCCGCCAATTCGGCATTCCACTTCACACTACCGTCGTCCTGCAGAATTTGCAGCCGCTGCTCCATGCCTTTGTCCATAACGGGATAGTATTCATCAATCTAATGAAGGGGTTTTGGTTTCAGCGTCGTTAGCTATACCCCGCAACACATCATGTGTACATACCCAGGCTGAAGATTGACGAGAAGGAAACCATTTCGAAGTCAATCCCCGTGTCGCCGATTGGGATTTTTTACTCCCTGCAGGAAATATTGGCGCCACCTCCGATGGCCGAATACCCAATTCCGTTTGGAAATGCTTCAATATCAACAAAGCATCGTCTCGATCTTGTTTGGAGCCGGCGAGGTGAGCGTTAACGCTGTATCGCTTAGCTATCATGCGAGCGTGTCGTGCGTTGGGGATAGAACTGTCAGGGAGACAATCATTGACAGTTTCTTTGAAAAGATAAACGCAAGGGGCTTACAGAAATAGTCTCTCGCGTTCTTCCTTCGAAAGTCCTGATTTTTGAACCCCTTCGAGAAACTCGAATGTTCCCCATTCCCCATAGTTCGCGGCCTCGCTGGAAAAGGCTACATCCTCACGGTGGACGTGGATAACGCGGAAACAGAATAGACACGTCAAGAACACAAGTCCCAGAATCGGTAGACGCGCCTGGAACCTTCGAGCAGGGCTCAGGGGAGGAGAGTTGTACTGATATGGGTTCTTTCCTTTGCCTTTGATCATGGTGGACACTGGAGACGAAAAGAGGCTGCGCGGCGCAGCTGTAACAGTATTGCGCGATGATGCTGGAAAAACATCACAAGTGTCGACCAACCACGTGCTTTCGGCAATCTTTGATGATCAGATGCCAGATGGTTTGACTAACTTCGACTATGTTCAAGAATGAAGGGCTCATTTGGCCGCTTTGTTGTGCATTTGTGTCCAGTATTTTCGATTGGAAAGGCTTTCTAAGACGAGCATCTAACGGTGAAAAAATTACGAAATCAATCCATCAACCAACCGGCTACTTGAAGGCAAGTAACGGCTTGTTTGATTTCAGACCCTTCAACCCAGAGCTGGAAAATCTGATTCAAAATATAAAAGCGTACCCAGCACATAGAATATAATGCTTCGCTGGAGAAAGAACAAAAACATCGTAGTGTTGCTTTGTCTGTAAGCGAAAAAGATGCACTTGCCGCTCTTGGTTACTTGACAGTATACTAGCGAACGAAGCCTAACGGAGAGACGGCCACGCAACCTTTTCTGGAGCTAACCCAAAACAATTGATCTCAGCGGCGTTCCGCATATTTATTAGAAAGCATTGTCTGCATTTTTACCAAAGATAGTCGTGGATGGATTCAGAGCTTTCGAGGATAACTATTTCTGGAGTCAGTGGCGGGCGATAAGTTCGATCCGCCGGGAGTCTGAGAACCTAGATAGCGTGTGAGCCGCTCATGCGATTCGTGCCGCCAATCCGTCGCTTGTCAATCGGAAAGAATCATTTCGAACACGGCTGCTTCATACCTGTCACCGCCCTATTTGAATTCGAGTTCATACCGCGGCTACTCCAGGCCGACCCTATGTAGTTCTCTCTTCAACCAGTTAAACTTCCTAAAGATTTGGGATCTCGAGACCGAAAAAATAGATTGGCCTCGAATTGGCCTGACAAATCAAAATCCAAATTCTGAATCCGAGAAACATGACGGTTTTCATTCAAGCGAAGATATCACCTCTCCCACTCAAGTCAGGGCTCCTGATTGTCTAAACAAGAACACATTTCCATGGGTTTTGACGCCGTCGCCATCGTGTCATTGCGGCGAACACATTGCATGAGCCAGACCTCTCTAGTACTAGTGCGAGAACGTAGAAAGCGGGAGTTACAGAATACATGGGCTGGACTCGATGTAGCGAGGGCGTCGAGCTCATCTGTCTAGGAGACGTTAGCGTTGGATAAGAGCTAAGATGGAGCAATGAGATAATACCTAGCTTTCCCAGGGGACAGCGTGCAAGTCGATGTTGCGCGGGAGTGGGTATGGGAAGGGAATTAACGCACATGCCCTATCAACCACATCAACGTTTTTACAACATCGACCGCGGCGATCCCCCCCTATGCTGTGTGCTCACCTCGATAGACTGAATTCGTACCCTAAATAAGGAAACCAAATTCGGCCGGCGAGTTCAAACTCTAGCCTTCGCATTTGGGGCTCCCAATTCGAGCTATTATACGGAAGTGACGCTTCATTTGGCTGAGTTGGTGCAGAATTTATTGACTCTGCGCCGCAAATCACTGTTCGGAACAGCCTTGTACACTCACGATTCACAAACGAGCTCGCGAGCCTAAGAGGTTTGTGAACCAAATTCGCTTCATCGAATGAATACCTAGCACACTTATTTCATCGGCTTTGTTTCCAAGATGAAATAATTTACGAACCTCAGGGCTGTGACTGAGACAAATATCGCAATGTCTAGTTGATCATGAGCGATTCAAGTTTCTGTTTTGATGAATAAATTGATGATGTGGTTTTGCACTTAAAGCAAGTCTGACAGCGGCAGATCACAAGAAAAGACGACAAATTTGTTGCATGGGAGTCAGTATCTTCATCGCCCAGAGGCAGTCAATGGCAGAGCTTTGCTGGAAACGACGATCAGCGTTGTGGGCAAAAAACGAGGAGGTTGCACAGGATCAATTGATGATTGATCCAAGATTGATCGGAAAGTTGATACAATGATGCGGCGTTTCGGCTTTCTATCTCTCTCTATCTTCTCCCACTGCACACAAAGCTGCTTCTATCATTTGGGCCTGAATCGCACAATTGTCGCCCCCGGAGAGAACAACATGGAGTAACGTCCCATATCTCGGCATGAATGGGCAACGCCGGCGGGCCCATGAAGTTCTTATTCGGGAAGCATTATCTCTTGTCTATCTCGAGATAATTTGTCAAAACTTACAAAGCATGAGTCAGGTTTAGAAATCGCGCTGGAATCCTCCTGATTCCTTTGTAACTAAACCGCTAAGCGACAGCTGGATTACGAACGAGTAATCTAGAAACCGGCTCGAAAAGCATTGTCCTCTTCTCTGAGATGACATTGCGGATACGATTAGAATGCCGCTAATTGCGTCGGCTGAAGGTCGCTGGATGAATCGAAATCTGGGTAGTACATACTTGGTGCACACGGTGTCAATTTGCCGCGGAGAGAACATTGACACAATGACACGTAGGTGCGTTCCAATCAAGTTCCAATGTTCTCTTCTCACTTTCTCCCTTCGCTCGCTGAAAATCAAAGCGCCAGGATAGCAAGGTGCGTCAAAGATGGCGCGAGCACTCAATTTACCGGCGGCATGTTGCCAACACGCATCTCTGTCAGGAGGGCCATGGTTAATCCGACGAATTGTTTGGAATGTCTGGGCATCCGAATACAGCGGATACGTGATACGGCGCTCTTTGTCCCGGAGCGACGTTCGAAGATCGACCCGAGTCAACCTATGCTCTCCATCATCACAATTTGCACGTTCAGGGATCCACGAACACTGGCATCATATTGTCTTCCTTCAGCGCAAATCACTGCTACTAATTTTGAGTAAGTCGCATTTTTTCTTCTACATTCGAACGTTCCGTTGACCAGTATAATGGTACGACTGGCAATCAAAGTGGTGTCCTCGTATCGTGTTGGTCTTTTTCTATTTTTTGAACCTCCTTCCCGCCAGCGGTCCCAATTCTCCGCAAGATATTCCCACTCGGAGTCATCGGGCAAGAGGCTCTTGGCAGGCTCATCCGCGCAGCCGAACAATTCGCTGGCACCGCCTCCCATTGAGTCCTTGTTTCATTACGACATTGATCAGCGGTGTTGACCTGCCATTCAAGGCGCCAAACCGTAAACACAATGCACATCAAATGCACATACATGTCGGCTAATTGGCAAGGAACCGTACAAGCACCGTATATAACATTCCTTGCGTTTCCTCGTCGGACCTTGCTTTCATTCTACATATCAGACTACAATCGACTCTACGATCCGCGCTTCCCAGATCGTAAATCGTCTTCCTCATTCCTTCTTCAAGTCACTTGGACTGGAAATGGCTCCTGAAAAACGCGAACGCTGTCAGCCTCTGAGGAGAGGACGGGCATGCTTAAATTGTCGCCATCTAAAGATTGTGCGTCGTCCCACGTTCCCTGGAGTTTTGATTCAATCATCTTACTCCCCACATTCAGAAATGCAACGGAGTCGTACGTCCGATTTCATTCAGCATGGAAGCTCTCTGCTTAATCAACTCCACTCTATCTAGCGTCCTATCTGCGCTCCCTGCATGCGTGTACCAAAAGACGACCCATGTGAATACACGGACACCATGAGCCGCACGGAGCGGCTTGAGCGTACAGTTAGTCGACTGCAAGCACGGTTGCATGAGATGCAAGGTCTGGGATCGAGTACCGCGACCAAGTGAGTCTTCCATTCAATTTATGAAAGCCTTGGTGTGGTTCTCGAATATACATTGACAAACGAGCGACAGACGGCCTTCAATTAGTGACTCCTCGAATTCTAGTTCAGGCAGCCCAACGTTCATTTCCCATGCAATTCCTCCAGCATCTCGATCTTCACCTTCAAACCAAAGCGTTTCACCTCCACCAACGCTCAACGATTCTACGCAGGAACCGCCGTTTGGTACTTCGCATATGCTGTGCGTACACATCGAGTCACCTTGATTACACGTCGCACTGACTCCTACGTGATGCCTCCCCTTACAGCCTTGAATCCTTCCTCCCCCATTCGCCCCCACTAGGTTTCTTTCTCCACACGCAGCGATTCCGCGACTCCATCGCCAATGCCGAAGACCATGGGAGCAACTCCGCCTTGCTTTACGTCGTCTCACTATGGGGAGCTCACCTCACGCAAGGACATACTCCGCTGCGCCGCTTTGAGCCAATCTTTTTGAAAAGGGCAAGGCAGTGTGTCGCGGTGGAGATGGCAGAGATAACTGCGGCTGATCCTTTCAATTCTGCTTCCTCATCGAATCCATTATTACCCTCATCGTCCACATCCTCATCCCTCGCTGCCGACTCATCGCCGCCATCCTCGTCTTCGCCTTCACTCCACACACTTCAGGCGCTCATCCTGCTCTCGACGTATCTCCTGCGCACCAACCGCCTTCTCGAAGCGGAGTTCTATGCGAGCGGGGCAGCGACGGTGGCTCGGGCTCTCAATCTTCACAAGCAAAGCTCCATCAATGTCAACACATCTGCGAACACTATCTTCACCGACGACGTCTACCCTCCGCAATTCTCCGACCCCGTTTCCGAGGGCGAACGCATCCGGGCTTTTTGGGCCGTCGCGTGTCTACAAATCTATCTCAGCTGCTCACTCGTCGACACACCATTGAATAACAACAACTCCATCCTCGATTCCGCTACCACTGATATGGAGACACCGCCCTGGCCGTTCGAGATGGGTGATTACGAAGTTGCTGCGAATATGCAGGGGGCGATGATGCCGTTCACTGGGTATGCGAAGCAGGATGATAATGGTTTCTCGCATCCACTCACCATGGAGGATAACAGCAGTAGAACGTTGAGCAATCCGAATCCGAATCGCACAAGCCCGCCCATGTGTACACTTCATTCGAAGGCGTCGGTTTTATTTCACCATGCTACGCGACTGTGTGCGACCTCAACTACGAATCCGATGATGCAGCAGGATCCATTCCATACATATCAACAACAACAGTCCTATTTTCTCCCCGACCACGGCGGCGGGATGGATGCGACAAATGCCTATCACCTTCTCGACCGACGCCTCACCGCCTTCTGGTCCTCGCTTCCGCCCATCTACGCATTCAACAACAAAGACGAGTTTATGCGCAGTAAGCTCGCTGTCGTCCACGCGCTCACTGCCGCTGCTGCGATACGGCTACATCGCAGCCCCGCTGCAGCCGCCGCAGGTGCGGAGGACTTTTTTCTGCATAGTCAGGCGCAGAAGAAGAGTCTGTTCGCTGCGCGGGCGATCATCGATTCGCTCGCGATGCCTTTGGTTTCGGGGCAGCGTGTCAATTCGCCTTCGCTTGGAATTGGTCTGGGGTTAAGCGGAGGCGGGGAGAGTCAGATGGGTGCGGTGATAGGGCATCCAATTGTTGGATCGTTATGTGCACTTGCATGTGGGGTGCTGATGGAGGAGATTCTATATGTGCGGGCGGTCAGTGGAGGTGTAGGAGGGGAGGCCGCGGCGATGCCGAGTGAGGCGGAGATGAGCGAGGTCTTGAAAAAGGGGGTGAGGACGATGGAGGGGTATGCAGTGGGATGTCCCCTGATTCGTAAGTTCGATTCTTATGAACTTCACAACCGACGTTAATGGTTTGCATGCAGAACATCAATTGAAAAAAGTCTTAGAACAATACGCGGCTCTGTGATTCTTGTAATTTTGGATTAGATCGGATGTACTACGGACGCTTGGACATTTATACTGCTGCTTTACATAGGCTATTCCCTCGATTTACGGTTACAGTGTACATTTATAGCTAGCTATGTTTCGATTGGATATTAGTAGAATATTGCCTTGAAACTAATATCATTGTACATTTGATTTGTTGGCAGCTGGTCCTTCAGCCTGCAAAAATCACCTTAGGCGATGATCGAAGCTTGTTCCCTGGCATAACCCCAACCTCAGGGTGTTTCTGTTCAACAGCGAACTTGAGAGACGGATTCTCCGGAGGTATGCATCAGAAAAATTGTTCTTGCACTCCTTGCGAGCCACAAAATACTTACCGGGTCACCTCCGCCAAGATGAGACTTGAAGTCAGGAAACTGTATTCTGAATTTGAATATTTTTCAACGATTCGCTGCAATTTATTTACTTAAATTGTCTGGGGACTGTACCTACTTATCCTCTTGAATACCGATGCTCAATGCCGATCTCTTTCGCGGTGAGGAAACATCCAAGTATGTGTCCGAAGATCTTCAACCAAGCTCGCGGCAAGTTCCGCTCCGAACCCGATGGCCGGTGCGTGCGGCACAAGTGTCACGGCTGTCACTGATGGTGAGTGGGCGTGAATCTCTTCCTTCACCACCATGTTATCCACCCTACCTCCCGAACTCTGGTATCACATTATAACCGACTTCATTCCTAACGAACTCTACGATTGGGAGTCTGAAGTTATCATCGATCGGAGCTATATCCGAGATCTGAAAACCTGCTCTCTCGTCGCAAGAGCATGGCTTTTTCCGGCACAATCCGCCCTATTCCATCGTATTGTGGTGGACTTCAGCTACAGGGGCGATCCAGATCTCCTGGCTCACGCCTCTCAGCTTGCGGACTTTCTCAAGCAATCACCACACCTGGCAGTCCATGTTTGCAGTCTCTTCGCGACGCTCAGCGTCGACATCTTCAGATTGCTGTCGACCATGACGCTGCAAAATCTGCGTTATATTCACATAGGAGGGGCAGAAGTTGATCTTCGTGCCGAAGGGCTTCTTCCCCTGGTTGAAAGAGTTTTGGGTTGGGAGTCACTTCGCCACCTCCGTCTCAGCGATATGGAGTTTTCAATTGACATCTTCGCGGCAATACTCCGGTCCAATCTGCGCTTGAAAGGGCTCCACATATCGCGATGTGCAATCGGTCACTTTGGTTCAAAGCTCCCGACTCTTCCCTCGGTATCACACTGCCCAAAGATTACGCATCTCAGCGTTGCACGATCACCAACAATCCCGGAGTTTTTGGTTTATCCTGGTTTACCCGCGGATTTGACTGGTCTGCAATATGTGAATGTTGTTGGATGCGCAACCCGCGAGTTAAGGAAATTTTTGGACCCTCGCCGCGCCGTTGTCAAGTGGTTAACATTCGAACTCGGTCGCTTTATTCTATTTTCTTCTAAACCACTGGCTAATTTAACCAGTAGACGATGTGGTACACGACGAAGAAGACAGACTTCTCATGGGCACAGAGGAATTTTGTCCTCTGGAGCCCATGCGATTTTCCGCTGCAAAGCGCCTGACGATATACGTGTGGTCCGCAAATACCATCGCTGCATCTTTACCTATTTTCTCTGGCATTCACAGGGAAAATGTAATTGAGGATATAATTTATGTCGTCTCGGCGTATGCCACTGCCGGCTCAAAATGGGACCGCACGGTAGAAGCTGCTGCTGTGTTCGAGGCGGCGGTCTTGACGCTTCCACTCCCAAAGTTGGCGCGGGTCGAGATCCGCTTCTCGGCGACTCTCGATGTGAAGGCGCAATCGGCGTTGTATCGAGAGGCGTTTCCGCTTCTCAATATACGGGAACTGTTGTTTATGACGACCTACTAATTACTTTGGAAATCTGATAGTCATAGTTCGAAGCTACTTTCCCACCTTAAGCTTGCCTGCGATGTTTCCACCTTGGCTTCTTGGCTGCGCTAGTTGGGGGTATCTTCAGTCAAGAGCGTAGATAAATTCGAGGCACTTCTAAAGCTACATTGGTAAAGTCCACTTTCTGTGGCGAAAAAGACTGATATACAACGAATTTCGTGATAAACTTGAGCATCCATCTATGATTGTCTGGGCGTTCGCCTGTACCCCTTTCCTTTCGCGAAAAGAGACTCCGCCTAACGTCTTCCTCAGAATTCCAAGATGAAACTATGCGGCCCGAGGTGGCGGCGGCAGAATCGGGAATTCTTTGGCTGATCTCGGCGTCATGGGGAATTCTTCATCCACAACGGACTGTATTCGAGCAAAATTAATCCAATTCAGCGCGTTGAATTTAAAGAACTTACAGTCACCACTCGCGTCGTCATGACTGAAAATGAAGGCTGAAAATGCGTGTTCGCCTGACGCAAATTACGGCGGGAATTGAGCCTGAACTCAAGGATAAGGAGTTGTAAAAGTAGACAGAATTGTAGCACACGTACGTTGCGAGGAGTGCGTTAGTGTAAAGGCGACCGAGTGAGAAATGCATGGCCTGGAATTCTCAACTTCAGTTTGAGATCTGTTTGCTTCGAATGAATGCTTACGATGAACACGAATGTATGCGGAGAAGCCAGATACTGAGACGTGGAAGTGAGTGAGGTACCCATCCTCCTTTTTATCAAACAGCTTACTGCGGCCAGACATCCAACCGCTAGAATACTGAGGTCCATTGAGCAACAATGCTTGAGGGAATATTTGCTTGAGCACTGACCTGGTCGCGAGACCTGTAGCAACAGTGTAATGGATCACCCGTGTCAGGATAAAGTTTGTTCTTCACGAAGATTCGATGTTATTAGATTTTGATTCAGCAAAGCAGACTGAGATACGGACTGATCAAAACTCGTCCTTCCTTGTTGCAGATACATAACCAACACCAACGCGATCGCCACATCGACTTTTATGATGTTTAGATCAATATGTTCCGCGGAAGAGACAGAGCACGACACGCACCTGCGCCACCCAGACTAAACAAGGTCACAGTTTCCGCAGTGTGTACGCTGAAATACGACACGATGGGAACTTGCAGGAGCTGTACAGATAGGAGCACGTCCAAGGCGAAGACGACAACACATGCGACGGTCAATATTCCGGTCAAGATCCAATTCTGTTTACTGAACATCCATATACTGCACAAATAGCATCCCATGTTAACGATGCCTTTACTTGAAGACAGCAAACAGATCCTTACCGGTGAAGGAAGAATCCTTGGCAGAGGAGGGTAGCCAGCCCTACGAAAGTGAGGTGCAGATCCAGAGACTTGGTTGATAAGAGGAGAGCGGCGTCGTTGCCCCAGCTTGTTACAAGATAATGGTAGCAGGATTGACAAATTAGAACGAGGTGCGCGGCATCGAGTATCCTGTGCCAGTGAGACACAGTCGGTACGAAAACATGTCTAGAATTGAATGGCCGCACCACACGACAGCGACCTTGCATTCGTGATATCAATTGAAGTGAAGGTAAGTAGCTAAAACCCATCCGCTTACCAAAAGTTTCATTCGACGAAGGTCGTCGGGGAACGACTCATAATAGATGAAAGCTTGAGAGGAGAGAAGACCTTGAAAGCTAAGGAACATTGTCAATATTCAGTTCATACAACCTGGCCCACGATTCAGAGAAACTCACTCACAATGTGGCAAATAAAACTTGCGGAGTCGGTTAGTCGTCAGTGAAGATGGGTGTGGGACGACAACGCCAACAGACCTCCGATGAACATGGCACCGAATGTAAAATCCATAGTGTCTCCCATTTTGCTGCGAGGGAGAGAGGAAAGCTTCGGGAGGGGTGGTATCCTGAGTATATATAAGCGGTTGATTCTGTGGAAAATTGGAAGAGTCCGGGCTTCGCGGCGTGAGCTCATTCAGCGTGAGCCGAAAGCGCTGGGAAAATCCAGCGCTATTGGGGCCGTCTAGGGTCTGTTTTGTGGTAGTCAAGAACGTGAAAATGGCCTGTTTTTAGGTACTTTGCCGGTCGGTCTGAATACTTGAACTCATGCGCTGAAATTGAACGAATATTGCCCAGACTATTGACTGCATCTTGCGAGCACGCCAAAGCTCTGAGATGGTCGTGTGAGGACCCAACCAAAACCACAGAGAGAAAGGCCGGCGCGCGTCAGCGTGGGACGCCAGGGGAAGAGCCATACGGCCACTCGTTAGCAGGGTCTTTGAAGTCCAGATATTCTTGGACAGTACTATCTGGATTTATTGTCAGTTGACCAGAGTTCAGAGAGCACTACTACGGCGTTGGTCGCACCTTGTGTTGCTATGAAGATTATCTTGTGTGCATAATGAAGTGAACCGAGAAGCTTCTCAGGTACATCCGGGATGACATCGAAAGGGACCTATAGCTCCCGGTCACCTGTCCGGACAATTGTCGAGCGTAGGACTGCAAATTTGAGAACGGTAAGTACCGCGCCTTTGTTACCCGGCGCGCAAATTCCCCGGGCTCCGGAATCGCACAACGCTGCGAAAATATAGGTTGGAGGCAGAGCACATGGCACTTGAATCGGATACATCAGTGTTTTGACAATTTGATTGCCGTGTTGTCAGGCGTTGCGACAACACGACAACGGCCACAACACCCCGCCAAATCGCACAACACCGCTCGACAACACCACAACACCACTTCATCGACAACACCGACCTCAAAATCCACAACAACCAAAATGACCCACCCCCCGCTCGGCATCACAGAGGGGCGGGAGTCTTTGTTTTGTGCACCACAACAAACACTTATACCCCCCGACCTCCATCCTCACCAAATTAGCCATGGTCGACCTCATCGTCGAGCTCGTCGTCGTCGGCAATGTTCGCGACACAACGCGAAAACAGCAAAAAACGCCGCAATCCGGCAATCAAAATGTCAAATTGCTGATGACCGCGTCAGGATGTTATTAGCTAATATCATGTAAGCAAATTTCACGTCGCGTATATCTCCCTCAAAAATCGTGTTTTCTCATAATTTTCTTCAACCAAAGCGGAAAGAATATGTCAAGCTACCTTTCTACTAGTTCAGAATTTTCATAATGCGATGGTGTGTCTCAGCAAAAGCTACCGCGTTTTCATCACGTGTATGTCGGACCTCTCGGGCCGAGCGGCGAAAATGAGTTGAGTTTTGCACTCAGACTGCTTCAGAAAATCCAGAGAGTATGCAGGGAGAGAGAAACCTTCGTATGAGGTGCTGTGAGACTGTATTCAGCATAGAAACACGCCAAAGGAAGGAGAAAAGAGAAACCGGCGAATCCCGGCTTATATAATATTAGCTAATAACATTCTGACGCGGTCCGAGGGGCGCGGTAACTAACAGACTCTATATAGCGAGGGCACCGAGCTGGTATATATAGAGCGTCTGTCTACGAGAGACTAAAGAGACATGGACTTTCACCGACGAGCTTGGAGCAACCGAGAGGCTCAATCACTTAAACTTTACTCGGAAACTGCGGAGCGGTACATATTACATCAGCAATTTGACATTTTGATTGCCGGATTGCGGCGTTTTTTGCTGTTTTCGCGTTGTGTCGCGAACATTGCCGACGACGACGAGCTCGACGATGAGGTCGACCATGGCTAATTTGGTGAGGATGGAGGTCGGGGGGTATAAGTGTTTGTTGTGGTGCACAAAACAAAGACTCCCGCCCCTCTGTGATGCCGAGCGGGGGGTGGGTCATTTTGGTTGTTGTGGATTTTGAGGTCGGTGTTGTCGATGAAGTGGTGTTGTGGTGTTGTCGAGCGGTGTTGTGCGATTTGGCGGGGTGTTGTGGCCGTTGTCGTGTTGTCGCAACGCCTGACAACACGGCAATCAAATTGTCAAAACACTGATGGTTGGAGGGGCTCGGTAAACATAAGACTAATGTCTCTTCGAGGCGTAACATTTCATGAGCTTTTGAAGACAGTAGGCGCAACTTGTCGCAAGATGGAACACGATGGGATGGTATTCGGTGGCGTGAGGTTGAAACGGCTGAAAAAGCGTGACCATCGGGGGCAATGCGTTGCACTGTTGTCGCGGTTGGGTGGTGGAAGAACGCAAGGGCGAATAACAAGCACAAATAAGGGTGACCTAATCAACGCGGTCACGCGTATATCATGTGATGGCGGTGTCGAGAATCGGTCCACACATTGGTTCAACTACTTCATTCATTCATTCATTCATACCATTTCGGTACCCAAAACTACGAAGATTGTCCCCAATTGTTCTGAGTATGTATCAAATATAGAGTTGACGATTCTGTTGAACTCTCCGTGGAGACTTCATGCCAAGGCTGCGGCAAGGAGGGCGGGGAAGTTTGGGGGTGCCCATCCCAGCTATGCCAGTCGCGTCTGAGTTGAGAGACAGCTATAATAATCAACGAAGACACTCACACAAAGGATCCCAACCAGCAACCGCGTCGAACGCAGTCTGTGGCACAATTCAAACTCAGAAAAAGAGCCAAACGCAGTATACGAGGGAAACCGCACCGTATTCTCGCGACAAACAGAGCCAGAATTATGGCCAATCGTGATATCATTGAATGCACCCGGATTCGCATACAAGAACGGGTTAAGGAACCCAAGCACCGGCTTGCCCGCCGCGAGGAGTTGGTCGTTGATCAAAGATATGAGACCCGCTACGCTAGGAGTTGACGCAGAGGTACCGGAGACGTCGTCGTTCCGTCCATTGACATGAACCAGGAAGTTCCAGCCCTGGAGGGAGAGGTCGGGGTAAGCCCGGCTCGTTGAGTTGAATTTGCCATTTCCGGGGAAGTCGGCCGGGATAGTCTTGAGGAAATTAGCCACGGCGGTGGTTTGGTAGGAGGGCATTGGGAAGACATTGGAGAAACCGCCGCCTGCGAGGTTAGATGGTCAGTGAAAGGATATCGTGGAACTATAGAGTGAAGAAGGACCTGTAAAGTTGACGGCCACTTCCGGGCTAAATCCGATGGTGGACCCCACAGTCGTTACCCAAGGGCAAGATGCGGGCATAATGGGTATGAAAAGAGCACAGTTTTGACCGTCATCGTGGTTACCGTTCACTCCTCCCTGAACAAAAAAAGCAAGGCAATGCTAAGCGCCAAATCAGACGACAGAAGAGGTTACCCACGTCGCCTGACGAAAAAAGAATCGAGATTCTAAATGACTTAGCAAATCGAACGCAGATCGGGGAAAACCTACTTACCCTCGGGCAGTACTAGCCGCATAGCCGTCACAGATCTTCCTGAGAACAACATTAATGAGCGATGGTAATACTTTCTCAACGGAAAACAAGACGAACGTTGACAATGATGCTCCAAAGTCGGACTCGATATGCCCGTACGATGTGGTTACGACGGTCGGGGGTTGCGAAACGTTGGCGAGAAAAGTGGTGGTATCCAACAGAGCCGTCATGAAATCGACACCATCGCCCACTGTGAGGAATTGGAGTGGAACTTCGCTCGCAATACCTACTCGATCACATCAGGAACTGATATCCTGTGTTCAGATTGCCCTGGAGAAAAGTCTTACCCGCACTATACTGGATGTCGAGACTGGCTTCGAATCCACCATCATTAGGGGCTTGGGGATTTACTCCGCCGTCGACGGAAAAGGTGGTGAAATTTTGGGTCGAAGGGAGGTCAGGACGGAATTGTGCGAGGAATGCCTCAAAGTAACGGTTTATCAACATCCTACCAATACGCCGAGACTCATTCATACCTGGAGATCAGCAGTTTCCGCCCATTCGTCTTCATAAGCCGTAACGAGCAATGCGTTATTTTTCTGAGTCGCGGGCGTAGTTGGAATATTATACAGCGCCTGGAGACAGGCCGGGGTAATGCTGTTCCTTGGGTTGGACGTATCACACTCGGCAGGTGCAGTTGCATCGCGTTTAGTTGCATCGAATGCAATCGATGGCATCAAGCGAGCATTCGGGGGTGTGAATGCAGTGCTTGGGTGTACTGTACTATTTCGGTCAATTCGCCCGGCCTGTGACCTGTGACACCTCGGGACGAAATTCAAGGTTCGTCAATGGGCCGGAGAGACCGTGACACCCCAAAAAATTTCGCCAATGCCTCAGAAATGCCTCCTTTTCTGCTCCCATCTACTGTGCTGCACTCTAGCATGCAAGCGTAATATAGAGATCAAGCAAACTTATCCCCAAAGTCCAACGGGTCCACGGCAAAATAGGCCGTGATACAGCCGCGGACAAGGCCAAAGAAGCCGGTAAACGGAGCAAAATGTCACAAACCGGCATTTCGGGTTATATGCACGGTATTTTGTCGCGGAAGCGCGCCATTGGGCGCGCAGAGAGAAATTGGTATTTTTTTCGGCATTTTTCGAGGATTTTGGGACTTTTTTGTCACATTCGTCCAAGGCCTCGGTGACCTGTGACACGTACGAAAAAATTCGTCAATTTGGGGGCCTGTGACCCGTGACAGGCGAATTGATTGAAATAGTACAGTATCACGTCGACATGGCCAACCAAAACATCCGGGAGTGAGACCGATAGAGTGCGACTGAGGGGTGCGGGGAGACCAGAGTGGGTAAAGTTGGTGTATTTCGCACCAAAGAGCTTGTTGGCTTGCGAAACAGGAAGAGTAGCAGAAATCCAATCGCCGTAAGGCGAGATCACCGAGGTTCTCAGGCCATTTGCCGAAGCGAAAGAGTTGAACGCGATAACCGCGTCAGATGATGGCGCAACAAACGCTTTGATCTGAAAGTGTTCGGGTGGCTATCAATAGAACAAGGAAAAAAGATAACTAACTTCGTCTTGTGAGAGCCACTGCCTGAAGTCAGGGTTTCCAGGTGTAGAAACGGAGAGGAGCTTCTCTTGCAGTCCAGCGATATTGTTGGATGCCAAACCGAAACGAAGAGTCAGCATATGACTATCGGCTGTAGGACCTTGACTGCTGAACCCAGCAGGCGCTTGCGGGCGATGCTCGTGAAGAACTAGAGACCCTGCCGATACGGCGAGGGCGATGGAGAGAAGACCAAGCAGACGAGTGAAAGCCATTCAAGTTTCTCGGGAGTCGGGACCCTAAAGTGTGCCCTCAAAGCACCAGGTTATATAGCTCTACGGTGATGCGGCAATCGATACATATCTTTGGAGTCAAGGCAGTGAAGGTTGGGTTGCGGTGATGCCACCCGTCTTTGAGGAGGTTCTTTTGTAGATTACATTTTGGTCTCAATTGAAGGAAGCTCTGGGAAGCTTGAGGCCGTGTCGACCGCGTGTTGTATGCGCGGGTATCTGGTGCCGCGTGAGAGGGTACGAGCCTCAGGGAGGTATGGCTTAGATACAGTCGACCATCTCAACAAGCATATGGCCTCATATGGCGCGGAGGTGAAGATTCAGAAGAATACCAAAGTTTTTCGGCTTACGTTACGGCGATCTGACAGCGTGCGATCTTCACTGATGTTGCTCTCAACTCCCACAACGCCTGGCACAAGATGGTGGTACCAAGCATTTATGCACCTCTGCCGCCTCCAAGAAAAGCAAATGCTGCCTTGGATAGCTTTGACCTTGCTCCAGGAAGAAAATATCATTTTCAACGCTTTTTCCAGTGAAATCAGTGGATAGGATTAATCTGATTTGGTGATTGACAAAAGTTGAGGTTAATCTCTGTTGCTCGTTGGCAAATTACAATGTACACAATGATCCCCAATACAAGATTTAATCTCCACAGAAATAATCCTACCGTGAATGATCTCGAGCCGTGAGATTAATCAGCAAGATTGTCTCGTAGGTATGTTATTTAATCCTGCTCCCCGCACCAAATAATCCTGGGGAGATTGATCACCACGATCAAGCCCGAGATATAATCCCTGTCGGATTAATCTGACCGTTGGATTAAATCTGAGGTAAGCAGGAAAATCTTACCATGCCATTGAGATTGTATCCTGTCGTACCGCCCGATTTTCTAGACGCTGGAATTGAAGGCAAAGAAAACAGCATGCAGCGAAAATAATCTGACCTTGGGATTATAAATCCGACCTTGGAATCCGACCGTGGCATTGTTTAATTTGTTCTTGCTGCCACCGATGCGATAACTGGGAGGGGATTAATCAGTTGAATCTCCCGCAAAGAATGATATCACCGGGTAATACAAGTTCATCCTCAATTCAAAATTGACATGGATCGAAAATTTCTGTGTCGAAAATCTGAGCATTAGTACGCATTTGGAGCAATAGAGATTCGGACACACCAGCAGCATCACAGGTAGGTAGAGTGACGAGGTAGAGGGAGAGTAGCACTTCAACCTAAGCGGAGTTCACAGCATTAAAAAGAAACAAAGCGGGTCTTGGAACATAAGTATCTTGAGGAGAGGCGTGTCAGTATGGTCCACGAAGAGAAGAGAAAAGGTAAAGTCAACGCGCCATCTGTGTCCATTAAACGAGGTGGAAGTATGTTGAACATTGCCAGAGGTAGAAACGAGTGAAGATAAAACATAGGTGGCATGCCACCCTTGAAAGCCGATTTAGAGCCTTCCCCCCGACCCAACTCAAGAGTTGGCTGGGAAGGAAGCTTTCAATTGAGATTCACGACCTCGGAGGAGTCCACGACATCGACCGGAGGAGTATGCATGAAAAGTTTCGGGAGGTATCCTTCTGCCATAGCCATGGACTGGTGCTGCAGTGGCGCCAGTGGTGCGACTTGGCGAAAGTTAGACGGTGCAGGGGGAAGACAAAGAGGGAATCAGTAAATCAAGCCAAAGTATGCCATGCCGCCGGGCCGAAAGCCTGCCAGTGGCTCAGTCACGCGTGACGCCGATCAAGCTTGCCACCCACCACGAACATCCTCGCAGTACGAGTGCTGTACGACTAATCCACCACGCACAAAACTGACCGAGTCGATCTTACCCTTTGATGCTACCTCTGGCCCTACCCCGCCGCCTGCGCCCCGCCGCTTCGCAAATCGCCCACGAACATACACGAATCCAAGCCCGTCGTTTCAAGTTGACTCGTTTCATTGTCAAGTCCTCCTTCGAGTCCAGCATTTCTCAAGCAATCCCCAAGCGCTTAGAATCCCGGCCTCGTCTCGCAGCACCCGTGTCTTCAAGAACCTCTTTGTGAACCTCGAGGTCCCAATTCCACGCCGGCTCTCCACCGCCGCTTGCTTGCACTGCCCGTTTCCGAATCGGCTCCACCAGCCATCTACTCACACAACGACGCCTCGATCGCAAGACTCTCTCGACACACCTTCCCAACCCCTCACCTGTATCACCTTCAAGATCACTTCAAGCTCTCCTGTAGACTGTAGCGGCTTCCTAAGGGTTGGTTGACACTGCTCCGCAGATTCGAGTAAGTACTGTATATTCCTTCTCCAAATTTACAGCCTGTTTTAATTTCCAGTCAGGCTGGCAGCCACCGTAACGGTAAGCTGGTGACGATTGATTAATAGAAGACTCAATCTCTACAACTTCCAGAATGAATTACGTCGAGTTTAGACGCATTTATTCCCAGACAAGACCCTCTACATACTAACTGTGAGTCCGCTTCCAGGCTTCTTGACACGTTCATCTCCACTTCCTGTCCACAGTTGTATGGTGCCTCTCTTTCACCTCTACGAGTCTGTGTTGCAGCGGAGGATAACTTCTGGACTTTAATCTCCCGCAGCCACAGGAACTATGGGTGAAGAAGTACAACAACCTCCGACCTTGTGTGCATTGGTGTGTTATATTCTGTTTGTATTTACGATTACTTATAACGACTTGACGATTTCTTGGGTTCTTTCTTTCGCTTAGACGGGTGCGTGTTTGAGCTGAGGATACCTTCTTCTTGATTTAACACAACTACAGGAAACACGGGCTAAGTAACAGAATAGTGCGTAAGATCATATTTACCCTGAATGATTTTCGCTCAGATTAATCTGCACAAGATTAATCTTGGGCTAGCTCAACGTGCCGAAAGTTTGTCACAAGGATCATGCGGTGGCGCAGGATTATGTCGGGCTCGGGATTATTTCGACCCAGAATTATCTTGCGGCGCGGAATGATTTCGACGCCGGATTATGTTGGCGCGCGGGATTATTTCGATGCAGGATTATGTTGGGTGTACTGGCGGTATTGTTCAGACAGGAGATTTTTTTTGTCGTAGGATTAACCAAAGGGAAGATTAATTTTACAAAACTTTGCCAACGGGCAACACAGATTAACCTCAACTTTCGTCAAGTAGCAACAAGGATTAATCTAAAGGGGTGCAAACGATGCTTTTTCCGAGTTTTCCCTCAACGCGAGGAGTCCTAAATGCTCTTAAATGTTGGTGAGCCTGGTCTGTTCTTAGGTGGATCTGAATCGAATTTGAAGTAATACGCGCAATTATCTCAGTTCGCTCTTCCAACGATGTTTACTACGATGGCAGGTGTTAACTTCCGATCCTTCATCCCCCCTGTACGTCCAAGCACCTTACCGAATTGACCGACGATTCCATCATCAAGCTCTGCTGCGTCTCTGTGCTTTGGAAGGTTCCATATGCTCATGCTGGCTCTGTGAACGGCTCCTTCGTCAACATTCTGTGTGTCTTGACTCTTTGTAACTGTCTGTCAAAGGATTCGGCCAATCTTCCCCGTCTCTCTTCATTCTCCCCCGTTGGTTGACTACCCTCGTCCAGACTACAAGATATGCCACTTTCATCTGCTAGGCTGCTTAAACTCTCTTGTCTCTCCGGCCGAAAACTCACGAGTCTTATCTCAACGCCCTGCGGAATCATTCGCGCTGACAATAACCAGGGCCGTGACTCAGCAATCACTTGGTAAATCTGTCCACCTAACGTTGCAGAATCATGCTTTTCATATTCATTGGGAGGTAGCATATGCTATCGTGCTCCAATCATTCTTCGGACTCTTACCCAGCGCTTACACTGGCGCTACGATCTGCGAGGATGATTTTCGAGTTCTCCGGTGTCTACGCGGAGCTACTCTTGTATGGGTTTAATTGAATACTGCGTCATACACCTAAGCCGTACAACTCTTCTAAGTGCTTCAAACTTAATCCACTCTAACCTGCCCAATACCAAGACCAAAAACAAATTCGCGTCTTCGATCAGGCATGTCAAACTTATCTTGATGTTTTATGTTCTTCATTGAATGTTACTTTTCTGGAGGACAGTTTGGGGCAGTGAGTCTCTGAATTTGGCGTCAAGCGCTGGACCTCTTGGCCAAGTCTTCGAAGAGACGTGATCTACACCACGGACGCCATCCATCCTCCGTCCTATTTCAGAGCTTGGCCCATACAACGCAAATCCTCCTCTTCAAATCGTCGGCTCGGCGACCTGTGCTGTGCGTTGCTTCATTTGCACTCCACTTTTTGTTCGGGCAAAGTGTGAGCGGTAGACAAAAGCTCAGTTGGACACGGCTTCTTCCGAATCGAGGTTGGCAAGTTGAGGCTTCCATAGCATCAAGCTTCTCCCCTGGTTGATATAAAATGAGGTGTGAAGCTTCCAACAGATGTATTCCCCCCTCGTCCTCCCTCTACAGCCAATGTACTCTCCCGTACTACCCGCACCGCAACGATGGGCCTCCTCAGGTATTCAAGAACCATTGCACCCGATGCTCGAGATGCGCAAGATGCGTCGCATGACTGACCGTGGCGAGCCAATATGGCCTTTGCATCTAGAGTCGGCGCTTGTAGAAGGTGAGGCGCCTTGAATTAATTTCTGTCCGGTATCGGGGGGTCTGACACAATGTCCCTGAACACAGGTCTACATCATTATCATCCTACCATCTGTCGAGAGACAGTAATGCTCAAGCGCTACCCGGGTCGCAACCAGTTTCTCTCCAACTTCATCTTCGACAAGACTGGAGAGCGACGTACCCCAAAGCAGGTTGGGAGTCGACTGCAGCAGATACGAGAGTCCCCTCTCGGGGAGGAGAGTAAGTATCGTTCGACGAAGCCCATTGCAATCCACAGGATTGACGCTTGCTTCACAGTGCGCGACTTGCTGTTCCCAAGTCCCTACTCCTCGCCCAGGACTACGCCCACTGCAAGACTTTCGCCACCGGACACTCGCCCAAGCTCTCAGCTCCGTCAACCAACCGTGATCCCCATCGACATCCTCCCGGAGACGTTTCCATTCCAAGCTTACGACAGCGTGCCTCAACAACTCTCGTCTCTTATTGCCTCCCGTTCACCCTGCCCCCTGAGCTGTATCGACCCCACCGTTACCTTGGTCTCCCCTGCCTCTCACGCGCATGTCGCCCAGTCCCAGTTCTGCGTCTACAAAGACAGCGAGAGGGTCGTCCACACCGAAACCGCGCTCCTCGCCTCATCGATGGACTTCTCCCAACCCAGCGGCCCGCACCTCCTCCACGCCGCGAAGCTGGTGCCAGAATACTGGAGCACGATCGTGGAAAGTCCGGGTGAGCTGAAATTCCGAGTTCACGGCAAGACAAGATGAGCGCTAAACAGTTGTATTCCATTGCATGCCTTAGATCCGACTCGTTATAGCATCCTGCATCAAGTCGCGAACGTCGATGACAATACGGTGATATTTTCGGCGCTGTATGTTTTCAGATTTGCGACGGAGTTTTTTGGCGGAGCGTCCACCACTGCGAATACCGTTGGATATCAGTAGCTTCTGCGAAGCTAGAATTCGACCGTGGACAGCAATAAATGCAGTTTCGGACGACTCACTCCCAATAAGTAATTTATTTACAACATTGTAACATGGACTTTACCATACTTATATCGAACCTCACAAGGAACTCTGGGCTAGACGCCCTCTCATAGATGTACCGTATGTTTGGAACATACACCTTTTACATGAATTTATATCCATGAGCGCCATCCATCTGAAATTCTCTTCATTTCCAAGAAAAGCCAGGTTGAATCAGTGACTCATCATTCATGGGTACCGCAAATCCGCGTCTGTCAGGATGAACGATAATCGGTGAAGTTTAGAGTTGACAGGATGCCTCTGGATGCCTTCGGAGGTACAGCGTTGTTCGTTCTGAGTCAATTCCGAGTCGGAGGTTCGACGGAACGCGGCAGATGACCAGTTCATTAATTAATTACGGAACGGCGTCTAGAGTTCAACTGCTGTCTAGCGTCCGTGTGCCCCCATCTTTGGAGGAACAGGCACATCGCGGTCATTATTAGACCCCGGAAAAATTCGGGATTAGCGGATTAGAACTGCTCAGGCAAATAACATGCTCATTCAATGTCGCTTCATGAATTCATGCTCCAGAACCTCGCTATGCGCTAGTCACCCTATTCTCAAAAACAGCTCAAACAGCTTATTTCAAGTCGGGATCTACTGGGAGAAACCTCTCGATTATCTAGGAGATTTCTACAGCTCAAAGCCTGGGGCGTCTAAGAGTTTCAACGGGCGTTCATATCCGCGTCTTTCCAATCTTCGAGGTCGTCTTTCAAGCGGCTAAAAATGAAAAGTTGGAGGAGATTTCACACCGAGTCGGATATAGCACATGCAGTGACAGCAATGAGCGTCTGAATCTAAATGAACTCCATGCGGAGGATAATCGTACTCACTGAGAAGCTCTAATTTGAGGACACTGTAAAACCAAAAGCGCGCGTCCAGTTCAACTTCAACACGTTTATTCACGGATGGATCCCATCAGAAGGTTGAATTTCATGAGGAATATTCGCGGGCGCTTCGTTTGCTTGGGGGGTAGGTTGGCGGAATGAACTGAAGTGGGGATCTTCTGGAATGTATAACTTAGACTGGCGGCGTCACTCGCTATTTGTGTATTTTTCGGTGTCGTGTGCCGCAAAGGCGACGGGCGTGCTTCTGATACAGTAATCATTGAAGTAGGCGAGTGTTCCGTCAGAATACTTGAAGTCGACGAGCGAGGGGTAGGCGAAGTCAACAACGGAGAAACTCTGTCTGTCCTCGTAGATGCTGCGTAACATGATGGAGGTACGGAAGAAACCGGTTGGAATAAACAACGCGTAAACAAACCGAAATAGGAAGGGGTACGTCACGGGTCCGTGCACGCGACGAGTTTTGTAAAAAGCTCGGTCGCTCGCACACCCAACGCACACCCTCAAATCCCAAGTCTGATTCCCAGCTCCACTTAAGTTTCAACGCCATCTCTCAATCACAATAACTATCCCATCGTACACCGAAAAAGACTAAGTACATATGCATGCAGACAGAAAAAAAAAACACAACAAACAACAGAGCGATATCTACAAAACAAAGCACAAAGTAACGGTACAATACGGATGTTGGTGTTGGTATATCTATGGTATGGTAGCAAGCAAGTCAAGTATGGTAGTAGCGTAGCAGTAGCGATATTAGTTAATTCTTCACTTCCTCCGATCCAATGCAATCCAATCCACGAATCCCATCTCGACAACAACACACGAAAGCAGCTTGATCACCTCCTCCCCAACAAAAGAACGCTCCCAAACAGCACCGCCCCTCACCTCACCTCCCCGCCAAAAACGCACACACCCCCTCCCCCACCTCCCCCGCATGCGTCCACGTCAGCGCGTGCCCCGCGTCCGCGACGAGCGTGACCCGCACGCGGTCGTTCGAGGTGGTGAGGTTTGGCTTTGTCTTTGGCTTGGATTTGGATTTCGTGGGTTGGAAGGTGCGTTGTTGGCCGCGCTGAATAGTGATGTAATGAGAAAATCGAAAAAGGGAGGAAGGAATGGCGGAGAAACGAACCTCGCTGTTGTCGACAATAGATGTGGAGACATTGCGCCTCCCCGCACCCTCGATCAAGGCGCCGATACGGGCTGCGTGCGATGCGGGGACGGTGTGGTCTGCGGTGCCCTGTGTACGTGATAAAGTCGGTCAGCAACGCCTCGTCGAATCGAGATTGAGATCAAGGAGCGAAAAACCCACATGAACGACCAGCACCCTCCTCCCCTCCCACGCCGGACTCTCGAACGCCCAGCGCATGCCCATGACGGGCCCGGCGCGGAGCGAGGAGGAGACGGCGCGGTTGAAGCCGGGGAGGTGGGCGGATTGGAGGCGGACGAGGTCGCGGAGGGGGGTGGAGGTGTCGATGCCGTTGCCAGATGAGGAGGGGGGTTCGGGGCGAGAGGCGAGGTGGCGGAGGTAGGCCTGTGTGGGGGAGCGAGTTAGGGTGAGGTGGACGGGCGGAAGGGAGGAGGAGAGACGCACGTAGATCAAGGGATTCGAAGTGAGTGTCTGGACGAGCGGGGAGGACATGACTTTTGCGGTGCGAGGGAGGTCGGAAGCCTGATTCCGAATATTCAGTCAAAAAGCAGAGAACATTCACGGCTTGCGCACCTCAAGCAGCCCCGCACTCGCCACCAACACCACCTCCCGCTCCACCAGCTTTGGAAACGCCGCCACGAACGCAGCAGCAATCCCGCCTCCCATACTCACCCCCGCCAGTCGCGTCCTCTCCCACCCAAGATGCTGCAGCAAAAGCGCGAGCTGGGTGACGTAGAGCTGCGAGTCGTATGCGGCACCGACAGGCGCGGCGGAGTAGCCTCTGCCGTAGAGGTCGTAGAGGAGGACGCGGTGGCCTGAGGCGATGAGTGGTGGGATGAGCGGTTGCCAGATGAGAGAGGGGACTGAGAGGCCGTGGATGAGGACTATCTGAAGTAGATAGAGTAGAGATAAGTAAGATGAATGCCTAAGTGAATAGACTACGGAAATAGACGACGATACTCACTTTGCTCCCATTCTCCGGACCCACAAGCCAATATCGCGTCTATATCGACATCCCGAGTCAATGATTACACTGAAAACGCGCAGAAAAGACTGACGCGGCCCATGGGCAGATCGACATACGCGCCCTCGCCGCCCTCGACCCAATCTTCGCTGTAGATTTGACGCGCACGCGAGTCGGGTGGGAGACTTTCCAATCCGGGATACGAGGGCACAGGAAGGGGGCCGAGAGGCGGGGGGAAGGAGGCGAGGAGGTAGAGCGACACGACGAGCGGGGGGACGAGGAGGAGGAGGTAGGTTAGGCAGCGGGAGGCCTTGCCCATCGTCGTGGGCGTCGTGGCGTGTTCACCGCGTTTTTTTTCATTGGGGGAACAAGGCGTGCGAATTGTGGCGATGAACATTTCAACGCGGTCACGGGATTGGCGCGTCGCGTCGCGTCCAGTGGTGACCTTAGACTGCTACGAACAATGAAAGAGGGAGGGTGTTGTTCGGCGATTGACTAGAGAGGTTCGCTCCTGTCATCTCAATGCTCCCATTGCGCGTTATCTGACCTTCACTAGATCCGAACATTGGAGATAAGGATGATCATGATACTATTAACGGACAGAGGAATACAAGAGATGCACGTACATGGGCCAGATAATACGCTGCAGAGCCTAAAAAAACGCCAGCTGCCGCGACGTAGAGAGTCCACAACTACAACCACTCCAACAGGATAAAAATACAAAAAAAGAGTACAGACGCAGCAAATACTTACTTAATACATTTCAGAGAATACAGTCACTCACTAGTCCTCCACGAATTATATATACTCAAGGTCCTATTCATCGTCTTCTAATTCTCCATCCACCCGCTCGTCATAATCCACCTCCATCGGTACCCCCTCCCATGCCGCGACTCTAGCAGATTCAGAATCAGGATCAAAATTCCACCCGCCCTCCTCCCACCGCGCCCTGATCTTCTTCAATTCATCGTAAAACGCTGCCGTCTCCTTCGAGCTCTCCTCGTTCACCACAGAGGAAAACGCTTTCATGCGCCCCAGCAGCGAGTTCATGTCGGCGGTGGCGTTATAGTAGGAGTAGGGCTGGAAGTGTGGGTAGTTGCATTTCGTTGGGGTGCAGTAGACGACGTCTTGGTCGACTTCCATAGATTCGAGCTCGGCCTCGACTGTGTTTGAGGTGGTGGGGTTGATGATGTGGGATTTCTCTCGTTCCTCAAGGAGAAGGGCGGGCGAGTCCATTTGCATCGGCGCGAACCCGCAAGACGCTTCGCTCGGCGGAGGCGGGGATATCGATTTGTCTGGGCTGGGGTCGGCGACTACTGACACCGACGGAAAAATTGTGGAAGGGGCAGAAAGGGTTTCTGACCTCACCGCCGACGACGGCAGTGAATTTTGATGCAAATTTGAAAATGTTTCGCTGGGCACGGGAGGACGTGAGGCAGATTGTATGGGCGAAGGGAGACGAGGAGATGAAGGAATCCTCGAAGAGTCCGAGTCCTCCGGTGGGAATACCGGTACACGAAGGAACGAAGATCCCAGGAGCGATTCAGACGCCTTTCGCAGATGACCATGGCTGCTGATGCCGTTCGCCGTATACCCATGCGTTGCGACCTCGCGAGGTGGCCAAGGCGTAGCACGCGATGGCACATATCGATACCGGCGGAGGGGTTGGTATGATTTCGGTGGCGTGCTGGGAGGAAGTTAGTACCTGGGCAAGCGATGCAAGGTGTACGCACGTCTTCAAGCTGTTATTGAGATTCGATGGTGAGGGATTTGAAGGTTGTAGTATTAGCGGTGGCCTTGCTAAGGCTAGTGTAGATCGGGTCTGCAGAGTCGTTGAGCAGACTTGTGTACACCCGTTGCCAGGGGTGGTCGAAGAGGAGGCTCTCGACTTCGCCTTCCAAATCCGGCACCACCACTGGCAGCGAGATAATCCATGCCTCCAAGAGTCCCTCGCGGCGTCCAGAATGAGGAGAGATTTATTCCAGCTATCGCTATGTGGAAGGCGCACTGATACGACGAACTGCTGGGTGGCCACAGACAAAATCATGAAGCCCAGAACGCAACACAGCGCAAACATCGACTCCATTCAACTTGAAATTGAGGTTGGTTGCGATGGACGGGAAAGATATTGCGATTGGTGGAGGCAGAAGCCAGAGAGAAAGAGCTGTCGGGGAGTGTGGGCGCCATTTTCCACTGCCGAGGATTCACGAGTCATCGTTTTTGTTTTGCTGTGTGACTGTTCGCTGAGTTTGGAATACTTAGTTCGGAGTGATTGAACGATGCCGCACTCGATAGCTGCGTGCAATAGCTTGGGGGGATGGGGAAGCCGGACGACGTACGATAAGAGGAGGAAGTAGACACAGGATAGATTACAACCTTTTCTTTGAAGAACAAGCGTTTTCAGAGTTCTGATTCAGTCCGTTTCTATAACAGCCGCCGGAAGAGCACCGTTACAATTAGCCACAGCCAGATAGCCTAGGTCCTTGCCCTCTTCTTGTATTGCCTGAGAGCCTGTAGCCAAGTGACGACGAGAACAAGGAGGAGAAAGACAAATCTGACAAAAAGGAATCTTGATCATCAACGCATCATCAAAGCCGCGGCGGAGTATGAATCGGAGTTCGAAATCACCACAAGGTTCAAATTGCATTGACGGATTCCGACCATTATAAACAATTGCAAAAAAATCCCAACTTACGAAGTTACACCGGTACGACCTCATTTTGCACCACCGTTGCAACTGCCTCATTTTTGGCACCATCTCCCGCCCTCCCACTAACACTTCCGTCCGAATCATCTTCCGAGTGTTCGCCTTTTCGTCCATGCAACCGCTTAATCACTCGTAGCTCCATAGACGGTCGACGAGCCTCTTCGACAAGATCGCCGCCAAAGTCATCGATTGCAAGAATATCGGAAAGAACTCCCCCTGATCGGGAGGCGGCTCGAAATTCCGCGACGCTGATATCTGTAGCGTGGCTCTTCGCGCCAATTTGTTCGGCGTCCCATTCACGGAGGTGGAGAATGAAGCGGGCGACCAGGATACAGGAGAGTCTGTGCAAGTATTCATTCCGAGTCAATGGCGAGGTCGGCTAGTGACGGTAAGTTTGAAAGACGAACGGGAGGGTGAATGCGTTTGGAAGGCGTTGGAAGAATCCAGGCTACGATGCAATTAGTATGAACCTCCGCGTTGGGAGAAAAGCTTCGAACTGGGGCACGCTGCAAGCCAACAATGAGCGAAATCAAGTCGATGGCGTTCATTACCCACGTAATTCAGAATCACAGCGGCCATAGTGAAGATCGAAATGGTGCTGATTAAGAAGATGAGATGGGGTGGGGTCAAGGAGATCGAGGGGATGCACCAGAAATACAATATGCCTAGAGAATTAAAACGATTGTCTCATCAGCCAGTAAGTAGAACAGCGGCGGTTGATAATTGACCTTGTTCAAATAACACAAACATAACCCCATGATTTTCGCTGTTCATACTACCTCTGGCTCGAAACGCCATAACACATCGAACAATAGTCAAAAACGCGGAAGAAGACTCGAATATGACCATGAGTATGGACAACATCTCTGGTGCTATTGACGATCATTCAGCGGCGAACTCAGAAATAGGTTGCTTCTCTTACCTCTGCGTCATATCATATGTGACTGTTCATCAAGGGTAGATGAAAGCGGATATAGCACTCACATAGGTAGACTGGACGAGCCAACGCAGCGCATGCCCGGTACGTGGGTCTGCCACAATAAATGATATGAGTTCACAATCGCATGACCGAAAACGAGCAATGAGGCGTACGATGTCGAGTGCAATGCACATCAAGCCCACAAGCGACATATATGCCAAAACCCACTTGTTTTTCCCGTACACAGCGTAGGTTCGCATTACGAAGACGGCTGCTCGAAATCGGCATCAGCAAAAGCATATTGAGGTGAGAGGAGCTAGCTACTAACCGATCACAGCGGCACGACCCAGGATGCTAAGCGCCCCGACAATTTTATACCACGAATCGCATCTGCAGACAGCGCGCCGAGCGTCAATGTGATGGGATGGGAATTTGGAAAGCGAGGAATGGCGTACTGTAGGGATAGTCATCAATACGATTCTTCAGGATGAGAGGGAAGAGATTATACCGTAGAGCCCAGCCTGTTGGCAATAGCCAGAAGATACAACACGTTGGCGATGAGCGCGTAGCGGCAGCCGATGTAGAGTGCCGTGGACACCCGGAACCTTTCTTGCCAGATGTACTTGACTTCTCTCGGGAAGGTCAGGGCGTAATCGTAGTAGAGGAGCGCTACGGGATATGTGTCGGTAAATTCAACTAGAAAACGAAGAAAACGACGGCCTAACCTAGGCTGGAATATTGTAACCGAAACTGCAGGAAGCTTGACTCTTCGTCAGTCAGGATGGCAACGCGAGAAGAGATAGGCGTACTGCGTGGTCGCGGCTTGGATCGCTTTTGCGCTCATGGCCAGAGAAGCTTTGGTAAAGTGAAGAAGGAGGCATGGGACAGGATCGCTTTAAGTATCTGTGCCATTATTGGGACAGGATCTGGGGCAGTGGCTTCAGGCGACTACCAGCCGCACAGAACAGATCATCTGGAAGCATTCGCTGTTAGGAATGGTGTAAGTTAGGATAGCTCCAAGCTTTAAAATGGACTTGAGAAGTACCCATCCATCGGCACTCAGAAATGGAGGGAGGAGGCGCTCATTCCTTTTGGCCGGACGGTGCTGACACGCGCTTTGAATTTGCTGTCGTTACTTGTCGAATTTCGAAGCAGCACTCGTATGCAGTCAAACTACAGGATGAGAGTCATGAGCTGGAGACGAATCCAAAATATAAGATTACACGTACGACTTCTTCCAAACACATGCCAAGCAGCATATATAGCAGTGCAGCCGCAGTGATTCCGATACCAATGAAACGAGATGCGATGAAAATTAGGCTCTTGCCAGCACCAATATTATTGACCAAAGTGGAGTAAGAGCTGCAAGATCTCAGCATCGCTGCACCGAACGGAGATGTGATTCTTCTTTTGCTTGTTGGGTTTTGGCTGTAATTTTCCAGTGGTAAGAGGATCGTCGAAGTAAGATGATCTAAACCGACAAATAGAGTGAGATGCAGAAGTAGAACGTGCGTCGCTCTGCTCCGGAGTCTCACCGTCTGTAAAAATACAAGGCGAAGTTCCCGCACAAGGCAGTTCAGAGGTGTGGGAACAGGCTTTACTATTGGACGCTCTATACACGGCATTCAGATTTTTTTCAAAGAATGTATATGCAATGAAGACACTCACCGGGACTCGGAGTCAAGGCGTGATGAATTATCTGTTGATTTTATTCGCCACTTGAAGTTGGAACTCAGGAAAGAAAATCCTGAGACACTTACCAGCAATTGAGGAGGACGCTAAGCGAGGCAGGGTGTCTTTGGAAGACGTAGCCTGCGCAGCTTACACTTCGCTGAATTGTCCAGTCCAAGCTGTTTCCGGCCATAGATTGAGGACACGAGTAGTTCATGATTTGAATCCAAAGATCGCGGCCGCAGAACGAAGTCAAGGCAAGAATAACACGTCGGGTTACGGGGTCACGACTCGTGGCGGCCATAAATTTATCTGTTGATTACTTCCAGTTGTTCAGCTTCTTGCGGCCACAGAACGAAGCGAACACAAGAATCATATCGCCGACATCAATCCCGCCAGGGTTGAACGGGAAGTTGGAACACTGGAACCAGGCACGCCGCACACTGATGATGGCAGAAAGAAAGAAGCGTTGTTTACCTGTGTTGCTTCCGAGCTTGGCTTGCCGATGATGCCGCCACCGATGATGCCGCCACCGATGATGCCGCCACCGATGATGCCGCCACCGATGATGCCGCCAATGGTACTGTATAGACTGTATTCGCCGTCTTGGTAATGCTACGAGAAATTTCGCCCAAAAAGGAAATTAAGCCTTCCGGGCCTTAAGGCTTATTAAGCCCTAAGCCTTAATAAGCCTTAAGCCTCGCTGGACCCCGAGTTTAAGCCTTAAGGGCGAACACTGGCCGCCATCGATGGGTCAATTCATGTTCAACTTTAGTTGACTGGTTCAAGTGCTAGCAATTCGAGAGAAGATTACTTGAACATACGGAGTATATAGGGGCTTGTGTGGCGGAGCCAAGTTACTCAGGCTACTTACCATATAAAAAATGCCGCCAAGATCTCATGCGATTGAAGCTTCGCGGAGTCTGATCGACCTCGACATCAGACGCGTATTATTACTGTACCCGCCGCGCTACCATCTGGGTACCACTAGGTACCAATGTTCTGTTCCTCTGAATCCAGACCACATGAGCCTTCTTTTTCGAGTTTTCTATTCAATCTGTAGTCTCTTGTAAACAGACGGAACAACACAAAAGTCCTCGTACCTGCGGTGTGTTGTGGTCTGTCAGTTTCCTTTGATCACCGGTTGGAGGGTCGGCTTATTACCTAATCATCAAAACACGACGCGTCGATGTAGCTCATAGCGCACGTTATTTAAAATTTTGGACCTAGCATCATATTCTTGACGTTCACCTCATCGACCTACGCGCTTCAACAGAGGAAAAAGGTGGAGAAACGGACGAAATCAAAATTGCCTCGGCTAATGCCGGTTGGCTGCAAATTAGCGCAAACTTGGAGATTAGTGCTCTCCTCAGCTGAAATCAAGCATTCTAAACTAACAGGAGTGCTAATACAGCTCTTCTAGACTATATATTATATGGAATTGAGGTAGAATTGACGTTGCCGCTGGAATATAGTGGAAATGGCAGGTGGGAAACTCTTTCCATTTCCAAATGTTTACATAATAAGCCGACCCTCCTGACAGCTGTCGCGCGGTAAACGACAGACTATTCAATCTGATTTCGAATTCCGATTTGCGTTGAAGGTTGGACTCAGAAGTGCATCCGCAGCCCAGTAGGAGAGCAGAGGAGAGCCGGTAGAATGAGTTTTTCTTCGGCAAAGATTTTGTTCAGATTTCAATTCAACTTGAACGCTCCCTCGATTCACAGTAAAACTGTTTGCGCGAGAAACTGAGAAACTGCTCCTTCGGCATGTCGGCCGAAACATTCACGACCACGTGAGATCAAGCCCACAGTTAAAGACACCGTACATTGCCGGGAGTACGTCTCTCGGATGTTACAAAGTTTTGATCCATACTAGAGCTAGATATCTGTAAGGGTCGCTTGAATTTCTATTCCAGTCAAGGTTTGCGATTTCTACGGTACAACAAGTCTGAGGTACTAGCACTTCCTCTTCGAGTCCGTTGTTTTCGCGCATACATGCTCCGAACATGGCTCCTACTCCTACTTGGGTATCTCACTAACTTGCTTGCTGACTTGCTTATTGCCTCCTTAACTGACCCTGCGTCGGTGTGATTAACATGATTGAGTTCAAGTTCAGTTATTCATAGGTGATTGTCGTGAAGTTTATTATTCATGCGCAAATCCCCTCAAATATAACCAATCTCGTTCCGTTCCGTTCAAAGTAAGTATTCACGCCTCTATATTCCCCGTCTCTCCGCGCCCACTCCGTCTCAAAGTTAGTCTCTTATAAACAGACGCTACATACAATCGTCCTCGTACCTGCGGTGTATGTATCTCAAAGTGTCCTGGCATAACGTACCTAACGTATCTCGCCGATCAAAAAAAACAAACATGACAATGACATTGACTAGGCCGGCGCCTACAACGCTACAACTTCATATCTCATAGTATCTCATACTACATAGCGACAGATTTACCGAAGCCGAGCATGTAGCGACGGATTTACCGAGGCTGTAGCGACCGGTCACCAAACGTCCCTCCTCAAGCGACGGGCTGCCCGGGATGAAGATTTTCAAGAAATTTTAGAAGGTTAGACCAGGGAAGGTGAGTGCGGAGATATGATTGGGTTTGCCCGCCCTGCAAATGATGCTCGAACAGGCTTGGATGATGAGGGGTTTTCCGAAAGTGGGCGTGGATGGTACTAAGTAGTTGAGTTCTCAGTTCTGTCTCGGTGCGACCCGAAGGTGCTAGCCGGTGTCGTTGAAGCGATGTCGATGAACTTGAAGTTTATGAGGTCCGGGGTTTCAAACTCAGCGGAACCTTAGCGCTGCTAATATTCTCCAGGTCCATATTCCCAAGCCTTCCCAAGCTATATTTCTCGACGCAAATCGCGCCCAACGGTCCCGACCCTGCCGCGTAGCTACCCCGGGCCGTGGGTCGTGTGGCGGGCGGCCTTTTCGAACTTGAACAAACTTTCAGTCTAGACTCGATTTTCGCGTCACCTAACGACGTCAATAACCTCACTGCAACGAAACCGCAACCAACTTACCCGGCGGCGTGCAGCGTGTCTCGGAATCCGCCGAAAATGCGCGCTAAGTATCTTTTTCACAAGACATGTCTCACTCTAATTTCTTTGTGTAGCATCTGGATAGGAGTAGGTTGGGAGTAAGGGGTGTTCACGCTGCACTACGCCAGTACTACTACGCCGCGGAAGCAGAAGAAAAACGAAGCGACGACGACCCTGATTTTTTCTGATAGTGATGTGAATTGATCTAGACAGAGGGTGAGAGAATGCTACCTAATGCGACAAGCATACCGTATATTTTACGTCTGCGTTCTTTTCTTCTCTTCTCGTCGCTTTGCCGCTCGCTCTCAGTATTTTACTTCTCCTCCCCACACCGTCTCGTGGTATTCCTCTTCCTCCATCCTCTCTCGTCGTTGTCGTCGAAAGGAGCGCTTCCACCGGCCGCCGTGAACGGGTGTCGTCTGAGAATCGAATCGTCGTCGTACCCCTATCCATCTACTCGGTTGACGCTCAGGAGTCCTCGACGCCAACTCACTTAATTGCTGTTGCCACCGGCGTCACTTCCTCCCTCTCCTCACTTCTCCTTTACTTCCCTTCCCATTCCTCCGAATCCTCGTCCTTGTGGCTCTCGCACCCCCCACCCGCACCCCCCATACACCCCACCCACGATGGTCGTCCGCACGCACAAATCGCAGCTCTCGGACCCGTTCGCGCTGATGCTGCAGCCGCCGGAGAACGAGACGCCGGGAGAGCGCCAGAAGCGCGTCGAGCTCGAGCAGGAGCAGAAGCGGGTGAGCGATCAGATCGACGACGAGTTGAAGAAGGAAAGGGCGGATAGGAAAAGGAAGGCGAAGAGGGAGGTGAAAGTGCTGTTGCTTGGGCAGAGTGAGAGTGGGAAGAGTACCGTTTTGAAGAGTGCGTTTCTCCCTCTCTCAACCCTTTTTTTCATTGACGAATTTGACGACGCGTTTAGACTTCCGCCTGAAATACGCTCCAACACAATGGAAGGGCGAGCTCCGCTCCTGGCGCGCCGTGATCCAGCTCAACCTCATCCACAACGTCCTCACAATTCTCGATCTCATGCAAGACAGTCTCACCGCCCTCGACTCCCCTCAGCCCCAACCCTCCCCCTCCGCTTCGTCTACCCCCTCCCCCTCCTCCTCCTCCCCCTGGGGCCGCGTCTCCGTCGACTCCACCGTCTCCTCCATCACCCTCGCTAATGGCACCTCCTCCGCACCCGCCGCCCCGACGGTCCCGCTCACGCAAAAACACCGCCTCCTCAACCTGCGCCTCTCCCCCCTCCGCGAAGTCGCCGACGACCTCCGCCGGCGCCTCGGCGCCTCGGACGACCCCGAATTCAGCAACTTCTCTTTCCACACCTCCGACGCCGCGCCCTCCCCGTCCTCCGACGTCGGTGTGCTTGGGGGCGGCGGCGGCGGCGACCTTCCCCCCAAACAACGCAGCGAGTTTGGGGTGCGGGGGTGGATTGGGGCGCTAGGGCTGCCGTCGCCGGGAGGCGCCAAGAAGACGGACGAAGCGATGTCGGTTGATAAAGCGACGGAGATTTTGGCGACGCTGCGCGAGGATGTTGTCTCCCTTTGGGAGGACCCTGATGTGCGGGAGCTGCTTAAGGCGAGGGGGGTGAGGATTGAGGATCGGCCTGGGTTGTGCGTGTCTTTTCCATCCATACATTGTGCTCTTTTTTTTTTGACGACTGACCTATTTCGACGACCGTCTGCAGCTTCCTCTCCGACACAGCCCGCATCGCAACGCGCACCTACACCCCCTCCGACAACGACGTCGTCCGCGCCCGCCTCCGCACCCTCGGCGTGCAGGAGTGGCGCATATGTCTCGAACACGGTGCGTCTCTGCCCTTCTCCCTTCCTTTTCCCTCTTCTCCCATCCCCTTTCCTTCCCCGCTTTTCTTTATTTCTTTATCTCTTCTTTCTCTGGATATCTCTATTGTGCTATGTGCCGACGCGTCCCCTCTCCCCCCGTTTTTCGACAGGCAACCCCGAATTGGATAATGCTCACCTATTCCCAGGCGACTCCTTCGGCTCCGAGTGGGTGATTTACGATGTGGGCGGGTCGAGGAGTATGGTGAGCCATCCTTCGATTGTCTTTCCTTTCTTTCGAATTCGTTTTTTTTTTGCGTCGTTGCCCGCTTGTCGTCCGCGGCGTTTGCTGTCTGTCGAGCGCGATGTTCTCTTCGGTTTGATTCTGACATATTCTTTCTTTACTTCGTGCTCGGCGGCGTTTGTCTTGTCGCCGCCCGCACTTCTGTTCGGTTCTGTCTTTTTTTCTTGTGTTTTCGCTTTGCTTCGTTGCTCGGCGTCCGCGGCCTTCGTCGTTTGCTATTTCTCATTTGTCGTCGCCTTACTTCTGCTCGCTTTTCATTGACAACCACGACTCACGACTCCCTCACAGCGCCACGCATGGCTGCCCTACTTCGACGCCGTCAACGCTATCATATTCCGTGCGTTCTATTCTCTTCTGCGTGATCATCACAGACAATCCTGACTCTTTTCGTAGTTGCTCGTTAGTGCTCTAATTCTTTCTATGCAACCGTTCGCGTTCTGATCGTATGACTCGATACCGTTCTCACCACTCACCACGCCACACCACCACTGCGCCACGCAATCCCGCGAACGCTGCTCACTACTCGCTTCTACGTGTATTCTGCAACCACTCGGATGTTGGGGATTTCTTCTTCTTCGCCTGTTGCCTATTTCTTCTTCGCCTCGAACTCCGCGGACACCACCAAACAGCCATCTCCTGCTTCGACGAACGCCTCGCGGAAGACCCCTCCGTCAACCGCCTCGAAGACTCCATGCTCCTCTGGCGCGCCGTCGTCTCGTCGAAGCTTCTCAAGCAGACGACGTTGATTGTGTTTTTGAATAAGTGTGATTTGTTGAAGCGGAAACTGCAAAACGGGATCCAGGTGAACAAGTACCTCATCAGCTTCGGGGCGAGGGAGAATGAGGTTGGGACGGTTGTTAAATGTGCGTGGTGTTTCTTTGTTCTCTCTTTCCTACTCCTACTTCCGATCTCGTTGAATGCTCACACTGATGTTTGTTTGAAACGCCTAATAGACCTGAAAGACAAATTCCGCGACATCATCCACCTGGACGCGTCGCAACAGCGTCCGACGTATTTGTATGCTACGTCTGTTACTGTGCGTTCTTTCTTTTCTTTCTTTTTTCATCCGTTACCTTTTTCTCTCCACCCGATAATTGATGTTTGATATTGAACTGGACCTTCGCAGGACACAAAAGCCACAGCGGCGACACTCAACATCGTCCGCGACGGCATCATCCGCGAACATCTCAAGCATGCTGAGTTTGTGTGATCGTTCGTGCGCCACCCATCATCGGCGCCTTTGTACATAGCTCCCCACCGCCGACTCCCAGCAACAACACTACCGACAACAACTAGACGCAATTCTGTTGTACACCACCATCTGCTACCATATCCTCCCCCTATCTACATACGACGACGAACTTGCTTTCAATCGTCAACCCAAGCCTTATCTCTATCTCTCAATTATCCGCCCCCGCGCGAATGCGAAATGCGAATGCGGGATGAATCCCAAATTGTATTTTTACGACTACGACTCCGACGAAACCAATGCATCCATTCCCGCTGCATTTTACTTGCTCACTACTACTTACGCGTATTCTTTGTTTTTCTTGGCTGGCTGGACTCACTCATTCATTCATTCGATGTGGAGTTGCGATGCGATACGACGCGCGATACGATGCGAATTCACCTATACATTGTATATTCATTCATTCCCCTGTCTTGCTTTCTTCTGCTTCTCATTGCACTTTCATTGCACCCACTACTGCAGCCAATACACAGGATGGATTCTGATGGATTCGTTTAATTGAATGTCTTGTCTTGGCGCTCGAGACTGACGTGGATACGCCGCTGGCCAAGACAACGACGAGACACCGACAGCGCTTCTGCCCCCAAGGGTTTGTGGTGGTGGCGGCGTCTTTCAGGGGTAAAAATCATAAGGTCTCATACGGTCGTTAGTTTTTTTTTTCTTTGCGGGTCGTGTGCAACTCAAGATCAACAGGGAATTCTGATACGGCAGCTTAGCGAAATTTTGCAGGCCGCCGCCATGTGGTTGAGGGTTCCTGGTTTCGAGAGGCACGGATGGTGTATCGAGCCAAGTGCTCTGGGATTTCTCAATGCAGAAATTGGGGCGGATTTCTTTTCTTGCAGTCAAAGTTCAAAGGTACGAACTGATTGCCGCTTGCCAGGAGCGAAAAGAATGGCATGCCGCTTCGTGCCTGTAGATGCCGTGGATTCAACCGTGATCCGTAGCAGGAACCAACACGCTGTTGAACTTGCACATATACAACTTCAATGGCAGATTTCGAGGGAAAACATGAATTCATTGCTACGCTGCATAGACAAAATAATCTACATCCTACTATACTACTGGTTGACTTCCCATTGTGGTATTTTATTTCGGTGTATAATTTTTGAGGTGCCAGCAATGACGGCATCTTGTACTTGCTCTTAAATTCTATCTGCCGCCGTTCCCATAAGACTTTTCCGCGAATTTACATTGGTTTCATCGTATATTATTCCTCTTTGTGCATGATACACCAAAGAACACCACACAACGCGCTCTTGGCTTCAACAAACGCGTCCCCCTTGCAGCACACATGGACATCGACGCGTTTTTCTGCATGCAAGAGCTCGAAGACATGGAGGACGACGCATTGGACCACGAACAACAGCTTCTAGGCTCCACACTCGCCATAATAACTGTTGGGGCAATCGAGGCCCATCGACTGCGAACAGAGCGAAGACGCCCTAGCAGGTTATATCTTTGCCGCGCTCAACTGCTACGGAATCCGCGCGGCGCCACTGCTTGGCAGGTTCTGTACCGTACACGGAACGACCGCGCGTACATCACCACAATGGGTTTTGATGTTGCGACCTTCGACGCCATTCTCGAGGCCGGTTTTGGTAATGCATGGGACACAATACCAATCAGGCGCCCAGACGCGTCAAGTACGGGGAAAACACGACCGTCCGGTCGCTCTCTTGACGCGCCTGGCGCGCTAGGTCTTGTACTGCATTACCTGAACTCAACGATGCGGGAGATTAGTCTCCAGCAAATATTCGCGTGCATTCCCACCACAATCTCTCGCTACATCACTTTCGGACTTGAACTTCTCCTCTTTGCCCTTCGCGGGATGCCTGCCGCAAGGATCAAATGGCCCCAACATCTTCACGAATATGAAGAGTACAACGATCTGATCACAGAACGTCACCCGCGCCTTACCGGCGCCTTTGCCAGCATAGACGGGCTCAATTTGCCGTGCCAAACATCGGCAGATCCTGGCATTGAAAACGCGACATACAATGGTTGGCTTTGTGAGCATTTCATTAGCTCTGTTCTTGTTTTTTCGCCGAAAGGTTCGTCCCACTTGAAGCTCTGAATTTATATTGCATATTCAACTCCATTCGCCGAGACAGGCACTGTCATCACTGCTCGGACGAATGCACCTGGCAGCTGGCACGACTCCCGTGTAGCCCGGCCAATCTATGAAAAGCTTCGCACACGGACCCCCGAAGGATTTTATCTCGTGGCGGACACGGCATTTCCGCGCGGCCTTCAGGACATGGAAGGAAAAATACGTGCTCCAATTAAGACAGGTCAAAAGATCCGAGGTACGAGAGAAGAGATTGAGGAACATGTTGCGTTTGACAGGGAGCTGCTTTCCTATCGACAAACTGCGGAGTGGGGCATGCGAGGTTTGCAAGGTTCGTTTGGGCGGCTACGCATTCCGCTGGAGATAGGCCGACAGAAAGAGCGAGGTGATCTCTTGGAAATTTGTATCCGGCTGAACAATGTACGTGCAGAGTTGGTGGGTATCAACCAGATCCGCAGTGTCTATATGCCGTTGTGGAAACAGACTCGCGAGGAGGAAGCCGTGTGGAGTGGATTCGAGAGTATGTTATTTGGTGAACAGCGTCGTTCAGATAGAGTCGCAAGGTTTCACAATGTAGCAATTTACGAATGAACGAGGGTTGATTTTTATTGGCACAACAACAAGTTGAAGTAGCGAGGGCTAAGGAAACGAGTGACACAAGTAACAGAGCAAATGATTAGGAGCGTGTAAGCAAAGGTAAGTAAGAAGCAAGGAGTGTTGACAATGTATAGCGCGTGTATAGCAAGCAAGGAGACATTTGAGTCAGAAATCTACCGCATCAATCTTCAAGCCCCTTCGACTGCGGACGACGACGACGAGACAACAGACGGGTGGAGATCAGAGTTGGAGGAGTCCGCAGGATGAATGGGGAAGTGGTCGTCGTCAATGCGGAAGCTGGAGTCGAAGTTTGGATCCACATTCTCCTTCTCTTCGTCGTCGCTGGCGTCTGAGAAGAATTGAGTCGTCGCACCGCCATCGGCATAGATGCGCTCACATCTCACTTTGCCGTCCACACGAATGAGGTCCGGATTCTCTCTGTAGACAACGGAACGATTGCGAGAGGCAGCGGCAACAGGCGGGGCGGTGACGACAGGCGGGGCGGACTGATACATCTCGAGCTTCCACTCAGCTCGATCCCGAGCCCGTTCCACGTCGTTGATGTGGGACTGCATCGTCGACACCTGAGTGCGGAGGGACTCGATGGTGGCCTGGGCTTGTTGGTACTGCTGGGAGAGCGTGAGGATCTGTGTGGTCTGAGACGACCGCTCAGCACGTTCCGCATCACGAGCCCGAGCAGCCTTCGGATCGAAGGCCTTGGAAAGCTGATTGACAAGGTCGGGGGCACTGATGCGGGAGCGGCGAGGGGCAGGGGAAGGCGCGCGTTGGGCGACTGCGGTGTGGATAGCAGGTTTCTCGGAGGTGTCGACATCTTCGTCCGAGGAGAGGACGATGTCGGATCCAGAATCGGAGAGTTCGCGAGTGTCGGCGCGGCTGTTGATCAAGCGCTCGATCCGATGGGCGTCCTTGATTTCGGGAGGGCAGGTACCGGATCCAGTGGGCTTCTTCTTGCGAACCAGCTACTGGATCGTCAGCAGTGAATTAAATAAATTAAAGAAACAAACACGCACTCGCTTGTACCATTCCTCAAGAGACTTTGCATCCCGCTGAGGCCGATCGTTCTCATCAGCCCACTCGTTGTACAGCACCGCGACCTCTTTCCAATCCTTCCTTCCCAACGGCAAGATTTTCTCGACGTAACGAAGAACGGCTTTCTTGTCGACTTTGTTGTAGTTGGGGGCTCCGGCAGGACGACCAGCAGGACGACCGCGCTTTGCTGCGGGGCCAGCGTCGCTCTCGTCGTCCGAGTCGGGGGTGCGTTTGCGTTTCTTGCCCTTCTCCTTGGTGCGAACACCAGCGATCTTGGGAGCCGGTTTGCCGAGGACAGCAGCGGCGGCCTCGTGTGGGGGAAGACGGGGAAGACTGCTTGGTGCGGAGTACTGAAGGCGGGGATCAATGGGACCAACGTTCGCCACAGGAAAGTCGAACGACTGCTAATGATGTAAGTACGATGGGATAGGATGAAAGATTGATCAAGCACCTGTGACACTGCGTTGAACGGGAAGGCAGGCTGCAGAGGCTGGTTCGTCTGAGCGGCGGAAGACTGCAATGGGTCAATGGTGCGTAAAAAAAACAAAGTAAAAGACGTACCCCCAAAGTCATCATCACGGGAGCCCATGGACCACCGGGATTGCGGTACCACGGTTGACCGTCGGGGTCATGCATGTATTCGGTGTTGGTGTTGGGTTGGGTAAAGGGAGGGGAAGAGTGATCAGACATGGTTAGAGAGAGAGCGAAGATTAGACTGAAAGAGCGGAATGAACGACGAGGTCGAACGAAGAAAGCTGAGGGAAGGAACACACCATTTTATACTGTCCCCTGCACAACACGAATTTAAACTCGATGACATCAAAAGCTGGTAAGAGCGTCCGAATTTTGAATGCACTGGCGACCGTCAGCGGCACGAGTGTGACCCTGCTGCGTTTGTTTGATTCGTGGTGAGATTTCCATTGGAGCAATGGAGCGTCGCAGGGTTAGATTGAGTTTTGAGAGGGTCGTTGCTGCCAGTGTCGCCCTGGTGTCTCCTGGTATGCTTTCATCTGTGGTGTCCAGAGTGTTTCCGTCCAAGATTGAGGCAAATCATTGTACGAAGCAGGGTGTTTCGTCATTGAAAAACTGCGCTAGCAGAGGAAATCCAGGGTAGAGTACTCCGACACCCAAGGACACCGAGATAATGAGCGCAACGATGAGCGCACTGAAGACCGCTCGCGAAGAGCATGAGAGCGAGGTGAGGAGAGCTTGGTGTGACATACGTGACACAGTGCCGATCCAGCGCAAGCTCGACAAATCCGTTTATTCGTTGTTTATTCGAGGGTGTTAAATCTGAACGGGGGGTCAAGACCCCTCGTTCAGATTTAAGCTTTAAAGAGCTTTACAACGGGATAATAACACGAAATTCGAGATCTGAGCCCGATGGGGTCCCTCGGCATCTCCTCCGGATATTCCCAGATATTCGAAAACATTTATTTACCACTATGGGAAGTCACCCACTGCCCACTCGGTCAAATGAATAAATAAAACATAAATTACTAAACCCGCGAATCTTTTCGATCAATTGCATCGGCATTTGCCTTGTGCAGCGTATGATGGACCTCGTCCCAGTACGTATCCTCATCCTTTCCATCGCACAAGATGTCTCGACGAATGAAAGCCCTCGCATGGTTGAATCCAACCGTCAAATACGTCGCAACCAACACCAAAGTCATCGCACTTCCAACCCACTCAACACCAGAACTGTGAAACGCCTTCCCAATGCTAATCGTTGCAATTGTGAACCCGACATTAGGAAACACAAACGCATACCAGTTGAGGCGGAATCGCATCTCCTTATATGCCGCCAGGCATGCAAGAACAGAGATGCAGAAAAACCAAAGCGAAAGCGACCATATAAACACGGCCGACATCGTCGCTCCCACCTTCAAGATCTGCACCGTCACTTCATCGTCCCCAAAGAATGCGCGATACACCGCAGGAAAATCGTTCGCCATCCCAATTAGCGCGAGACTCGTAAAGCTCGGCGGACCCACAGCGATAAACATCCCCGCCCTCCCATCCGGGCGCGGAAATCCGTACTCGATCATGCGGTGGATGTAATTCGCGTACACCAGAATGCTGACCATCATACCCAACCCCTGCGCCGTCAACCCCGCTACAATAATCGGGACGGCCTGCGCTGCGGGCTGCATCCCCGCACCAGCCGACGCGATCGTCCCGCTCAGCATGAACGGGAATATCGGGAGATCCCAGGCGGGCGTCATATCGTTGATCTTTAGCGAGGGAGTGGTGAAGAGCAGGAAGTAGAGTCCCACTGCCGCGATGAAGCTGACGGCGAAATACACCCAGAAGAGGACGCGGAATGCAACGATGAGCCATTCGCCGGTGTTTGGGATGCCGTAGCGCGCGATGGCGGCAATGATGGAGGCCAAACTGAGGAGCGGAGTCGCAGCGAAGAGACTTTCCGTTGGATGTGTGAGAGAGCCGGTGAATATTCCGGGGAAACGGATGAAGCGGTAAGTGATGCAGAGGGTTACGGCCATGAAGACGAAGAGATCCCATATGTACACTGCTCTTCCAATAGTTTCGAGACCGGGGAAGGTATGGGGTTGAGTTTGGGGGGACAGGAGAAGCGCGAGACCTCCGGTGGCCATTGGAAGCGTAAACCACGCCTAAATCAAACGTTTGTTAGAAACTCAATTTCGTTAACAATTGAACTAATGCGTACCCAAGTAAAATGCTCCAACCGATCCAGAAATGCAGCTTGATGTGGACCGACCGCGGTATTGGAATCGCTGGGCTTCGGACTTGGCTCGCGTCCGGGTTCCGAATTCATGTTGGATTATTGTTGTTGGTGAATGCCGATAGCCACCGTATTTGACTCAATTTATATGAGTTTCGGAAAAACCTACACGACGAAAGCACGGTGTTAGAGGCACGGCTATGAGGGGCGTTAGCAATAAAGGCTCATCAAGCTCAACCTGAGCTTCAAAGACACGCCGACGGGAGAGTTTATTATTTTTGGAATTGGATGGAGAAAAGAGGTGAGACATTGGTGCGAAGGCTGGCAAAATACTCGCAGGTTTTGTATGTCCGCGGGAGGGTCGATTCGTTTCCCTGAATTCAAGAAGCGAGCCATCGATGTTCACTGACCGATTGACCGCCGAGGTGTGGATTTCTAATTTTCTGCCTGAAGTTCACAGGGAGCTGCGCATGAGCCACGACAGAAGGTTAAGGCCACAGGAGGACTCACACGTTGAACGGGTCGACCAGGAACTAATCTGAGGTCTTTTACCGGTATTCTCCGGGTTGGTAGAAGGCAGCGGATAGTCCTGACCTTGCTCTGCAACGTACGCGTCGACGTTTCCGTCGTGCAAGCTCCACGAAACTGACGCCTGATTGATGCTGTCAGAGCAAAATGCGCCCCAAGCGTTCTCGACAAGCCCGAACGCGATGAGCTCAAGGTTCAGGCGAAGCACATCAAATCGAAGCCGAAGCAGGCTACTTCAGTACCTTGGATATACGAGCCTGGAGCCTGGGCTGAACGGAAAAGTTGAAGCGTCAATTTCCAACCCCGTTTCATAGAGTTCCTGCAAAGCTCCCCGAATCAATCAGTTGTATGCGGTTAACAAAGAGGCGAGGTACACACAAATAGCTGACAGGTTACTTAGTTGTAACGAGCCCTGGTGTAGAGTGATAGTATATGAGCCTCATATTCTTGCGCGACAGTTGAGTTACGTTGGTTTACTATTCCTCGTTGATATTCATTGAATACACATTAACACAACATTACAGTTTATTTACAACATACTGCTGGGATAGGTGTCGAAAATGTCCAAGCGATTGCCGCTAGAGTGAACCTAACATAACATGAGGTAGCGACATCGCAGCATACGCTGCACGAAGCTCAACGAAACATCGATCTACGTGAAATTCAGCGATCTCGTACTGATCCACCAGTCAAATACCACGCACCAAAAAGCGGACTATAAGCAGCCAACGACGCCATAGAGCTCATCAACGTCCCCAATTTGCCCTCCAACTCCGATGCCTCCGACTGCGCCTCGGCACTCAACCCACCCATTCCGCCCTGCTGCGCCAATACCAATATCTCATTGATATACACCCACGCCACCCCAGAATACACATTGGCGAGCATACAATCAGCGTGTGGCGCGCCATGGAGAATGCTGATGGCGCCGACCCCTTGTACGACGCGCGCGCCGGCAGCGAGACATTTTGTGCGGGCGTCGTCGGAGGTCCGGGTGAACGGCGCATGGAGACGGACGTGTGCGAGGTCGAGGAGGGCGTGTGTTAGGATGAGGGTTTGTTGGGCGCCGCCTGTTGGGGAGAGTGATGGGAGGGAGGAGTGGAATGTTCGGAGACGGTGATCGAGAGAGGCGAGGTGGAGGGGATCGGGTGGTCCTGGAGAGTGGGAGTTGAAGAAATAGGCGTTTATGAGGAGAACGAGACACACCAGATGTCCGCGCGTTGAATGTTATGACGCGCTCGAGAAGGATCGACGCTTTGGCTAAAATGGACACTGCGGAGTATCCGGTGTCGTCGTTGCCATTTAAGAATTTGATAATCGTCGAGCCACCCTGCAACTGTTGAGAGTTGCAATGGATATACTTCTCATTCGAAACGAAAGAAAAACATACCTCAGGAGGCGACGCCGGCCATGGCGAGTCGATATTGATAGAATACGGTATCGGCGACGAAGACCCATCGACAGCGGCCCAAAAATTATTTACGATAACCACCGTCCAAAACGCGTCTATTCGGATGGCCTCTTCCGCAGAGTTCTGCGCCGGAGGGAGAGATGCCGATGTTTGAAGAGTGAATGGGGGATAGACAGGGTGATATGTGGGAGAGCGTATCAGGTGAAGATCTGCTCCCAACGCGATAGAGGCGGCCGCAGCGGCGTGATACCGACCCTGCACGGGTCGTGCGGTGTACAGATAATATAAAGAGAGCAGTACTTCGGCCTGAATTGTGTCTAGGATAAACTGCGTGTGACTAGATAGATCTTGGGGGATATGTTTTAAGACGCGGGGGAGAAAAAAGTCAGCGGTGTAGGGCGGTGTGCCCGGTGAGAGGCAGCTGCCCCACAGACACGCCACGTTGAGAAGGGCAGGGGAAGGTCGATCCTGGGTATCGAAAGAGAGTTGTGTGAGTGGTGATTGTCGGAATTGAGATGGGTCAAGGAAGAGATAACCGCTATTCTCGAAGCGTTCTAGAAATGAGTCGAGTCTAATCACAGCGTTTTATCAGTCAAGTTTATGCCAACAATCGAAAGAGAGGAACTCGTACAATATAGAAATGAGTCCTAACGGCGGTTCCTGAAGCGGTCTGGGAACTCGATTGTGGTATTGAGATGAAAATTTCTCGTACCGGCATGTCCACTGGACTCCCAGAGGCTAGATAGGTAAAATCTACTCGATTTCGTGTCACCGCACTGTGGCAAATCAAATGATAGTCGCGCACCATGAAGTTCGGGTGAGTTACTGCCCTGCGACCGCATAGTGTAAGGGGAATTCAAAAATATCTGCGTGGGATCCTGAACATTGAGGAACTCGAGCTCTTCTATTCGAGCGCGTAAGGTGGTGATGGTTTCGAGCATCTGGGAGGGCGACCCCTCAACAGAATTGGGAATTCCTTCTAGTTGCGGATACTGGCATGCTTCTTTAGAACGGGGAGGGCGTAGGCGGCATTGGCTGCATATAGGTCGAGCACAGTCGCATTTCTATCAGATTTCGATCGATTAGGGTCAGCTGCAACGAGCCACAAACTCGACGCACAATTTTCCTTCGCCTAACCAATCCATCACGGATTCAGCGCCGTGCAAAACTCTCGTCGTATGCTCACCACACACCTGCAGTTTGTACAAGCTTTCGGACCTCGCGGCGCAGGCGTCGGGGATGGAGCGGGCGTTGCGGACGCGGTTTCGGATGGGGAGCAACGGCTCGAGGGTTTTGACATTGGTGGACTGCGCAGGCAGGCTTACATCTTTATATATCCTGCTTCATGAATAACAACGCTGGCAAGGAGGGACCGTAGAAGAGCGTGACTCGTGAGTAAGACGTACATTTTGCACAGCCAATTTCGGCAATCAGAGCGGTGTGTAGATCTTTTCGCTTAACCCCGGCCACCAATTCCTGGTCAGTTCCTAGTTTCGTATTCTGGTTCCCGACAGCTGCTGTGAGCAAGTAGCTCGCTGCTTGATAACGTTGTACTCTTCAGCGACCCCAGAAGAACCGAACGAAAGCAGTGTGTATTGCGCTCGGATTACCCGTAATAATCCGGTGAAGTGTATGATATCTATATATGAGTCTAAGTCTAGTTTCAAGTCAAATTGTCCTCGATGCTACATAGTTGAATAGGGCAGTTCGTAGGGCAATTGTATCCCTAGAGCCGCCCAGATTTCACAAATTCCATCCTAACGGTGGCTGAGCAAATTCCCGGTCCAAAAGCTATAAGAAATGTTGACAATACGGAGGGCCGTTTTCTCGGGCAGAACTGTGAAGAAGAGAGAAACGTACTTGCATGTGAGTCCTCTCATCAGTCTTAGCACAACTCCAAGGGAGAGGGAAAGAAAGAGAAATTGAACACTACATCACGTGGCGTCACTTCGGTGCTGAATTGAACTTACAAATAAAAGGCTCGGATCTGCAGCCCACGACAACTTTATCTTTGATTGCAAAGCGTTTCATTCCACGCGAAGGCGACAGGTTGTGAGAGTAAGAGCAGTGAAACCAGCCCAGAAGCTGTTAAACAGTGCGCAAGTCGCGTCAAACATGCTGACTAACAGGCCCGACGAGACTACGGTTCGTGTGTGTACCGAACATATCGGTAAACCTCGAACCAGCCTCAGCCTCTCCAGCTCTCCACCAAGTTAATGGTCGCGATCGATGTCATAGGTGATCTAAGTTTCAGACATCATCACGTGACGGTTCAATGCCGTGTCTCGGCTTTCTAAGTTTCTCTTTCAAGGAACTTCCGTTTGCCCCCGCCCCTCAAAATCTCATGAAGCGGAAGATAACCGAGGGACATCATCCGAGTTTGTCGGGATTTTCATTGGAGTTTACGAAAACTCATGTAAACACCGCGTCTTCTGTTATCCGCGTAATCAGTGGACGATCCTGGGCCTCAAGGGCCCAACATGATCGGACGACCTCCCACAGGTCTTGCGGCATCTCAACCTCCCCTTTATCCACCGGTATAGTTTGGTAGGGCATCAACCAACTCGGAGTTTGCCTCGAACTCTGAGAAAAAGCGATAACAACCCCAGGCTCGCTGAGAATCTGTGCAAACGGCTGCGTTCCCTCAGTCCAGATCTGCAAATGCACGTGTGCAGGTGGAGGAGATTAACAATATTGAGCGCTGAGCACGGGCAGTCGGAAGTATTTGAGTCTGACTCACCTCGCAACAGACACATCCAAATGCCCAAACATCCGAGGCGTGGGTACGCTTGAAAGTCTGCCCTGGCGACGGTACCAACAACTCGGGTGCCATCCAACGTGTTGTGCCACTCCTCGTGGATGATTTTCCCCCAGAGGTATCGGAGTCTATAAAACTTGCTAGACCAAAATCTGTAAGCCGGGCGACCCCATGTTCATCTACGAGTATGTTTCCCTTCGATCGAAAGTGGAGTTAGAAAAAACAATTCATTCACGGCAAAATAAGAATACTTTACCCCGCGTAAATCCCCGTGCACAATTCCCATAGAGTGCAGGTACTTCAGACCTCCACCACAATCCCTTAGCTGTCGGCGGCTTCAGGTCAATCATCGTCCACCGGAAGCGAGGGAAAAAATCATAGACGGAGACTCACGAGCTGAACCGCATATCTCGAACAAGGCGAATTCTGACCGACATAGTCTAACACATTCCCATTCGGCATCCACTGCGTCACCATAGCCATTGCAGGACTTGGAAACGTAGCGGAATCCACACCCAGAAACGGAACGATGTTTGGGTGCTCGAGATACCGCCATACCAGCGCCTCTTTGAAGAATTTGTTGCGCATGGTTTCGAGTGCAAGGGAGGTGTGATCTTGGAATATTCGGAGGACTTTGAGCGCGACGTGCATGGTTTGTTTCTGTCCCGAGGCGTTCGGAGATTCCGAAAGACACTCGCCACGATAGATGTCGGAAAAACCGCCATGAGACACTGGTCGAGGATTGGATAATATGATCTCGGTGATTGAAAGTTCCGCCGGCATGAGTCGCAGTGCAGCAGACAATGAGGCGACGAGACGGTGAGCATTTGAGGCGAATGTTTTCCAGTCTAGAATAGCGATGTTCTGGGGAAGACCGCGATCCAGAATCTGAATATCGTGTGAATAATTGTGATATGGATTGAGAGCGGAGAAGAAAACCTACCTGATGCGTCAGATTCAACCCTGCTAACGAGTGTTCGCGAGGAATTGAAGTCAAGTCCCGTTTCCACGAACTTGGCTGCGTTCGGAATAAAATTTGGAGCGTCTCCGCGATTGCTATGTTGTCCTCCCAGATCGATTCATCGACTTGGAACTGAGGTATCGTTGGGAGTTCTGCGACGCACTGAATATTTTCAGGGATAACGCTTCACTACTGAGTGAGATATGCATACCTGCAGTAATTGTTCTCGCTGCGTAGCGGCTTCGTATAAAGCAGAGAAGATCGATTCAGGAGATGATCTCTCGGTGGTCACGGCAATGGTAGTGCTGAATCTGTCGATGATAGAAAGAAGGATAGGCATGACTCTGCCTTGGTGCTTAGCTCTGGTGTCCGCAACCGAAAACACGAATATCACACCTTTTGGCCTCGTCACCTCCCGTGAAGAAAACGCCACCCCACAGAAGTTTAGAAAAACTCTGGAAACGCAAGATCTCAGATATATCTCAACCGTCAAGTAGACCAACGAACCTTCGAAAACGGTGGAGCCTCGACAGTATCCTTCGAACAAATAGCCGTTTCAGAGTCTAAGACATGCACTACACAGACATGCTCCAAGAGCTCGTCGAAATCTTGCACAGCCGTTCGAAAAAGATCGAGCCCAGACACAATGACCAGGTTGAGAAAATTCGCAGAGCCGGGCAGGTAGACCTCTAGTTCGTGGATGAAATTGACTAATTCGCTGGCATGCACTCTGTTGGATACGCCGTGCACGATGAGGGTGACTCGTGGGAGCATGTTTCCCATCCCCAGCCGCCCCCGGATCCGAGCGAGAGGCTGCGAGATGAACACTTGTACTATTTCCTGAAGAGTTCGATCAATAATATATGCGTCAGCGTTGGTATCCAGGAACTGATTAGATTGAAATACACACAGCTGAATTATCATACAATCTCAGCGGCCGCAAATCCTTAGGCCGGTAGTCGGGGAAAGACCACTGTATAGCCATCGGCGTGTTGATACCGTATTCTTGTCTGTATACTGGAGACGCCGTAGCCAGTCCGAGTATTATGGGCCAGAAGATGGAATGGGTTTGGCTGAGGTCCACTTGGACAACGGAGTGTGGATCGGAGAGCGATGAGGAGTGGAGAAGATGGAATATGTCTTGCGCTAGTTGTGTAGGGGGTGAGCAGTTGACTGCGCTTGTGAGAACGAGATTCGTTCATTAGAGGAAGTAGCATGGTATATAGTTTGTCCTTCAGCGAAGGCGAGAGACCTTCGCTTTCCGCAGAGAGTGCTATTGAGCCTGAGCGAGGCAAGAGTCGGTATGTTCGGAAGCGAGAGCATAATGTTTGAAACCGAGTTGCAAGCATTGTTATCCTGCTAAACTGGGATTCAGAGTCGAGGGGATCGCGATAAACGAGGTTCCGGATACTCCAAATAACTATGCTCAATTTTAGTCGTCAAATGTTGAATAGAGTGGCTCTGTAGTTACCAGCTCTATCACGTCGGTATTGAGGGAATTTGTCGCCGATGATAAACTCTGTTACCCACAGCCCATTCGATAACATGAGCCACACCTGGCACATTCAAAGATCATGTACAGTGACGGATAGGGTTTAGTTGCTCACGAGTATGGATGGAATATTCTGGACTTCGGCCCAACATATTGTGCTTCGACGACGGTCAACCAAGATTCAAATGTTCAGGCAACACGAACAATAAAGCCGACATCCAAAGGGTCATGGCCTGTTAGCTCATGAATAATTGTCTCCGTTGGTCAAGCTCGTCTGCACTCACGACGAAGAAATTTCGTATTGAGGTGTAAAAATAGTCCCGGAAATATTCACCAATAACCAGGAAGAATAATTGAGCTAGCGAGAATATAATCGATAGCACGCCTAAAGAGCTTCATTACGAAATAAACTTCCCGAACAGCCAAATTACCCACCTGAGAGGAAGAGAACAATGAGAAGCAATGGAGTTTTGTCCCCCAACTGAACTAGAAAAGCGAATAAAGATCCCGTAATCTTCGACATTAAAATCATGCCCATAACGATGGCGGATAGCCACGCATAACCAAAAACTTGGATAACCGCCATCCTCGCCGTCGTTCAGCTTGCGGCGGCTGGCTGTCTAGTCGGCAGGGTGCAGGTAGATGAGCGGAGAGATCAAGGGAGGTGATCAAAAGATGATCCTCTGAGTGATCTCCCACGCAGCTGGCGCCTATCTGCCAACTACATGATGCAAAGCTTTGCTCTTGCCCATTGCCATGCAGCTCAAGCAATTGGGACTCCCCCCAGCCGTATATGCTACAATACACGGGCCAGCCAGCCTCCTGGCCGCGGTACTAGTCCCCACAGCCAGTCATTCGCTATTCGAGAAACTATGGCGGGGTCAGGACCAGCTCAATCTGTTGTTCTTGCCTTGTGCGCGGAAATCAGTGTTTCTTGAGTCCAGACCCCACTCAAAGTTCCTCAGTATATGCCAGTTTTGTTTTACGAGCACTCCAAGGAACCTCGATCGTTCTTGGTAACTATTATTACAAGAGCCAGTATTTTTGGATGCGCATAGGTTTTTCGGTGAGTTTCTCCGTTTAGATTCATGACAAAACTGACTTGCGTGCATCGCAGATACTGGCTGTAGCTACTACAGCGGCTTGGTACGTTCGCCTCATAATCATTTGAGAAGTAGATCGTAAACCTTTCACTAGGCTTCTACTTTGGAAGGATGTTCAGGATATGAGTTTGCTTCATGTCAGTAGAGGCATTGCCAGAATATCAACGCTCATTTCCACCCAGATATACATCATCTACAACGACGTCCTCTGCTTGGCCGAAATTTTGTTCATGGATCGATTCCGACAATATGTTTTGGAAAGCATGGGTGTGTGGTCCTCGGCTTATCATTGACCTTCTGCGCCTAATAAATGTGAAAGTTTTTGATGCTGCAGAATTCTTCGTCGCTTGCGACTCGTTATCCAGGGATTCCGAACTTCCGCTCGATTTCATGCTACGTCAAAATTCGCCGTTGAAAACGTTCCGGAAGTGGTTTTCCGCAATCTTCCAACGTCGGCGCACAGGAGACATCATTCTTCCCGAAGGCGACGAAACGCTAGGACTCCTGCACAACTCCTCCGTCGTTCCCACCGAACCACACTCCCCCATCCCAGTCCCTCCGGCGCTCGCTCAAATCGCGCAGCACTGGCTCACAGCATCCGGCACAAATCATCGAGCTCTGTGGATCACCACCTCTACCCTCGCAACATACGATTCAATTTCGCGCGAAGTCTCTGCATGTCTGCCTTGTGGCACAGCGATCGTCGACGTCAGCCAGGCCCGGGCTGTATTCTGGCCCCTCGTACAAGGACTGATTTGCGCATCCACCAGCTACAGGGAAGAGCTCGGTATAAACCCGCCCTCACCATTCCGACACTTCTTTCCCTTATTTTCGTTCTGCATGTCTACGTTTGCGTCGTACGAGCCCTATCGCGCGCCGTGGCCGAATTCGGGGGATACATCGGTAAGCATCAGTATAACAAAGAACTTTGACTCGCATAAATGTTCTCCGCAGTATTTATTGGGGGACATCATCTGCGAACCCTTGCTTCAGCGGCATGAACGCCTAAAACGCCCCTTCAATCGCGCAACTCTCATCATTCGTGGCCTAACGAACATCGAGCAAGTGCAAGAGCTCTACTACACCATCTCGACTCTGGACCACATCTTGGGCGACCTCTGCGCGGCAATAAACATCGTCGTACTCGGACCACCGCACTTCCTGCAGATAGTCTCGGATCCACACCGGCATATGATGGCCCATCTCTCGACGCTGTATATCTCGGAGAGCGGGCTGACGGTATACTCGGAGCAGCTACCGCCGCCACCTCCACTGGCCGAGGTGCGCGCTTACTATCATTTGTTCTCTGCTCATAGGCAGATGACGACCGTGCAGAATCTTTATCTCCTCCTTATCAATGTGATTCAGTGGACCGGTGGCTTTGACGCCGAAAGGTAACGCGTCTTTCGCGTGCGCATCTTGCTAGTGTCGACCCACCCACCCCTTAGAGCTTGGCTTAAAGCTCAAGATATAGCGCGTATCTCCCGTGACACTGTCGTGCCCGACCTCGACGTTAGCTTCGAAAACATCACCGATCCGTCATCAATGGTAACAACGGAGCAAATACTAGCTTGTTTACAGGGAGCCTATCGGGATCGCAAGGCCATTTTCGAGGTATCAAACAGTCCTTCTTGAATATACGATTTTCGAAAACATTGATGTTGACACAGGCCCTGCGAGAGCTCCCTGGAATACCCACGGCATACCATCTCACAAATCTAGCGAAGGACAACGCCAAAATCGCAAGATATCTCGAATACGTCTTCCATATTGACATTGCTCGCGCGAGTATGTCGGAAGAAGCAGGTCAAGCCGTTCTCAACCTCCTTCACGATGTACGTTCCAACCCCCTCGTCTTCGCATATTCGTTTACATAATGAACCAACATCCATCCACAACGCAGGTCCTCAACACCGATTTTCTCGAAAACGACTCTATCCCGAGCCCCGAAATATTCGGCCGAAAAGCCCAAGCCCTTCTCAACGCACTCACCCTCCAGCTCGAACGACTCCCCGAGCACCTAACAGTCACAGGTGTCGTCTTATCGAACGAGCATCCACTGAAACACGGCGGCTTCTCCGAAATATATCACGGGAAATGGATGCTCGGCACCACGGGCGCCGGCGAATACGACGTTGCGCTGAAGGTTCTCAAGACATTCCGCAATAATAATCATAACAATACCGCAGGAATTCCGCAACAGCTGTTTCGCGAGGCGTTGGTGTGGCGGTATTTGAGACATCCGAATATCGCGCCGTTTATCGGTGTGGATAGTGTGACGTTTGAGAGCCCTGCTCTTGTCTCGCCGTGGTGTGCGCAGGGAAGCTTGTTGAAGTATGTTTCACAGCATTCACCTGTGGCGGATTACGCTCTTGAGATGGTGGGTGGGACTTATCTACATTCTTGCATTCATTTGACGACTTCATTCTTTCCACCAGCTTTGTGGGATTATTTCCGGGCTTCAATACCTGCATTCCAAGAATATCGTCCATGGTGACTTATGTGCTGTGAGCTTGCTTCTTTTGGCGCTCATGGAGTCAATTATCGACCTCTTTGCTCACAGCGCAATATTCTCATTGAAGACGAAGGTCGTCCATGCCTCACCGATTTTGGACTCACGAGACTCGTCGGAGATGCCGACGCATCTCTGCAGAAGGACGCAGAAAAACCCAGTGGATCCACGCGATGGATGGCACCGGAGCTGTTCAAACCGCCCTTTCGAAGCTCCACCGCATCCGATGTCTGGGCGTTTGCATGTGTCTGCTGCGAGGTACGCTCTTACAGCTCCAACTATCCTGCCTTTTTTATCTCAAATTCGTCTCAAATTTTGTCGTAGATTTGGACGGAAGGCCAGCGCCCTTGGAACCATGTCGACTCGGACACAGGCGTCATCGCAACGTTGGCCGCCTTGAATGACTCGGGTTTGCTAGGCGAACTTACACTTTCAGAATTCGATGCGTTGGAGCCATCTTTAGCAGCATCTTCCTCAGCTACCCTGACCGGACCTGAGCGTCCCTACATGGCACAACCCTTCGACAGCCAAGGCAGTCGCATGTCGAATCCCCTCTGGGAACTCGTACTATGGTGCTGGTCAATGCAGAGTGCAGATCGACCGACCGTGAGCGTCGTGGTGGACGTCCTCTCCCAGATTCGGAAAGCTGAAAGGAACGTACGGAGAAGGACAAGGCCGGAGACGGGGAATCCATTCATTGTTTCGTAGGTGATGTATTTGTCGCAAATAGCTCGCATTTCGAATGCTTTCACGCCATCGAAACTCCGCGACAACGTTTTTTATTTTGTTCTGAAAATGGGCTACGCCAGCGTACGCTACAGAAAGACTATACATACAAGTACATTTATCTTTCGAATTTTCGTCCATTTGACTATATTTTCTGCTTTGCCTTTCTCAAGCCCGCCTTAACCCCTTTAGCGCCCTCATCCTCGTCGTCACACTCCGCCTCTCCTTATCCAAGAACCTCACGTCTGCAAACGGCGCAGCCGCAGGGACGCCAACAACCGGCACCGGGACTTGCATCGAGAACGCCACAGGCGCCGCAGGCGTACCACTAGGACGAACCGGCTCGATACAAGCACCACCATACACCCTCCCCAACCGCGCACGAGTGAATCGATCAATCATGCGAATCGCGATGGACATGTCGTCCAGCGAGGGTCTGTCCGCGGGGTTGGGAGCGAAGCAACGGATGAAGAAGTCGTTGGCCTCCGGGGTGAGATGGAATTTCTCTATGAAGTTGTTGGCTTCGTCGGCGCGGAAGGCGGCGTAGGCGGGGTCGGAGGGGAGAGGTGCGTTCCAGGGGTGGATGCGGGTGACCATAACGAAGAGTATGAGCGCGAGGGCCCAGAGGTCATCTTGGCGCGGGGAGTAGGTGGGGTGAGTGGCGGCGTCGACCCGCTCTGGAGGAAGCAATTAAGACAAGGACGCGGAAGGTGAAGGGAAGAAGAACGCACCTGGACTCATGAACCACGTATGGCCAGTACGTAGATCCTCCGACTGATTGTCCTGCGTGGCCATGCCGAAGTTGGCGAGACGTACGCCAGAACCGTCGGGGTTACACCACACATTAGTCGGGCGGATGTCGCGATGGTACACGCCCAACAGATGGATGTCGCGCACGGCAGCAACGAGCTGGTGGAAGTCGTGTCGGACCAGGTTCGCGCGGTCGACATAGACTTGTGAATGGAAGATCGACTGGTACATAGTCCGGTCGGCGTGATTGAGTTTGAAGACAGTGAATTCGCGCTCGTTGAGCAGTTCGGTGAATTAGACTTCAAAGTGGCGACGCCCGGCTCAGCCGCGACGGCCTGATGAAGAGAGAACTCTTGGTCGATGGCGGCAGCGCGTTGAGAGCCGGGAGCGCCGCTACGGAAGACCTTGACGTTGACGAAGCAATCGGTGGTCGAGTCAAGCGCATGGTAGACGTGGAAGTTCTTGTGTACGCCGACGAGTTTAGTCTTGGGAAGAAGAGATTAGGATATACTCGAATAGACGCGTCAGAAGAAACATGTACCAGCTGAAGGTAGCCTTCGTCGACGTAGGTGCCAACGAGGTCAGGCAGGGGATCAGAAGCACCGGCGTAGGTCTGTTGAGTGAACCAAGACATCTGGACCGGGGTTGAATTAGCGAGGGAACCGGCATGCGGCAAGGGGGCGCTTACAGTGATGATAATGCGATGAAGTTTCAGACAGAAGATGTGAGACAAGGAGGAGGCGAATGAGCTGGAACGACGGCAGGGGCGTCAGCGTAACTGACACGTCGACAGACCGCGGAAGAGACGCACAAGAATGAAAGATATCCTGACAATCCGTCAATACGTCTCGCCTGTGGAAATACCAGGGCGACACTCACAATGAGAAAAAGGAGATAGAGAGAAGATGAGACAAGTGGCAGCGACAGCAAAAAATATTATATAGAGCGCTGTCAGCGAGGGAAGTCAGTTTGAGACAACTAGTCGCCGAGGGAACTCGGTACTCACAATTGAGATTTATGTAGATGAGACGAGGAGACAAGTAGGCAGAGGGGGAAAACGATGATGACGAAGACGATAACAGAAAGACGCTAGCGGCGACGAGGAGCAAGTCAGCATGAGATACATCGTCAAGAGGGTGCGAGGTACTCACAAATAGAAAACAAAACGCGATTGTAAAGCAGAAGCAGGCAAAGCAAATGATTATGAATGTAAGCAAAGCAATAGGCGAGCGCAGCTCAGCGAGATGATGGTGGTAAGAGGACAAGTAGGTAAGCTTATCCTGGGACAGGGGTCGAAGATGTATCTTGTGATGTCTCAGGGGGTGCCGCGGAAGTAAAGTGTGTACGTCTGGTAGTTTCGATCGACGGTAAGGGGAGGAAAGGAGGTTTAGAAACAAGACACTGAAGTGAGGGAAGCGGAGTACTGAAGGGTGACGGGGGAGGAGGGTGAGGATATGGCAGATATGCAATAGGATACCTTTGACCATGGTCCGTCCATTCCACTGTGACGTTCGCCCGTGTTCTCGTGTGCGAGACCTTCGGTGTAAGCAGCTTCCGCCATACGCAAGTCCACTCAGCACCGTTGATAAGGTCACGATTCTCCATGGAAAGGCGCCCCTGCCTCGTCAGTCGAAGAGGGTAGACATCAAGCCCAGCAGCAGCGGCAGAGCTAGTGGCAGCAGGAGAGAAGGAGGTGGAAAGGAGCCTGAAGGAAGATAATCGGAAAGCAGACGGAGAGCGGTGATGGATGAAGAGCGAAGGACATGCGAGGACCCCGCGCGTAATCTCGTGAGGAGTAACATTCGCCCGCCGGTTCGCCCTTTGCTTTGCCCGAGCCTGACGAGGCGAAGTGCGAGACTTGTCTCCGGCAGGAACGCGTCACGACAGTGCCTACCCCACCGTCACCCTCAACCTCCCCGGGACATCCCCTGGAGCCATGACTTCTTCCTCGCTCTTCTTCCTCCCCTGCCCCACTCGATACGCGCCGACACTCGCTCGGAAACCCGCCCGTCACAACAAGCGAATTCGACGCCACGTATGCCTCTACGCAGCGAATCCCGAAGCCCCATCGGCCGCAAAGCGCAAATGGGGAGGTATGGCAATCGTCCGCGCGTTCTCGAGCAGCAGCGACAAGCGACAGTGGCATGCAGGCCCGCCGAGTATCAGAATCAAGCCGCGGTAGTCCGACACGATGCGCACTGTCTTCACAACCACCGCAGACATGGGTGAGTGCCGTCCGAAAGGCCTTTCCATCCTTCATGATCCTCGTCACGGTGCCGCCCTCGTCCGTCCGCAACGATCCCCGCCGCCACGACACGACGCGATACTCCCTCTCTCCTCCTCGTCCTAGCCCACTCGCACAGCACACATCCGCCGCTTCCGCATACATCTTGCGAAAGGAGGGGTGTCACACGACCACGCAATCCCAGCCCGACGCGATCTTCCTCCGCTCAACGCAGGACATCACGACACGACACGATACTCCCTCTCTCATCTCACCCCCTCTCTCCTCTCTCCTCTCTCCTAGCCACTCGCACAGCACAACATCCGACGCCTTGCTCCCCTTCTTGCGAGAGGAGGGGTGCACGCGACAACGCAATCCCAGCTCGAGACAATCTTCGACATCCAGGCTCACACACCCCGACCGCCACGAGTCCCCCACTTTACAGCACAACACATATAACAGCTCGAAGCCAGCGACGAACACGATACTCATTCCGCCCACTGCCCATATCGACCTTCTCCCCGCTCGGCGTCCCGAAATCATTCAATATACCGCAGAGGTGAAGAATAGAGTCTCAGCGAGCAGGTTGGAGATGGGAGATGGGCGGAGGAAGGAGGAAGGAGGAAGGAGGGGAGACGGATGGAGACTTCTTCCGCAACACATACACGTATATCAGCTTGAGCCTGCAACGACGACCACGATGTTCATGATCATCCTGCCCGCCCGTCCTTCTGTGCATTTCCTTCGACGAATATTAATGCAGCTTCGCTCGACGTCCCCGAACCCATCAACGGTGGAAGATTGAGTCTCAGCGATGTTATGGGAGATGGGCGGAGGGGGACGGGTGCCGAGTACATATATGACAGCTCGGGCCCATCGACGGCGAATGCGATTCGATATTTATGATCATACCCGGTACCGCCGCCCTGCCCACCTCCCGCTCGGCATCCCGTAGCAGCAAACAGCGAGCGAGTTTCAGCGATGAGGGGGAGATGGGAGGTGAGGTGGAGGGTGAGGTTCAGCGACGAGATGGGAGATGGGATGCGCGGAGACGTGGAGGAAGAATGAACGGCGAAGATGAACGGTTTCGGGAGGAAAGCCTGGGAACGGGGATCGTCTCGCGCAGGTCATGACGGTGTTTGTGTGTAGGTATAAGTAGATCTCCAGAGCGAAGAAAAGCTGGCGAGTCTCGTATCCTGCGCCGACAACGCCAGCACCCAGCTGAGCAGGCACAGCAACATCCAAGCCGGTACGGGTAAGGTGCGGTACGGGCAAGCTGAATCCCAAGTGGTCTTCTTTTTTTGGGGGATGGACAGACGTGCACGTAACATCCTCTGTTCCTCTTTCCTCCCCGACTGGGTACAGTATGTACTTGCGCCGCGCCGCGTCGTCGGCATTCATCCGGATCCCGCTCGTAGAAATAATCGCACAGAGTACAAGGAGATGAGATAGCCGCCAGCCCGTGAACCGGGAGAGTCGAGGATAGACTGAGACTGGGGATGCATATGCAGGATGCATCTGTCTATGCACGAAAGAACCAGTGCTTGTACGTAGGTAGGAGTGAGATCTGACCATTGTACTAGCAAATCGTCAGAACGGCTTGGGGTGAGTAAGGGAGCGAACGGCGCACGTACCGGAGAAGGTACATAGTGTACACAGTGTAAGTATATAGAGCAGAACGAAGAAGAGGATATGGCGCTCGCAGCGTGCCGGGTGTACATGGCGGTAGAAATGCCAGCCGAGTGGGGCGGCCGGATATCAACGATCGTCTGACTCTGGAGAACGAATGAGGTCAGTCACAGTGGGGACATGGAGGAAGGGGTGGAGATCGCGCAGATGGAAGGAAAGCGGGGGAAGTGAGGGTAGGACGCGAGGAGAGTGTGGGCGTCGAGTATGTAGGATTGATCATGAAGGGGTAGGGGTAGGGAAGAGAGACTCACGAAGATATATAATACATATATCGACACCAGTGCCACGAAAAGGGCTCCACGTTGCAGTGACTACAGGTCCATGTCGTGCTGACAGCGAACAGACGACATCCCGTCGCCAGTCACTTACAGCCTCGTTCCTCTGTCCTCACGTTGCACCGCCGATATTGTATCGTTCGCATATCTCATCCTTTCGTTTCGCGCTCTCCTGGCTGCAGCGTCAGCCGGCATTGTGATCGCGAATGGAAGATGCTCCACTACAGGCGTAGGACGATGTAGGCCGTCCGTACCATATGCTTAAATCGTCTTCCGCCTCCTGATCTTGGGGACGGGATCTGGGAAATGCATTGCGCAGAGGGACGGAGATACGCTTGACGTGGTGGGCGGTCTGAAGAAGTGACGCAGTGTGCAGGCAGGGGAAGTAGGCATGGAAGAGTGGATTGTATGTGGAGGTGGGAGCGGGCGGAGCAGTACTGACGACGGATGCGGAAAAGACAGATGAGGTTTGCAGTCTCCCCGGAGAATACAGCGCGGACTGACTGCAAAGCAGAGCAGGGACATGACGGGGGATCAAGCGGATTGTGTCACCGAGGGGTGACCGATAAAAGCACAGCAAGAGGCAACGAGGGTTGTCGTTCGTGGCTGCCATGCCTATCGTAACCGCAAATCCATCTCGGTCGTATCTTCGAGGGTCTGAAAGCGCTTCAGGGCAACCATAAGCTTGAAAACTTGGAAGTCAAGAGACATAGACGTACAGAATAGGCCATCCAGCTTCCCGGTCCTATATCGGTACAAACACACTCTCTCAGTCGCTCTTTCTACTCTCTTTCCAAATAACCAAGCGGAGGAGGTCTGACCGATGTCATCATGCTTTCAATTGGTCCAGAAAAGACGTAGAGAAGTCCGTAGAGTTTCATCGCGTTTGAGGGCAGAATATTGAACATGAGTCGCGTGCAGAGCAGTTCTATCCATGACCGACTTGGCAAGTTGGAAAACGCTGAGGTTGATGCTGTCGATGGTGTCACGCTCACAACGCGTCACATCACTGACAATTCGGCATACGCCGGCGCCGGCGTCGGCTGTTTGTTCAACTTTGCGTCGAGGTACTGAGACTGTTCAACGGTGAAGGTTAATTCGAAAAGCTATAAGATAACTCACGAAGGAATCTGGTGCGGGTTACTATCAGCGCTTTAGCTTCAACGGTAATCAAACACGTAATTAGATTCGATTTATTGTTGAACTGATCATGGCAGCTCAAATTGGAGGCATAATTTGAACACTGAATATTACTGAATACCCCCACTTCAGGCCTCTATGCATCCCATTATCTGGCTCGTCCCTGTCAGGATATGAATTTGTTGGTTCGCATCATTCCGACTTCGGACATTTCTTATCCATTGATACCTATCTACATTTATGTACTTCTCGTAGTTGAGTACAGTCTAAAAATAAATGATTCTTACTCTTTACCCTCATCTCTGAGACTCTTGTGCCCCTCTGTGTGCTCCTGCACCTGCACTCCAGCAGCTCTTGTTCCGATAGAGCTCTACTGGCTTCCAGCCACCTCGGTTTATATTCTGACAGGTTATGGGCCCCGCGCCCTAGCGCCTGAGCTTGATGCGAGAGCGGCTTGCTCCAGCGTGCCTCCGGGATCTTACCATCCACTCGTTACTTCCACTGCTCATCCTGATCTATGCCATCCTCACATCCACCTCGAATCTTCGCTGCTCTTCCTAGGTCATCCTCTCGAGCCTCCCTTACACTGCAACCTCGACACTCTTATCTCTGCAGCATCTACTGGTTCTCACGCTGCTGTACAGATCTCTCACGGATGTCAAGTGTCTATGCATATGACCTACTCATCCCGATGACTCTCCGAGAGTTCTTTCCCACACACTATGCTCAGTTCTTCCACACTATAGTGTGCAGCTTCGACCTCTCTCCGGATCCTCACTATTGAAAGGAATTTTTTCCTTTCATGATCCTGCCATCATCCCTAGCATTTTCACCCTCGAGGAGGTTATTATTTACCTCAATTGTCCTGCTGTTCCATGGATTACAACGGCGTCTACAGCCATTGTCGGTTCACTTCCCCTTGCACGACAATTCCTACCAGCATGAGCTTCCATATTCATTCTGCCGACCTCTTTCTTCCATCACAGATTACGACCCTTACCGTTCGGCAGAACACACCACCGACTTCTATTCCTAATCGCTGCACTGTATGCTGCGGTCTCTTGGGATAGGTGGGAGCCAACATTGCTGCTCCAACTGCTGTGCTGTCCTTGCGCACACAGTGTATCACATCCAGATTTTATTGTTCACTTGGATAGTGGAGCCATTTTCGCTGGTATTTTCTAGGTATCTAATGGCCAGTGCGCTGCTATGTAAACGCGCAGGATCTGGTTATCATCAAGTGAAGGCTTATGGGCTTCCACTTGGATTGCACATGCGGACGACCAATTATAGCCAAGTTGCGGAAACAACACTTGTTCTCGCCAACTTCTCCATTGTAGCGCAACTGTCTTTTCAACATTCGGTGACGGGAACTGTAGCCATTGTCTTGATTGCAGTTTGCGCTGCCTTGGTGTTTGTTTTGGTATGACTGCTATAGTTCTTTGTGTCTTCTGAATGCGCTATTCGGTGGGAGCTCTCGCACATTCGTTATTGTTGCTTTTATTCCTTTCACCAGAAGCTGGCGTTCTGATACATCGCGTCTTGTAATAGAATAAAATCGCGATAAATCAAAAGTTCTCATAGGAAGTGTTGGTGATATATCGCTTTAGAGGTGTGATATATCGCTTTAGAGGTATGCCTCACGGAGTTACGCCGACGCCGGGACCCTGAGCTCGCTGTGAACTGAGTGTCGTCGCTGTCATGGACGTTGAGGACGAGGGAAGAACATTTGATTGATTATATCAACTACAGATAAAAAACATTGTAGATATGATAACGAAGATGATGGCGGGAATGATTTACGTAACATGGGAAACGACGCCGACAACACGCTCAACGCTCAAGTCTGAGATAACTACGGGGGCTGACGTCCGGAAACTTAAGGAGGGGGTAGTTGAGGGTTGTTGGCAGGTGCACCGGAGGTGTGTAGGGTGCTAGGCACCGGCTTGTCATGTATTGCCATGTTGTCGGCCATGTGCCCCGGCGGGCCGCGCTCGACACTCGACGCTCAGTCCCGGAAGAATGACTGAACCAAACCCCGGGAAACTTCGGGCAGGGGTGGTTGGAAGGCATGTCCAGGTGCACCGGAAGTGAATAGCGGGATAGGCAACGCGTTGTGGATATCCAGCGTGTTCTAGCCTCAGTGCGGTGGGGCGGACTCTTGTGTATTCTCCCGCGAAACCGAGGCTCAGCTTGAGATTGAGGAACGTAGAGGCACGGGCATCTCATCAACACCCCCTTCCTCATCACCATCTGGTCCCTCCTCCCCTTCCGCATCCCCGGCCTCAACAAACTCGTCTTCAGGGACAACCCCCATCGCAGCTCTGCCCATTGAGATGAAGTCCGCCGTGTCTGCCCATTTGAGCTCAAACGAGTCCGCGAGCCTGCGGAGCAATGCAGCTTGACACTTTGCATAGGCAATGTTCCCCTCCGCATACGCTGTGTGCTTGGGGGCGAACGCGACACGGGATGTATGCACGCTGTGTCCGGGATCCGAGGGACGCTGATTCGCGTTGCTCTCCCACCAATCGGCGCGCCAGCGAAGAAACTGAAGAACTCTACGACTTTCCTCCTCCAAAAGATCGACTTCTTCGACGCGCCGCAAGAAACGAGCTCGAGTCTTCGCCCATTCGATCCTCAGCGCTGCGTAGACGGATCAGTAGTGTCCCTGGCTCTGCAGTGTACGAACATACCTTCATTCATTGTTCCCTCCACACCCTCCTCCTCCAAACCCGCACTACGCCAAATCCAAGACATCCTCGCCTTCGCCTCCCGCCTCATCGCATCCGCCTGTTTCCGGGCCTGCGCACCTTTCCTCATCATCACCTTCTTCCGCTCTGGATCCTGGAACAGCGCTCGAGGCATTCCCCGCACGTCATCGTGAGACAGTGGGAGAAGTGTTCTCTCCCACTCGTGCTTATTCAAAACCGCACCTAACCCCTCCAATGCTCGTCGAGCTGCTCGGTAGCGATCGGCCACACGACGCAAACGGTCCTCCACTGCGTTGATTTTGGTCGTCAGGCGAGTATTGCTCTTGACGCCACGGGCAAACCGATCTTTGTACTTGTAGAGGTGAGTCCGAACGAGGAGACTCTTTCGCAGGAGGTCAAGGGCTTCGCACGCCTGCGCCTCGCGAAGTCTGAACTCGTAGAGGTATAGCTCAGGGTCGCATTCGGCGCGGCCCTTGATAGACGATGGCAGCCAAAGCGCCATATGCTGCACCCGGATTCCGGGCTGACCTTGGCTCGCCGAAATCCTCATTCGCGCGCGATCCTCTTCAGCGCGCAGCAGCGCGACGTGGGGCATGAAGAGAATTTGGGCGTCCATCCAAGTCAGAATCTTGCGCCGGAGCTTGTTGGTCCGCTCCGTTAGAGTCGCCTGCTGGTCCTCCGTCGGATGGTTTCCAATACCTTGGATGTCGAAATTGAGACCTCGCCTGTACAGAAAAAAGGTTATGCATGATCAATGAGAGCACTACATCAGGAAAATTTGGTTTTGAGCCATAGACCGTCATAGAAAGGGGCCCACTATGGGGTGCTCTGTATCGCTCTGACGCGCTATGGCGCACTTTGAGCTAGGCCCCTCCACTATGAGTGTCTATAAAGCGCTATGATATAATTTGATATTCTCTGAGGTTCAGCGTGGTCAATGGTCACTTTAGCAAGTTGCCAAGGAGGACACAGAACGAGCACTCGAGCACAGATAACATAGCGGGGAGCAGTGGAAGCCAAGCCTAGTGAGGGTGGAAACTCGCAAGTCCGAGGTCGAGAAATCTCTGAAAAAAAGACCAAGTCCGAATGGTCACGTGTGCGTGTGCGTGAGATCTTGATCAAACCAAACATCGTACGACTTTTTTCTGCCTTTTCCTTCCATCTCCTCCAGTCTCCCTCCGAACCCCCGCCGCCATCGCATTGAGCTCACCTGCTATCATGATTATTCAAGCTCTTCAAATATCCCCAAGTCTTCCTTCTTCGTCACATCGGTGACATTGCTGTCCTCGATGGCAGCAGTTAACTGCGTCTACTATACATCCCCGGTGTGTGTTCCCCCTCTATAGTCAGGCTATACTGGCTAATTCGATGAGCGGTCAGCGTCCCTTTACACCCTCATCTTCTCCGCAATTGTCCGCCCTTGGCATCGGCGTCAACTTTCTCTGGTCGTTCCCCGTACTTGATGCCCGCTCAATCCCACCTCAAGCCCTTCAATCAAGCTTTCGCTCGTGTACCGCCGTCCCCGTCTGTACTGCCCACGCCTCTTCCATCGTCCAAAGCAACAGTCTACGCCTCTCCAGCGCTCGCATTATTCTCTCCACTGTGCAGTACCGCCCACGCAGTCGTGCGGCGGATGCTATACGGGCGGCAACGTGTCGACGCGGACACCTAGCTCTACCTCAGTCACTGCAAGAACTATCGGCCGGTCTTTTATGAATGCTATGACCTTACTACAAGTGCTTCTTCAAAGCATCAAGTATTTCTTCACTTCAATCCCGCTGCTCATCGCTGATTGGCGCGCTCCCTGCGGATTACCACCTGGCCTTGCTCGTTTGAATTAACACTTCATCAACGTTACCTTCACCTGGCGCCGCTTTACCCCCACCCTCTGCCTCGTTTTCTCTTCGCGACCGCTAACCCAGGCGTATCAAATTGCTCTCTTATGCCCTCCCCCTCCCCTCAAAATTTTCTCGATATGTCTTTCGCAAGCAATGCTCTCCGAATTTGCAAACGGAGACCTTAAAATCAAGCAACCGTGTAGCGCCTCGCTTCACCGCCAATCATTCCCAGCCCCTTCGCCTCATTCCCCGCTCTTTCTATCTGCCGCAATCTACACTCCCTTTGCTCTGGTGATGAACGGCCGGTTATATACGTGTATTACTTACATATTCTCATCGCAATATATGATTTTTTTTTGCATTTTACTGTGTGTGCTTCGACCTACTTTGACGACTTCGAGCACTATAAGCGCTATGAGTTTGGCTACTTTGACCTACTATGGGTGTCTATGTGGCCGACAACACCCCACCCACCTTTCTATGTGGCTCAGTCCTCTGCTATGACGACTTTGACGTCTATGGGGTGCTTTGGGGGTCTATGGGGGTCTTTGGCGCAATTTCAGTTTTTCCTGATGTAGATCTGATACGTACTGAAGTTCCTCCAGCTGGAGACCCATCCCAATCAACTCCGTGGGGTGCATATCATCCGACGTCGACCCCTCCAACTCATCGACCTCCATGGCCTCCTGGACCTCCTTCGCCAACTCGTGTCGAACCTCTACTACCGTCTTGTTGTAGGATGATCCGTACGCTCCCGCTTCGTTCCGCTCTCTCCCTTCATATTTCATATTCCCTTTGCTCCCGTACTGTCGCATCACCATCACCACCACCTTACCGACCATATATACTGCTCCTTACCTTCGTTGCCCGCTAGTCGTTTGTTCCCCACCTCGACTAGCGTGCGTATACTCTTCCATTACTTTCCTACTTATACTTACCTTCTCGTAGTCACTAATATACTCTAGGTACCTAGTCGTTTGTTCCCCACCTCGACTAGCTCACTAATATACTCTAGTTGACTCGACTCACCGTTTCTCGGCTGCTTGATCTCGCGCACCGCATTCTCGTCACCTTCTCCTCACTTTAGGTTATGGGCCACCGAGCCTGATCTTCTGCGCCGACTTCACTTCGACAACTTCCTTCAACCTCCACACACTACTTACCACTTACCACATCGACATACTTGCTCCGACGACTTTCATTCCGGAGTCACATACACACCCGGGACGACTTTAATTCCTCGGCTACATCACATTCACATTCACATCACACACATCGCACGTCGCACATCCCACTCATTCACATCCTCCCTCCTACTACATTCCTACCATGGCTTTGTCCAACGCGTCCAACCCTATCATCCACCCGGACGTCCGGAAGCACTTCGATGGCACTAATCTCACGTCGTTCGAGACCACCATCACCCACATCCTCACGGGTCGTCACGTTGACGGCTATCGCACCGGCAAGATCCCTTGTCCCGACGCGAGCGCCGGACCGACTGAAGCGACTGACTGGTCGTCGTCCACGCCAACTCACGCTGAATGGGTCGCTCGTGACGAGTGGGTCCGTTCTACTATTGCGCTCAACATCGTCGACATTGTCGAGCTCGGACTGAAGGACGACAGCACTGCGAAGGCTCTATGGGACTCGATTATCCAGAAATATCGCCACAAATCCACGATGGCTGTCGCTCATGCGAAGGATAAAATCACAGCAGAGGTCTACAACCCCACTACGTCCATGGAAGACCACTTCAAACGCCACAACGTCCTGCGCCGTGGTGTCATCGACGCCGGCGGTACGATTTCGGACGACGAACACATCACCAACCTCATTAAATCCCTTCCCGACTCTCTCGACTACACGAAACCCACACTTTACACGCTCACGACCATCGGGGACGTTGAGAACTTACTTAAACTCTCGGTCAAACCAACGGCATCCATCACCGTCGATCCCACTGCCCTCGCTGCTCGCAACTCGAACTTGATCTGTGTTAATCCTAACTGCAGACGCACGGGTCACCTCATCGACAACTGCTACTGGCCCGGGGGAGGGAAGGAAGGTCAATTTCCACCCAACTTCGGCAACCGTCACACCACTTCCACTCACACTGCTACAATGGCGACAATTCATCGTGTTCTCTAAATTCTTTTCGCGCTGGCTGTACGGATCTGGGGGAGTGTTGTAGGATGATCCGTACGCTCCCGCTTCGTTCCGCTCTCTCCCTTCATATTTCATATTCCCTTTGCTCCCGTACTGTCGCATCACCATCACCACCACCTTACCGACCATATATACTGCTCCTTACCTTCGTTGCCCGCTAGTCGTTTGTTCCCCACCTCGACTAGCGTGCCTATACTCTTCCATTACTTTCCTACTTATACTTACCTTCTCGTAGTCACTAATATACTCTAGGTACCTAGTCGTTTGTTCCCCACCTCGACTAGCTCACTAATATACTCTAGTTGACTCGACTCACCGTTTCTCGGCTGCTTGATCTCGCGCACCGCATTCTCGTCACCTTCTCCTCACTTTACGTCTTGTGCGCAACCCGCGATTCGAAAGGGTTCGGCTGGTCGGAATCTTCCTCCCACGCCTCTACTTCTGCCAGCCACTTCTCCAGATCCTCCTCGCCACCGAGGCTGCGCAATGACGCCTCCAATTCCTCGAGCTCGGTGCTGGCGGCAATAAGCTCAGGAATGGAGGTCGTCAGGCGATCCAATATCCATTTCCCTGTGAGCAACGTCAGACTGTGAATACGGCAGCTGCGACTTTCTCACCTAGCCCAAGAATTTTCTTGTAGTTAATATCGTTGAACGCGTCGTTAATAGTATCCCATCGATTCCCGGGTCCCATCTCGGCTGTAGCACCCGCAAGCGGATTGAGCAGAGACCAACCGCGCTCGGGGGCTTCCCCATCCGTCATCCCGACATATCGAGTCAAGTGAAATGAAAAAAGGACGTTGCACGCTTCAATGTGCGCCGGAAGATGGAATTTTGGAATGAGGAAAACACAATAGTGCTTTCCGCGGTGGAAACGAACTTCGTCGGGGAATGTCTTCATTCGTTTGAACAAATTTTTGTGCCATTGACAGACGATATCGTACGAGACGTACAATTCAGAAACCTCGCTACCAGCAAGGCCGATGAAGAAGATATAGTCCATATTAATGTAACTAGGCGGTCCACTCAGCAAATGAAAAGATTAGTGAAGGCGAGACATACCGTTCACCCAGCTGCAAATCACCGACCGCATTTGGGCGCTTCATATTATGTCGGGCGCAGTCGACAGTGGCGATCCCAGAGCATGCAGTCCCACGCGACTCGCGGTCCGGCTTGTCAACCGCGTCATGCGCAACACAAGTGCTATGCTTGAAGATAATTAGCTAGGGCCTCGTTGCGAGCCGTGACCGATAACGCACCTCCTGCCTATTTTTCCAATTGTCGGCCAGATATTTGTAATACGGAGCAACTGGCACGAAAAAAAGACCACCCATCACCAAGGGATGGGTCGTCTGCCTCGCTCGAAACCTTCTTCCTTCGCATCCTGAAATTCGCGTCGAGGGCAAGGTATAGCGCGTACAAAAATCTGTTCAATCTTCTCAAAATTGATTGCGGAAATCGCCTGAATGTAACACACCTCTTCTCCTTCGAGACAGCCTGCCAGTTCGGAGGTAAATTCTTTCCTGGCTGAGGGCAAGCAGGGCACAACAGTGCGCATTCGCCGGGCTTCGTGGCTTCCACGCCAGCCGCATCGTGACCCCGACCGGCCCGTTTCAGCATACATAAGTGTCGCCATTGGCGCGTTATACGGGCGAACTCGTCGTAACGATCCTTTTTCAGCAATAAGTTTCACTGTTTGCAACACAGGACTTGCGACGACTTACACGAACGTGTCCAGTGCCCGTATTATCCGTCTCACGCGCAATACTATTGTAAAACTCTGAAACCGAACCCTTTGACTCCAAAGTAAGAAGATGGAATCGACGAAGAACGTTGAATGTCGCGGCGGATCTGGGCTTTGTACTCGTAGAAGGATACCAGCGTGCGCGTAAAAGCTGTATGTCGTGTGCTTGAGCCGTTTCGCAGCCGCAAAAATAGAGGTTGACTTCGTGAATGGCATACGTGTCGACGACAACGAAATCGTCGTTAAAAGCCGAGATAGGGTTGATGCACGATTTAGCTGATCCAATCCGCTTTCCGTGGCCGAGCTGGATTCGCAAACCCAATGCCTTGAGAGTCGTTTTCTCGAAAAAAAAACCATTCCATTCCTGCAATCAAGGGTGAGTAGGGACCGGAAGAATAGAAATGTGTAGCGCACTTGTATTCGATGTAATGGCGAATCCGCATGAGCATCCACCATACAATTCTTACAATACAAGTCGTCCGTGAAGCAGTCTCGGCACCGATACGTCGCGAGTGCAGTAAAGCAAACGATGCAGAAATTGCGGTCTTGGTAGTCCCCTCGTCCCTCTAAGAAAACCAGCTCGTCCAGATACAGCTGTGGTTTCTTTCGATCCACCCATTGGCCCATTGGGTCGTCCTAAGACATATTTCTTTGAGCTAATCAGTTTTGCGAGGGAAACATTGGGACAAACCGAGGGTCGCTGCTTTCGAGGGGGTTTGGGCAACAGATCATACACAACCTCGTCTTCCTGCGGCGGTGGAGGCGCATCCGAAAGAGGATCGTTCGTCAGAGTGTCCTCTGGCACGAGCATTGGGACGGGAGGCACGAGGAGTACAGGAGCTCGTTTAGGTTTTGTGGGTGACGGCGCTAGCTCATGGTGGATGGTGTGATGCTGGATGTAACCAGCGGCTCCTCGGTGGATGTGGTGCTCAGGAATCAGGTCGTTGTTTGGTGGAGGTGAGAGTTCATCGGCATCCGAGTCGTCCAAGATCGTGCTTTCGACCCTTCTGCGGCGAGCTGGCGCCATGAGAGTGAGAAACAAGATCGGAGAAGAGCGGGGTAAAGCACGATATATCACTCACTTCTAACGAGCACGCCACGGTCGGCATAGCGAAGAATTGAAGTCGCCTCAGTGCCGACATGAAGTCAAGGCCGTGAGTTGAAGCAGCTCCGACACAGAGTCGGGAGTGAGCGCTGACATGAAGTCGAGTGCAGAAGAAAGGTCTGGCCTTGTGAAACGATATGAGAGGAGGCACTGGTCGATATATCGCGATATATCACTGACCTGTAACTAGCACACCAGCTTGACGACAAGCATCGAGATGGTCCATCAACATCCAGCCAACACTGAGCCGCACGACGGTCGAGGTCACCGTACGGCTCAGCATCGGTGCGTCCAGCGCAAGCCAAGTAGAAAGAGCAAGCCAAGTAGAAAGATCGTCGGTGAGGAGAGGTGGGTGACCGTCACAAAATAATTGATGTGGCTATGTCACGTAATGCACCTCGATAATCACTGACAAACCAAGGACGGGAAACCACTGGCAATATCATTGAAGAAAAAGAGAGGGGGGGCCCAGAAGTTTATATAAAGTATCTAAACGATATAGCTACAATTTTGACTTCGCAAAATAAGCGGGAAACAACTCTTGACGCTCTCCCGGACCCATTTCCTTCGTCCGATGATATTCCGGGCTCAGTTCCGCCCACGCGCGCTCAAATGCCTCCCCGCTGCAACAACAGAGGCAAACGTCGTCTCCCTCACGGTAGGGAATAAGGTCAGGAATGGTATCGTCGTCGTCGTCGTCATGTTGAATGGCAGCGCTGACGTCGTTGTCTGAACCGGGAGTGTGGTTGAATTTCGTGTTCCCTTCGGACACCCTTGACGACCTTAGCAGAGCAGATAGAACACATAAATTCGATGAACTTACATCGCCAGCTTAGAGGGGGTAATCGGAGGCGTGATATTCGAGAAAAGGCGAACAAGATCCACTTGGCGCTCGCCCACGTCAAGTTTATCTAGCGGAGGAAAATCTTAGTACAGATAATTGTCCAGGATTATACATACGTACAGTTTGGAGCGCTGAATCTCGGAGGAGAAGATAGCATCGTTGTGGTTAGGGAGAGAGATGTTTTTGAGATCAATCAGATCACTCCGCAACACAGCCTCATTGATTGACAGAAGCTGTCAAACGGCCACCTCACTTCTCTCTCTCACTCCTCCAGTTTCGCTCTCGACACAGCTAGCGGCGAACCTCCTTCTGAATCTATTCTCGACAATAATCTATGCGATTTGCTTTACACGACTTCACCCGCGCTCAGCTCCGTCACGCGAAGGCCCAGCGATCAGCAAATTGTCCTCCCAGAATCTCGCCATCTCATACGTCGAAGCCTCAACAGGATTTGGACCCTTCCCGTACAGGCGCACCTGCCGCAGTTGCTCGACACGCGATATATTTCTACAACCGCAGAATACCACCCAGACATGGTGCACCCCGTCTAACGCAATTATCTGCCGACAACATCAGTAACTAACAAAATCGGGAAAGCGACTCTAAAAACCTTGAAGGATTGGACGCTGTCTGGAGCTGCGCACACAGATTCCCTAGTATGACCCCCCAAACGCATCCGAAACGTCAATAAATCGTAGTCGACTAGCTTCCACTGTGCACCTCTTGTCGCATACTTCATCAAACTCGAATAAGCGGAAATCAAGCAGAAAGAGAACGAACTCACCTCGATGCGATGTAAAGGGTTGTCATCATGGCGACTTTTCATGCAGCGCAGGCACATTGCTCCCGGGAAGAAACAACTGCGACAACGAAGCATCAGGCCCATGTTCCCTCCGCATTTTGGACAAGATCTGGGCCACTCGGTGAGTGGTTGGTGGTCAATGTGCAAGCACTCTTTGAAAATGGCATCCTAGCTGGAGTTAGCGATGGAATATAGCTTGCAATTTGAGCTGACTCGTGTGGACGGATCCATGGCGGGTGGGGGGAAAGAGGAAATGATCGCTCGATTCATGTGGTGCGTGTTTTATAAGCCTGGATCGGCGATCCAATACTTATCTGATATTCGGCAGCGTGAATTTGTTTGACCACGTAGATATCTAGCTGCGAATACACAGCGCATGCCCACAAGTCCGGATTTCGTGAGCAAAATTTAATCATAAGTAAATTTTCGTCGTTTCTCCTCGCCCCGCGCCCGTACCTCAACTACATGTGCGACCACCGCCTCTCGTTACGCCTTCGTCAGCATCCCAGCATTCTCAGAAACGGGTTTGGCACCCTCACACGCCACAACTTCAACCTTTGGAGGGATTGTGGGCCCACCTCGAAAGAACCAGTCCCCCCGGCGATCAACGTGAGACTCCCGATGAGCTCCCATCTTTCTGACTTCTGCAGCGCTCGCTTCCCTCGCCGTTTGCCTTTCCGCCACACGCCTCCTGACAGCAGCTCCAGCAACGTATCCCGCAGGCTTCCTGTTGATTGGTGGCGCGATCCCGAGCGCAAGGGCCTCTTCGCGTGTTGCTGCGCGTTTCGCGACGCGTTCCTTAACAGCGGCGCCAGGAACACACCCCGGAGGCGATTGTCGCGTAGGCGGGCGTCCAATATAGCGATAGAGCCACTCTTGAAGGTCTTCACGAAGGTCTTCCCCATCCTCCTTCGCTCGCAGCGTCTCTGTGGAAGGTAAGCACGTCAACTTACTGAATCTGATGAAACAAATGCTGAACGGCTCACCTATCTTACAGTTCTTGTCTGTTGCGTCAGCCAAGGCCTGTTCGTCGGCGTCTAGCTCAGGTTCGTCGTGCATCATCGTAGGGAATGTAGTCGCGGGTGGAGAAATAGATTTACGAGATCTTCACATAGGTCAGTCTCCATCTTGAGTTCAGAAAAGGATCTCATCACGCAAATCATATTCAAACTACTTCTGCGTCTCCATCATCTCAGCAACCGCCGCCATGCAAGCCAATCGCTGCTGACGTCGTCGGATCAAATACAGTTCAAGCACATCCGGCGCTTCCTCATTATTCTCGGCGTCTGGTCCCACAAACACCGACACTTCTGGCTCCTCGGCTTCGCCGCCATTCCTCGAGTCGCCCTCCAATTCTGGACAATTAATGCCTCGTCCTGCATACAGCTTCAGTGTATACTTGAATTAACCACTTGGAAACCATGCACCTCGTTTCTGCCCCAGCGGATCAATATTGTCTCCCGCATGGTCGAGCGGCTTTGTCAGGCTGAGGTTCTCCCCGATTTCTGTTCGCGAGCGTTTCGCCGGGGGGCTCTCGTTATCCTCCTCCTTCGTCCGTTTTCGGCTTTCCATAAAGGATAGGTTTTCGTGGTTTTTTGGCTAAGATGGGGGTGTTGTGCACCCTTTTCGGCCTATCTTTGAGACGTCATGCTCTGCCGAAGCCCAACTGGACTCAACGCTGTATGGAGGCCGGGTTGTTAATCCTCTGCGAGAGTTTTCGATGTATCGTGGAGATGCCCGGGTTACACCATCTCTGATTCTGTCGCTCACTTACCCCGCTTACAGTTGTCAAGATTGAGACTCATGATTCAGGATCTTCTTTCAAGCCGCTCCAATGGAAATACTCTTGCGAGAGTTTGCGATGTATCGTCAAGATGGCCGAGCATTCACCGCTTCCGCTTACAAGTTTCAAGAGCTCAATATCTTTTCCCACTTTGAAGGTGCGTATCAGCTGCAATTGTATTTTCTCCACTCAGAGTTAGTGATATATCGACGATATAGATTAAACCCAATTCAGTGCTATCCCCCACACGGCTCGCAGGATGAATCTTTCTGCTCAGAACCCTCTTCTCGGTACTTGATGGTGCGTAAACACTCAGAAATTGTGATATATCGTCGAGATGGCCGGGATCACGCTTCACATTCGCCGCGTCTCTTCGTTTCCATGATACATGGATCCGTTCTCCACTTTCTTCCGTCAGAACGTGCGATATATCGTCAATTTGAAAATTCTTCCACAAGTGGATCAAATGCAAATCAATCCAATTTCGGACCGCCTGATCTCCTCAAACAAGATCCAGATTATGAGCAAAACAACACAATTATTCTAATCCAGGGAGGAATACTGCATCCTTCATTCAGGTGACATTTTTCAGGGCGGCATGCGAGTCACACTCACTTGATCCAACGGTGCGTTCATCTTCGCCTGAATACGCACTCTGATCAGCTGAATCCGTCTTCGGAGCTGTTGGATCTCGCCAAGCCCACGCGCATGAATCTTGGCCCGACGGACGAGAAATTGGATCATACGCATATCCTGTTCAATTTCTGCCCGCCGTCTGAGGTATGTTAAGTAAGTTGAGGAAGTGTGTTTCTTTTCATGACTCACCTCTCTTTGGCCGCGCAATCCAAATCCACCATTGCACTGTCAGTTGAATGGAATGAAAGCAACAGTTTGAAGCCAAAGAATCACACGCAACTTATCAATATGCGGACCGAATCGGAAAGTCGGTGTCATTTGCGCCAAGAGTTCTGGATTTGCCGATTGCCCATCAACGACAACTCTTCGTTCCCCACAGCCCATCTCATCGCTATGACTGTTTCTTCCCAACGTCGCAAGCAAGGTATGTACATTCCATACCTTTTGCCCGAGTAACCAGGATAAGGTAGGTGCTCCAGGCAAATCCGGGCATCGGCGGCGAGGGAAACGAGGCAGGGACAGCTACAAGCGACACATGTGTAAGTGCTCTAGCAGATCTCTGATGGACTGCAACTCACAGTATCGACCAGTGAGACGGTGGCAGGAATCAATGAGATTGGCGGAGGATTCCTCGGACCACGCCAGGCTGTGGGCGGAGTGGCAGGCAGCGCAGAAGGAGAAGTGGGAGGCCGGTGAGGACGTCGGAGACTGGACTCCCAACGGCTGGGGAACGAGAGGGCGGGTGTATGTCAACGAGGAGGGTCGGCACGTCTGCGAGTGGGGGACGGGATCCCCAACTTGGGATTAATTTGTATTCTTGATGGTGAAATGAATTGTCTTTTCGTTGTTTCCGCCAGTTTCAAGGAAAGGGAAATATCTTTTAGCACTGAACTGCGTGTATAATACTATTTACATCAACAACTTCCTGAGCTTGCGAACCTGACGCGCGATTAAGAGTTTTTGATTTGCCTTCCTTTCCTCCCGACGAGCTCTCCGTTCTTCCCGACGCGCTTCTCGTTCCTCCCGATGAGCTTCTCGTTCCTCCCGGAGATCTCTGCGTTCCCTAGCCTCCTGTTGAAGTCTCACGATAGTTTTGAATGGATCTGGTGTGAGGCGGTCCAGACGACGGAGCCATTCTTCCTGAACAGGGTCGTCGCACCGAACCACTTCGCTTTCGCGATGCCTATCACGCAATGAAAAGCGAACGTCAAAACAATTGCACAGAAGGTACGTACTGAGGGCTATCTCCGCCATTTTCATTCAAACGGTCGATGACGGCGCTCCACTCGCTCTCTTTGAGCCAACCATCTTCGGATATTGTGTTTTGGTCTAAATGACGCGTATAAGAGACCAAATTCCGCCGAATATTGATTCATCTACCTGATAGAGTGGGTCCTTCAGCAATAGACGCGTCGGCGTTGACGGAAGACATGAGTGAGCGAAACGAAGGTCCTAAATTGGAAGTGGTCACACTTTGTGACACGCAACCCAATTGGGAAGGTGGGTTCAAACAGAACGTCGATTCCTGTGGTATAGTCCAACACAAGACATTATAATCTGGACTTGACATTCAAATACACTTAGAATAGAATTCTGAATCACTGGGGGTTGAATTATGGATCTTCTCAATTTCTGGGTTCAGTTACAGTGAATAATTGACCCAACGCAATGCGAGAAGATCGAAGCTGACATGGAGCATAATTTGAATTCTTTTAGGTGCCATTGTGCAATATAGCTAACATACCGGTTATAAAAAGATTTTAATAGCCATCGGAACGAATGCACGGGAACAATCTAAGGATCAGAATATTGAGTGACTGGCCTAAACTGGCGCAAATACAACTGCTGGATTCCAAGAGAAACAGTATATATGCTCAAATGTAAGGCTATAAAAGCCTCTATGCAGATTCTACACGTTGGATGGTTATGAAGCACATATTTTTCAATTTCTTTTCCACCTCGGATTTTTGACAACCTTTCCAACATTCCGAGGCCAGGGGGACTCAGGTCCTCCGGGAAATATCCAAAAACACACTAGGGCGGTTGTTATAAGCAAAAACTATCGAAAGAACTGGGGTCTTACGTCTTCTTTGTGGCGTGCACACAAATTAGCGTCAAGGAAGGTGAGTCTCCACTAGTGGTTGAAGTTCAACATCGACCATCCAAAGTTGTCGACAAGAAATGTTCTCGACACACGGCCAAATGGCAAATTTATTGTTGGTCTAAGTCTTTGAAGCTCTTGTGAGTTAAAATTGGGTAACAGGCGACTTTGTACTCACTCTCAGAGGCAAAACATCGAAAGTTCAACATTTAGCGCCTGGTTCGGGACATAAGCGCCCGCGCGGATCAACACTCCCAGCCAATGGGAGGCTGAGCCGACAAATCCGAACGCAACCAAAAGAGGAAATCCCAGTGTTGTTCCTCACTTTCCGCACTCTGAGAGGAATATGCTCGATTTCTGACGCTACTAGCAGGTGCGGAACGCCAGACCGAATACATTCCGGGTAGCAAATCAATGCGGGAAGGTTAGTGAATTATCACATAGCGAGGTGTTCAGAGAAAAGCTTCCCGTTGACGCAGAAGAGAAGCCTCGGAATCATGCAAAACCAAGGGAGGGAGATAAGTTAATAGTAGTGTGTAGTCTGCGGAACTTTGTACACCTCGGAGTGGTCGAGAACCCGGATTCGGCGGATTTCTGAATATTTGTCGAGTGTGGTGCGGCAAGCAAAGTCATGAGGATTTTTGAAACAGAAAGAGCGTTTTCCAGAATTTACAAACTATATGGACCGCCAGCTGGAATAAACCAAGACGGTCAATTATCACTAGTCGCCGGGCCTGGGGTTCACCAAGTCCGTTTGATGGGGAGCAAACACGGATCAACAAATGACTCTCTCTCTCTCTCCCGCTTCATCAATGTTCGTATGGCGCGAAAGCCTCGCGTAGTTCGCCTCAAGGCTCCGAAGGACGAAGACGAGTATACTCCACGGTCAGCACACCACGGCATATCGGCATTGGCAGAATAATCAACAAATTTACGCAGACTCAGTAAGGCAGAACGAGCCATTCGACATCGCAAAGCTCAAGCCGCTTACCGTGCACGGTGCGCACTCCTTTTATTTCCTTATGTTGCTTCTGATCACGGATAATTTCAGTAAAGCAACTGCTATGCGGTGGTCTCAGCGCATCACAGACTCGGAAATCTCTCCACCTTCTTCCAGTCTGTGTCTGCACGACACTGAAACTCAAGGAACAAATCCGGGGGCCAACAGTCTGGACGACGAGCCTCATGGCTCCACCGCTTCGCCAAGCTCAGTCGCTACACAGTTAGCGGCAGTAGGGGACGCGACGAGTCTGAGGTCGCGCAGGGAGAATTCGCCGGAATCGACATGCTGTCCTAGGTGCGATATCTGCTCTATGAAAACGATGTGATATCTGACATCAGCCACATTTAGATCATTGACAAGCACTATTACCTCGCGCCACTCTGGTTCAGGGCCTGTCCTTGCCGAAGAAAGTCACCGTGTCTGGCGCCTCCTCAGATCCCTCACTGCTCTCAATGACGAACCGCTCACGCCTCCCACCAGTTTCGCCCGCTCGTTCTGGGTTCGGTTTGATCACAAAGAATTCAACGGTCATTTTCTCAGCGAGACGCAGTTACTTGATGTTCGACGATGGATTTATTCGCAGTGAAACTTACAGAGCATTTTATAACCTAGTGGACAGTCGTCGAGCAACGATTAATACTTAACAGCTCTCTATGTAAAATATTCTAGCATGCAAATGAATCATTAGAATTATTGTGTACAATGCGAAGCAATGAAAGCAAATTTAATTGAGCACAAAACATGTATTCAAGAACAAGAGACAATGCCGCAATCCTTAGCAATCCGTTCACGCGACCCGCCCGACCGACGGCTGCGAAGCAGCCTCGAGTGCCTCGTATTCCTCCACCGGCATCATTTTGTGGACCTCGCCCTCGTTGAATTTGCGGCGGTAAAACGCAAGCGCCTCGGCGCGTCCCACCTTGCGATGGCGCTTGCCGCTCGGGATACGGTTGACTTGGTAGTCGGACATTTTTCTAGAAAATAAGGATGAGTAAATAGATTGTGGTGAACGAGGCAAGATATACGTACACGCTGGAGTAGAGGCCGGGCTCGCGGCCGACGAGGACGACATGATACACTTGGTCGTCGCCTTCGCCGGGGGGATGAGCGACCTCGAGAGCAGTTGGAGTCCGAGCGTCGACCTCGATCCAATCTCCTTGGGCGGGTGTGAGAGAAAGACAAGATCAATTAGTAAATCACTCGCCTGCGAGAGCTGCTGCAACCGCGTCCTTGAGTTCAGCTGCAACGGCAGCGTCGAGGGCGGCCTTGAAATTATGCGGAAGTTGGGCTTGAAATAGATTGAGAAGCATTTGTGAGGAAAGAGGTTGACGAGACAGTGGAAGCACTGACTTTGAAGCTCCACACATTTTGTTGTGATGGCCAGGGAGTTTTTCAAGAGCTCCGCAATCGCAGTCGCAATTTCGTCGTAGTCTGGAGTGCCGGCCATCGATGTGAGGGAGAGACAAGGAGATTTGAGGGAGATGGGTGAAGGGGAATTGAAGGTGGACGGAAGGAGGGTGATAAAGAGCAAGGTGCATGCGACCCGTCCGTTCCGAGATCCAGATCGAGGGCAGATCGACAGGCTGGATTGGGTCTGGGCAAACATGTGGGTGGGCGGACGATATGATGGCATCTCCGAAGCAACGTTGTGGCGCACCGACGGCGATATACCTTTTTGGAGGTGTGACCTGATTGGGCGAGAAAACTTTAAATAAGGAGAGAGATTGGGGCGAATTTCAAGAACAACGTACCAGTGCGCATACACTGCTCATCATATGTCGTCCATTCTGTCTAACCCTACTACCAAATTCCCGAAGTCGCAGGGAGAGCGCATGTGGCTCGAGGCTCAAATGGGAGTCTGCATGACGTTCTATCTCGAGGGAAGACTCAAGCAGTTCCTCGACGAGATTGAGGATGCATGGGAGCATGATTTGATGTTGCCCACGGACGGAGACGCTGAATACTTTGCGATTGTCAGTGATATCTTTATTTTACGGGAGCGCGACACTTACTTACATCTTGCAGATGCGCGGCAGGGTGCGTGCGTGGTTCCTGAAAAGCGCGCGCACGCGTTTTTTCATTGATTACGAGGAGTAGAGCTGGACGGTGCTAAATTGAGGAGGATCAGCGCAAATTTTGTACATTTTCTGACGGCGAATGTAATTACCAATGCGCGAATCCCATGAATATTATGGTGCAACAAAACGGACCAAAAGCAGATAGTTTGAGGATCTAGAAACACGATCAGATTGCGTCAGCGTGAAATTGTTTACGGACCTCTTTGTCGACCTACCCTTTCTGACGCGCACCGCCATGCCGCCTCCTCGCTGGACGACTCCAGAGCAATGGCAGTGGCTCACCGATCATATAGCGCGATATCTGGAGGCGAAAATGAATAGGACGACAACCGACTTCTTTGCTGGTCTGGAGGCGGAATGGCTTTTGAAATGGCCTGAAAGAAGTGTTCTTGGCTTGCCGGCACTAGCTTCTGGCGTCCAGTTGACCGACGAACAAGAGACCGCACTTGCTACAGCACTAGACGATCGCAGAGCAGTGAGTAGTTGATTAAAAGCAATTTTATGGTTAGGAATAAAATACTGATTCCTGAACGCAGCAACTGCGAGTCTGGTACAGGAACAACACCAAGAAAGCCCGCGCCCCAGGTTCTCTTGCGGCAGAGAAACCAGGGAAGAAAAAGGGGAAGACCTCGCTGACCGACGCCCTCTGGACCGATGGGCGGGGTCATCGCGGTCCCCAGATGGTCGAGGTGTATCAGAAGATGTATGGTCCACGCATCGCGCAGGCCATTCAAGCCAGCAACATGGAGAGGTCGGCGGACACTGACCAGGCTTCTCCAGAGAGCGATCTTGCGGGTCCGTCGAAGTTGTCAGACCGAAGAAAAACTCTGATGAGCACGAGGAGAGCTGTCAGTCAGAGGTTGTTGGCGACAGAAACGGAGGAGGTGAAGCGAGCAGTGGCGGTTGAGAGGACTAGACAGAAGAACAAGGAGACGACGGCGACAGAGCGTACGCCCCAGTCGACACAAGAGTGCGTTGTATCTTGTACTTGCAGATTTGACCTCACTGTTACCTTAGATCGATCGACGAGATGGGGAGAGTGGTCCCTCACTTTCTTGATACCGTTCGCAACAAAACCGGACTTATAGGCATAGCGTTGTTCGGTGGACCTATCCCCGAGACTGGAGGTAAATTGGGCATGAAATTGTGAGTGCGTTGAGTTCGTGAGAAATACAAGTTGTTGACTGCGTGACGTCACGCGCCAGATTTTCCTCTGCCCGTTCTGCCTCGGGATACACCTTCAAGGACTCACACCCCGACTGGAACGCGTCTGTTGCGGATTACTTTGCGAAATATCTCAGGAAATGCTTCAGTGCGTATTTTACAAGTTTCCGAGCGAATTTGGGCTGACGCTGATGCTAGCTCGCGAGGAGCGTGAGGCCATGGCGCTCGTGCTCCAGAGCCAAAACGACTCAGACCTCGAGGAGGAGCAGGACGCGGAACCAAACGACACTCAGCAACAAGCGTTATTGACCGGCAAAATCTTTACTACCAGTATATCGCCTCCACCCACTGCATCTACCGAGCCCGACACGCTGGACACCTCCGTCTTGCCCTCAGCACACGTCGCTATGCCCAACGACTTGCTCTCGAACGCATTCATCTCTGGGCAGCTCTACAGCTTCCCACCTCCGCCCCTAGATCCTTCGATTTCGGCTTTCGACGATCTGGGACATGAGCAGATTGTCGATAACCAGGACCTGGGGTACGGCAACATCGACCTAGCCAACATGACGCCGCCGGGGAGCGAATGGAGCGAAGAGGAGTGGGCGGGGCTGCTGGCTCAAATGAAAGACCATCGTATGTCGCCGATGTTTTTTTCTACTTATTTTGTACTGAAATGGTTTCTAGCAGCGTCAAACACCAATGATGTATCGACTGATAGTACGGACGCCTCCCCCCTCTACTCCACGCATCCCAGCAGCTTGCTTGAGGCGCTAGGCAACTCAGCCGCTTCCTTTCCCCAACGCACACCGACATCAACTGATTTGACTCACGCACCATCGTCTCCATCCGCCCCTGCAGCTTTGACCGCGCCTCCATCGGTGCCGTCACCTCCATCCGCTCCAGCAGCTTCGACCGCGCCTCCATCGGTGCCATCACCTCCATCCGCGCCGCCAACTCCACACGCTGGTACAGGCACAATCCCCTCGTTACGCACATGGCCCTTCGTGCCGAATTACGAGTTCCGCCCATCGCTTCCTCATTTGTCGCGGCCGTCGCCTCCTCAATATCTCCAACTTTCGACCAACACTCCACTTAGACAATCGCAAAACAAAACTGGACTCACCTCACCCGTACCGCCCAAAGTGGCTCGGAGTCAGCTCGCATGGTCCACAGAGAACTTGAAGCAGGCCATGGCGGGGAGGCGAAAAGAATTGGATGAAATGGGGAAGGAGGCGCAGGGAAAGGATAACAGCGGGTCGGAGGACGAGGACGAGGACGAGGATTCGGGTGATGACGAGGTTCCGCTGGCTCAGCGCGTCCAAGCTCCGTCGCCGCCACCGTTTTCGCGTCCCATGGGCAATCAGCTGGGGCCGCCGAAGGTCAAGGCCAGCGAAGTCGACACGGAGGAAGGAGGTCGGGGTGTTGTTCGAGGACGTGGGCGTGGGCGTGGACGTGGTGGTAGAGGTCGCGGCGGGCGAGGGCGTTGTAACGACTGGCCATTTTTGCGCGTTATATCTGGCTATTTTAAGTCAAGTGCGGCCCTAAACAACCCAACTACCCGCCACGACTATAGTCTTACTCGACTATCAATAGGAAGTCAGTACCTCTGTTGGTGACACTAAGGAGGGTCAAAGTGAGCTCCGAGCTGTTGACCGTAAAACCCATCACAGGAGAAAGGCATTATAATAATAGCCTACTGCAGTACTATGGATCTGTTCCATAACAGAACCCTCAGAAGAGTGACGAAGAGTCAAGTACTTGTGTACTACAGACTTAGACGAAGGTCTACAAGGATGTAGGAGGCGCCGCGGGGGCTATCAGAGTCAACATCAGTCAAAAGACAGATGCCGCGGGCTGCCGACTATAAATAGACAGCTGGAACAGCGGAAAGGGATCTCATACAAGAGATGCCGGTGCTAGGATCAGAAGGCAGAGATATGGCAAGACATGAGGTCTTTGACAGGAGAGTTGATGCTGTGATGCTGAAGCCGAACCAGTGCGGCAACTTCATTAGAAATCTATTTCTATATTGGAGTCAGCGCGGATGACTTGGTGGCTTGATAAATTGGACAACAGACGAGCCTGTGATATTGCGAGTGAATTGGAATGTCCCAAGAATAGTCTTAGGAGTTATTAGAGGCGTTGATGGCACCACCGGAAGGGTTGCCGCCAGTGACGGATTGACGGGATCACCAATGATGGCGTTCCGCGGGCTTCCGCAATTCAGTGATTCAACCGTGGGAGTCATAATTGCTGACTTTCTACCGCTGGATCGACAAGCCAAGAGGCTGCCGAAGGTCCGCCGGGACACCCAAATACCAATATACCATCTCTCTACTCAATTGGATCGACATTGCTTACTCTGTACTATTTATGTGATGTATTTCTTGGCATTAGTATAAAAGGACCTGTATTTCTCGTTGAGCTGGAGGACATCGCGCTCAGTCTATTGGACAGCGTTGGTGAACTCAGGCAGCAACGTAGAGGCATATATAAAGATATTGTCTACTCGTTTGTCTTAATAGAAATTGTGTTGAAGTTCAGTTCAAGTGTGAATCTAAGCATCGTTTCGAGAGTGTTCACCCGCGGAGGCTTTGCTTTCGAGTAGCTTTGTCGTGGCCTTAGTGTGCTAGGAACTGCCTGCCTCTACTGCCCGCGGACTGTCTACTTCGTTGTAAGGATACGTGTGCTCGAGAGTGAACTAGTATCTCCCTGAGTCTGAGGAAGAGTGGAACTGTCCATCTGCTGAAGCATTGCGTTGGAACTGCTGGCGCATAACCGGAAGAGATCTGATTAGTCCTCGTCTGAAAGGCTTGTGCTATATAAAGGAGTGTCAAAGGTTCCTGGAATTTGGAGGTTCAGGTCTGTAGCGTAACTGGCGCTATAAGAATTGTGCATTCTGCCGCGGAGACTGTCTGTGGCCATTGTTTCAATCTCGCCCTGATATTCAACTGCGTTGGGTATCTTGTATCCTACTGTTTATAGTTCCTATTTTTAGGAAAGGTCCGCGGACGGAATCACTTCCATCTACGGTGTGTGAGAGCGTGTTTTGTGCAAGGTTCTTACTTGCAAGTCGACTTATATCCTCGTCACTGTGACATCTGGATTTCGGATCGAGCCCCACGAACTCTTCGAGAGACATTTGAGTGTATCTTGTGGAGATATTTGTGTTGTAGTGTTGTGTGTGTTGGTTGATTGTGTTATATATATATTTTGGGTGGTAGATTCTCTGCTGCGCTATATTTAGCACTTCAGTTGATATATTCAAGTGTCAGCGTTACATCTGGAGCCCACCGCGAGGGGTTCGGTGGTAATTTGTTGATAAAACAAAACGCGTTGCTGTAGTTGGGAGAGTCTAGAGAAGGGACTTTCCTGGGTTGTCGAGAATTCCAGCCCAAACAAATCCTCGTACTAGAAAGACGTCGAGGAGAGGCAGACACCAGCGTAGCCCGTCTCCATTAAATACAGGAGCAGGTTCCAGGAGTTTGCTAGAGCAAGCCAGGGTTGCACTACAAGAACCCGCTCAAACGTCGACTTCAAGGAACAGTCTTATACCCGAGTCTGTAAATTGGGGACCATCGACGTCTGGCAGAAAACCGCGTACGACCAAAAATTCCAGTACAGGACGGTCGTCTAGTTCGTCACCAGTTAAGAAGAGAAGGAGAGCGCGTTCCGCGGAAGTTATAAATACTTCTGCAGCATTACCCTTTGAGGGACACGCAACCCACTCGGACGGCGAGCTATCTGATCATTTGAATCAGACCATCGAGGCTATTTCGAACTCCGTAGCCAAGATAAACCCCCCACAAACAAACACTATGGCTACCTACGACGAGATTGATAAGAGCAAGATCCCGGATATTTTTGGGAGACATAACCTGAAATTCGATGACGAAACAGGGGATTTGCCCAAGTATTTGGAAGGGATCGAAGATATCATCGCGAAGCAAGGAAAGCTTAGTGAGCAGAGCAAGAAGTGGATAGCACACCACTATGCGAACAGTAAAGTGCAGAAAGAATGGCAAGCTTTGCCCACCTATACGAACGGAACGTATGAGGAATGGAAGGCGGAATTGATGGATGCTTATCCTGAAGTTCGTGCAGTAGAGAAAGGTTCCCGCGCGGGCTGGGCGTCTTTCTTGAAACAGTATACAGACCGTCCGGTGAGAATAGATGAGGAAGTTGAATTTGCCAACTATTGTCGAAAGTTCCGCGGACGAGTTGCAGTGATGAACAAGGACCGAGAGATGCTCTCAAGGCGCGAGTTGGCGCAAGACTTTTTGAAAGGTATTCACCCTACCTTCAGGGAGACTCTTCGCAATATCGTGCTGGCCAGAAGTCCGACGGAACTTACTTCGTATCAGCGAGCAAAATCTGAATATGAAGCGCTGCCTGCGAACAAGGGAAAGGCCTATAAACCGGCCTACACTCATCCTGATGACCTGTACGAATGGGCAGACTTTGAGGAAATACTGAAGTCGTTGATAAAAAGTAATGACTCTATTTTCTTCACAACTCCCTCGGATACAAAGAGGAAGGCTGTTCTATTTTCGGGTAGTTCAGAGGGTGGAGATGAAGCTGCCAAGTTGAAGGCTAGACTGGAGAAGCTTGAGGCTGATTCCAAAGCCAGAGAGGAGAAAATTCTCCAGTCGAGTAAGGAGATTGAGGACAAAATGGAAAAGACCCTTGCTAATCATCTGGACAAGTTTACGACCGATCAAAAACAGGTCATGTCTAAGATGCATGAAGCCTTGACAAAGGGGACCTCCAATTATCCTAGTCGTCCTGTGGAAAGAAGAGAATACGGGCCAGAAAGGCCATCGTATACACCGGATAGGCCGCCTCTTAGAGAAGGCAAGCCTACGGGCTGTTACTATTGTTGGGATCCTTCGCATTATGTTGCGGACTGCAAGCACAGAAGGGATGATATTACTGGGGGCCTGCTAATCCTGAAAGATGGGCGTATGTTCTTCTATGATGGAAAGGCTTTGCCGCGGGAACCCAAGAATAAGAGCTACATGACCAAAGTGCGGGATTACTATAACAATCGTACTCAGGTGTATTATAACCAAGAGGCGTTTGAGTATTATTATGCTAGTGACCCTACTGCACCGGCCGCGGAGTCGTTTGCGAGTGAATCCAGGGAAGAGTCAGACTCTCCTGCCACCGCGGATAGACTGGACAGAATCGAGGAGTCTGTTGCAAAGATAGCGCAGTTTATGGCGGCGCAGAAGGATTTTCAGTGATTCCGATGATACGCGTGGTCAATTTTGCGCGTATTTATCTAGCTTTTGTAGTGACTTGTGGCACAAATACCCATATTAGCTGCATGGCACTAAGGGCTTTACTCGACTATCAATAGGAAGTCAGTACTCCTGTTCATGGTGACTTGAAGGAGGATCAGAGTGAGCTCCGAGCTGCTGGTCGTAACGTTACTGGAGATAATCATAGAGGCCCGCGGCACACGGAGTAACCCAAGGTTTTGGGTATTGCAAGAGTAACAGATGAAGACTGAGTTGAAGTGCAGTCTGGACTTGTAGTAAGGCAAGACGGAATGTCGGAGGAAGGCCCGAGGAGTATCCAAACGAAAGGTCTATGAGATACATAGACGCCGCGGACCTGCCGAAGATTTACAGACAAGTTGCCGCACCAATGTACCTTGAACATAAGGGTGCCGGATGTTGGATCAACGGCAGGGTGGTGCCTCAGATCTGGAACAGTGATTACGGACATCCATCATGTCACGGAGAATACTCCGCGGACTCGGCATGTACATCACGGAAGCACTTTCCTGTATGCCGCTGATGAGATAGTTTGACACTGAAGCATAGGAATGTCTTAGACGGTGATCTGATGGTCTGGAAACAGAACTAGAGATCTAGAAAGGTCTAGACGGAGTGGAGCAACCATATGATTTAGAGGATCTACATGGATGCCGGGGAGACACGTCGGAGCGGAACAGTGATACACATCCGCGGATGACCAAGATAGTGATTCAACCGTGAGATGGTCAGAATAGATGACTTTTCATGGACGGATCGTGACGATTCAGGGCGGCAGACGGCTGCTAGACCTACGTATACCCAATCCCAACTCAATTGTTTCTGTATCTTGACTCAGATTTGTTTACATCATGTATTTTCTTGGCATTAGTATAAAAGACCATGTATTTCTCGTCGTTTGTCTAGTTCATCGCGCGCAGGTCATTGACGGCGTTGGTGTACTCAGGCAGGGACGTAGAGGCATTTAAATTGGAGTTATCTGCTTGCTAGTTTTTGTCTTCATTAGGAACGATTTGTTGAAGTTCAGACAAGTGTGAATTAAGACTTAAGTTTCTAGAAGCGTTCACCCGCGGAAACTTTGGACTGTGGAGTTTTGTCGTGGCATAGCCAACCCAGTAACCTTCCAAGGACTTGGCCCGTTTGAGCATTGCTCGCCCCCATTTACCAGTGTTGCGTTTGACTGGTCCACTTAACCCGCGGACTACTCAGAATCAGTTGAAGTGAAAGTGTGCTTAAGAGTGAACTAGTATCTCCCCAAGTTGAAGAGAGTAGACGATCTATCCGCGGACGCATCGTGTTCAGACTTGCCTGCACGTAACCTGACGGGATACGATTAGTGCCTTGGAGCTTGTGCTATATAAAGGAGTGTCAAACGTACCTGAGAGCTTGGAAGTTCAGGTCTACAGTCGCAGTGGCACTGTAAGAAGCGTGTGTACGAGGCATTTCTAGCAATTGGCTGGTGTCTAATATATTCAATTCGCCCTGACTGTCGGAGTTCCTCCCAGTCTTGTATCCTAAAAACCGATATACCTTGTTCATTGGAAAGTCCGCGGACGGATTTCCTCTAAACTATAGTCAGTAAAGAACTTGTTTTGCGTCAGTTCGGACCAGTAGACGAAGTTGAACTACATCTGGATTTCGGATTGGACCCCACGAACTCAATAGGAAGCACTTGGTGTATCTTGTTGAGACATATATAAGTGTTGGAGTGTTGTGTGTGTTGGTTGAGTTGTTTGTGTGTTTTGTAGTGGATTAGTCCATTGCGCACTTTGCATCTCATATCGATATATTCAAGTGCAGCGTTTCATCTGGAGCCCACCGCGAGGGGTCCATTTGTCTCTTGGTAGTTGAAGCAAAACAAGTTGCTATAGTTGGGAGAGTCTAGAAGAAGGACTTTCCGGGGAAAAGTTGAACCAGTCAACATTTCCGCCCCTCGAAAACGAAAGAGTTCGGGGAAGAGCAAGCACCAGCGTAGCCCGTCTCCATTAAATACCGGAGCAGGTTCAAGGAGTTTGTTAGAGCAAGCCAGGGTTGCATTACAAGAACCCGCTCAAGCGTCGACTTCAAGGAGCAGTCTTATACCAGAGACAGTAAATTGGGGATCCTCGGCGTCTGGCAGAAAACCCCGTACGACCAAAAACTCCAGTACCGGACGGTCGTATAGTTCATCTCCTGTTCGCAGAAGAAGAAGAGCGAGTTCCGCGGAGGAATTAGACTTGACAGAAGCATTTCCTTTCCAAGGACAGGCTATCCCTTCGGACGGCGAGCAGTCTGATCATTTGGATCAGAACCTTGAGGCTATCTCGAACTCAGTAGCCAATCAAAACCCCCTACAACAAAACACTATGGCCCAGCATGACGAATTAGATAAGACCAAGATTCCTGACTTGTTTGGGAGACATAACCTGAAGTTTGAAGATGACTCCGGGGATTTGCCCAAGTACTTGTCAGGGATTGAGGATCTGTTTGAAAAGCAGGGGAACATTAGTGATACAGCCAAAAAGTGGCTAGCGCAACACTATGCGAACAGTAAGATCCAGAAGGAGTGGACTGCGTTGTCGTCCTATAAAACTGGAACTTATGAGGATTGGAAGGCGGATGTGATCAATTCGTATCCAGAAGTACGAGCAGTTGAGAAAGGCTCCCGCGCGGGATGGGCCTCCTGGCTTAAAGGCTGGAGGAATCGTCCTGTAAGACTTGGCGAAGAAAATAAGTTGTCGACTTTTATTCGCGAGTTCCGCGGACGCGCAGGAACCATGAACCAAGATAGGGAATGGTTATCTCAGAGAGAGTTGGCGAGAGATTTTCTTGAGGGTATTCACCCTACGTTCAGAGATGATCTCCGTTCAATTATCATAACCAAGTCTCCCACGGAGTTGGGTTCCTACCAGCGTGCCAAAAAGGAGTTTGAGACTGCAAATCCAGGCAAGGTGTTTAAGGCACCACAAACGCACCAGGATGATTTGTACGAGTGGACAGACTTCGAGGATATTTTGACGACTCTCATGAAGAACAACGACTCAATATTCTTTGGAGATACATCCGACGGAAGACGAAAAGCGACAGTGTTGTATGGCGCAGAAGAGGATGAAGGCGAGAAGTTGAAAGCTCGTCTTGATAGACTGGAGAAAGAGACTCAGGCGAGTCAAGAGCGCATCTCCAAGGATGTGAAGGATAATGTCGAACAAGCGCTTGCTGGACATCTGGATAAGTTCACCGCGGACCAGAAACAGATTATGTCCAAAATGCATGAGGCTTTGGAGAAAGGCACGTCCAACAATCCGGGAAGGTCTGGCGACAGATCTGATTATAGAAGTCATAACACTGGTGACAAGCGTCCTAGAAGGGATGAGTGTTATTACTGTTGGGAGCTATATCATTATATTGGCAACTGCAAGGAGCGAGCGACGGACCTAGCGGGTGGAGTTCTTTCCCTCTCCAAGGATGGAAAACTTCAGACCTTCGACGGGAAAAATATTCCTATTGAACCACGCAATAAAAGTCCGATGACCAAAGCGCGCGACTATTACAGTCACCGAAATAATAGCTTCCTGCATGAGGATCATTTTGCTGTTTTCTTTACGTCGGCTGGTTCTACCGCAGCAGACGCAGAGCAAAGTTCAACTCCGCGGGAGTCTCCTGGGAACACGGGAAAGTCCGCGCAGGATGAACAGATTGCTAGGCTCGAAAACAACCTTGGGGAACTTAGGCAACTAATTCTTCAAGGCGGACGGGATTTTACCCGGTGAGGGAGACCCGATCACGGAAGGCTCCTGAGGAACCAAAGACGAAAGACCGTGAAGAAAATGATAAAAATACAAAAAAACAGTCAGACGAGCGTTCGAGTGGAAAGAAGTCCAAGAAGCCTGAGATCGAGAATCGAGTTGAAGTTGTAATGGAGAGAAGGAATCCCCCGCGGAGACCTAGAGTTACTGTGGAGGAGGTCAGCGACTCCGAGGACGAGCCAGCGGATAAGAAAAAGGCGACAGAGAAGGAACTTCCCTTCAAAGATGTTAAGCCTCTATCTGACCCCGCGCCTCGACCTGCACTACCCAGGAAACCCAATGAAGAGCGACCTGTTAAGCCAGGACCAGTTGAACGAAAGCCTCGAGCGCCGCGGGACACGCAGCGTAAAGATGCAGCTACGGCAGAAATTGTCAAGAGCATTCGTGATACTGTAATTCCGGTGAAGTTGGGAGCTCTCTTGGATAGTAATGACAACCTTTGTCGTACACTAGAAGGTGGTAGCAAGAGGAAAAATAGGAGTCGGTTCTTGAAAACAACTTCAGGCGAGATTATTCCAGCTAGGGTCCAGAATTTTATGGTTCAACGAGTCTCTGAAGAATCTGAAGAGAGCTCCGCGGACGAAGATGAAGGACTAGAAGATAATGTGCGGGAAGAAGAAACGTCTTGTGTGACGGTTGACGAGTCAGGAGCGACTGTCTCAGTATTATACTTTGACACCTACCCAGAGTTAGTTACCTCCGGGGACGGGGACCTTCCGCAAGGAAGTGTGATCTGTGGTGACCCAGTATTACAGTACTTTGAGTCGTTGCCAGCTGGAAAAGAGCCTAGGAAGGTGAAGGTTCCTTCAGTGCCTTCCGCGGTGAATTCTGGAGGACTCCGGTGTGTTCGCCCAACCATAAACGGAAAATATGTGGAAGCCATTACAGATAGTGGGTCACAAATCGTGTCCATGAATGCCACTCTTGCAGAAGAGCTTGGGCTGAAATGGGATCCTAAAATCGTTTGTGACATGGTGGCAGCCAACAACCAAACTCAGACAACCATGGGGTTGGCGAAAAATGTGCCGTTCAATTTCAATGGGATTGTGATGTACCTTCAGGTGCACATACTACCAAGCGTTCCCTATGAGGTACTTCTAGGGAGGCCTTTTGAAATCTTAGCGGAGACAGTTTTCGCAAGCAAAAAGTCCGGCGAAGTCGAGGTTACAATTACAGATCCGTATACAGGACGCACTAGTACTTTTCCTACAGTGCCCCGCGGACGTAAATTTAATCGAGACACTGGAAAATCTGAACCACCTGAACCTGCTAAAGCCAAACAGGATTTTCAGAGGTCTTCGAGGAACTCGTAGAGGGGGGAGAAGCCACTGTAGCGTTTGAGTTGGATGAGCAGGGGCAGTTGATTTGCATTGGTTATGGATTTCCTAAGTCGGGTGATGTTGTGACGCAGGCAGACCGTCAAATGGCGTATTTGATGGCCTCTCAGCAGAGTTTTAGTGGAGATAAGGACGCCTCCGTTCTGTTGAACCAGTACGCTGGAACAATGGAAAAAGACAAGGGAATGGATATTTTCTTGTTTAAAGAGGACGGTCCGCCGAGTAAGCCGAAGAAGCGGTCGAAAAAGTTGAACCGTGGAAAGAAGAAGAATGCCAAACGTAAGGCTAAGCGCGCGGAGGCGGCTCTTCTGACGGCGGAGTCAACAGATGTTGCAGCAGGTGGTGCTGAGGAGCCGATAGATCCGGTCCGCGGACTACCGCCTAAGAATGTGGTTCACTTAGATTTGCCTGTACCTGATACACCCAGGCAGCAGTTCGTAATGGAGCAGCTTGACCCCAAGCCTGAACCAGAGCGGGTGTTTGCTAACAAGTATAAGCCCGTGGCAGACAAAGTGAGGCCCATTTTAGGTCGAGTTGATGAGAAGTTTAGGATAGTGCGGAATATCACTGGTGATCCGCTGAAGGACATGCCGACGATCAGTCCGCATCCTCCAGAGTTTGCACCTACTGGGAGATATACCGCGGAGCGGAAGGAAGTGTTCGACAAGACTCATGATAATGGCTTCTTATTGCCAGAAGAAATGAAATTGTTGAACCACTTCATGATGGAGCATAATCAGCATTTTGCTTGGGAGGAAGACGAGCGCGGACAATTCAAACATGAATTCTTTCCGCCCGTGGACATGCCTGTGGCGCCTCATACGCCTTGGGTATGCTCACAAATTCCAATTCCCCCCGGACATTTCGATGAGTTCTGTCGCATCATTAAAGCTAAGATTGATGCCGGCGTGTATGAACCTTCGAACTCGTCCTACAGATCGCCGATTTTTGCTGTCATCAAGAAGGATGGAAAATCTTTACGGATTGTACATTCGTTGGAGAGACTCAATGAAGTAACCATTCAACACTCTGGAGTGCCCCCGGGTACTGAGAAACTAGCAGAGCATTTTGCTGGCAGAGCTTGTGGTGCTGCATTGGACATGTTCGTTGGATATGATAACAGGGATCTCGCAGAATCCTCCAGGGATTATACTACGTTCCAGACGCCCTTTGGTGCGCTGAGGCTAGTTAAATTACCCATGGGTTGGACAAATTCTGTTCCTATCTTTCATGATGATGTTACCTATGTCTTGAGAGATGAGATTCCGCATGTTACAATACCTTACATAGACGACGTACCGGTCCGCGGAGGTCTAACGAGGTATGAGACGGGAGATGGAGATTGGGAACGGATTCCAGAAAACTCCGGCATTCGCCGATTTGTGTGGGAACATGTTCAAAATTTGAACCGTATTGTTACTCGCATGAATTATGCTGGCGGAACGTTCTCAGGGAAGAAGTTGGTGCTCTGCGCTGATGAGTTTGAGGTAGTAGGACATTTATGTTCGTACCGCGGACGTCTGCCGGATCCCAAAAGGATTGATGTGATAAACAATTGGGGCCCCTGCGATACTTTTACGCAAGTAAAGGCATACTTGGGTACTGTTGGAGTCTTGCGGAGTTTTATTGAAGGGTACGGAGACATAGTCGCACCTATCAATGATCTTACCAAGAAAGACATCGTCTTTAAGTGGTCCGCGGAGTGTGATGAAGCGCAGGCAAGGATTAGGCAGAGGTTGAAGGATTGCCCCGCGCTCAAGCCTTTGAGATACGATTGGCTTTCAGATATAGTATTACAAGTGGATACGTCTTGGCGAGCTATTGGTATAATTATCTACCAGCTTGATCCAGACGACCCTAAGAAGAAGTACTATGCGCGGTTTGCGAGTATAACGCTGGGGAAAACTGAGGCAAACTACTCACAACCCAAACGTGAATTGTATGGGATGATGAGAGCTCTTGAAGCCATGTACTACTGGATTTTCGGAGCAAGGAAGCTTGTGGTTGAAACCGATGCGTTGTACATCAAGGGCATGTTGAAAAATCCTGGAATGGGTCCAAATGCTACAATAAACCGTTGGATTGAGAAAATTCTCATGTTCCATTTTAAGTTAAAGCATGTTCCTGGCGAAAGGTTCGCCCCCGATGGGTTGTCAAGGAGAGATCCTTTTCCCGGGGATGAACAGTTCAAAAACTCCGAGGAAGGCTATGATCAGAATGAGCCTCCCGAGGACCATGAAGATGTTGTAACGGACGGGCAACAGCCCTTGGAATTTGAAGAGTTTAAGCACCTTATTGATAAAAGGGGTGGTTACCTTCTGATGGAGCCTGAAGCGTTGAGTGTTGAAGATTTCGCGGAGGAGTGTATGCTAGCTGCGTCCGCGGAGGCAGACATCGCAAAGGCAAGGCAAGCGGCCTATGAAACGGATGGAAAATCAGTTCCAGAGTATATTCTAATGATGGAACCATTAATTCCTGACTTAGAATTGAAGTGGAACAAAGATAAGCGTGAACCGTATGATGAAGAGCATCGCACGGAGTGGATGAAAAAGAGAGACGCAAAGTTACCATTAATTAAGGAATGGTTAGCGGACCCTTTAATAAGGCCCGCGGGGATGAATGACGACCAGGAATATCGAGCTTTTGTCCGCTCTGCCTCGCATTTCTTTTTGAAAGGGGGGAGGATGTATAAAAAAGTGATTGGAATGGCTCATCAATTAGTAGTTGACAAGGAACACCGTATGTTTATGATGAAGGCTGCTCATGATAGCCTGGGTCATCGCGGAAGTTATGCCACTACGGAGTTAATTTCATTGAGATTCTGGTGGCCAGGATTGGAGTGTGACGTTTATTGGTATGTGGCGACTTGCCTACCATGCCAAAATAGGCAGCACACCTTGATCAAAGTCCCGCCTGTGGTAACGGATACACCAAGTCTTTTCCAAGTAATCCATACCGACGTGATGGTGATGGGACAAGTCTCAAATAAATGCGGACTTGTGGTTGATGCAAGGGACTCGTTGAGTTCCTGGTTGGAGGGAAGACCATTAGTAAGGGATTCCGCTCAGGCAATTGGAATGTTCCTGTTTGAAGATATTATCTGCCGTTGGGGTTGCCCAAAGCGGATTGTAACGGACAACGCGGGGCAGTTCAAGAAAGCCGTGGAGTGGTTGAGGCAGAAATATGGAATAGCCAATGTTCAAATTTCGCCTTATAATTCGCAAGCTAATGGCAAAATTGAATCTGGACACTTTCAAATGAGACAAGCGTTGTTCAAGGCGACTGGAGGGAACCCAGCCAAATGGTTCTGGTTCTTCCACGTTATGCTTTGGTCCGACAGAGTCACAGTGAGGAAGGGTCTGGGGTGTTCACCATATTTTGTGGTAACAGGAGCGCATCCAATATTACCATTGGATGTTGAGGAGGCAACGTGGTTAGTGGAGCTGCCAGACCGAGTGTTGACCACCGCGGAGCTTATTGGATACCGTGCACAAGCTCTAGCCAAGCATGTCTCCCATGTTGAATATATGAGAGAGCGTGTTGACCATGCAAAACGACTGGCAGTTCAGAAATTTGAACGGAACCATAAGCATGCAATCAAAGGCTATGACTTTAAGCCGGGAGATTTAGTTCTGGTGCGACACACGGAGGTAGAAAAATCATTGAACTCGAAAATGGAAAAGAAAGGAAGGTACCTCGGACCTATGGTTGTGATAAGACGCACCAAGGGAGGAGCGTATATCCTTGCGGAGATGGATGGGTCTTTATTCCAAGACAGAATCGCTGCAGGAAGGGTAGTCCCTTACTTAGCGAGGGAACGAATCCAAATTCCGAAGAACATTCAAAAGTTCATTGATATCTCTACGGAGGCGTTGGAAAAACTAGTAAACGACGAGCCCGCGGAGGGTACAGAAGAGAAGAATAGAAGGTCTAAGAAGTTAAATGATATTGCCTTCGACAAAGTCAACATCAGGGTATCGCCCCAAGACTTCGAGGAGACAGAATCTTCACAATCTGAATCTGAAAGCGAGGAGGAAGAGTCGTTTGGACTAGATGATGAACAGGAACGAGTGGGCCCGCGGAGGTCCAGGAGAAATAGAAAGTGATTAAAGGTTGTGGCCATATTTGCCCCTACCGAACAAATAATCATGAGTATATTTCTTGGAAAATATGGATCGAAGGCGTACTTGTCGGGAGATTCCACGGACTTGGGATGGATCCCCGGAGGAATGAGTTCAGTGATGCGAGCTAAGACGAGCTCCTTAGCAGAGTCGTCGTACATGTTGATGTCGAGTTCTTTGCGGAGGTAGGCGAGTTCGTGAACATCTGTGATCTGAGAAAGAGCTTGAACGAAGCCTTCCTTACGATACCGGATGCCCCGCTGAAGGAAGTAGAAAGCGAGGTCGAACTCTTCTGCGAGCTCACCAAAGTGGAACTTGTCGTTCCCAAACATGATAACTGGGGGGGGAATTCAGCAATGAATAAAACCCCGTGGAGATTTTTGGAAACGTACCAGGGCCACCGCGCTCGTGGAAAACGGTGAACATATTGTTCTGCTCAGTAAAAGGGCAAGTGCGGAACTTGCGGAGGCAAGTATCGCACGGAGCGCCCCAAGCCTGAGGATTACAAGTCCTAGAACCGTGCTCCGCTTCGCAGCAAGAACAAGCAGCAGTAGGCTGGAAGAATTCCCCTGAGTAAGGAGCGAGATGTGGAGAGAACAGAAGCGCACCTTGTTATCCGCAAGGAACGCAAGAGTGTAGCGGAGACGTTCGCGGACCTCCAGAATCTTGGGCTCCCTAGTGGTGGATGCATCGTAATTGTAGCCAAAAACGCTACGAAGAGCGCCTATCTCATCCATGGGGAAGAAAGGAGCGTCCCACTCGGGATGAGGCGAAGGAGTGGAGTAGTAGTAGTCGCCGTAGTCAGGTGGTAAATTCTCCTCGTCGTATGGGTCGCAGCACATAAAAGAGCGGAAGGGGTATTTGGGATTTGGAAGCTCCGCGCAGCTGTCTTTAAGTCAGACAGGGCTGCTGAGACATTACCCAGCACTTTGGACACTCAGGAGTGTAGTTGCGATCGGTTGACTGAGCAATCACAGCTTAAATGGTTCAACGCAGTGCCGTCGGAGCGTTTTGAATGGTATCCAGCGGAAAGAAACCCAATTTGTAGAGAAATTGAGGCCCGCGGACCCCTCACTACGAATGACAAGCGTTGCGGAGAAGGAAACAGTTAAGCCTGGAACGGAGTGTCGATTGAAGTCGATGATATGGCCATCATTAATTCAGAATTGGAGTATGTAGGGAATCAACCAGCGTAAGCAATTGAAGGCTAAGACGCTAAGGCTCCCGCGGCTCTTTTGACGAAGAAATGAGAGGTTGTTCAAAGTCAGAGACGTAGATTTGGCGCCCCGCGGAGCGGAGTTTCACTCTCAGAATTGAAGAAAGCAAGGGAAATCACACAGGAATGGCTTGACAAAACAATTGTATTGCAAGCACTACTGAAGTACGATACGCCCGGGCTGATAAGAGACTGTGGTTGCTGGTTGAGCAGCGGAAGTGTGTCTGTTGAAGACACATGTGTCTGTTGAAGACACGAATATAAAAACGGAAACTTGTAGCTATATAATCCTAGCAAAGGATTTAAGGCTGCGAGGGCGCGTTAAGCTGAGACCAGTGCGCAAAGAAGAATTTGCGTACACCATGCGCGCTGTGCGGACGACGGATAGGCCTGTCATCAGGATACTTCTGGTAGAAGTCCAGTGTAAGCTTCTCGAGATGGTCGTCGTACTTATTGTATTCCGACAACCAGAAGCGAAACTTGAAGGCCGCGGAGCGCATGCTGTGGCGAAGAAACTCCGACTGAGAGCGAAAGTCGTGGGGATCCATTTCTTCAGCATGGACATTGGCGTTATGAACCGCTTTGTCCATGATCGCAGGGTCTGTGATGACAATGAGATCATGATGAAGATCTATTGAATAATGAGGTGAATAACGGAGTAAGGGACGTTGAAACGTACTCGGGAAAGTGGGTTCGTGGAGCATATCGACTGCCGCGTCCGCCAGACGAGTACGCTTGCGACCACGAGCGGCATCATCAGGATCAGCGATCTCCGCGGGAGGCTGGGGACGAAATCAGTGAAAGGGAGTCGTATAACGAAAAATTTGACTCGCCTGAAGGCCCGCGGGAGGTTCCACCTAGTACGACTTGCGTATTAGAGGGATTCAACCGTGAGAAGTTGATTACGTACCATTGAGTCGTCCTGGTCGAGAAAGGCTTGTTCCTCTTGAGCGGCCTGAGCTCTGAGCTTGCGCTGAGGAAAAGAAATTTTCAGTGAGTAGGGTGCATGGAGATGGAGCGTACAACAGTGCGACAAACGTTTTGGAACATCTCCTCTGGAATCGGATCGTCAACGATTTCAACTGACGCATCGCGTTTCTTGTGCGCCTTACCCTCGGAGATTTTGGAGTCCTTGGGTTTGACGGGGCAGGCGTCAATACCGTGTTGAGTCGATGAGCAAGACCCACACACGTTGATCTGCTCCAGAAATTAGATGGACGGACAAGAAAAGAGAGAATACAGCGGAGCGTACCGTTCCGCGGGAGTTATTCTTCTTGTTGTTCTTGCCACCGTTGGTCTTGTTGAACGAAAGACCTCCGGGGACCGCGCCAGAACCTGCACGGTAATTGGCCCCGTACGCGGCAAGCAAGTAGGGAGTAATATTCATACCTTCCTCCTTGTCAATGTCCATCTGTAGACGATTAAAGTGAATCGTAAGGTGGAGAACGCCTAGAGAATACCTGGTCAGCGACAGACGCCTCGTCCGCGGAGTCGTCACCGTCGGTATCCTCAGCAGTCTCCTTGGACTTGTGCTGAAAGGGATAAGTCAGTAGAAAAGCTAAGAGAGAGGGATAAAATAACGAGGGCACACCTTGGCCTTTTCGTCCTTCTTCTTTTTCTTCTTAGCATTGTGGTAGCGGTTGATCAACTGGTTGAGCGTAACGTTGTGGCTGCTAGGAATGCGGAAGCCGTGCTCGTTGACAGCGAGTTGAAGCTGGTCAGGGAGTCCTAGAATGATCTGGGTGACGGTAGCATTCTGGGGATGCTGGAGCGCGGAGGCCATTGGGAGAAATCCGGTCTGGAAGAAACCCCGCGGGTCAGCATAGTAGTGAGTAGCGGAGTATAGCGGACGTACGACGCGGTCGAGCACCGTGTCGAGCGCTCTGTTGCAGATCGCATCCGAGAATTTCGCCTTTCGGAGACCACGATATTCAGTGTGAGCCGCTTGAATGCCTTGGATTGCTGTCTGGAGTGCAGGCGGAGGGTGGCGGTCAGGCGCCATTGCATGGAAGTGGTCAGAACGAGACGAAGTTTAGCGGAGCGGACCTCTGGCTTTTATGTGCAAAAGGTCCGGGGAGTTACGATAACTTGGTTACAAAGGCGCAAATCGCTGGAACACGCCAAGACGCATGGCGACTCAATTCTTTCACTGATATAACTGCATGCGAGGACGCATGTTTTATTTTAGTTGGGGGGAGAGAGGGAGCCAAGACACGGAATGGGCGGTGTGCCGTCCGCGCGTCCATGCGTCTGTTACCATATCTAGGCTTGGAGAAATTTGTTTCACCAAGAATAGGCGATTGAGGCCGATGTTTTCAAAATCGGAAGTCATGGAATCCTGATTGGGAGGATATTGATGATCGGTTTCTACACGCAGTGACTTGCGACACTGATTGATGGAGGGCCGCGGAGACGCGTCAGACGGCAAGTCCCCGGAGCTCACCAGAAAAATAAAGAAGCAAGAGCTAGCAGGAAATCGAGGAGTCAATGAGACTTCATTACTTGAATAAATGTTGAAGTTGAAACTCCGCGGAGCAGAGTTCTGAGAACAAGTGGAAAAGTTGAAGTCGTTCTACTATAAAACAGTAATTTGAAATTGAGGATCGACATATGATGACTCAATACAAATTATAATAGTAAGCGGACTTGGGTGAAGCTCGCACTTAGGTTGAGAAAGCTGAGTGGCGGATATCACCGTGATAGGATCAGAAAAAGAGATCCGAAAACCGGACCGGGTAGGAAAGGGGTCCGGGGACCGAGAAGTTGAAGCGCTAAGGCAAGGCGCTTAAGAGCAATGCTTAAGGAAAAATGTTCACACGGTTGAATATGAGCAAAGCAATTTGGCGCCTGAGGCGCTAGTCACATTTAGTAAGGACAACTACGAGTTTACAAACAAATATTCTAAGCAATATGTAAACTACGCTAGTTGGGGCCCGGGGACTATATACAAAGTACATTTTTTGGCTTGTTGCGGCTGCAGCCTACAGCACAGACAGCTGAGAATATTGCGTATATATATAAAGTCCAACGAATTACGGCGAGTCCGACTGTTGACGACGCGACGACCGACGAAGTTCCTGCCCAGTGCTTGACCCCTCCACAAACGAAGGACGCCTGTCCTTGGAGCGCGGCTTAGCGATACCCGCGGGACCGTACGGCGGCTTCTTGGAGAACGCGTGAACCTTGTCCGCATCGCGCGGCAAGGGAGCGTGTGCTGAACCGCTGCGCGAGAAGTCCACCGCGGACGACAGCTGGTAGTCGCGGCGCGCCAAAGGGACAGAAAGAGTTCCCGTGGCCAGTGAGGCATCGACTTGCCCAAACGACGGCGCAGGAACGTTACGCTTGGACAGCGCGGGATGATACGTTCCACGAGTATCGGCCGGCGCATCGTCGGGAGGAGGAATGACCGGGGAGGTTGGGTGATCCGCGTCGAAGTCGTCGTTGGCGTTGAATTCGGCAACGTTCTTGAAGTAGTTGCTGACGATCTCGCGGATACGATCCCCATCTTCCGAGTCTTCAAAGATGCTGTCAAAAGCGGCCTTGGACATGGCCTCGTCGGCGTTTTTAAGGACCACAGCAACATCCTGAGCAGCTAAACGCTGAGCGCTCAAAGACCGAGCGTGGAGTAAAGCAGTATAATCTGCATCCACGGTGGCCTGGTAGAGACGCTGCAGAAAGGAAGCAATCGAGTGCGGCGCCACGTTGTGGAACGGGCGGATGTGCTCGAAGAACTTCATCAACTCCTCTGGTGTCCAATTAAAAGAACACTTCTCCTTGCGCTGGGAGCAGCGAGAGCAAGAAGAACCCCGCGCAGAGTTAGGGTCTACGCCGGGGCAGGGAAGGAATAGGTTCGCACAGTAGGTGCACGGGAGGGCCTCGGAATTGAATAGCGGCGGGTTGAGCGCATCAGTGACGTAATTGCGCGGGATACGCATCACCGCGGGCGTCGGGGTAACCTCAGCCGGAATGGAAAAGAGCGCCGCAGTAAGCTCGTCGCGGGAAGAAATATTGATGGTGCGAGGATCCGGTTTGGCAGGCGCCGCGGGCGCAGGTTGAACGACGGGAACAGCAGCGGCAGGGGCTTTAGCAATTTCGACCTCAACGCGACGGCGTTTCTGAGGAGGCGCGGAGGACTCGACGACGGAAACTGACTCTTGAACGTCAGCTTCTACATCGGAGTCCACGACCTTCTTGGCGCGTCCAGGGGCTTTAACGATTTTGGGAAGGTCGAAGTTGTGAGGAATGAGATCCCCGGAATCGTCGTAGGCTTGACGAAAATCGAGCGAAGGGCGGCCGAGGCGGTATGCTGAGCGGAGGAAAGTCGGCGTCTCCATCTCGTACTCAACGAGGCCATCGTAAATGGCCTTCATCAAGCGAGACGAAGACCAAAGGAATAGTCGAACTTCGTCCGGGACGTCGTCTTCTTTGAGATAGGCCTTCTGCAAAAGGAAGAAAGTCAGAACTCAAAGAGGATTAAGAAAGAAATAAGCAGACGCACCATGATGGGATAAAACGCTTTGGCGCGTGCGACCTGATTAGCCAGCGGGGGTTCTTTCTTCAAAAAGTTGAGCTCGTGGAAAGCGCGGGTCTCATCGTTATCGAAAGGCTCCCAGATGGCAGCCTGAGGGTCGGACATCGGAAGCGACGGCGGAATGTCGGCAAGAATGAGCCCCGCCGGGGACTCCAGAGGGTCCATAAGATCGTCGGGAGGCGCAGGACTAGACGCTGGAGGGGTCGGCGAAGGTTTAGGCGGCAAGGGCTTAGGTACGGTGATCTTGCCCCGGGGTTTGGTCGCTCTGGCAGATTTGGGCTTGTTCTTCTTGGGCTGAGTGGCCATCTCCACCGACGACGAGCGCCAGGGAGAGTCAAAAGAGGTTGCTGAACGTCGAGTGCTGAGCGACGTGTGCGTCGAACAGCAAGAGAAGCAGTCCAAAAAGCAGTACGAAGGGCCACACAGTGCAAAGCACTAGATGTGGTGGTGGTGGTAGAAAAGCAGAAGGAAGTGGGCGTCAAAAAGCAAACCCAGTCAGTATATGTGGCGAAGCGGACTTAGGCAAATTTTCCTAGAAGTCCCGCGCCGCGGCGACGAATGTATTGAGATCTTATCGTACTCTCGATAAGGGAACACTAGAAGCCCGCTATTTTTAGCAAGGTTAAGAAGAGGTTCTCCGCAGCGAACCTTGAAAAACTTTGTTTTTGATGGAAGATTTCGAATATATTGAGTCGGAAAGTACCGATTGAATGGGAACCCAGACCAAGACTTGAGGGTCTGGAGGGACGGGAAACGGTCCAAGCGAGTAATCGCGAGTGTAAGGTTAGGGTTAGCCAAAGAAAATTTGGGGCTCTACTGAGAATAGCGCGGAGGAGTAAAAACAGAGTGTACACCCCTGTCTTGATAAAAGTCAGACAGAAAGTGTCAGTTACGTAATGATCGACGTCCGCGGAGGCAATTGTCTAAAAATAGATTTTGCTGAGCGCAGGTTGAGACCAACGGACTTGGTTGAATTCTGCTTGCAGATTCAAAACCAATAGACGGTGAAAAAGTGTGCATGTGTGTAGGCGCTATAAAAATTAGAACGTCTAGTCGGACGCAGTCAGTCCGCGGACCACTCAATATCTAGTACACTGAGGGCTACAAATGGTAGACCGAGGACGGTCTAGATTTAGTGAAGGGGAGATGATACGCGTGGTCAATTTTGCGCGTATTTATCTAGCTTTTGTAGTGACTTGTGGCACAAATACCCATATTAGCTGCATGGCACTAAGGGCTTTACTCGACTATCAATAGGAAGTCAGTACTCCTGTTCATGGTGACTTGAAGGAGGATCAGAGTGAGCTCCGAGCTGCTGGTCGTAACGTTACTGGAGATAATCATAGAGGCCCGCGGCACACGGAGTAACCCAAGGTTTTGGGTATTGCAAGAGTAACAGATGAAGACTGAGTTGAAGTGCAGTCTGGACTTGTAGTAAGGCAAGACGGAATGTCGGAGGAAGGCCCGAGGAGTATCCAAACGAAAGGTCTATGAGATACATAGACGCCGCGGACCTGCCGAAGATTTACAGACAAGTTGCCGCACCAATGTACCTTGAACATAAGGGTGCCGGATGTTGGATCAACGGCAGGGTGGTGCCTCAGATCTGGAACAGTGATTACGGACATCCATCATGTCACGGAGAATACTCCGCGGACTCGGCATGTACATCACGGAAGCACTTTCCTGTATGCCGCTGATGAGATAGTTTGACACTGAAGCATAGGAATGTCTTAGACGGTGATCTGATGGTCTGGAAACAGAACTAGAGATCTAGAAAGGTCTAGACGGAGTGGAGCAACCATATGATTTAGAGGATCTACATGGATGCCGGGGAGACACGTCGGAGCGGAACAGTGATACACATCCGCGGATGACCAAGATAGTGATTCAACCGTGAGATGGTCAGAATAGATGACTTTTCATGGACGGATCGTGACGATTCAGGGCGGCAGACGGCTGCTAGACCTACGTATACCCAATCCCAACTCAATTGTTTCTGTATCTTGACTCAGATTTGTTTACATCATGTATTTTCTTGGCATTAGTATAAAAGACCATGTATTTCTCGTCGTTTGTCTAGTTCATCGCGCGCAGGTCATTGACGGCGTTGGTGTACTCAGGCAGGGACGTAGAGGCATTTAAATTGGAGTTATCTGCTTGCTAGTTTTTGTCTTCATTAGGAACGATTTGTTGAAGTTCAGACAAGTGTGAATTAAGACTTAAGTTTCTAGAAGCGTTCACCCGCGGAAACTTTGGACTGTGGAGTTTTGTCGTGGCATAGCCAACCCAGTAACCTTCCAAGGACTTGGCCCGTTTGAGCATTGCTCGCCCCCATTTACCAGTGTTGCGTTTGACTGGTCCACTTAACCCGCGGACTACTCAGAATCAGTTGAAGTGAAAGTGTGCTTAAGAGTGAACTAGTATCTCCCCAAGTTGAAGAGAGTAGACGATCTATCCGCGGACGCATCGTGTTCAGACTTGCCTGCACGTAACCTGACGGGATACGATTAGTGCCTTGGAGCTTGTGCTATATAAAGGAGTGTCAAACGTACCTGAGAGCTTGGAAGTTCAGGTCTACAGTCGCAGTGGCACTGTAAGAAGCGTGTGTACGAGGCATTTCTAGCAATTGGCTGGTGTCTAATATATTCAATTCGCCCTGACTGTCGGAGTTCCTCCCAGTCTTGTATCCTAAAAACCGATATACCTTGTTCATTGGAAAGTCCGCGGACGGATTTCCTCTAAACTATAGTCAGTAAAGAACTTGTTTTGCGTCAGTTCGGACCAGTAGACGAAGTTGAACTACATCTGGATTTCGGATTGGACCCCACGAACTCAATAGGAAGCACTTGGTGTATCTTGTTGAGACATATATAAGTGTTGGAGTGTTGTGTGTGTTGGTTGAGTTGTTTGTGTGTTTTGTAGTGGATTAGTCCATTGCGCACTTTGCATCTCATATCGATATATTCAAGTGCAGCGTTTCACCGATGAGGGAGACTCGCTCGCGGAAAGCTCCTGAGGATCCGAAAGCCAAAGACCGCGTTCCAGAAAAACAGAAAAACCAACAAAAAGAAACAGTAGCCGAGAAAAATAATGGGAAGGTGCCCATTAAGCCAGCCAGAGAGAATAGAGTTGAAGTGTTGCTACCGAAGCGTTCCACTCAACCTACGAGGAAAGTCACCGTTGAAGAAGTCAGTGATTCTGAGGACGAGTCGGTTGGTGTCAGAAGAAGAAATCAGAAGGAAGAACTTCCGTTCAAGGATGTGAAACCTCTATCTGACCCTCCCGTACGACCCGCGTTCCCGCGAAAACCAGCAGAGGAGCAACATGGCCAAGGGTCATCAGGTTCACGAAGAACAAGAGTGCCTAAAGATACTCAGCGGCGAGACAAAGCTACCGCGGAGATCGCAGACGCTATTCGGGAAACTGTGATACCAGTCAAAATAGGCACATTGCTGGATAGTAACGAGATGCTCCGGAAAACTCTTGAGATTGGGGGTCCGCGGAAGAACAAAGCCAAATTCATGAAGACTACTTCTGGTGATATTGTTCCGAGCAAGGTGCACAATTTTGTCGTTCAACGGGTGCTTGAGGATGAAGACTCAGACTCTGAGAGCCCCGCGGATGATGAAAGTGAAGCAGAGGATAACGTTCGAGTTGAGACAACAACTTGTGAAGTTGTAGATGATGATGGAAAGACTGTGTCGGTGTTGATGTTTGACACGTTCCCTGAATTGGTTACCTCCAATGATCATGATTTACCGGAGGGAAGCGTTATTTGTGGGGACCCTGTCCTTCAATACTATGAGTCTCTACCAGAGGGAGAAAAAGCGAAAGCTGTTAAAGTCCCGGCCGCGGGCTCCTCTGCAAAGCTCAGATGCATTCATCCGTCAGTGAATGGCAAGTATGTGGAAGCCATTACGGATAGCGGCTCGCAGATTGTATCAATGAATGCTCAGTTGGCCAAGGAAATTGGTTTGACTTGGAATACAGATATAGTCTGTGAGATGGTTGCTGCGAATAGCCAGATTCAGTCCACATTGGGCTTGGCTATAAATGTGCCGTTTAATTTTGAAGGGATAGTGATGCACCTTCAAGTTCATATTATTGATGAGGTGCCTTATGAAGTTCTTTTGGGACGCCCCTTCGAAATTTTGTCAGAAGCTGTGTTTGCGAGCAAGAGAACCGGCGAAGTCGAGATCACAATTACGGATCCGCGCACAGGGAACAAAAATACCTTTGCAACCTCTCAGAGGGGGGTCAAAATAGATCGAGACACAGGAAAGCCAGTCCAGACAGCTCCCGCGGAGACCAAACCGGATTTTTGCAAGTCTTCGAGGAACTCAAAGATGGGGGAGAAGTAATGGCCGCGTTTGAGTACAACGACCATGGGGAGTTGGTGTGCACAGGATATGGTTTACCGAAAGACGGGGATGTTGTTACGCAGGATGACAGGACGATGGCATATTTATTGGCGTCTAGGGACGCATTTGCAGGAGATAAGAATGCTAGTGTATTGTTGAATCAATACGCGGGGCAGGTAGAGAAAGATAAAGGCACAGATGTCTTCTTGTTCACGGAATCTGGAAGCCCGGGAAGCCCGAGAAAATCGAACCGTGGAAAGCATGCACCTAATCCGGGTGATAGCTCGGCTAAGTCTGCGTTTGCCTACATGGAGCGAGATTCCCGCGTGAATGATGACAAAAATAGTTCCGCGGAGGCGGCGGACCGTGCGCCGAAAGTGAACCGTAGAAAGCGAAAATACAAGAAGAAAAAGAAGAAGAAGAAGTCTAAGAAGACTTCGAAGGCAGAGGGAGCTAAGACAGTCCCTGCTGCGAAGGGGAAGCTGAATTTTGAAGTACCGGTGCCGGAAGTACCAAGAGAGCAATTTATTTTTGGAAATTTGGGCATCTCTATGGGAAAACAGCGAGTATTTGCTACTAAGAAGTACAAACCGGTCGCGGAAAAGATTAAGCCTATCCTTGGAAAAGTGGATGAGAAGTTCAGGATTGTGCGGAATATCACGGGGGACCCTTTGAAGGATATGCCAAAAATAGAAACGGATATTCCTGAGATTCACCCAGTAGGAAGATATACCGCGGAGCGAATGGAGGCATTTGAAAAGACTCATAACACTGGGTTCTTATTGCCTGAGGAGATGAAGTTGCTTCATCATTTTATGATGTTGCATAACGAGCATTTCGCCTGGGAAGAGGATGAGCGTGGGCAATTCAAGCATGAATATTTCCCGCCCGTTGATATGCCTGTGGTACCACATACACCATGGGTATGCTCGCAAATTCCAATTCCGCCTGGACATTTTGAAGAGTTCTGCCGCATCATCAAGTCAAAATTAGATGCTGGGGTGTATGAACCATCCAACTCGTCCTACAGGTCACCTATTTTTGCGGTGATAAAGAAAGATGGAAAGTCATTGAGAATTGTACACGCGTTAGAGAGGTTGAATGAGGTTACAATTCAACACTCTGGGGTACCTCCAGCCACGGAGAAGCTAGCAGAACATTTTGCTGGTCGAGCGTGCGGAGCTTCGTTGGATATGTTTGTCGGATATGATAACAGGGACTTAGCGGAATCTTCAAGGGATTATACAACCTTCCAGACGCCGTTTGGGGCACTGAGGTTAGTAAAATTACCGATGGGATGGACCAATTCTGTTCCCGTGTTTCACGAGGACGTTTGTACCATCTTGAGAGATGAAATGCCGCATGTAACAATCCCTTACATAGACGATGTACCTGTCCGCGGGGGACCTACGAGGTACGAGACACAAGATGGCGACTGGGAAAGGATTGCTGCGAATCCTGGGATTAGAAAATTTATCTGGGAACACCTCGAGAATTTAAATCGAGTTGTTACTAGAATGGCTTATGCAGGAGGAACTTTTTCAGGGAAGAAGTTGGTCCTCTGTGCGGATGAGTTTGAAGTTGTAGGGCATATTTGCTCTTACCGCGGAAGAATTCCCGATCCTAAGAGGGTGGACGTTATTAATAACTGGGGCTCCTGTGACTCTTTCACGCAAGTAAAGGCGTACTTGGGCACGGTTGGTGTTCTGAGGAGCTTTATTGAAGGGTACGGCGACATTGTTGCACCTATCAATGAGTTAACGAAGAAGGACGTTCCCTTTGTATGGACCGCGGACTGTGATGAGGCGCAGGCCAAAATTAGAGAAAGGTTGAAAAACTGCCCAGCTTTAAAACCCCTGCGGTACGACTGGGATTCGGACATAGTAATTCAAGTGGATACTTCATGGAGAGCTGTAGGAATTATTATCTACCAGCTAGACCCAGACGATCCTAAGAAGAAGTACTTTGCACGATTTGCGAGTATAACGTTAGGGAAGACCGAGGCGAACTATTCGCAACCTAAACGAGAATTGTACGGGTTGATGAGAGCTCTAGAGGCCATGTATTATTGGATTTTCGGAGCAAGGAAGCTTGTGGTTGAAACCGACGCGTTATACATCAAGGGCATGTTGAAAAACCCTGGAATGGGCCCCAACGCCACGATTAACCGCTGGATTGAAAAGATCTTGATGTTCCATTTTAAGCTGAAGCATGTCCCTGGTGAAAAGTTTGCACCCGACGGGTTATCGAGGAGAGATCCTTTCCCTGGGGATGAACAATTCAAAAATTCGGAAGAGGGTTATGACCAAAATGAACCTCCCGAGGACCATGAGGACGTTTCCGCGGAAGGCCCACAGCCGTTGGAATTCGAGGACTTTAAACACCTTATTGATACCAGAGGTGGATATTTCCAGTCGGAGGAGGAACAGCCAGAGATTGTGGACGTTGATGCAGTTTGTATGGAAGATTTCCAACGTGATTGCGAGAGTGCCAGAATGACTGAAGCTAACCTGGCAAGAGCACGCAGAGAAGCGTATTCGAAGGAGAATAAGCAGATCCCTGAGTATATTTTAATGACGGAGCCTCTGATTCCAAATTTAGAATTGAAATGGGATGAGTCGAAGCGAGAGCCTTACGATGAAGAGCATCGTTCGGATTGGATGAAAAAGCGAGATGCTAAATTACCATTGGTAAAGGAATGGCTAGCGGACCCTATGAAAAGGCCCGCGGGAATGAATGATGATGCAGAGTATAGAAGTTTTATGCGCTTCGCCTCACATTTCTTTTTGAAAGGGGGGAGGATGTATAAGAAATCTTTTGGCACTGCGAATCAGTTAGTTGTTGACAAGGAACACCGCATGTACATGATGAAGGCTGCTCACGACAGTCTGGGTCACCGCGGAAGTTATGCAACTAGAGAATTGATTACGCTGCGATTCTGGTGGCCAGGAATAGAAGCAGATGTATTTTGGTACATTGCGTCTTGCGACGCTTGCCAAAACCGACAACATACACTGTTGAAAGTCCCACCAGTTTTGACACATACTCCAAGTCTATTTCAGGTCATCCATACCGATGTAATGGTAATGGGGCAAGTGTCCAATAAATGTGGACTAGTTGTGGATGCGAGGGACTCCTTGAGTTCTTGGTTAGAAGCGAGACCGCTTGTGAGAGACACGGCTCACGCAATTGGAATGTTCCTATTTGAAGAAATCATTTGCCGTTGGGGTTGCCCAAAGCAGATTGTAACGGATAATGCGGGGCAGTTCAAGAAAGCTGTGGAATGGTTGAAACAGAAATACGGAATACCAAATATTCAGATTTCACCGTACAACTCTCAGGCGAACGGGAAGATTGAAAGTGGACACTTCCAAATGCGTCAGGCATTGTTCAAAGCGACTGGCAAGAACCCATCCAAATGGTTTTGGTTCTTCCATGTTATGCTTTGGTCAGACAGAGTAACGGTTAGAAAAGGATTAGGTTGCTCACCTTATTTTGCGGTGACTGGAGCGCATCCAATTCTTCCGTTGGATATTGAGGAAGCTACTTGGTTGGTTGAAATACCAGGTCGAGTGTTGACGACCGCGGAACTGATAGGGCTAAGAGCCAGAGCTTTAGCAAAGCATGTTGCCCATGTTGAACACATGAGGAAGCGTGTAGATCATGCTAAAATGGTTCAAGTCCGTAAACTCGAACGGTACAATGAACATACGATTAAAAACTATGATTTCAAACCGGGAGATCTGGTTCTCGTGCGCCACACTGAAGTAGAGAAGTCTCTGAACTCTAAGATGGATCAGAAGGGGAGATACCTTGGCCCAATGGTTGTTATAAGACGTACCAAGGGAGGAGCGTATATCCTAGCTGAAATGAACGGCGCGTTATTCCATGACAGGATAGCCGCGGGGCGTGTGGTTCCATACTTAGCACGTCGCCGAATGCAAATTCCGCTCAACATCCAAAAGTTTATTGATGTATCTACGGAGACACTCGAAAAGCTAGTGGACGATATTCCCGCGGAAGGGGAAAAGACAAAGGAGCGCAGCTCAAGGAAGATAAAGGATCTAGCCTTCGATAAAGTAAATATAAGGGTAACACCTGAAGACTTCGAAAAGGCTGAGTCCTCAGAATCGGAGACTGGGAACGATGATGATGAAGCAGAGTCGGACGATGAGCCAAAAGAGTCGGTTGGTCCTAGACGGTCCAAACGCAGGAAGCATTAAAGATTGTGGTGGTATGCGCCTCTGTAATCTTAAATTAGAACTTCTCCGCGGAAGGATTAAAATGGGAGATCGTACTTGTCAGGCGATTCGACGGAGTGAATGGAGATGCCAGGAGGAAGGAGCTTGGACATACGAAGCTCGACGAAGCCGAGGGCGGAGTTGTCGTAGCCGTGAAGGATGAGTTCCTTGCGCATGTAGGCGAGTTCATGAAGATCATCGATCTTGTTGACCGCTTTGATGAACTGGGCCTTGCGAGCCTTGATGGAAAACTCATGGTGGTAAGCGAAAGCTTCGTCAAGCTGGTTAAGCATGGTCTCCAGGTCGACGGTGCTGCGACCGAAGATGATAGCTGAAGGGGAGGATTAGCGAGGAATAAGTCTGGACATCTATAAATGGACGCACCAGGACCTCCGCGCTTCTTCCAACTTTCGATCATCTTGTCCTTACTGGTGAAGTCGCAAGGATGGAATTGAATAAGACAGTTGTGGCAAGGAGGACCCCAACTAGTAGGAGCGCAAGGCTCGACGTTGTGTTTCTTGGCGCAGCAAGAGCACTGTTCAGTCGGCTGGTGATAAAAATAGATCAGTCGAAGTTGAAAGTAACAAGTACTAAGGAAGCACCTTATTATCTTCCATAAGATAGATGGCAGCTTGAAACTTGGGAAGGATCTCGCTGACCGGGACTATGATATCGCGTGCGAAGGCTGCGAGGACTGCGGCAGGATCCATTTCGTCGGGGCTGTCGTAGAGATAATCGTAGTAGTCGTCGTTCTCTTCGTCGTCTAAGCCGTGGATGCTCATGCAAAGAGAAAAGAATATTATGGGAGAAGACGTTCCTATGAGGCACTGTTTAAATAGTAAACACTGCTGAGGAGATGTCTTGCCTGTGATTATTTGAATCAGATTTTGTATTGATCATAAGCGGGACGGAGGAAAGTAAAGGAGTGAGACTTGAAGTCTAGGCTTGCCAAGACTTAGAGGCGCACAATATCCAGTGGAATAAGGGCTTCAAGGAGCATGTAGGCGGTCACGGCAATGGAGTCGTTCACAAAAAGGCTTCCGCGGCGGCTTGAAGTACTTGAGAAGTTGAAGTAGAACTGGACGATTGGAGTTCTATTTTTGGAATTCTGAGCGCGGAAAAAGAGTCTTACCACCCCTGAGATGTCCAAGAGACTGCGGGAAATCGGACGAAGTTGGCTTGACAAAACAATTGTATTGCAAGCACTGCTAAGTATATACGAGACACCCGGGGATTTGGACAGTTGCTGGTTGAACAGCAAATATGTGCGGTTGAACGCACGACGATACGATAGGGAACACTGAGAGTCGACGGTTTATGTGTCTAAAGAGCGAAGGCACATAGGTATATAGGCCGCGGAAGGACGATCAAGTCTAGAAGGCGGAAAGGTTTAACTGGAGAGCTATAAAAATAAACGCAGAGACATACCGCGGAACTAGCAGGGCGCATAATGGGATCCTCGTTGTCGGCATGATGGATCTTCATGAGCTGCTCGAGCTGGTCATCCATCTCCTCGTAGGCGCGAAGCCAGTAGCGATACTTGAAGGAAGCGGCGGCCATGTTGCGGCGGAGGTAGCGCTCCCGAGCCTTGAAACCTTGCGCGTCCAAGTGCTTGAGTTGGTTCTGAGAGACCTTCCAAGTCTTGTTGACATCGTCCGAATGCATGATGGCGATGAGGTCCTTGTCCATGGAGTCTAAAATAAAAATTAGACGAAATTAGATCAAGGAGAAGATGAACTCGTACCAGGGACTTTGGGCTCGTAGTCGAGGTCGACGTCATCCGGTTCGGTACGGGCACGCTTGTTGCTGCGGTTGGACACAGGGTTCAACGACAAAGCAGGCTATGAGCGAGAATTAAGCAGAGAAACAGAGTTGACGAATATTTCACGCACCATAAGTGGTTCCGCGGGCGCCATCTACGACAATTGATGAACGTTAAGCGAGAATTCAACCGTGGGATATGGGTTACGTACCTTCTCGTCCTCGTCAGGACAAGTGGAAGATGTGTCGGAGTTCTTCGCCTTGGGGCCTTTGCCCTAATAAAACGATGTTATAAAAATAGAACAAAGTGAAAAGGCGAACGCACAGGAACTTTACGAACATTTTTGAACATGTCCTCTGGAACGGGATCGTCAATGATGCGCACGGATTTGCCGTCGTCTTGAGGAGCCTTACCGGCAGGGATACCGTCCTTGGGTTTGACAGGGCAGTTGTCCTGGCCGTGCTGGTGAGAAGAGCAAGACGAACAAACGGAAATCTGGGTGAATGAAGAGTAAAGTGCAGAGGGATAAAAATAGACGCACAGTGTCGTTCTTGACCTTGGGCGCACTATTCTTCTGGAAGGAGAGACCAGGGGGCAAAGAGGAGCCTCCTGCGCGATAGTTGGCTCCCATGGCAGCGATATAGAGAGGGTTGATTCTACCTTCGTCCTTGTCGAGATCCATCTGGAGTTGGTTAATACCGTAGATAATCTTCGTAACGTCTGAGGAATACCTGATCAGCGACGGAAGCTTCCTCCGCGGAGTCGTCGTCCCCGGAATCGTCGATGACTTCAACAGACTTACCCTGCATTATAGAGGACAGTTCAGGACCAGGAGGCATGCGACGAACACGAGAAAGCACCTGTTGAACTTGAGCCTTAGCACGGTGGCCCTTGATGGCTGCCGCGGCCTTGTCGCGCTTGCTATTCTTGGCGTTGTGATAGTTGTTGAGCATGCGGTCGATAGCGCCAAGCTGGGAAGTAGGGATCTTGAACTTGGAGATCTTGTACTCGTCCCTCATAGCGTTGGAGGCGGCAGTAAGAGCATTGACGACCTTCTCGTTGGAGGGGTGCTGAAGGGACTGAGCGAACAGTTTGAAGTCCGACTAAAAATAGACAGAGTTAGCGCGGAAAGAGTTGGGCATGCAAAAATATGGACGAACCGCCGCGGCTGCGAACGTGCTGAGCGTAGAGTGAATGACAGCCGCAGGGAGAGAGTCTCTGAGGGCGACGACCCGTTGAAAGTCGCGTTCAGCTTCAAGGATAAGGTTGGACGCTTCGATGAGCGCAGAGCGTGGTGCCATGGCATGCGATGAGGGCCTGTAGGCGACGAAGAAATGAGCAGAGAACAGAAGTCAATTTATAGTTTTTTGACTATGACAGCTTGGTTAAATTATTAAGGACCGGCTACGATCGTAGAAACGAGCCAAGGCTGTTGGTTGCACCTCTAACTGAATTGAATATGCGAGGACGCATCTTTTTTCTTTAGTGAGGGGGAGACTATAGAACAACAGACAACCGCGGGAGGGTATTGCGCCACCGCGGGCCTTGCAAATTTACCCATAAAGAGACAGGGAAATTTCGTTTTGCTAAAATTAGACGATTAGAGCTGGAGCGTTGCAAAAGCCAAGTTGCGGAAGAGTTTTAAGGCTGAATAATGTCGATCGGTTCCTATACGATCGATTTTAAGAGGCAGTTAGGGATGATAGTGGTTATTCTATTAAGCAAGAGGCTTGTGGAATATACATGCGGGAGTACAGAACTCTCCGCTGAGTATCTACCGCGGTACTTAAGAGAGAGAGTTTAAACTGTGCTATAAATAGACCCGCGGAAAACTGAAAGAAGAGTTGACTAGAGGAAACTTTTTGACGACTTGAAGAAAAGTGTCAAATAAGTGTCAAGCGTGACTTCTGGTTGAAGTACAGGAGAAATTGGACTGATTCCAATAGAAGTTGAAAAAGGGTTTTGACGATGGACTTGGTCAAAATTCAGTCTTCGGCAATCTCCGAAGGATTGATGACGGCATGATGGCCGGTTGATGTGGACTTGGTGGATTTCTTTAAGACCAAAAGTCTTACGAAAGCGTTCACACGGTTGAATCAAGACATCAATAGGCGCCAGTGGGCGCTAGTGTATTGGACTCGAAGTAGCGGGTTTACAAACAAAGTAAACTAAAACTATGGCTACTGAGTCGAGCTATATACAGAGTGGTTTTTTTGGAATTGGTCTACGATACGGCTGGAGACGACAGCACAACAAGATATTTGTAATGATCAAAAAATAAGATATAGCAAGGAAAAAGTTCAGTGTACGGCACGAGCGTTCATCCGCGATCAGCCCCCTTGCCTTTATCCACCTTGGGAGACTTCTCCACCTCCTTCCCTTTGCGCGGACTGGCGGAAGCGGAAGGATGGGCCTTTGACGAACTGGGAGTTGAAGACTCCAACAAAGGCGCAGGTCCAAACGCAGGCGGAGGAGGAGTAGACGGTGGGGCTGCGAGTGTAGACGTCGGAGGGGCAAGCTTAGACGAAGAGGGTCCCGCGGCAGAAAGGTCGTCGAAAGAAGCAACAGGACCGAGTTGAGGGTCCACCGTCTTCAAAACGCCTTTGAGATCTAAGTCGGGAATGATGCGCGCGGAGAACTTGGGATGATACATATAACTCTCGACGTCGCCCGCCTCGTTCGTTACCGGAATCGCGCCTGAAGTAGCCTCATGAGCAACAAAGTCTCGTTCCAGCTCGTAAAACGGCTTCTTCGACAAGACGTGCGCCACAAAGTCGCGAGCCAAGTCCGCACCTTCTTTATCCACAAAGAAGTCGTTGAACTGCTCGACGGCAAGGGAGCGCTCAGCACCGGAGATCGTGAGGGCGGAGTCTTGCGCTTGCAAGCGAAGATTGTTGAGCGCGCGGACGTGGGCGAAGCTCGTGAACTGGGCATCCTCGTACGCCTGCACAAGACGTTGAAGTGCGGAGGCGATGGTGTGGGGAGCGACAGCGATGAAGGGGCGCATGCATTCGGCGAACCGTTTGAATTCGAGAGGCGTCCAGTTGTGGGAGCACTGGTGTTTGCGGTCCGCGCAACGAGTACAAACGGAGGAAAGGCCTCCGACGGGCCTGCACTCAGCGTAGTTGAGCACGCAGTTGAGGCAGGGGAAGGCGATTTTGGACAGCATCGGTGGTACCAGGGACGACTGGACGTAGGAAGTAGGAATCTTCATATGTGCTGGTGAAGGCATGCCTGGGATAAAAAGATAAGCCACCGTATAAAGAGAAGAGAACTTTAGGACTTACCGGTCTCGGGAATGTCAAAAAACATATTGATTAACTGAGCGCGCGTGGTAATGTCGAAGACGGGCCCCATTGGGGTCGCAGAACGCTCAGACGCGGGAGCTGGAGTCGGCGAGCGCCCAGGTGAAGGAGAGATGGCCATGCGCGGACGTTTCGCAGGCGGCTCCTCGGCGTCTGAATCTTCGCTATCAGAGAAAACGGGAGCCCGGGGCTTGCGCGTAGGCACGGTGACGATGCTGGGGACACAGAACCCCGCACCGTAATGCTTGCCTAGTGGGTCCGCGGCGAGGATGGTGTCCTGGATTTCAGAGGAGGGACGAAGATCGCGGTAGAGTGCGATCAACTCCTCCGCGGCGTCGACGTCGGGAATAGTCTTGGCGATGTGACGAGCAGCGCGAGCGAGGGCCCACAGGAATGCCTCGACATTCAACGGCACGTTGGGGTGTTCACGACGATAAGGGTTCTAAAGGAATAATAAGTATTGGATTGAGGATGAAAAGAAAATAGACACGCACGAGGACTGGAGTCAATAACGCTAAGCTACGGACCTGCTCGACCGACGGCGGCGGCGGCTTGTGGATAAAAAGCGGAATCAGGTCGCGTGCGAAAGAATTGTCGAATGGAGCCCAGAAAACAGCAGAAGGATCGTCGGAGGGGATCTGCGGCGGCGGTTCAAACAGTGCTGAACGAATCGAAGGCCCAGCAACGACGACGACAGGCTCCTCCGCGGGTGGAGACTTGATTTTTGCGAGAGGAAGAAGGCGCGGGAGGCTCTGGGGTCGACGCCGCTGACTCTTCTGATTCGGGAAGGTCTGGCTCGACGTCCTTGGGGACGACGACGGAGGAACGGCCAGGGCCCACTTTAGCCCCGGCTTTAGTCTTGCGCGGACGCTTAGTGGAAGCCATGGTGGTCTTGCGGGTAGAGCGACGAGTTGGTGCAGTAGTGGCCTTCTTAACGGGCATCAACCGGCGACGAGCACCAGTGGGTGTAGGTGAAAGACGAGGTGCAGAAAGAATCCAAGTAGAGGGCTACTCGGCGACGTAGGCGTCGAGGAGCGCTTCGAAAGGCCAGTTAGAAAACCAAGGAGTAGCCACAGGGTGTAAGACACTGTGTGTGGTGGTGGAAGGGAAGGAAGAAGTGGGCGCTAAAACTCGCACCCACCCAAACTATAAGGGAAAGCGGACTTAGAGAAAATTTCTCTAAGTCGCCACGCCTTCAGAGGACTGAATTGAATACTCAGTGACTCACCTTGAAGGAAGAATAGAAGACGGAAGTTAATCTAGGGCGCAGCCGCAGTAATTAGAAGCCAAGTATTAAGGTTTGATGAAGAACCTAGGGCTGATTGCCAGGGCAGAGGCGGCCGCGGCGAATGATAAGTCGGAGGAACAGATTAGATAAAGCAGAAGTGCAAACGCACTTAGGATTAGGGTTGGCGAAGTCCAGGACGGCGAAAATTTGACCGAGTCGAAAAATTTAAGGAAAAGAGGTGAAAAACCCCTGTCCGAAAATTTCAGACAGAAAGTGTCAATGACGTCATATGCCGTAATGATGGGCGTCCGCGGAAGCAACTGTCTAAATTAACAGACGGAACGTCTTAGCGAGTAGTGCAGGAGGACTTGACTAAAAACAAGTCGCTCGAGGAAAAAGGGACAGAAAAGTAGTTTGCAGTTGGTCTAAAAATAGACGTCCGCGGGAGTTGTCATCCTGGCGGTCCACTAGATTTAAAGCCAAAAATAAGCACGGATTTTGGTGCAGGCTATAGACCGGGGACGGTCTAGATTTAGTGAAGGGGAGATGTAACGACTGGCCATTTTTGCGCGTTATATCTGGCTATTTTAAGTCAAGTGCGGCCCTAAACAACCCAACTACCCGCCACGACTATAGTCTTACTCGACTATCAATAGGAAGTCAGTACCTCTGTTGGTGACACTAAGGAGGGTCAAAGTGAGCTCCGAGCTGTTGACCGTAAAACCCATCACAGGAGAAAGGCATTATAATAATAGCCTACTGCAGTACTATGGATCTGTTCCATAACAGAACCCTCAGAAGAGTGACGAAGAGTCAAGTACTTGTGTACTACAGACTTAGACGAAGGTCTACAAGGATGTAGGAGGCGCCGCGGGGGCTATCAGAGTCAACATCAGTCAAAAGACAGATGCCGCGGGCTGCCGACTATAAATAGACAGCTGGAACAGCGGAAAGGGATCTCATACAAGAGATGCCGGTGCTAGGATCAGAAGGCAGAGATATGGCAAGACATGAGGTCTTTGACAGGAGAGTTGATGCTGTGATGCTGAAGCCGAACCAGTGCGGCAACTTCATTAGAAATCTATTTCTATATTGGAGTCAGCGCGGATGACTTGGTGGCTTGATAAATTGGACAACAGACGAGCCTGTGATATTGCGAGTGAATTGGAATGTCCCAAGAATAGTCTTAGGAGTTATTAGAGGCGTTGATGGCACCACCGGAAGGGTTGCCGCCAGTGACGGATTGACGGGATCACCAATGATGGCGTTCCGCGGGCTTCCGCAATTCAGTGATTCAACCGTGGGAGTCATAATTGCTGACTTTCTACCGCTGGATCGACAAGCCAAGAGGCTGCCGAAGGTCCGCCGGGACACCCAAATACCAATATACCATCTCTCTACTCAATTGGATCGACATTGCTTACTCTGTACTATTTATGTGATGTATTTCTTGGCATTAGTATAAAAGGACCTGTATTTCTCGTTGAGCTGGAGGACATCGCGCTCAGTCTATTGGACAGCGTTGGTGAACTCAGGCAGCAACGTAGAGGCATATATAAAGATATTGTCTACTCGTTTGTCTTAATAGAAATTGTGTTGAAGTTCAGTTCAAGTGTGAATCTAAGCATCGTTTCGAGAGTGTTCACCCGCGGAGGCTTTGCTTTCGAGTAGCTTTGTCGTGGCCTTAGTGTGCTAGGAACTGCCTGCCTCTACTGCCCGCGGACTGTCTACTTCGTTGTAAGGATACGTGTGCTCGAGAGTGAACTAGTATCTCCCTGAGTCTGAGGAAGAGTGGAACTGTCCATCTGCTGAAGCATTGCGTTGGAACTGCTGGCGCATAACCGGAAGAGATCTGATTAGTCCTCGTCTGAAAGGCTTGTGCTATATAAAGGAGTGTCAAAGGTTCCTGGAATTTGGAGGTTCAGGTCTGTAGCGTAACTGGCGCTATAAGAATTGTGCATTCTGCCGCGGAGACTGTCTGTGGCCATTGTTTCAATCTCGCCCTGATATTCAACTGCGTTGGGTATCTTGTATCCTACTGTTTATAGTTCCTATTTTTAGGAAAGGTCCGCGGACGGAATCACTTCCATCTACGGTGTGTGAGAGCGTGTTTTGTGCAAGGTTCTTACTTGCAAGTCGACTTATATCCTCGTCACTGTGACATCTGGATTTCGGATCGAGCCCCACGAACTCTTCGAGAGACATTTGAGTGTATCTTGTGGAGATATTTGTGTTGTAGTGTTGTGTGTGTTGGTTGATTGTGTTATATATATATTTTGGGTGGTAGATTCTCTGCTGCGCTATATTTAGCACTTCAGTTGATATATTCAAGTGTCAGCGTTACAGCGTGGTGCGGGGTTCGGTGGCAGATCAAGTCGCGGTGCCGCGGAGGACAGGGAAAATCAGCCCATGCGGAGTGGAGACGAGGAGGAAGCGAAGAGCGACACGTTGAAACGCTTGCACGCGGTCTAGTACAGCAAGTACTAGATAGTTTGTGGATTAACCCTGAAGGCCTATCTAGCTTTCAAATTGCTAGCAAACCAACAAACCCAATCCTAACTACTTTCCCCCTTGTAATGGTACTATAACTACGCCGAGTACAGCTCGTTTGATCACTTGTTTAAGATGATCGAAGGGAGCCTAAGATATAAACCTCTAACTAGTGCTAAATACGATCGAGTGCCAGATAGAATCAAGTCCTCCCTTGACTAAAAGCCAAACGAGTGCTCAAGTCCAATATTTAGCTGATACAACACAGCTAGGCCAAGTCCAATTCCAATTCCAATTCCAAGTCCAACAAAAGCTGATACCACACAGCTAACACAGAGTTCACACAATATCCAAGTCCAATACCGCTGATACCACACAGACGGCCTTAAAGTCCAAATTCACACTAAGAGTGGGCGCGAGTAGATTGAGAAACTTGTACAAAACGCTAAACAGAGCTCCTGGTATAGAGTTGATATAGGATGTCAAGCCCTAGATCTCTGCCTTTATTCGGGACTTTAGCCAGTTAAACCGACACGCCCTAGCTAGGTCAGGAATCCAGTACTGAACACCTTCTACCACCGGCCTTATATACTGTACATTCTGGCTTACTATTTACTGATTACTTTACGACTGTCCACGGTCTATTTAATACACTGTCCAATAGGCATTCAGATAAATTATGATCCTTTGCTTCATCCCTGGTTTCCGATCGTTTCACAACCATGATCAAATATGTCCAGTTTGCTTGTGAACCCTTGATCCTGGCTTCACTCTCAACTCCTTCGTCTAGTTTACTGCAGAAACAGAAAACTGAGCATCTAACGGTTAATTAGATACCCATATTTCCTGGGTTTAGCCAGAGGACTTGTCCTTAAGCGTTGTCTCGAGTTCGGCTTTGCTTGCCCCGAGGTAAGCTTAGTGACCCATTGATATGGCCAAGTGACAGCGGGTGTTCCGTAACTGCTTGGAGTGATGCCGTAGTTAGCCGCCATGATCGCAGCTCATGCCAGTGATCAGACAACTCGGCCAGGCTTTTCAGAAGTCTAGCTAAGGTTACTTGAGGACGGGGACTGCCTAGTTTGTCCCTTCATGTGGTATTTAGACATCCTGAGGGTCCTAGAGGCTTTATACTCTTAGTGAAACCCAAACATCCTTGATTGAAGACGTCGTTTGGTCTGGTGATCTCCTCACGATGCGCCCGGATGTTGCCTTTTTAATTGGCTATGTCCTGGTTAGCTATACGGGACATATACTAACCCTCTGGAGTGTAGTAGCCTTAGGCTAGATAGTAAAAAGTGCAAATTTTAGCACCATTTCACTACCAGCCCAATAGCCTGCTTATCATCTCCCCCATTCTTTGCTATTGACCGTCCCCGGTCAACCTTATTCCAAAATCCTGGTTTAACTAGATCTCCCTCCTTGTCTTGCTACTCCAAATGTACCGAAACTACTTAACTATCGCCCAGGGTAGCTTAGCCACCCAGAACGGTTCCTTAACCAGAGAATTCTAAAGTCCAGAATTCCTTGACCACTGGCCCCGGCGAGAGTTACGTAATTTACGTCACTTATTCATTAAGCCATCAGTCCTCGACTGATTTTCTGTTTCCGCGGGAGCAACTAAGTCAAGAGGCTCGTCCCCTGTCTGGGTTGCATTCCTGACGTTAATTCCTTCCCTTAGACACCCAACAAGTCGCCTTTTGAACATCTGTTCGTCAAGCGGCGGCTTGTTTACTCTCTTTTCTCCTCTAATCTGAGCTTTTCTTTTCGTGGCCCGATTTGGTAAGTTCTAATTAACCCTATTGATGGAACAACCGCAGCTAAACGGTTCTTCTTCTCAATAGAGTCTCTGAACTCTAACTGCCCTTGCCCTTTTCTCTTCTAAGTCCGCTTCTTTTAGGCGCCGCTAACGCAGCTTCCCTTTAAGAAGTGGGACTTAGAAATTTTTCGCTCATTCCTTCTTTCCTTCGCCCGTCATGGCTAAACACTCCACCTCGTCTTTCAGGACGGCTTTCTCTTCGCCACAACCTGACTCACCCACCGAGGTCACCGACGCCGCGACTCTTTACTGGGGGCCTTGGAATCATCCTTGCGCTCGCGACCTCAACACTATCCTCATCGCGGGTGGGAAGGTCCCTCTCATCCGCGACGAGGCGTACCTCGCATTCGCCAAGGCCTATCCTGCCGCTCTTGCCTCCGCCAACGACCAAGTCTGGGACGAACTCGCCGACGAGAATCATGCGTGGAACGGAATGATCCAGCAGATCCTTGTTTTTCTCGACGTCGTTCCTTACGATTGGAGGCCGTTGGTAGTCGAGCCTCCCCGTCAGACCGGCGAGGTGCGTCTCTTCCTCTCTCAGTTCTTTCTCTTTCAAACTCCACTTCTAACCCTTTTCTCTTAGTACCCCGCGCTCCCTCCTGACTTCAAGATCCCTTTTGCCGCCGCCCCTCGCCTCGTCTGTATCGACATGGACTGGCACGCGGGCCCCTTCTATTCATTCAAGAAGGACAAGGGCGTGAACTCGTCGCCGTATTCTAAACTCAACATCGTCCACTACAAGGCTCCTCCTCGTCGAATGGTCTTCCACGAAGGCCCTGCCTCTCCAATCGCTCCACCTCCTCAGCCGTCGTCGTCTGTCTTTAAAGCCCCAGTTGCTGCGCCCGTCGTGAATCCCCAGAACGCCTCGCCATCGTCCAGCGCGCGCCCCGCGAAGTCTGCTCGCACAACTTTGGCTCAGTCGACAGCCGTGGGCCCTCCGACTTCCGTTCCCAAACCCCGCCCTCTCGCAAAGGCTGAGTCTTCGTCTTCACCCCGCTCCGCTCCGGTGAAAGCGGAACCCTCGTCTGCGTCTCGTCAGTCTGCGGCCTCGCTCTTCGACGGAGTCGAGATTCCTTTGACGCCCGCTAGTTCTACTCGGACCCGCTCTGGACTGTAAGTCGACCTCTTATTTCTTTCTTATTAAACGTCCTGACCCTTCTGTCTTCTAGAGCGCACCCGGTCGACGCCAAAGACGTGCCCAAGCCGCACCGTAAAAGGCAGTTGGAGGCTGACGTCGAAAGCCTCAAGGTTAGTCGGTTTTCTCTCCAGTCCTTTACCCATTCACTGACTTGTTCCTTCTTTAGCCAGACCAAGACAGCGATGGCGAAGACGAGGTTGGCTCCGTTATTGGCGAGGGTTTAGATAGTCAGCAGTTCTTCGTCGCGCCCCGTCGTCCCAATACGGGAGATATCGAGTACAACAAGAAGAAACGCAACCCCACCACCGACGATCTCAATTCGTTCGCCAAGCAGATTGTCAAGGCTTTCATGAGTCGCCTCGAGCACTCCGACACCACTGGTTCCGGTAAGTTTTCCAAGACGTTCGTCTGTTTACTGTGATAACTGACGAGCCGCTCTTCAGAGGAAATTGAACCACCATCGTCGCTGAACGTCCAGCCTTCGCCGTCGTTGAATATTCAAAGCGCCCGCGACCAGCCTTTCATCTACGCTTTGCGTGTGAAGGGCCGTCCTCCGCGATTCTACACAGGCTTCCCACCGGCGACGATGACTCGCAAGAATCGTCGTAACACGGATCGCCCGGAGAAGTCCCAACCGCTTCAAAAGTTCAACCCAGCGCCGATCATGGAAGTCGAGTTCCACCAAGCCAAGATTGTAAGTTAATTCAACCTCGACTTTTATGTTTACATTGTGCTGAACTTCCTTCACTCAGCCGACCTTCTGGTGCCTCCAGTGCCTTGCCTTGAACCTCACTTGTGTTCCCCTCGCTTTCGGGGCCAAGTGTGGGACTTGCTTCAAACGCCAGCATTCCTGCGAGTTCGAGAAGTGTGACGAGGAGCTGATCGACATCTACCACCAGTTAGCGTCGCGTTTTGTTATGTTCTCTGACGGTCCGTCTTTTGTTTTTACTCAAAACGTTCGCCATAGACTAACTTTTATTTAGCCACTCCGTACTTTGCCGATCTTATGAAGGCCCGTTACGAGCGCTTCCGCGACGCCGCCCAGGTAGCTCGTGACGCTGGCGAGGAGTTTGCCGACGTCTTCCGCCACTTCAACGCTCACGCCGTCGAGGTGATCAACGCCATTGGTCTCGAAAAGTTTCTCAACCGGTTCAACGACGTCGACGTTCCTTACGACGTTCTCCACAAACACTTCGACGAGCTCGTTGACGGCTTCAACAAACTGTCGGTCGAGGGTCATGAGCCGCTCGTCCCCGCTCCGCTTCCGGTTGGAGAGGGGGTCATCAACCTCTACTCCGACATGCTCCGTGGCGCTGAGGGTTTGGATGGAGAGCCGGTGAGTGGCTTTCCATTCCCAAGTTTCCTCTTTCCTCTTCATCGCTGACACACCCCTCTCAGGCTTCGTTGTCTCAAGTCGACGCGGACGCTGCTGGGGACGAGATGGTGGTTGATGAGTCGGCTGCGGCGGGAACGGCGGGGGCTGCCCCTCCTGCGTGAGTCGGCCCTCGCCTGAATGCTTCGTTTGTATCCGTGCGCGCGCCTCTGGCGCTTTGTTATATTTTGCTTCATCTACTATGTTTTGGACTAGGCCTACATAGTTTAGATTACTGGTAACCCTAGAATACAAAAAAATGTATCGTTCATAGCCTGTTTCTGTAGTCTAGAAACAGGACTATAAAATTTGCTTCAATAGTTGTCCTTTCTCTTGTTATGATTAAGTCAGCTTTTCGGGGACTTAGTGATTACAAAAGAGACTCTTATTGAGAGTCACATTTTCTTTTATTCCTGACGAATCTACTTTAGGGCCGGTTCAAATTTTACTTTGTTCAGCCCGACAGTAACCATCTGAGTTATCCAAAGCCAAGTCTACCCTTCTAATGGTTTCGAAGCTTTATCTTCTATCTGGACAGACTGGTTGGGTTAGGCAAGGGCTGGCTAGCTCTTATTGCTTAACCTGGACCTGTCTTGGTCTTTAATTAGGCTTCTAGGTTATCCATTGTCCAGTTAGACGTTTATGTTTGAAGCTAGTTGCCCAACCCTTCGTGTTGGTGATGTCATTTTTGATTGACTTCCCGATTTAGCAAAATCAGGCTGTCAACCTCAACCGAAGTGATCGAGTTCCTAGTTTGGATGACCTTCACGTTAGCCTAGCTCATAGGGGCCTGAGGCTTAACTATGGCGGTCAACCCACATCCAACTACTCTAAGGCCCTTGGGGGCTTATCTTTCGCTGGAAGAGGAGTTTACTTACTACTTTCTTGAAGATAAGAAGGTAGGCTTTCTCTCCGTCTTTGCCGTCCAGACATTGCTTAGTTAGCGCATTCTTCCAGCCTGGGGCTGGAAGCATATGCCAATCTTGTAACGTCTTTGGGCTGACTTGCAAGTTCAAATCTTGGGGTAGAGGCTGCGAACGCTGCGAACTCCACCTTCAGTCCGACTGTACATATGCTCAGTGGCCTGTTTTCCTTGATTTTCGCAAGTCCACGTTGTGGGCGACGACTGGTTAGCCTCTCCCTTTTTCTGCCCTTTAGCTAGTTCTGATTTTATCCATCTAGAGCTTCGCTATGGCGGAGACTACTTCCTAGAGTCCCACCTCGAGGCTTACTTCGAACCTTTGTTTAAACGAAACGTGGCCGCTTACGAACGGAGGCTCGAGATAGCTCTTCTTAAGGTTAGGCAAGCGTCGCCTGCGGAAGCCATGGAAGTATACAGGGCACATGAACGGGCTCATGGGGGAGGGACTTTTGGAGTCGCAGCTTGGCTACGTTCCGACCCTGGCTTAACCATCCCAGTTATACGCCCGCGCCATACTTTCGAGCGATAAGCTTGATTGGCCTTTACCTTAGCCAGGCCCCTGTTAGAGTCTGATTTGTATAAAGTCCAAGCTTAGCCAGTCGATCCGATATACTACTCTTGCCTTCCACTTTCATCTACTATGCCTTTCGACTCCCTGGAGGAGGAATACGCCTTTATTTATTTAGAGGATCACCCCGTGGGTCTATCCTTACTCCATCGTAAATAACGGCTTATCCCTTCTTAGTCTCTTAACTCGTGCACTCAGTGCGTAGACCGTGGTCAAGACTGCGTGTTCTCCTTCTGGGGCAGGGCCTGCGCCGCTTGCGAGGAGAGGCTTTGCAGCTATTGCAGCTTCCGTTGGTTCTATCGCTGGCAGATGTTCCGCATCTCTCCTGAGTTCACTTCACTTCGTAAGTTCCTTGTCTAATTAACAGCTAAGTCAATTAACCAAGTCGCTTGACAGGTCCCCGCTTTGGCCGGGTGATGTTCCCTTACGCCTTCCTTCATCTTCACATACAGTCGATCATGGAGACTATTTGGGAGGAGACTTATATGGCCCGCTGCGACCAGGTTAAACGTCGTATTGACGCTGCTAAGTCTACTGCCGAGATTGCCCATCTTCGTACATATTTTGACCGCCTCGAGTTTGGCGCGATTGCCTACCGTTGGCTAAGCCACAGGCACTGTGTCTTGCGTCTCCAAGAGATTTGTCGAGGGGAAGCTTAATTAATTGGTCCTTAGTTTACCCAGCCGCTCGTTCTAGTTTAGCCCAGACCCTCCTGTATCTTATCCGGTATTTCGGCTATAGATCCAAGATGATCGAATTAAACTCTGAGACAGCTCGGAGGGGTCGAATCGCCAGCGATCCACTTTTATTTAGGTGGACTCTGCCTTTTCGTCTCCCAATTAATTCCTTTTCCCTTCTTCTAATCTTACTGTATGGCCCCAACTGCCGATTCTACTCTACTCGACATTGCCGCGCAGGTCGTTGGCTTAAACGAGCCTGGCCCAGCTACAGTGGTGGATTTCTTGTTGATGCTCCAGGAGCGCCGCGTAAGTCTTAGCTTCTCCATTCTGAAGCCCAAGTCTCTGGCTAACTCCCCCACTCTTCTAGCCTAAGCGTCCCTGCGGCAATTGCGTCAACGCAGGTATCCTCTGCACTCCCACTCGCGCTGGGACTGGTTGCCGCGAGTGCACCCTTCAACTCTACTCCACTTGCGAGTTTATGGACGTTAATCGTTTTGTCGAGGAGCACGAGAAAGGTTTGGCCACTTTTATGCGTAGCCATAGTACGTTTCTTTTCTTCCTTTTTATCCAACGCTGGATTAACTCCCATTTTGTTTAACTAGAGCGCAAGCCCAATCCAGATGGCCTAGCCAAGTGGCGCCGCTGGTCGTCGCTTATGATCTACGCTGGCCAGATCTTTCCGGCTCACGCTAACCTCGACCTGGTCGCTACTCACACGGCTTATTTCCATATTCTGGGTCGTCTCCCGCTTGACTCGCTCTCCGTTATCCTGTCAGTCATCGAGACTTCCCTCCCCGGTCGAATTCCCGTCAGCACTATTTTGCGTACTTTGGTTACTCGCAAGCGCGCCGCCCTGGAGGCGGCTGATCCAGATATTCCTTGGATCGCACCCCTTCCTATGGGACCGACGGACTCTCCTCACCAGGCTAGGATTTTCCCTTTGACCAACACTCGCGTTAATCCTGACCCCGTCGCTGGCCCATCTATCCAGGGCGTTATGCCCGATGGTTCGAGTGCAGCCTTTAACTGGTCCACCCTCGCTTCACTCATCAACGACCAGTACAAAGACGACATCCCCGTCCGGTCGCCTCGTTCCATCCTTAACGGTCCTGACCCTGACTTAGCCGAGGGCTCCGTGTCTATCTTTGTCGACACTAGCCTTAGTGCTGTCGGAGGTTCCCCCGTCCGCGAGCAGCTAACTAAAGAGTTCACCAGTGAGAAGGATCTCATCTCTTCGGTGCTTGACTGCGTTGATACCGCCCTGATCTTTGGGGAGGACGCCGCCAGCGACTTTTAGATACCTTAGCTCGATAGACGGTTTAGTCATTAGGATGTTTGTATGGCCTTTTCACAATTAAACGTAGTTTATCTTGTGAATCGTCTGGCTTTATCCACCTGAGGTCATAAGCTCTAGCTAAGCTGTTTGATTTGACAGATTGTGTCAGTCTAGCCGCTGTCATGACCTCACTTCTTAATTAAGCCGACTGAATGACGCGCTCATCTAATTAGCCCGAATTTATGATCGATCTAACCAGAATGTTCGCAGGGGTCGTCCTGAGGTGCCGACAAGCACTTCGTTAAGGTGGGGCGTCTTAGCCGGTGAACTGAGTCAGTCTTTTCTTAGCCTAACTCCGAATCGTTTATCCAGCGTCCGCTTGGCCTTAACCACACTTGTTCGCGCCATGCCCAGGCTCTTTGATTTGCAAAATAGGGAAGGGTTCCTGATCACAAAAACGCTTCATCCCTTAGCTACTGTCAGACGTTGCTTTAATTTAGTTCTAGCGGAGCTCCGTAGGATCAAGGAAAGTTCGAAAATTCCGCCTGATTAACCACAGTCTCACTCCCCCATTTTTAAATTACAACTGTCCCAGTTGCTGGACAATGGGCGAGCTATTTAAGCACTATTCCCCTTATGTCCCTCTTTCAGTATCGTATCCACTTCTCTTCTCATCCCTCATTTCGACTATGTCTGCCGAAACTGCTTCTGAGACTATTCCTGCGGAAATCGCCAACCTCTGGAAGGTTGTAGAGGAGAACATCACGCTCACGATGTCCTGCAATTTCCCAGCCCATCTCCCTCACCGAACGTTGCAACTCTTTGAACAGACAGCGGAGCATATGGTACGTCTTAGCCAGATTAACCAGCTATTCAGTTAACTGATTTACCCATCCAAGGCCTCCTTATTCCCTTATCCCAAAGTCGTCGCACCCATCCTTCCTATTTACGACTCCTTCTTTCGCTATCAGAACAAATTCCGTCAATTTTGGTCGACACAGGACAAGAAGAGTCCTATCCCTTCCTCCATTGAAGCGGTCTTCGCCTATATCGAGGAGCTTCAGAAGGTCCGTAATCGTCTTCGCGCCAACAAGGCTGCCGCCGAGCAGGACGCGCGTGAGAGGGCCCGTCAGGAGAAGGAGGAAGCGCTTAAAGAGGCTAACCAGGGAACGGTTCGCAAGGTGCGTTTAGCTATCCGTTCCTTAAATCGCCTTTAGTTAAACCATCCTTCCTTCTAGTCTCGTGGCAAGAAGAAGAAGTCCGCCCCCGATGTTCACGACACCGAGGACGAGGTAGAGATTATCACGGAGGCTCTTCCCGAGGAGGACGTCTTTATGGACGACGCATCCGCTGTAGGCTCTGTCCTTTATTCCGCTTAACCTGTCCCTCATTAACCATTCCAAATATAAAGGACGCCTCCACCGAACCCATCGATGAAGAGGCTTTTATGGCAGAAATAGACGCTCTTGAGAACGCTGGCAAGGGAAAACTTAAGACTCCAGTTAAATCTTTGGTACGTTCGCTAAGTTACGACGTGTTCCCAATCGTTTAACTATCCTTTGTCTTAGCCTAAAATCCCCAAGTCTAAATCGGCCACTCGTCCTGAGACAGTACGCATTCCTTATATTCGCGTTGCTCGCCTCAACCGTTCTGCCCGTGTTTACCACAAAGCTATGAAGGTTATCAGCAAGACCAATCCCAAGGAGGCTGCGCAGGTCGCTAGCGAGGTACCCCAATCTAGCCGCAAGCGCCGTCGCGCTAATTCCTTCGTCGAGGCTAACCCAGTTCCCCAGGGTCAGTCTCTATTTCCCATATTTTTGCCTTAGCTAAGTGTTTTACCGGTGTTCAGCGACTGATCAAGGCACGGCTAAGGCCAAGGACCTCATAGCGCTAGCCCAGAAGCTTGTTGTTCACAAGCCCGCGCTTATTTCCGACAACGCCCTTATCCGTGCTGAATACGAGAACCGCTCCGAGACCGGCTTCATTATCCATCGCTTAGAATACTTTGGCATGATTGCTGAGCGACTATGTAACGAGCAGGAGCGATTGGTGGCCCTTCTGGCGGAGCGTGGCCTGAAGCCTAGCGATACTCCTCCCACAAGGTATGTTTCCTTTACTTCGACGCAGAGCTACCTCGTCCTGACTTTGTCTAGCTAGACGCAGTGAACCCTTTATTTCGTGTCCGTCTCCGTTCAGTTCCAGTCAAACTCCATACGGTCTTTACTCTATCCACACCCACTGTCCTTACGAGAATTACCAGTTTGCCGTTGCGTTTATTTGACCGTCCGAGTGACTTTACTAGTTAAACGTTTATCCGTTTGGACCTTCTTGGATTGTCCGTTGTCCAATTCGTATTTAACTCGTTCGTCCAAGTCCTCATCGTCTTCGCTTGGCTCCGGTTCTTCCTCAGATAGGTCAGCTTCATCTGTTTGCTCCCAGTCAGGGTTCAAATGAATCCTGTCGAACTGTAGGTCTTTCCCTTTGTATTCGACAGTATTTTCTTCAGACTCGGCCAACTCATCTAACTCTGCCGAAGTCATGTCGATTAGTTCTTCGATATTACCGGGTAAGTCTAACTTTTCCCTAGCTAAGAACGGCACGACTCTGAACTTCGCCAGTTTTCCTCTGAACATTGCCCCATTCATTTCGCAGCAAAGGTACGCTCCATTTCTAGTCCGTCTTACTACTACCATAGGTCCGAGAAACCGCGGATCCATTTTGGAGTTAAGCGATTTTTCAACCGTGGTATTCCTGACTAAGACCAGATCACCAGGATCAAAGTTGTAATCTTTAATCGTTTTATAGTGAATTCGAGCGTATCTTTCTGCAGCAATGACTTTCTCCTGGTTTACCCTATCCCTCATTTCATCAATGTGCTGGATATGTTTAGCTAGAGCTTTTGCCCTTAAGCCAACGAGTTCCTCGGTGCTGATTATCTTTCCTGGATATTCAACTAGCCAAGTCGCCTCGTCCAAGTCCAGAGGAATTGTAGGATGAGCACCTGTGACTGCAAAATAGGGAGAACACCCCAAGCCGCGCCGAGTAGTGATTCTATCGGCCCATAGGACCTGAGATAAAAACCAAAACCATTTTCTAGCGTCGCCTCCAGTAGCTTTATATAGCGACTGTCTTATATCCCAATGTACCCTTTCAACAGGTCCATTTGCTTGGGAATTATAAGGAGAGATTCTAATCCCAGCAATCCCATATTTGGAGTTAAGCCAAGCTATTGCCGCCAGGAATTGTCCAGCATTGTCGGATACTATCCAGGCCGGGCAACCCCATCGGCAGATAATCTCTTCAAGCAGGAAGCGCCCTATCGCTTCTGCCGTATCTGAGCGTAAGGCTCTGGCTTCTAGATACCTAGTTAACGAATCTCTAGCCGCAATCAAGAGTCTATGCCCGTTTGAAGGTACGCCCATTACCATTACGTCTACGTGAATCTTTTGGAAGATACTAGGCGTGTATGTGGCTACTGGGGGTATCCTCATTAATTCCCTTTGCCTAACCTGGCACATTTTGCAGGATTTAATATACCAATCCAGATCTCGTTCAATTTCTGGCCACCAGAATCGAAGTTCAATCATGGATTTCGAAGAGAAAATGCCCTTGTGCCCTAGACTGTCGTGGGATGCCTTCATTATATACATCCGGTGTTCTTTATTCACGACTAGTCTATGGCCAGAGTCCTCTCCCCGCCGATACAATTGTCCCTTGTCCAGAAAGAATTTCCTCGAGTACGTTATAAAGCGCCTATATTGTTTATTGTTAAACTCTTCAGGTCGCTTCAGAGGGTCCTTAAACCACTCCTCTAGTAACTCCAGTTTTCTATCCTGGTTCTTGGCAGACTCAGTTCTATGTTCCTCCGGATAATTTTCCCGCTTGGAAGGATCATATTTAAAATGTGAGTCGGGGAGCAGTTTTTCAGGTTCTTGGGTTTGGTCCATTAGATAGGCAGGGAATATTAACCCTTCATCCTCATAGGCCTCTCTAACCCGTTTCCCTATAATCAGCTCTTCCCTGTACTCTTCCACGCAGTCCAAGCTAAACTGCTGTACAGCTTTGTCGAAAGAAGGGATTTCCCCCAGGTCGGGATATATTTCTTGGATATACCCTCCCCTTGTATCAATCTCTCTCTTGAATTCTTCAAAGTCGTACGGTTGAGGAATGTCATATTCCCAGTCTTTATGATCTTCCGGAGGGGGATTGTCTTCGTACCCAAGCCCTGGATTCGGGTATTCTGGGTCTCCAGGTACTTTCCTCCGTCTAGATAAACCATCTGGTGAAAATGTCAGACCTCTGACATGCTTAAGTTCGAAATGGAACATAAGAATTTGCTCTATCCAGCGGTTTATCGTGGCGTTTGGTCCCATCCCTGGATTGTTCAACATCCCCTTTATATAAAGAGCGTCTGTTTCTACCACCAGTTTTCGACAGCCAAGTAACCAATATTGCATGTGGAGTAGGGCTCTTAGTAAACCATACAACTCCCGTTTTGGCTGAGAGAATCTAGCTTCTCTATCGTTCAAGGGAATTGAATCGAACTTAGCGTAATACTTCTTTTTGGGATCGTCCGGATCACACTGATAGCATTCTATCCCAACTGCCATCCAAGAAGTATCAACCGCCAGGACTATGCTGCTTTCCCATTCGTAGTTTAGAGGTTTCAGAGCTTCGCAATGTCTAACCGCGTACTTGATTAAGTCCATCGATTTTTGCTCTAACTCTCCCCAGTTAAACATAATATCCGCCCTAAGTAGCATGGTTAAGGGTTTGGACATTACTGAGTAAGCTCTGATGAACATTCGCATAGTCCCAACGACTCCCAGAAATTGTCTAACTTCCGAGACGGTCCCAAGCGGCGGCCACCTTTCAATGACGCCTATTCTGTCCTCAGATGGTCTCCTTCCTTCGAATGAGCAGATATGCCCAACAACAGGAAATTCATCTTTGCAAAGGATGGCTTTAGTCCCTGAAAAGGTACCTCCACAATATTTGATCCTCTGTATAACTCGGTTTAAGTTATGCAGATGCTCCCAGACAAAGCGTCTTATTCCAGGGTTCCCTTTAATCGTCTCATATATTCCTTTTAAGCTTAGATAGCGAGTTCCAGGTCCTCGGATAGGAACATCGTCTATATATGGAATAGCGACATGGGGTATTTCATCCCTCAGAATAAACGTTACATCGTCGTGGAAAATGGGTACTGAGTTAGTCCAGCCTTGTGGTAACTTAACTAGTCTGTGAGCTCCGAATGGAGTCTGGAACGTAGTGAAGTCCCTCGAGCTTTCAGCTAAATCTCTATGGTCATACCCAGAGTATAAATCTAACACAGCACCGCAGGCTCTGCCCGCGAAGTGGTTAGCTAACTCGTCCGTTGCCGGTGGAATCCCAGAATGGGCAATAGTGACCGCGTTTAGAGGTTCTAAGGCATGGACTAGTCGAATAGACTTCCCATCCTTCTTGATTACCCCAAAGAATTTTGAGCGGTAAGACGAATTAGACGGTTCGTAAACTCCCGCGTCTATTTTCTTCTTGATTACTCGACAGAATTCTTCTAACTGGCCCCTAGGTATGGGTATGCTCTTTTCTACCCAGACCTTGTGTTCCACTACTGGCATCTCGACTGGCGGGAAGAAATCATGCCTAAAGCACCCTCTTTCAGAGTCATCCCAGGCGAAGGCAGCTTCTTGTACCATCATTAAATAATGTAGCAGCTTCCTCTCTTCTGGCCAAAGAAAATCTCCTTCGTGGATGCTGTCTATGATCTCTTTTCGTTCAGCCGTGTATTTCCCAGACGGAGTAAAATCCGGCGGATTAGGTATTAATTCTGGCATTCCCTCCAGAGGGTTGCCTAGAATTTGCCTCTTGATCCTATATTGCTCTGGTAGGTCCCCGTATATTGGCCTAGTCTTCAGGGCAACCGGTTTATACTTCTTTCCAGCAAATACTTGGACAAGTTTTTCCTTCTTGACCCATGTCCATTGCGAACGGGTCAAATCCTCTTTTGGAGGAGATATGAAGTCTATCTTCTCACAGCAGAGGCACCTATGCGTTGGTTCAAACTCGTGGGCTGGCTTCTTGTCTACTTCCTCTACCATAGGTCTGATCCCAAATTCCTTAGGTAGGTGTTCTTCGAACTGGAGTATCTGATATCCAGACCCATCCGTTTTTCTAACCGGTCTACTAGTCTCTTGTTTAATCCACTGATTAAGTAAAACTGAGGCTTCTATATCCTCGTTTAACTCATCACAGCTTTTAGAGGCTAATAAATACGCAAGGGTTATGTCTGATTCCTTAAACGAGTTGCCGTTGCGGGGTGGAAGGTAGCCTTGTATCTCCATTTCCCCTACCGAGTTAAACCCCACTTGTATTGCTACCTCTTCTCCTTGATTAATCAAGTCATCGAAGGGGCTTGAAAACCCTGGGTTGTACTGCCCGGGTTATCTTGCGCAACTTTACCACTGCTTCCACCGCCTGATTCCAGGACAGTTTCAACCGTGGGAGGTTTGTACGTTCCTCGCGCCCATGTGACCATTGTAGCGCGTTTAAACGTAATCGGGTCCGTAATAGTGATGGTGCACTCTCCATCTGGTTCATTCTGGGACGAAGCTCTAGTTAAGACTTCGAAGGGTCTCCCCAGCAAAATCTCATAGGCTGGGTTCTCCATTATATGCACCTGAAGGCGAGCCACAATATCTCCAAAACGGAACAACACGTTCTTGGCTAAACCAACCGACTTCTTATAAGTCAGATTAGCTGCTTGCATGGTAATTACAACACCTGGGTCCCAAGTTAGTCCTAACCGTTCAGCCGTAGCTTTAGCCATGGACACAATCTGAGAACCACTGTCAACTACCGCTTCTACCCGTTCTTTGCCTTCAATTACAGGGAACATTACCCTTATAGGTTCCGAATCGTTAGCTACATAGTTTTCCGCCAAGGTTTGGTAGATTTGTTTTGGAGCTTCATCCGCCCCAAATGAGTTGTAATATTCAACTACTGGGTCCGTGATGATTAAAGCCCCTTCAGGTATTCCTTCCTCATTCGGTGGAGCTATAATTAAGCTTTCAAACACTTCAACCGTGGCTACATCCACAGCATCGTAATCCAGCTTTAATCCCTCCTCTCCGTTTAAGTCAGAGAATAAGTCTACCTCTTGGACAAGAAAGTCTTTGGCTATCTTCGGCTTAACATAAGGTACTCTGACCTTAGTGGCCTTTATCTTCACCTCTTTAGACACAGCGGGGCTTACCGCTAGAAGTTCTTTCTGGGTCATGGTAATAGGTAGATTCCCACACCTTTCGGCGAGGTCTTTAGCTATTCCTGGGTCTACAGTTCGACTTTCTAAACGATATGCCTTATCTACTGGCCTGGGTATATTAACTGTAACAGTTGGAGGAAGCGGAGGTGAAGAATCTTTTGTCTGGCTAGACTCTGCCTCTTTTATTAAATCGCTCATTTCCTCGGGTAGGGATTCTTGAGAAGTCTGGTTAGGTTGCCAGGCAGGGTTCGATTGTCTCTCAACCCATTCTCCAACTAAAGTCTTAACTATCTCGAAAATCCCTTGGCTTCTACCCGACCAAGTCCAGTTTTTAGCATCACTGACATGGTTAAGCGATTTGAATGGTTCCTCTAACCCAACAACTTTTGGTAGGAAGGGTTTTAAGGTTTCTAGGAAAACTTTCAACTCCTTCTGATTAGTTGGCTCTGGCCAATCTTTTAGCCGAGCTATAAACATCCCCATATCTTGCTCCAATTCGTCTATGAACTTTACTCGCCAATTTTTATTTTTGTCTGATTCGCTAGCCTTTTCTCGGTTCTCCGGAGGCCTGGCTGGTGGTCTAACGGGTATCTCCACCGCCTCCATCCTTGAACGCTTTAGAAATTTGGATTGGCGGGTTGCTCAGTAGTAGTCCCATTTCGCGTTACCGCAAACTGATCTACCTTCTGAGTTCCCCTAAATGCGTCAACTAAGTTGCACATCTGAGCTATGTCAAGTAATCCATTTGGCTGGACCGGATTTTGAATAAACTGAGGAGCAGCCGGCTGCATTCCAACAGTAAACTGTGGAACGCTAAATTGGTTAACCGGCTGGGGAGGATTTAACCCTACTAATCCAAGCCCAGGTTGCCCGGAGTTCGAATTTCTTTGCAAATTCTGAACTTGAACTTTTAGCGAGAGTAATTCGTCGTCCCTAGAGTCATACATGTGTTCAATGTCATCGACTCGGTTAACCATATTCTGCATCAAGGGCAGAGTTCCTAACGGAGACCCTTTCTTTTTGCCCTGTGAATGCCAATATTCGTCAACTCGAATCTTTCGACAATTGCCTTCAGGATTCCTTGGAATATATTGTCCATTACCCAAGCGCATTTGCCCATTATCAAAACCTATGTATCCCATTTCTATATGTTCCTTTTTATAAGGGCACTTATTCATGAGATGGTCTCCTAGTTCACAATAATAGCAAAGGCCGTTGTTCGACGCATTGTTATTATTATTCCCTTGATAATGATTGTGACCGGAGTTCTGATAATTCCTCGGCCCGCTATCCTGTCTACCCGAATTCCCAGGGTTGAAGTTTGAAGTTCCCCCTTCATTCGCTGACTGCGTAAACGCTGTCTTGGCTAGACTTTCCAGCTTTTTATCCTGGACAGTAAACCCATCTTTAATCGCAGCAGTTAAGGCTAGGATACTCTCATTTATCTCAGAACTTTCTTTAGAGACTTCGGTGGCTAGATTCAGACTAACAGCTTTTGAATCCCTCGAACGAGAAGAACCTCTCTTTCTGGGTTTAATAGGCTGTGCATCCCATATCTCAGCTAACTCTGTCGCTATTTCTATCACTGAGGTAAGAGGGATTTTGTCTCCTCTACGCTTAACTCCAGGATTATCATGGGTTAATTGGGTAGGCCCAGTGCCCGGGTTAACCGCCGTGGCTCCTGTAGCTGGTCCAATTACTGTTCCATTAGTTGCAAACTTCTTATGAATGATCATAGCGTTCACATTTTGCTCGAAGTCTTCATCTAAGCATCCCAAGAACTTAGCTACTAGTTGCCCATTGTCAATTGAGGCGGGCGGTTTAAGCAGTTTCTCGGCTTCGTTGAGGAAAGCTATGCTAAACCTTCTGACCTTCCCTAAGTCCGTGACGGGAATGTCTTCAAATTCAGAGCAAAGCTTTTCCAATTTACGCAGAGACCCAACTTCCGCATCCTCTAATTCTGGGAACAAGTTCCTAATTTCTTTGACCCATTGATCATAGGTCCCGGCTGCATGCGAAGGCATTCGCTCCCATTGTTCAATGATATCTTGGTCATGGATGTAGTCCAAGACCTTTTCCTTCTTTTCCTTATCCGAGGTTAGCCCTCCTGTCAGGATAACAGTAGCCATATTCTTAAAGAACCGTCTAAGTGAATTAGCCGATTTCCCATCGAACGAAGGCCCATTTTTATCCCAGGGTGCGGGCATACGGATTCCAGTCTGGGAAGTCATTCTAGCTGGTCGCTGTTGGGCAACTGGTTGAATAACTGTTGGTGTTGGGTTGTTGACCGTAGACGGATCAACGGTAGGTACAAAAGTAGGCGTCTGGATAGGCGCCGTAGACGAGGTAGAGGCTTGGTCCGCCAGTTTTCCGTCTGTCGTGGGTCTAGATATAGCCAAAGGGGATTCCCTTAGACTAGAGGTGGAGGCAATAGGTGCGGTAGAGATAGAAGGGTTAACTAAAGTTCTTTCGCGTGAAGCTTGAGTCCTTGAGTTAGTCCTAGCTGCCTGCTCTTCCCTTGCCCGTTGCGCTGCCGATTTGTTTTTAGTAGTAGCGGTGGGTAATCCAACCGATACTCCTGCTAAAGCCGACCTTTGAGTAGATCGTGTAGACGGTCTATCCCAATAAGTTGACGGTTGTGTGCCTGAGGCCTGATAAACCTCTTCTTCCCCTTCCTCTCCTTGCGGATTGTTAGGTAGAATGGCGAATGGTCTGTTTAAGCTTTTCGGAGAACAAGTCTACCAAAACACAAAAACCGAAAGATAGCACAAAGATTTAATCTTTAACCCCCCTCGCGGTGGGCTCCAGATGAAACGCTTGCACGCGGTCTAGTACAGCAAGTACTAGATAGTTTGTGGATTAACCCTGAAGGCCTATCTAGCTTTCAAATTGCTAGCAAACCAACAAACCCAATCCTAACTACTTTCCCCCTTGTAATGGTACTATAACTACGCCGAGTACAGCTCGTTTGATCACTTGTTTAAGATGATCGAAGGGAGCCTAAGATATAAACCTCTAACTAGTGCTAAATACGATCGAGTGCCAGATAGAATCAAGTCCTCCCTTGACTAAAAGCCAAACGAGTGCTCAAGTCCAATATTTAGCTGATACAACACAGCTAGGCCAAGTCCAATTCCAATTCCAATTCCAAGTCCAACAAAAGCTGATACCACACAGCTAACACAGAGTTCACACAATATCCAAGTCCAATACCGCTGATACCACACAGACGGCCTTAAAGTCCAAATTCACACTAAGAGTGGGCGCGAGTAGATTGAGAAACTTGTACAAAACGCTAAACAGAGCTCCTGGTATAGAGTTGATATAGGATGTCAAGCCCTAGATCTCTGCCTTTATTCGGGACTTTAGCCAGTTAAACCGACACGCCCTAGCTAGGTCAGGAATCCAGTACTGAACACCTTCTACCACCGGCCTTTTATACTGTACATTCTGGCTTACTATTTACTGATTACTTTACGACTGTCCACGGTCTATTTAATACACTGTCCAATAGGCATTCAGATAAATTATGATCCTTTGCTTCATCCCTGGTTTCCGATCGTTTCACAACCATGATCAAATATGTCCAGTTTGCTTGTGAACCCTTGATCCTGGCTTCACTCTCAACTCCTTCGTCTAGTTTACTGCAGAAACAGAAAACTGAGCATCTAACGGTTAATTAGATACCCATATTTCCTGGGTTTAGCCAGAGGACTTGTCCTTAAGCGTTGTCTCGAGTTCGGCTTTGCTTGCCCCGAGGTAAGCTTAGTGACCCATTGATATGGCCAAGTGACAGCGGGTGTTCCGTAACTGCTTGGAGTGATGCCGTAGTTAGCCGCCATGATCGCAGCTCATGCCAGTGATCAGACAACTCGGCCAGGCTTTTCAGAAGTCTAGCTAAGGTTACTTGAGGACGGGGACTGCCTAGTTTGTCCCTTCATGTGGTATTTAGACATCCTGAGGGTCCTAGAGGCTTTATACTCTTAGTGAAACCCAAACATCCTTGATTGAAGACGTCGTTTGGTCTGGTGATCTCCTCACGATGCGCCCGGATGTTGCCTTTTTAATTGGCTATGTCCTGGTTAGCTATACGGGACATATACTAACCCTCTGGAGTGTAGTAGCCTTAGGCTAGATAGTAAAAAGTGCAAATTTTAGCACCATTTCACTACCAGCCCAATAGCCTGCTTATCAACGTCACCGCCGCCGCCGCCACCAAAGTCAACTGAAGATGACTCTGTCAATCCCTCTCCAGCCGACATCCCGCCCTCGCTAACCTCTGACGCGCCGCCAATAGCATTAACCCGTCCCGTTCGAGAGCGTCGAGCTCCGGCTGACGCCAATCAGAAGGCGGAAGCGCTGACAGCCAGAATCCTCGAGCTCAAAAAACAGACCGTCAATGAGAAGAAAGCAGTCAACAAACGGAAGCATACTGAAGATGACCAGAAATCGACCAAAAGGTACGCTGTATTTAGCTTTTTGACGTTCTTAGTTGCTCATGGGCCCACAGACGTAGGACAGGTGCTGCGTAGTGAGCGGAATCTGCGGGACCTGACTGGCGCATCAGCGGCATGGTCTCGCATCCGGTTCACTCTGCATTCTGTAGTTCTGTTGCTAACAAGCGCTCGCGGGCGACAGAACGATCAATATACATACTATTCGTACCGTAGATTTGACAAATGTAGTTAAATACAGCTACTAGTCAATAGCAAGGCAAGATACAGTGCGAAGGGAGAGAATATATACATGAGCATATGAAAATGAGGTGGGTCTGCGACCAAGTATAGCAAGGTATGTAAGTGACATGGTAAGGACGTAGGGATGGAGGAGGAGGAGAGTGTGTGGTTGTAGTGCGTGTAAATGACGCGTCCGAGGGGTCTGAGTCGCAGAAGGGCCGGAGAAGCGGGAAATAGTGGTGCCGACCAAAATCGATGTTCCAAGCGAACGCAACACGCCATGTGCGTAAAAATGAAGGAGAAGGAGGATGAGTGCTGTTAGCGCGTGTAGGTGACGCGTCCGAGGCGAAATCAAGGCGCAGAATGGCTGGGAAGCCCAAAATAGGGGTGTGGACAGAACGCGAGCGTGCGGGCAAACGCGACACACTGAAAGCTTGAGAACTGAGGAGGGGGAGGATATAGAGTGGTGGATCGCACGGGCGACGCGTTTGGGAGGGTTCGAGGAGCGGAAAGGCCAGAAAAGCCGAAAGCGGCGATACAGGCGGGGATTGATGCTGCGGCCGAACGGGATGCGCTGCAGCCGGGAAACTTGAGGTAGAGGAGGGCGTGTAGTAGTCCATGGCAGAGGTAATACGCCTGGCAGGGAGGGAGGGGAAGATCGGCCGGAAACGTCCAAAATAGGGGATACCGAGCGGGACCGGATGCTGCGGGCGAAGGGGAGACACTGGAGGTAGGAAAATGCAGGGAGAGGAGAATGTAGAGTAGTAGAGCGTGGGGGTAATGTGTCTGGGATGGCCCGAGGGGCGGAAGGGCCCAAAAAGGCGAAAATGGTGGTATAGGCGGGGATTGATGGTACGAGCGAACGTGACCCGCTGGCAGCGCGAAAATGAAGGAGGAGTAGGTCGAATAGTGTTGATGCGTCTGGGTGATGCGTCCGAAGGATACGGGGCGGCGGAAGGGCCAGGGGAGGCCAAAACGGGGGAATATGTCGAAATAGATGGTGCGAGCGAGCGATACGCGTTGAGGGCAAGGAAATTGAGGAGGAGAGGGGCGCATAGTAGGGGAATCTCTCTGCAATGCGTCCAAGGGAGCTAAAGCGGAGAAATGGCCGTGGAAGGGGAAAGTAAGCGACCCGCAGCGAGACACGCCGTTACACGCGAACGGGGTATGCTATGAGCATGAAAATGCAGGAGGACCGAGGCGAATAGGAGTAGAAGCCATGCGTGATGCGTCCAATGCATCTGGAGGGGTGAAAGGACGAGGATGGGGGGGGATGACCTGGCGGGCGAAAATCGATATCGCAGGTGAACGGGGAGGTCTAGAGACAGGAGATTGCAGGGAAAGGTTCATCCCAAGTTCATGAATAGGGTGACGATGTGTATGTGGCGATCAGACCGCCGAAAAGGCGAAACGCGCTGAGAGGGCGAAGGCGGCGCGCCGGACGAACGAGTAGCGGTGAGGCCGTGAAAACTTGGGAGCACAATAAAGCGGGATGCAGAATGAGGTGGTGAGCTCCCCGACGAGATTAGGCCAGCGTAAGAACGAGGGGGACGCAAAAGGGAGGACCATGCGGAAGGCAAGATCGCGGGCCAATGGAACAACATAGAACCTCCTGGCAAACGTCGATTGTAGACAGTAGCTGCCCCATGTGTCCGCGCCGTTTCAAGGGCAATCAAGAATGTAGGAGGAGGGGTGGGGCCAAATTATCAGCCGAGCCGTGAACCAGAGATTGTCGACGCTGCTGTGAGCACGGTGCTTTGATAGCCCTTCCGTACGTTGGTGCCGTCCAGACAACAAACAGCTAAGAAAATGAGGTCAATCCAGAGTGCGGTTATTGAGAACGAGGAGGAAAAGGCCTACAGCAGGCCGGATGATGACACATACCTTCCGAACCTTGCACGTCTCAACAGGCCCGGGGAGTAGGCCCCAGCAGCGCCGCCAGCGAGTGAGACGACCCCCTCCCAGAATCCGCCAGCGGAACGTTGAAGAAGCGAGCAAGATCGAAGAGGTCAAGAGCAAGGAGGAGATCTGATCTCATCATAACATATGCAAACAACAATTCTCCCCTACATTCACCCGTCTCTTCCTCCCTCACTGTACGTGCAACCGGCTGTAATAGGGTCTGCGCTGCAACAGACTAGCATATATTACCAAGATACACCAGTGGCTACAATATCTAGGGGAACAATTCAGCGGGGGGCAAGCACCATAACGGGTAGGTGCGCCTCCCGCCCTGCCAGCGCCCCGACACCATCACGACGACGCCGACAACGACAGTGACAGCGCCCCCCGCTTCTAAGCACCGGAAAAGGAAGACCTCTAAGGTGATATATCACCAACACTTCCTATGAGAACTTTTGATATATCACGGTTTTCCTCTCATTAGATATTTTGCGATATATCAATACGCCAGATACGCCTGTTCCTTTGTAGGCTATATCTCGTTCTTTGCGAAGGTGGGAGTGTCAGGATATGAATTTGTTGGTTCGCATCATTCCGACTTCGGACATTTCTTATCCATTGATACCTATCTACATTTATGTACTTCTCGTAGTTGAGTACAGTCTAAAAATAAATGATTCTTACTCTTTACCCTCATCTCTGAGACTCTTGTGCCCCTCTGTGTGCTCCTGCACCTGCACTCCAGCAGCTCTTGTTCCGATAGAGCTCTACTGGCTTCCAGCCACCTCGGTTTATATTCTGACAGTCCCGGGCCACTACATGGCAAAGTAACTTGATATTCAAGAGCGCTGTCAACTGGTGGGTTCAACTCCCTTCAGAGCCTGCATGAGCAATTCTGGTCTATGGCAAGTTTTTGCATGCCTCTGTCGGCCTCGAAGGCACCCTCCCCGCTATAGCCTATTATAAGCTTCCAGATTTGCTTGAAGGGCGATGTGGGTTTGACTCCCACCAGAGGCATTCACGAATTTTGCTTATGAATTTTTATAGTATTCAGATCAACTTAATGAATCGATCGTCGTAAGTATCGCAACATCTGGGCATGTCGAGTGTTTTGGGCATCCACCCGTCTGAATCTCCGGTGTTTACGGCGTTGAACTTGAACTGCTCATGGCGGCTAAAATTATGCAGTATAGTCAATTTGAAGTTGAAGTTGTCAAATTTTGAACAATAAACACCTCCACTCCAAGCCTCTGTGCATCTCGACGTCCCTCTCGTCCATTACATGAAAGACTAAGATTCAAGGGCGCCGTCAACTGCTGGGTTCAACTCCCATCAGAGGCATGTGTGAAGTGCATGATAAAGCCTTTTTGTTCTTGGCCGGTAGTAGAAAATATTGCAACAAATCCAGCAACCTATGAACTGTCCAAAGCAAACCTCTGTCGGCCTCGAAAGCTCCCTCCCTGCTATAACATGGGTATTTATAATGCAAAGGAGGCGGCGTGGGTTTGACTCCCACCAGAGGCATTCGTCGTAGATGACTATGATCTCCATTTTTTCTTGGAAAGAATTCAGATTCAGATCCATGGGTCCACATCGTATGTGAGCATCTCAATATTCGGGCATGTCACCCGTTTTTGGATTTTCCAACACAATTCCTACGTGAACCTTCCAAGTTCTCCATCTCTAGTGTTTACGGTGTTGAACCGCTCGTAGCAGCTAAAATTATTCGTAATTTGAACAATACTTACATCCCTCAAAGCTTCTGTGCATCTCGACGTCCCTCTCGTCTATGACAAGGAAAACGAATATTCGATGGCGCGGTCAACTTCTGGGTTCAACTCCCTTTAGATGCATGTATAGTCTTTGATTCAGATGCCTTTTTGTTCCTTCCCAGAGATGCAAAAGATTGGAATAAATCCTGTACACTCAATTACACATCCTCTACTAAAGGCTAAAGTAATTTTCCTGGCGTCTTCGAACACGGTATTTCGAGGGTTTGGCTCAAGTTGAACGTTGAATGAGTAGTTATTCAACATCGAAATTCGACTCAGTCCCAGTCGGACCAGTCCAGTCAAAAGCTTGAAAATTGACGCAACGAAAACTAATGCATAAAGAGGGCAAGTGAGTGTGAGTAGTGCAGCCTCTGTATCCTGAGGATTGCCTTCCAAATATAAGCGATTGAATACAATGCATTCTGTTGGAATGGTGAGGTGGGTTTGACTCCCACTGGGTGACTTCCCGTAAGCCTAGATACTTTTTCGCGAATATCTAAGACTATTTAAGGGGTACCAGCGATGTCGGCATCTATTCTTTAATAGCGTAGAAATAATCCTACTCTATTCCCTCAGCTTTTTGACGACTAGATTCCAACTAAGTTTATTACTAAACTCTCCCATGGGGCGCCAGCCTGCTGCCTCCGTCAAACGCGTCCCCTACGCGTGTTGCACGAGACTCAACGCGTCAAGACGCGTATTTCGCGATGTTCGTTGATCGGCACCTTTCTCCGAGATCTCTGGCACGGCGGCAGCTGCGGGAGGAGGATGCCGAGGATGACTGGGTAAAATGCCGGTAAAGAAACGAACGGATGGAAGGCAGACGCCTTCCAAATCTGTTTATTCGAGTAGCTTAGAATCTGAACAGGGGGTCGGTACCCCCTGTTCAGATTTAAACATTTAGCAAGGTTTAGAGCGACGGAAACGCGACGTAAGTAAGATCCAAGTCCGATGGGGTCCTGATGGAAGCTTCGGCATCTCCGCCGGATAGTCGAAAATATTGCAGAAAAAGTATCTGGGCTTACGGGAAGTCACCCACTGGAGGCATAGGTACAAGTCAATCCATTTATTTTTTCTGATGTCTTCGAGCACGATCTTGAATTCCAGAATCTGCTTTAAACCGTCCAATACCTTCCGAACTGAAGTTGAATTTAAATGTTGAACCATCCCGGTAACATCCGAGCCATCGTGATGACTGATCACGACATCAACTAGTCTTGTGTTTACCGCGGGGGTCGGATCGTGTACCTGCCGTATTAGGTAATATCATGTAAGCAAACTTCGAGTCGCGTAAATCTCGCCTCAAAAACGCGATTTCTGAATGGTTTTTGTGGGAGACTTACTTTGAATGAGTTCAACTATGCTTCTGTCACCTCAGAATTTTGAAAAGGGTCTCACGATGCCTTGTGCACGATACGCGGGATTTCGGTTTGAGGCTTTCGGCCGAAGCAGATCCGACCTCACGAGAATACACTGGGGACCTGCTTTTCTTCAAACCGTGCTGCAGATATTCCAGAAAGTGCTTCGGAACATTCATTTAGATATGCATAAGAGTATATTACCTTGTAACTATGTCTGTATTGGTAGGAGAGAACCGCTACAACGAGGTTCGGAAGTTGCCGGCTTACATGATATTATATAATACAATCAGTACACGATCAGACCCCCCGCGGTAAACAACAGACTCTATGTAGCGAGGGCACCGAGCTCAAATACATAGAGCGTCTGTCTAGGAGAGACTAGACATCAACGGCAACCTGGCAGGCTGGCACTGCACCGCCACTCTCCTTCTTCGTCGTCTCTTTCGACTTCCATCCAACTTCCATCTCTTTTGCATGTCTTTCATCTGAAGGAACCGTCTTGGTATCACTCGCTTCAAAGCTTAGGCTTCTCAACTTCACCAAACTCCATCTTCCCGGACGTGCTCATGTTCATAATGGCACCGAGACTCTTTTGAGAAAGTCAAAGTCTGAGTCGAGATCCTTGGCACAAGGTATATTTATCGTTTTCCCTGGCAGTGTGACCACTGGCAGGACTCGGGATAAATGCTCGCTCTCCATACGCCTTTCATTGCCGATTTGGCCGTTTGTGATCGCGTTTTCGAATTTCGATTTCTGGTTTTTGAGTGACTCTTAGCCGCCCTTCAGCGCTTCGCTAATTATGTGGTTACACAGGGCTCCGCATACAGCATATATTTTGGATGCCAGCGCCTTTGCCTCAATCAGCAGGGCTGTGCTCAGCATCCAGCGACTCTTCAGGCAATGATCCCCAACACCCTTTCTGCTGTCTGCCCCAATGCCTCGCCCACCTAGCATTCACAGTCTTCACAGTTGGTGGTCGGACAGCAACTCTGTCGGCCCAACCATCAACCTCCATGCTCTCGCAAAACCACTGATGAAACGCATGCACAATCGACAAGCGCGCAGTCTGATAAAACGGAATTTCGATCTGCCGCTGTCCAGGTTCATGCTGGAGGAATACTGCAGCTATCTTACGCACGTAACTGGATCATTTCTTCTGAATCCCGCTGATAGAGCCAATAGATTCCCGTATATCTTGCCAGAAACACGGCTCTTCGTCTTAGAAGAAATCTCTCGCCGAGCTTCTTTCGAGGATGACGCCAAGGTTCTGGTCGCGCTTTTCGCAAATCACTCGCTCGGGCTTTGTGCTTTCCTCGACTCGTGCGATGGACACATGTTAAAGATGATGGCGCTGCTACTTGGAAATCTGGTGACGCACAACGTCGGCGCAGAATTGGGGCTAGGTTTTCGTTCCGCCTGCTTGCGTGCTCTGTCGCTGATGAGGTAAGAGCACCTTTCTCTTGTACATGTATTCCTCCCCTCACTCTTTGACCGAACAGCGACTTGACCACACTTCAGGATGCTCAACAGTCAGTTGAGATCCTCAGTCGCTCCCCAATCGGTGCGCAGACAGTACTCAATTATGAGTTACCCGTTCCGATGGTGTCCGACACTCACGACGCTCACGCATATTTCCACCAAACGCTTCAAAACTTATCTAAATATTCAAATACTTACGCGCTTGCATACAATACATGCTCGAGGCTGGTTTACCTGCTCAAAATGAAGTGCGTGCTAAATCGAAAGGCTATCTCGCGTCTCATTGTCAACCCCACCCTAGTAATCCCAAAGTGCGCCTTGCTTCCCGGAATGCGTTCGAAAAGGTCGCACTCACCCCATATGGCGCTCAAGCCAGCCTCGATGTTGATATATTCCCATTTATCGTCCACGGATTAATGTCAACGAACGAAAGCACTGAGTGGGCATGCCGAATGCTGCGGAATCTGGTAGAGCATGAAGAGACTGCCAGTACCGTAGTGAGTTTGACTCCATGCGACATGCTTACTCTTCTTCTCGTCAAGTGAGTTGATTATATTTATTACTCGAGATGCGCCACTGATCTCATTGGAATGCAGTCAGCACTCTCCCATGATTAAATACGCCGTCCTGGATGCTGTGGCAGCAATGTGCACTCGAGACGATGGCGCTCGTGCCGTCGTTAGCGTGTATATGCTTGATCAAATCGCGCCGATTATAGACGCTACCGAGTTCGAGTCCGAGTCGCTTCTAAGGCAAACAGCCTTGAGAATTCTCTTCAAGCTTTCCAATTCGACGTCGTCGTGGATAAAGGAGAAACTATACCAGATGTTTGGAACCCTGCGCAAGTCAATCAACGAAGACGTAGTCGGGAGCCTCCAATCATCGATACGTGACTTGGGGTGAGTACCGAGCCCTTTGCAAATCTCGGTGAAATAATTCATTCCTTGCAAATTAGTCAGGAGCATATTATCGTGCAGAGATGTGCGATGAAAGTTCTACTGGGCCTTGCCCGCTCAGCCAACGGCAAAGTGGTGGTTCGGAATGCCGACATTCTCAGTCATATCAGCGAGCTGGCAGCCACCGCAGACCCTGAACTATGCAGATACACGGGCGAACTGTTAGAAATCCTTCAGCCTAGTATCGGATCCGAGGAAGTAATTACCACCTTTGTCGTTTTGTAACTTATGTACATACAACGTATATTAGTATTGGACTGGAGAGGATATCAGAATGAATTCTCCGTGTCCAGCGCTTGTTTGAGTATAGGTCATGGCGGCTTAGATTGCAGTAGCCACAATTACTTACCTGCTGCACCGCAACTGAATGTCTTCTGGCGCTGCAAGGTGACAGGACAAAGCAGCGAACAGCGCCGAACGATGCTGTGTCGACTGAGATTCATATCACGGCCCCTGTCCTCCTCATTGTCGTGCTTTCTCTTTCCCTACTCGCACTGCGACAATGCCGCCCCTCCACTTGCAACATCTTGTCCCCGCGCCTCCCACCACCAAAATCCGCCTCGCTCTCCTCAGCACAGCTCTCTGCGACGCCCTCGGCGGCCCCGCCGAATTCCACGCCCGCTCCTCCTTCCCGTTCATCTCCCAAATGCAGCCTAACCCCACCTTCGGTTTGCGGCCCGGCGTATGGACCGACGACACCAGCATGGCGCTTGCATTGGCGCGTTCCATAGCGCGCGTCCCCTTCGATTTAGGAGGGATTGAAGATGCAGGATCGAGAGCGGGGAAGGCGCTGACCACAGACGTAAAGGCGGCTGCAGAACAGCTGGACGCGTACCACCGCTGGTGGCGGAACGGCGAGCTCAGCGCCATCGACCGCTGCTTCGACATCGGCAACACCATCCGCCAAGCATTAGGGACATATCAATCCGAGCTCCGCGCCGTAGGGGTCACACAGTCGGACGCAGCGAGCGCGAAGACAGAACAACGCAGACAGGCGGCAGCGACCGCATTAACGCGTATCGCGGAAGACATGTCTGATCCAAGATTCGGTGGGAACGGCTCGCTGATGCGCGTCGTGCCTGTGGGGCTGGCGTATTGGCATGCAGGAGACGACGTAGTGAGTGAATGCGCGAGGCGGAGCAGCATGACGACGCATCCGAATGAGGTGTGCGTCGAGGCGTGTAGGGTGTGGTCGTTGTGTATCGCAAAGGTCATCCGGGCCGCTGCGGAGAATGCGTCAACCAGAATGACGAAGCTCGACGTGCTTCACCACTTTGCCGCCTTCCCCTACGCGACGTCGGCTTTACAAAAGGCGCTCGCGGCCGACTCTCCTCTTCCTGCGAGTGTGCCGGGAAATGCAGAAGCCACGGAGGCGCACTACGCTCAGCACCATCGACTCCCTCGCCTCGCGGCAGAAACACTCCGAGCTTCTTCATCCTCTACAAATCGCAAGGGCACTCCGGAATCACGCGTAGCCCTCGCCGCCCTTCCTCCTGCGAAATCCCTCCCCTCGTCAGGATACGTCGTTGACACCCTTGTCGCCGCGCTCTACGCCTTCCTCGCCACCGACACCTTCGAGGCAGGTGCGCTGCTGACCGTTAACATGGGGAATGACGCGGATACGGTCGCGGCGGTCTATGGTGGACTTGCAGGGGCATGGTATGGCGCGGAGGAAGGCGCGGAAGGAGGAGAGGGTGTGTTCTGGTCAGAGAAGGTGCGTGTGTGGCGGGATAAGCTGGTACGGAGGAACGTGGTGGAAGAGGTCGCGAATGAGGTGGTCGACTTTGCAGAGAGGACGAGGAAAGGGTGATTGGGTCTTGCATGATAGGTCTGTATGTTATCAATGTATCTGTATGGTGTAAATCTTCTTGAAATGGAATCGCGATGCTCCTTGAATATCAGAAAGCAGTAATATTGAAAGCAAAGATTGTAACTATACAGCGAGGTAAGTAAGTACGTACATGGAGAGTTGAATAGTTAGATACAGCGTTGAGTACATGCGAATACATGTTTTTGACGAGAAATCTGGTTCCGCAAGTCCATCCGTGAAGCATAGGGTAAGATGGGAGAGAAAGCTGATTTCCAAGAATTCCATCCGTCGATTTAGATCGTCACAAGGGTGAGGTGAGAGGCGACAAGAGAGAAGAGAACGACAAGGACGAGTATGAGCAAGAATAGCTGTGCCGTTGTGGAATGGTGTCGCAGAGCTCATCGCTCGAACCAAATCCTCCTCACCACCCTCGGCCCTTCCCCTTCCCCATCCCCCGTCCTCCGTCCCTCTTCCACTTGCTCTCCTCCTTCTGCCCTCTGCCTCGCCTCCCTACCCCGCCTCGAATACTCCTCCCTCATCCGGTCCATCTGCTCCCTCGTCCTCAACCTCTCCTCCATCCTCGCCCTCACAACCGCCAACACCTCCTCGTCGTGCCTCGCCCTCCGCGCCTCTACTACATTCGCCGGGGGAGAAACAATATCCTCCCCTAACACCGTATCTCCACCATCCGAATTCGAATTCGCATCGACCTCGATTCCCCCGCGTAGGTAAGCAGACATGACGTCCCCCGCCGACGCGCGTCGCATCCTTCTTATGCGGGAAGCTGTAGCTCCACGGGCATCTGAATTCGCGTTGCTCGAGCCGGAGCCAGAGGCCGCAGCGTTGGAGCCAGACGTAGAGTTGGAGGCTGAGCTAGAGCGAACACCAAGCCCGACACCCTCCAACCACGCCGCCTGCTCCTGTTCGCTCGGGAACGCACGCGTTCTTGTTGTCATTCTTGTAATCGTTGTGGGATGAGTCTGCATATCTAGCGTCCGGAAAGATATGGATGGAGGGGTAGGTAATGTCGAAGACAAAGGCAAAGGCAACGCGCGAACGCCAACGTTCCTCGTCGTCGAGGGCCCGGTGGGTGCATTCCTCTCGACGTTGTCGTCAGCATTGACTTCATTTATGTGGTCCATCAAGGCAAGTTCCTCCTCGTTGGCATCCTCGTCGGCGTGTGCGGCTTCCGCTCCAATACGATCGGAATCTCTCCCTCGCAGCGAACGCATCAGGCGGAAGAAAGCACCCCTGTCCCTGTCCCTGTCCCCGTCCCCGTCCCCTTCCCTCCACGGCACTCCCATCGCCCTCCGATCTTCCTCCGACAGGAGCGACACGAGACTCGGTGGGAGTTGAGGGCGAAAGGGCCTCTCATCCCCGTCCCCCATCCACACTCTCGCCCTCACCCTCGCCCTCACCCCCATGCTCACTCAAATCCTCCTCAACCCGCTCCGGCCCCGGCAGATCATCTCTCCCCCCTTCCCCTTCCCCCTCCTGCTCACGCTCACCCACAACCGCCAACGCACGTGCCAAATTCCTCCCCATCTGCCCCAACCTATCCTGCCTCTCCCTCTCCCTCTCTTCCTCATCTTGCTCGCTCTCATCCTCGTCAGAGTCAGATTCCGAATCACTCGAATTCGTGACGTCCTGCAGTTCCGGCATGCTATTATCAGAATCGTCATCATCCTCTCTGTCCACCACATCTACCCTCGCTTCCGCTGCCGAAGGAACTGGAGAGCTCTCCATCGCCATCATATTGAAAAGAAGCGTCCCTGTCGACCAAGTATCCACCCCAGCGAAGGGAGGCGAAGGAGGGGGTGACAAGGGCGGAGAGAGGGCCGGTATTCGCGGCGCCCCGGGTGCGATAATGGGCGTCGGCGGGTCAGAGGTGTCGATCAGTGGGTCGGTAGTGTGGGTCGTAGCCGCGGATGCGGATGCGGGGGTAGATATATATGGGGACCTCGAGAGGTCTAAGGCCGATGCTGACGCTGAAGGTCCCGCGGTAGAGGTCGAAGTAGACGTAGACGCTCTCGGGCTCGCCGAGCCACCACGGAACTGCGGATGTCTGTAAGAATGAATGTCGTTAGCATCGAATAGACGCAGGGAAGGCACAAAAATATCAAGAAACAGACGGGGACGTCTCGTCCCCCCCAAATAGCATCCCCGGGGAAGAACCACAGCGGAAGACAGTCAATTTAAGTCCTAGAGGTTTGGCACCAAGACCGAACGTATATACAAAAGAATGGACGGGGGAAGAGAAAGCTGACACGGGACGACAAAGAACGAACGACGGACGCGCGAACGAGGAAAAACGCCGGGGTCCGGCCCCGCCCTCGACGCATTAACCCAATAGCCATACCGCCCCGAAAAAAAGAAAACAACGACAATGACTCACCTCCTCCCGCTCCTGGGTGCGCTAGGTATTACTGGGACCGTGGATGTGATTGGGTCTTCGGCAGTGCCTCCGTCGGCGGGCAGAGAATCTGCGTCTACGTCTGTGTCACCGTCCCGTTCGTCTCCGTGCGCCTGAACGGGAACAGGAATTGGCATCGGTATAGGAATAGCAGTGACGGGGCTGGAGACAGAGGGTACACCAGATACGAGTATATTACTCGGATCGTCCATGCTGATGTTAACATTGACGTTGGCGTCGTTGTCGAGGTACGGGGTCCTATACAGTACGAAAAGAAAGAAAGAAGAGATGAATCAGCGCTGATATCCCGCGGAGGTGAAGGGAAGAGGCAAGAGGCAAAAACGCCGCAAAAAGGGACGCGGATGAGGAAGGGGGTCGGAGCGAGAGGCACCGGCATGATGGGAAACCCCGCTCGCAAATAAAACCAAAACGAAGAAAAAAGCAAAGAAGGGGGAAAGAAAAGCTAAAACCTCACCTCTCCCTCCCAACCCTCTCCATAAACGCCCGAAACGCCTCCTCCGCCTCCTCCCCATCCAACACGGAGCGCGGGAGGCCGTCGGGTCTCGTCGTCGTCGTCGAGGTTTCTTCTCCTTGTCTTTGTCTTTGTGCGTCGCCTTCGAGATTCGCTTCCCCTCCTCCCAAACGCAAATCTGCATTCACTTCTCCTTCTCTCGGCGGCACACCCCAACTCAGCACCTCGCGGATGACGCCCCGGCGAAGGTCATTCAATTCGGCTTCGGAGGTGGTGGGGACAGAATTGAAATCGTAATCGTAAGTGTTGGTGTTGGCGTTAGCGTTAGCGGTGAGGGTAGCGGTGTTGGGGGTAGTGATATCGTTAGCGTTAACATCCCCAGCGTCGGCGTTAGCGTTAGTCGTCATCCTCACCGCAACGTCCCGGCTCTGATTAACGAAATCCGCTATAGCTGTTGCATCTATGGTCAAAGGCGTCGAAACTGAAGACCGCGTCCCCGTCCCCACGGCTCGGTGGCGGCGGTAGCGGTCTCTCTCTCTGTCTCTGTCTCGTTCTCCGCCTCCATGAGAATCGGTGCTGGCGCCGGCGTCACCGGTATTGCGACTCGCGCGATTCTCCTGATTCTGGGTCCTCGTCGACCCGCTGAACTCACGCGACGACGACGACGACGCGTGTCTGTCCGCTCGAGGTCTCATATTCCCATTCACATTCGAGAACATGACGAAATTACCTGGCGCAGGAGACGAGGGAATGTTGTGGGGAGGCGCAGCAGACGAGGGAATACTGGAAGACGAAGGAAAGAGCTGGGATATAGGAGGAATGAGGTGGGTGCGTGGGGGGTGCGGGCGCGGACGGGCGGGGGTGTAGAGGTGTGGGTGCGCGTGGGGCAGTGGCTGGGGGAAGGGGTAGAGTTGGTTGGCCATGGCGCGGTGGGTTTGGCGGGGGTGGGTCGTCGATGAGGAAGAGGTGGATGCGATGGGGCTGCAGGTCGATATGTACATGAGTGGATGTGCAGGAGACTCGAAGAGGAAGGGAGAAGACTCACGCATCGTCTATCGACGGCGAGACTGCACTAGGGAGAAAGAGATAGTGCGCGTGGCCTTTGCGGGATTGATGAACGCGGCAGGGTTTGTGTAGCGCGCCCAGGGGGTTGCCGCTGCAAGCAGATCAGTCAGTCAATCAATATTTCTTGAAAATAATGAGAAAAGCACGGAAAACGCACCAAACTGCACACCCGACCGCCTCGACGACACACGCACAATTCCCTTGTCCCTCATCCAACCCTACCATCGCCCTCTCTTCGGCGTCCCGGAAGTACATCCTCTCGAGCGGGACGACGGTGTGCCAGACAACTTCGAGGGACTCGGTGTTGGGATACCCAACCCAACACCGTCGACCGCCAGGCAGCACATGTGCATGCGCGCGGGCGTGTACACGGGCGGCGCAGCCAGTGGATCGTCTCGCTTCCATTTCGCGTTCTCTTTCTCTTTCACTCCTCGGAGCCGAAGAGCTCGAAGAGCTCGAAGCCTCGTCAGGCAACATCCCTGCGATACCCACCCCCGCCCTCCCTTGATCCCACCACTGGCCTTCCTCCGGCCCCCGCATCCTCCCACAACTAATAGCCATTCCGGTCTCAGCAATGTCCGCAGGTAACATCGTATGGTGTACCGCCACGGCGGGGCGGCGTCTAAGGCGAGATTGTGCGCCTGCAGCAAGCAGCAGAGCGGGGTCTTCTGTTTCGGATTGCGATGAGTCGGAGGACAGGGAGGGGGAGAGGAGGATTGGTAGGGTAGTGTTGTTGGTGTTGTGGTTTAAATTCCGTTGAATAGGGAGAGAAGGGATGAAAGACATGAAAAGGGACAATGAAAGAAAGGACGATGGCGGTGTTGATGTCATCATCAGTCATCACGATGACCTCGTCCTTTTCTGCACTCTGCCTTTCCTCTCTCTTCGACTCTCCCTCCAAGGCCCTACAAACGAACTCGCGCCGTCACGACATCCCAAGCAGCATCTCCGCACCACGTCACCCACTCATACTCACCGCCTTCCTCTCAATTGATCAAGTACCCTTCCACCCGCTCTCCCCCAACTCTCCTCCGCTCCTCGTTGACTTCAATACACTCACCAACGCAACCCCACCATCGACACCTCCACCACTCGATTCCCCCCTCCCGACAACACCTGCCCATCAAAACCGCCCTCGAATCTACCTCAACGCCATGTCACGGAACCTACCTCGACGCCTTCGCTTCTCCCTCAACCCCGCTCACCCCGCTTTCCCTCAAGCCTGCTCGCTCACGCTATCTTCCTTCTGTCCTCGTCAACGCCCTGCCCAGCGCAACGTCCCTTATCCACTTCAAAGTCCGACGACACCAAATCCCTCGTACGTCAACAGTGTACGCACAGTTCGAACCGCATCGTACGTCTATCTACAACGTCGTGATTGAAGATCAAGTTGCTTATGTTCACTGAACGCGCAGACCGGCGAGTTCAACATGCGTCTTTTCAAGCCACGCGATTCCGTTGTAAGTTTATACACTGGTTCATTCTTCCGAGTTCTCTGCCCATGGCTAAAGAACGATACTTTTGTAGGCGGGTCTGAAGGCTCAGTGAGACCAAAGCGAAGGTGTGTACTTCCCCGCTGTATACTTGCATCCAGCTCTGTAATTCGGAAATCCACGCACATTCGCTCACCTTCAGGCAATTGTGAGTTTGACTTGCCCTTCTTGGTCGCCTACGCTCATACTTAGGCCAATCTTCCAGCAGGAGGCTAAGGACATGTTCGCCAGATATCGCCTCCGGTCGTACGGACGTCTCACCCACCGAATTTTGGGCTCGCCTCTTTGTTGAATTCCATTTCTTTCGGCTTCGTTTGACTCAAAAATAAAAATCTGTGCCTGGAGCAATCCTGGAGAACAGTCAAACTCGACATGACAGAATGATTCGCCCTGTCAGATAGAGTTGACTCGGTAAGTACTCAATATACTTGAACTGACCAAACCTCCAAATATTGCCATCAATCACGATCGCAGTGCCTGGCGTTGTGCCGAACTCCACCTTAGAACATTTCGGCACGGCACTGTGCGGCAGTCGTCGGCACATCATACGTAAGTTGAAATCGAGGTTGAAAATCGAAACTCTCTTCAACACTTCCAACTCCAGTGCAAGCAGTCACTGTCCCCACCCCGAATTCCGAGCCATTTCGGCGCGACACGACAGCAAAAGCAATTAACCTGCCAATCATTCAAGACAGTGATAAGCATCACCGTGTCTCAGACTTTGATATAAATCTCTGCTCTCTCTCTGTCGCGTTTTCGCTTGACTACCTTTTCCCCCTCTTTCGTCTTCTAGCTAACTTTTTTCTTCCGTGGGACTTGACTGTCCCGCCTTCTACATTTTTCTTGTCATTTTAATCTCTGGACCGGTGCCGACACACTCGAGATATCGCGCGATGTCTGAAGTTTCACGAGCAGTAATCATGTCTGGGACGGCTCAGTTACTTGCGACGGCAGCAGCGTGGGGTGAGTCCATAGCTCAGTTCCTCCCTGATAAGGATACCTGAATACCGACTTCTCTTAGGATTTTACGCGCTGTTGTTCTCATTCTGCATGTTCCTTGTCATGTATGTCATCCTCGACGAAGATCCCGCTTGACATTGACCGTTATGACTTTCTCCATAGAAAGAAGGGCATTCAACGTTCGATACCACGACAGATTCTGCTGTTCGCCACGTGTCTCATGTTCGCGACGTCAACCGCCCTCGCGTTAGTGGACAGCGCGATTTATCTTGTTCAGTTTTCGGAAGGCGATTACATACCTACATCCAACAAGTTGCAGTTGGCGTGCGAGGTTCTGTTCGATTCTCTGGTGTGTCCTAACGCTATCTATCTTATCTCAACTGCTGAACGATGCAATAAATAGTTCCTCATGGGCGATGCTATCGTGCTTTGGCGGACATGGACCCTTTGTCTCGATCGCAAACTCTTAGTCCTTCTACCAATGACTCTTTGGTTTGGTAGTCTCGGTATGTTGACTTATCTTTGCGAAAAACCCGAATATCACGCTGATTATTTGTGCAGCATGCTTGTTGTCTCTTATCGGTTTCGCCACCCACAATGGTTCTTCTTCCGCCTGGACCATCGGAGTCTATGACGCGCCAACCACTCTGCATTTATCGATGTCCACCGCGGCATTGAGCGCTGCGACAAATTTCTTCTCCACGACCCTCATCACATGGAAAGCATGGTGAGTGATCAAGCATCTTTTTGAAGTACGCATACTAATCGTCGATGGTTGAAAATATTCAGGCAACGCCGCGACCTGTTCAAAGTCCAATCTCTGACTTCCACTGGGCCTGGGACTCGTGCCCAGAAAATCATGTCGCTTCTTATCGAATCTGGATTCATTTATTTTGCTATTTGGGTATGAATGAGTGTGCTCACATCCGTCGTTGCTGTAACTGACGGCGTGATTCTGCCTAGATCGTCGCCATGTTAAACTTCTACATCGATTGGAAGGCTCCCGTATTACAAGCGGTCCTGCGCGGAGGATACGATATGGTCATGGTACGTTCCAAATCCAACTCTCCCTTGCGCACCATTTTGACGTGGCGTTTTAACAGGGCACGTATCCCACTCTCATAATCACTCTCGTGCACTTAGAGTTCACATTCTGGGACTGCGCGCCGTCGACGAGCACCAAGATCACCAGTCTCGCACCTTCTTTCAGCACCATTCAGCCTAGTATCAGCAGTTTCATTCTTATCAGCCCAGACAAGGACACGGAAAAGCCAACCCGATTGTGATTTTTCCGGTCTTCTTTCTCTTTCTTTCTTTCTTTCTTTCTTTATGTTCGGGTGAATTTATTCGGTATCCTTATTGTAACTCAGTTTTAGTCCACTTACCATTCTGTAGTCCAAATTTGTAACGAAATGAAATGAAATTTCTTGACGTGTACTTGAGCATTGACTTTGGCGATGGTCGCCGACGTTACATTGACGAACTTCGTACGCTTCCCCCGCTGTCTCATTTCTTGGTCACCCCACCCAACCCGGCGAGGTCCAGGAGAAAATGAGCAAAAAAATCTCAGCATCGGCTCACCGTCCATAGTCATGATTTTTGTTTCATTTCCCAACTTACACCCCCAGCCGAAGTTGATTGTGTCCTGCTTCTATCGAATTGACCGTACTACTCCGAAGCCTTCTCCACCAAATTACTCCGCCGCCATGTAACCTCCAAGGTTTCTGCACGGAAATGAAAACCGGAAGCAAAAAAACATACGGTCCTGACACAATGAAACAAATTCTTCAAATATCATTACTGACTTGGAACCTGCTTCGAATTCCATTCCACGTCTCAGGAAAATAAACGTTCTTCGTTGACTGGTTCGATCGACGAATTCTTTGAATGTTGGTATTTTCGTGGGTGTAAGAAGTAAGTCTGGGAATCCTATCCGCCGACGATGCAAAAATGCCAGTGTTCTTTGATTCAGTAACGTCTCTCGCTGGGAGAGAACAACGCAGACCTCATGCGTAGTTCATTTCGGCCAGGCGAGTCGAGACCCGCTCAAAATTTCGGGGATCATAACCGGTCAAACATATTGCAGACGGCCACCGGAAAATTATTCCTGAGGTGCAAGTTGAGGATCTGGCGTCTAAGTCAACCGCGCTCCTTTGATTGACTGTAACGTCCTCTTTGCAAGGCAGCTACATTTCCTACCTTGATTCAGAGGTCTCGACGAGATGTCAAAAACTTTCTGGTGTGCACACGACCATGCTTGACAAGAAAAAGAAGCCCTTCCCTCCGGCTTGTTCAATTCTCCGATTGTCTCAAAATTATGAACCCTGGGGACTGGACCACTCTACGTCCTATTCAATCGTTTCTCAACTATTGTCTGCCAGCGATTTCCCAGACTCATATGGTGAAATTAAACCTCTACTGATATCAACCGGTCTTCGAGTCTGATATCGATGGCGGTGTTAGCAGATTCAGTTCATGTGGGAGAGTAATTGAAAGCCAATTAAGGTTGAGCTGGTTGACAGCACACAGGGAAGAGGAAGAAGAGGCCAAAAAGAATTTTACACCTTTTGATTGCAAGCGAAGGAAGACCGCAGTGTCCGCCGCGTCCGTGACAAGAACGGACGGCCGGGTGGTTGGGTATTGCAGCGTAATTCCTTGGACATGGGAATTGTCTTGCGTGGAGGATCGAGCTTCTCAAGATAGTCAGGCAATTTGAGCTTTGAAACAATCCGGCTACCTATATCTTTTCCAATGGGATTTCTGCAGACACCGTGATTACGAGGTGTCTGCGACGTCGGTGACAAGAACGGAGTGTTCCTTCGAATTTTGGTTGAGTGTCGTAGCATAATTTAACATGGGAATGGTCTTGCGTGGATGATCGATCTCGCGAAGATATTGGAGCTGCGCAATTTGAACAAACTCGGTATCTCTTAATTTTTCCAACTCGCTTTCTTGATCCATCTTGAACGCGGAAACCCCTGAAAATTTGCGGGCCATCTTCCGCCCGCCGTCGCTAGCTGAAGTAAAATGTTGGGTAGTTCGATCGGTCAAACCAGGCTGTGCAACTCGTTTTTGTGTTGCGCAAAACACACCTTCCGCGGAAGCAAATCAGATTCCGTCCGTCGCTCGCAGTTCCGTTCGGCGTTCACAGGGGTGGAGCCGGGCGAAAACGGGGATATCCTCCCGCAAGCACCCGCGGAACGTAATTATTCCCGTCTTGCGCCGTTTTTTGAGATTTGCATGATATTAACGGCGTTTTCAGACACGAGGCGATGATGCATGAGATGCTATGAGATGACGCCCGCTTGTGTCGATGGCGACATTTATCGCGGATGCAAAAGCAGGACGAATCGTATCCAGTTTTCAAGCTTTCGCGTGTATGGCAAATCACAGACCTGGCTTAGTCTCTTATAAACAGACAATATAAACAAAAAAGTCCTCGTGCCTGCGGTTGTTATATATTAGTCTGTCGCTTCCCACGGTGCATTGACAGGAGGGTCCGCTTATTATGTAATCTCGAATTTCTCGGATTCACTTACCCAATTTTCGACGCGTTTTTGCGCGTATTTCAGGTGGCATCCTTACAAGACGTCTCAACGAAGCATTTTGACAACTTGACGCAAGTGGAGAGCTGTCGAAATGGGTGAGTTGCGGTTTGATGCGTTAGCCGGCGGCCAAAGGCGGCCAACCTCATGGTGTGTCGCATTTTGACTACCTACGGGAATTTTGAGGAGTATGACCTCCGGAGAGTGTAAAGAGATAGCTTAAAATACATCTTACCACCAAAACTATGGAAAAATGAGCAACGATGCGGTAAAAAGGGCGAGGAAGTGTCGTGGGAACAAATTGCCAAACGAGATGATTATATAATAAGGCGACCCTCCTAGGACCGGTGGCGCGGTAAGTTACAGACTAGACCTGGCTGCGCCTTAAACGTGAGCTCCACTGGCACACTTTACCACTGAGCTGCCCGCACGATAGCAAAGGTCTCCGTCTGAGTTGCGGAGAAAAAAACACCGGTTGTCATGTCGATGCTATCAGGTCCCGATTTTCCGAGCGTTTTGATGCGTACCTGAATAGGCCGACGATCCCACAGTGCCAGGCTCTTTGAAAAATTCAAAACATTAATCCACTGGTATCATCATTGGTTGACTTCCCATAGTGGTAATAATAATAAGGCAAGGGCCCACGAGGGGTACCGCCTACTCATACCCGGTATTTATTTCATATTGTTTTCGAAGGGGTGCCAATGATGCCAACTACAAGCTTTGATGGCGTCGAAATAATATATGTTCGTTTCCAGCATGCTTTTTTACGAGTAGACATGGAATAGCTTAATTTAGAACTCTCTCACAAGTTGAAAACCCTTAGGTAGGCCTGCATGAGCCTCTTCCGTCCCCTCTGCGTGTCTCGACGCGTTTGCGACGCGTCAAGACGCATATTTGGTGGCGGCCATCAAGCGGGCCAATTTTTCCACCCGGCATTACCACCAGTTGTGGATCCCGACGGTTGCCGACGGAATGGCAGGCGGGAACAACCGAGCATCCGAGCATCCGAGAGCGGCATAAGGTACCAACTTCCCAAATTCATCTATTCAGAGGATAAGCAGGCGGATTAAATCTGAACGGGGGGTCCCTACCCCCTGTTCAGATTTACCATCTAACAAGCTTTAGTACGGGTTAAAAACAGCTGAAATGAGATCTGAGCCCGATGGGGTCCCGCGGCATCTCCTCCGGAAATGCAAATATATTCCAAAAAAAAATTTACCACTATGGGAAGTCATCCATTGGGTGACTTCCCGTAAGATAAATTTATGCTGGTCCAATTTCTGAGGTTGTTTGAGAGTGCCAGTGATGCAATCAAACTGGCGATATTTTCATCGCAAAACAATTCTACCAGGCGCGCAACTGCCCTGTTTGGGGGAGAGTGGTTGCAGGACCTGAGGGGGTGTTAACAAGTATCTGGGGATTTATTTTTGGGTTTAGAAACCTAGTGGAGGGGTGCCGACCCCCCATCCAAACTTTTATTATATTCGACTGATGTGGACTAAACCTTCGCTCGATTTGGGTGCGAAGAGTGATGGGGTCCCGACAGCTGTCTCGAAATATTCTGGTGGAGTAAATCTACCTTGCGGGAAGTCACCCATTATTGAACGACACAAACATGATAGAAATGTAACCACCCATCTATCCATCCATCCATTAAAAAAATTCCAAGGTACGACGAATTAGGATTGTACATGGCAGTGAGTCAGCATCACGTCCGACGATGAGCCGGCGCTGTGCTGTGCATTCGCCACAAGAAAACGTCCGTCCAATAGTCCGTTGTCCCGTCCATCCCATCTAAAGAACCACCAAACCAGATCTAAAGTAGTGTGCGCTCAGAACGCGAACGAGATCGAGAAATGAAAAAATGCATCCGCGGCGGCATAGCATCATCGAGACGTAAACCCGCCTCAGAGCCGCCACCGCTATCTCCGCGACTTCCCGGAGCGAGCACCACTGAGGCTGCGACTACGGCTGTGTTTCCCGCTGCTTTGACTGCCGAATAGGCGTGAAAGAAACCCGCCGTGATGTTCCTGCGACGGATGGGCAGCAGGCGGGTAGCTGGGATACTGCATGGGAGAAACTGTGTAAGCATACCAGGGCCAGGGTAACGAGGAAGATATGGAAACGCACCACTGGTTGCACCTTTCCGCTACGGGTGTCGACAACGTACGCTGCTGGCTGTGGCTGCGCATACTGAATTTGCTGTGGTGCCTGAACGTATGGCATTCCACCGTACTGGGGCACGACGTATGCCGTGGTAGGCGAGCGGTGGCTGCTTCGATGGTGGTGCGAGGACGTGTGCCGGCTGGGGGAATGTGAGTGTGCGCGGCGGTGGCCACCACTTCGGTGCGACGGGCCGGAGACTTGGGATATGGAATCCTCAGGCGAGACAGCGTCAACGGCGATGGTATGCGAGCGGAGGGGTGAGCGTACGCCCGCTTGCGGTTGCACGCCGTACCCGTATGACTGGGTGCGCTGTGGCGTGCGTCGCCCGTGATGCGATGAATGGGACTGTGTGGGCGAGGAACGTGACGACGACGAGGATCGTGAAGAAGGCTTGTGGTAGAAGTTGTTCTGGACGTCTGTGCGCGGTAGAAACGGATTCTTGTACTGAGGGGCACAGTGAGCGGTGTCGTCTGCCCAGTTCGAAATCCGCTGCTGCGTGCGCTGGTATCGATGATATGCTTCAGGGGAGTAGTCGACTTCGGTCATCCTTGATTCTTGTGCTGATTGAACAAGGGCGAGGTTGTGTAAGGTTGTAGAACGGTCGAGTAATGGTACGATGTGCTCACCGAGTAAAGTCTATCCTTATATTCCGCTTGGTCCTGCGAATTCTTCCGATTTAGCTCTGTGGGGCCGTGGGACGTGCGTAACACCTGGAAGTAATCTAATGGACGCTGAGGCGAGGCCGAGCAGCACCTGTGCTGCGTCACTCTTGAGCGGGATGATGAAGGGCTGGACGGAAAAGCAGAGGGACTAGAACAATCTGCCACCGCACGAAGATGGATAGGAACAAGGACCACCGCCCAAGCCACGGCAATCCCCGACATTTGTGATTTAGTGTGACATGGAGACTGTCACATCACACAAACTCTTTTGTTTTCCCTTTTGTTCTCCGCTTCCTCGTTTACATCCTTCCTCCACATCTTGCGCCTCATGTCGCTTTCAGTCGATCCACCTGATGACCAGTGCACCATCTTGCGTCGAATCTGCCACCTGCTCGTCGAGTCGTGGCTTACATTGCCGCAGTCAACATCTGAGGCGCGGATCTCTATCTGTGATACACGGAATTCGCATTGCGCATTTCTCCCCGTTTCCGACTTTGAATCCACTCATGACAAACTTCGGTCATCCACCCACCGATAGCGGGTTTGGGTATTTTTGGCCAGATTTTTTTTACTGACTACATATACAGTTTCCGCGGCCGACGTCAGCGGCTGGCGAAAAAAATGCTGACTGGCTCCCTCCACCAACACCGTCGACTGCCGTAAACTACCCACACGTCGTCATTCATGGCTCTATCCGACGGGATCTCTCCTCCCCCCGCTGAGTACCTCGACTCTGGCCGAATTTTGCCTTGCGGTGTTACTGTCGCTGTGGCCAAAATCTGCATCACCGTGATCTTCCTGTTCGATGATAGCTGAAAGCACCCGGAACACGCACGTTTTCGACAAACAACGCCGCGAGCCCGCCCTCCCCCATTTTGATCACCAATAGCCATCTGGCTCGTACATAATCTGCCGGACCATTGTAACTTTCTTTGTTACCTCCACCTGCTCCGCTACACGATCTTCACGACTTCATGGGACGTCACACTTCAGGAGGAGTTTACTTGGTGCCTGAAGCGGAATTCAATTCCCCATATTGAATTCTACGCCTCGTTCCGACTTGCTGCTCGGGCTAACGTCAGGGCAAACAAAAATCGATTTATCCGTGTCGTCCCACCTCGCCGTGCTCCGGACCTACAACTAGCCATTATCATTGTGGCGTCGTCTGTGCTCATTTATCCGTCCGAAAATGTAACCAATATTCACGTTTCTGCTCTCCTGAGATCCGTCGGTCCTTCATCGCCTGTCTGCCAACGCAGCATACCTCACTCGGCGGAACTCGGGCTCGCGGAGCAAACAAATCACAAATAATCTAGGCAGTATGATACATCCCGTCTGCCATCTCTCCTCTCCCCACACCCCCCGCTCAGATCAATCAGCTATTATGCCTCTTGGGGTAGCTTGGGGTACACCGCACCCGGGGCAACTCCTGCTTTCATTGCGGTCTGGCCTTCGAGTGACGGAACACATGTATAATTGTCCAGCCGAGGGCAATCGTGGTAAGCAAAACACACGAACGCCACAGTACGGTTGCACTTGCAGATCTAACGGGCTCTTCTGCTTCTGTTCTCTTCGAGCTGGAAACCAATCAAATACATTTTGCCTCGCTTTTACCTTGTCGTGCGCTCGTTCGGACGAGTTGCAGATGTGTATCATCATTTTCAAGGACTCGAAGGAACTTTATCTGCCCCGACAACGTCTCTGTGTCTCTTCTTTCTTGCGATCTCTTCTCTCGCAACACCCCAAAAAATTAGAATTGCTCCCGCCCCGACTCGCGTTCACACCGGGATATTTCTTCAACCCGGCGTTCCCAAGCGGTGCCGTGTATTCCTACCTACCTGATACCTCCCGACCACACAGACTTGCCGCCGACGTCGACGTTGACGTCCACCAACAACAACTAAACCAACAACAACGAGACAGCTTTCGCAAGAAAAAGATATAATCAAGTCGCAATATTACACGCCACAGACATGGACACAGTACGTTACTTCCAACACCCCCAAAAAAATTCAGTCTCCGACAATACCCACTTGTCCAAATACAAAGAGCAGAGACGAATGCACTTTGTTGTTACGGAATCTTACTTGGCGTTGTATCATACTCCCCGTGCTGTCGGTGTGTGTGTTGACAGTCGACCCCGCCACCTCCTTTGTTGACACCAAGCGAGTGCATTCACCAGGTGGCTGCGGATCAGCCATGCACCTCGCTTTTTCCGAACCCTCTCGGCTGAGTCGCAACAGTTTTTGATCCGCATCAAATTCGGCAAGCAAGCCGCTTTCAGACCCATCACATTGCGTCCGTTTGTTGGGTACCGCCACTTTCGAACTTGACCGGAACCACTTCGCGTAGATATCTGTCGCATCGTTAGCTTCTATGAAATTAGTGCATCGGCTGCATTCATACAACCTACAACCACAATATGAGTAAAATTTGGTCTGAGTGGTCTGATATAGACTCAAAAGCCATCGTCGAGCCAGCGGAGGTTCGCGTCCCCGCCAACGTTGCGCAATTTTTTGACTTGGAGGCCGTCGCGTCGGACGATGAAGAGGAAGAGATGAATGAAGTTGATGAAGGTTTTAGTCATATCCATACAGATTGAATGGTTCAACTCACTGCAATAGGTTTTATTGACGACGCGCCGCGAGCCGCGTCCGCCAGTCGCCCGTTGACACAGTGGCAAGACTTGTCAGCGAACGAGCAAGAAGATCTCCAAAAACTGGCCGATAGCATTCGCACGCGCTACCAGCGGCGCGTTGTCCTTCCGGAAAACGACGATAACCCCACCCCAATACCTTCCCTTGACCGCTACGCTAGCGTCGACAACCACGCTTTATACGCCGTCCGAATTCCCAAGGGTACCGAGTACGACTTTGTTTCCAACATTTATGACGCCGGTCCCAAGCTGTCTATCATCACGGCGATGTTCCGTGAGGACGTACCTGGAATCGTCTACCTTGAAGTCGTGGACCCGCAAAAGCTCAGCTTGCTCTTGTCTTACGCGCCGCGGGTCGGACGTCCGCGTTTGATTCCGGTGGCAGAAAGAGCCAGCGTGATTGATTTTACCCGCGTGCCTGTCCCATTGCGCCCTGGTTGGGCCTACCTCCGTCGTCCTCACACGATGGCGTCTGACGTTGTGTTCGTCGTGTCCGTGGACGCCGGTGTCGAAGCGTTGGCTGCGCAATACAACAAGAAAGGCGACAAGGAATTTGTGATAGGTGTATTTCTTCCCGAGCAAATTGTCCAGACCCACCGCCCACCACCACAATCTGACGTCGATTTTTACGCACAACACATGCCGAACACTGTGGGCGTACCCGACGTGCACACTAAACACGTTCTTGCTTTGGGCCCCGGCGACGCCTTCGTCATTCCCCCGCAGCCATGGTTTCTGTACAGAGAAGATGGGCGTCGCCTCAAGAGTTTCCACGCGTACTGGGGACGGATTCTGGCAATCCGCGAGCTCGGCTCCACGTCTTACGCGGCTTGCGTTCGATCTATTGATTTTGAACGCCTCAAACCGAAAGGCAGTGTTCAACTCATTCCTCTCAGCTTCCTGCGGCACAGTTTCTTCCGCGAAGATCGTCAGCTTTGCTTCGGAGATCGCGTTGTAGTCTGTGAAGGAAGCGAATACCGTGGGTCTGTAGGCCGCGTAGTCGGTGTCGACGACGCGGGGGATGTCACAGTGACGCTTTCTACAGTTGACGATGCGTCAATGTTGGATGCCACGTCGACTGTCGACATCCCAATGAAAAACCTACAAATCTGTTTTTTTCGAGGCGACTCTGTGGAGGTGACGTTCGGACCACACGCTGGGGAGACGGGCATTCTCGTGGCCAGTCGAAGCGGTGGCTTTTGGATCGTGTACACAGTACGTTGACAATACGAGCAGTTTGGGCCTTATCAGACACATCTAACAGGGCAAAAATACCGAGCAGCCCACAGTCGCGGTGCAAGTGCAAGCGCTGCGTTTTGCGGACCAACACGTACTCGAGGTTCCTCAGCCGCTGCAACCCATCGTAGCGACCCCCGCGAAATCCAAAGAAACGGCCCCACCCGCCTTTGTTTTCGATCCGGACGCAGTCAAGAACGCCGCTGCGCTCGCGAACTCGGACGGAGCGAAAATAAACCAAGCGAAACAGTTACTCTACACGGGTGACAGATTTCGTGGCCGGCAGGTGCGCGTCTTTGGGGGGGACAAGGAATTTTTAGGTCGCGAATATAAAGGCCAGACTGGACAAGTCGTGGGCAGCACATTGGCGACGCGTCCGCCGAACAAAAATACGAGACACCCGTTACCGCTTGAATACGTTTCACTTTTGCAATTGAGTAGTGGGAAGGACCTTTGGAATGGAGCTGTCGTGCAAGTTCAATTGCACTCCAATGCGCGAATCGTCCAAGTCAACATCGACCACTTGCAAGATACAAAGTAAGTCCGGGCTTTCGTGGAGTAATCGTCCTTCCTGACATACACAGTACGCACCTCTTGCTCACGCAATCCGTTCACGTTCCATGGGAAGGACCGCCCAGGCCTGTCACCCCGCCTCCACCCCCAACGTATTCAGCAGAGTCGGCGTGGCAGGCCGTCGTCCCTAGGATGTCTTTGAAGGAGAAAACGATGGCGGAAATGGAGACAGGTAATGAAAATCAAGTTTATCAGTTCGTGGAGCCGCTCACGCCGCGACCTGCAGAGCAAACCAACGGAGGTTGGTTGATGAAACCTGAGCTGAAGCAAAAGCGCATAGACGTAGTCGTGGACGCGTCTTTTATCCCTCCCCATTGGGCCAAGAAGTGGACCAACGACCTTACTATGTCCCACGGAAAAACTGGATACATCGTCATGGACGAAAAGTTTAATCCTCGCACTCAAAAAGCGGTCGTGAAACTGGACCCCATGGGCTTCAAACTGTTCTGCCCAGTGGACAATCTCCGTCCACAGCGCACGTTGTACATTCCCCACGTCCACGAAGGTCGAGAGAGTATTGCGCGGGGGAATGTTCGGGTCATCGTCATCGGCTGTGATATGGACCAACGGTTCACATACCTAGGGTCCCATGCTCGTGTCGATCCAGGATCCGAGCGGGAAGACGGGAGTGTCAGCGTGCTGTTTCCAGTGGATCCATGGAACCCGCTCGATGCTGCTCCTTCCCACCGATTTCCGCTCAAATCCCTGTGCCGATCTCTCAATCGTCAGCCCTTGGGGTACCCTCAGCTTATCATGACGTCCAAATTTTTCTACATGCACCCAAATCTCGACGCAGACGTTCTGTAAATGTTGTGTAGTGATGACTCTACAGTAGTATTAGAAATAAATCGATTTGCTTGTACCAACACCCATGATTCCGGTCGTATGAGTTATCACATTGAAGTCAAAACAGAACTGTAAACAATAACATCTATACAAAAGAGCTGCACGTCTTGCGAGAAAAATGCCATATGCGACAACCAATTACTGCCTTCCGCTCGCACCTGGGCCGCGCGCGCCCGCCGTCGCTCTATGATTGTCCACCGAGCCCACCGGTGTCGCACTCCCCCCGGCGCCATTAGCGTTGCCAGTAGCTGCGGCGGGAGTGGGTTTTTTGGGCGTGGGTCCTTCAATTGCGTCTCCAGTACGTTTCCCTGAGGCAGTTCGAGAGTTGTGCACACGCCGTAGAAAGAACTCACCATTAGCATTGATCGCGTCGCAACTACCGTCACTAGTCGCATGAGTTTTTTCGACCGTTTGCTCGCCCGGTTTATCTACGAGCGAGTCAGCAAAAAGCGCTTTGCTCAAGGTCAGTCAGCTCACCATTAGAGCGCACTCCGTCGTCGGGCGCATGAGCTTTCTCGCTTGGTTTTCCTGAGACTGAATTAGAAAAGGAGGTGTTTAGACAGGTAGGAAGCTTACCATTGGTACTGTTTCCCTCGGGACTTGCCCCAACGTTGTTTGACGCCAAGGCTTCAGGGGTCACAATTCTCACAGCGGGAACGCTTTGCACGGTTGGTATCAATGTGGGAGGGGAAGGTGGGGCGGCGAGTTGAGTGCTGGCGGGCGGAGCGCTGGCGGGCGAAGCGCTGGCGGCTGCGAGAAGCGTAGATATAGGCGCGAACACAACGGGCTTCGCTCCACGGCTGAACATAGCAGGTGGCTGAGGTTTGCCGGGTTTCTTGATTATAATTTGCTGGATTTCGGCTGCGCAAGTTGTTGAATGAATAATTGACTTTATGAAGAATGTAACAGCGTACCGGTGATGGATTCCACAATTTTACCGTCTTTTTCGAAGTTGTAACGCATGATCTTGTAAGTGATTTCAGCGAGGGCGCCGCGCAGCTTCTTCTCGATTTGCCCAGGCGGAACGAGAGCACAGTGCTCGTCGTACAGAGGCAGGTGTCTAGCGTCGTGAGTGGGAATGATGGCGGCAAGGTGGTCTCTCAGGTTCGCAGCAACAGGCCACTTGGTCATGTCAATGCCAGCTGAAAAGACATTGAGCTAACTGACCGACAGTCGCAAATACAGCGGAAGACTCACATGGGTTATTGCCGCCCTTTTTCTCGAATATCTTCATGCCAAGTCTGATTACCTTTGATCCGTTTTCGTCCACAATCCAGTTGGTAGGTGTGCCGCCAGAAGCAATGCTGAGCTGAATGTTATTGGCGACCTCCAAAGAAGTGTCCCAATCCGTGGCCAACTCGGGGAACTCATCTGTTTAGTGTGTCAGCACTGTACCAGCAGGTAAAGAAATCATTTACTGGGTCTCCCGAGAAGAAAGCTGTACTTTGCGTTGGAGAACGGTTGTCCGTACTTGTCGGAATAAGAGCCCGCGGCGCCGCAATAGTAGCGCGAGGGCAACACGAGTCCGACCTGCGTGATGTAACCGTGCTGGTCGGCGACGTCGGGTTCGCTGGCGTGAAGGAAAAGAGTGTGGCCGCCGTTTTCTTCCTTCCACCCGACGGATTGGATGAAGCCTGGACGAGCCAAGTAGGTCGGATTGTTGAGCAGCGCATGGCGATGGGCGTTCACATCGTAAATCTACAGCAACGGTTAGAATGAGTCGAAGTTGTTTCAGAGTCCCTCACCATCTGCGACATTGTGATCGATTGGAACGAGGTCAAGGGAAAGAGCAGATACAAGGATACGCTTGTGAGGTGTAAACTTGGTTGACGCGTTATAAGTCGGCCTGTTTGGTTCCGATGGCCCGAGCGACGTCCGCCATGTCGGGGGAGCGGTGCATGAATGTCAATGGCGTTATTTTTTTGCGAGGGTTGCTCCTATGCCTAGGAACAAGGTCTTGCGGAACAAACGCGTGAATATGCAAGGCGTTCAATAGGAAGGTACGATTATTGCGCGGCGGCCATTGAGTATCGGTAGGGAGTAGTTACGTTTAATTGCGATCCAATTAACATTTGTTTTTGTCTGAGTCTCGATTTTCCGAGTCAAGGGAGGATGGTGAACGGTTTTGTAAGATCCCACCCCGATTTTTTGCCAAGATGCGGGCAAAACATCACTAATTGGGTTCTGGTTATTGAGTATCAGTGAGGAGTAGTTTTCACTGCAAGGAACAAAGGACTCATACTTGCTCCTCTCTGAGTCTCGACCTTCTGAACTTAGGGAGGATGATGAATTGCTTTGCACGATTATATTTCCAGTACCTGCCAAGATGCGGGTAAAACATCACTAATTGAGGGCCATTGAGTATCAGTGAGGAGCAGGACCGCAAGGAACAAACGACATGTCTTCACTGCGATTCAATTCATGCTTGCTCCTCTCTGAGCCTCGACCTTCCGAACTTAGGGAGAACGCTGAGCCGCCTTGTACGATCTCACTTCACGTTCCTGCCAAGATGCGGACTAAACGCCGCCAATGGAGTCAACCTCTGGGGCTTCAGGCTGAAGGTCGTTTCTTTGGCCGCATTGCGGGTAAGTGTTTGCAGGACGGAATAAATGATTGTTATCTCGGGCGATGGACAGTACATCAAGTACAGTAAGGCGGTCATAAAGCACAGTAAAAGAAAGGTCTTTTGTAGACTAATTAAGTAACACCTTGCATTCGCTGTCGTATGCACCCCAAATCGTATCATCTTTGCAGCGATTTAAATCGTCGGCGTAGTGGTCCCGCAAACCTTGGAAACAGGCTGCGGCGGCCCACTGAATCCCAGCCCGCAACCTCGGGCGAATCATATGCTCCTCGATGTTGTAGTTAGGCAAAACGTGCCCCTTCAATCCGCGGACAGCGAGTTTGTGGATGTACGCGTCGTTGGCTGCGGTCGCACGGACGTAGCTGTGGCGACTCGGTTTGTGGAAGAACGTGAAGCTGGTAGGAGTAAGAAGAGACATCGCCTGAGAGTGTTTAGAGCGGAAGACATGCTCCACCACGTCGGGCGTCTCTGTCACAGTAATAGTGCGTATTTCGCCCGCGACGATCTTCTGAAAGCAAAAGTGCACGACGCCGGGGATGTTCTCCCTCCATGCGAACCACTCTTGACCATCCAAGAAAATGAAGAAGTTCGCGCTGCCGCCAGTGGGGACAAGCACGTTGAGGTCGGAGCCTGAAGGCAGAGAAATGGGATGGGGAAAGGTGTAGGCGACGGAGCCGCCGATGGCTCCCTTGGCGGCGACCAACATCGCAGAGAAAGTGGCGACGTCGGCAGGAAGGAATCGTTCGACGGCCTCTCGGTATCGGTCGAAAAACATGAGCAAGACATGGTCGCGCATGCCGCGCGAGACGCGTTGCGCGGCGAGCAAATCGTTCCAAGCGCAGAAGGATAGAATTTTGCGCAGAATAGCTGAGCCGGGAGCGACGGGATCGATGGCAGCAGCTTGAAAAATGAGGTCCATGGGTGTAAGGAGACGGAAAACAGATAGACGCGTGGAAAATGGATGGCGGGTCTGTCCGACTTCATATAGGATTCTCAGTCACTCCTGTCTCACCTCCTGCTCCCTGGTTTAGCGTCCATGTCGTCTACCTGCACCATGTTCCTCCCAGGTCATCCTCACTACACATCCTTTTGTCGGTCTTTTATGAACATTGTGCTTGGTGCGTGGACTCTCGAGGCCTGGAGATCAACGCTTACAGGTTACAGGAGCTCGCAAGTGCAAGATTTTGCGCAGTCTCTCCGAACACCAAGCGCAAGGACTCACCGTAGCTCCCAAACTATTCGGCCGAGCGAGCCTTGCTGTCGCGGTCGCCACGACATCTGCGACTTTCGTGTTTACTTTTGTGGTGTCTACCGCGGGCTCTGAATACGCTGTAGGCGTGCGCCATTGCAGCGGCTCCGTGTCGTGCTACACGCCTTACGTCGTAACTAGTATGTGTCGGAATCTCTTTTTGGATTGATATAAACCGCTCACAGGGACGCAAGAACGCGTATGGCGATGCATTCAGCCCGCGCGCCCCATCGCGGCAGCTTTGTACTATGGGTTTTGTGTTCTTCAAATTCGCACCATCGGACTTAACTACCGTTCGAGTAAGTTGCTCATTCTGGCAGTTAGATGCGATTTTTTGACGCAATGCACTTGCGCCAGCCTTTGCTCCTCATGCACGGCAGTGGGAAGCAAATAAAAAGGCCATGATTATGGCCCGTGGCAGTCGTCGTAGGAGCATGTGTCTGTGCTCGATTCGCAATTCTGACATTCCTGTAGACTGCCGTGCCATCTTCTAGTAGCCGGCTAGAACAATCATGCTACTTTCAGTAGCACTGTGTCATTCAAAATGTTCACTATTACTAGTACTATATGTATCGAGTCTCTAAGCTTTTGTGAAGCCTTTTGCCCCTGAGTGAAATCCGCATGTTTCATCCTACTCCCATCCACCGCATTCCAGACGAGGTCGTACGGGACATTCTCCTAGAAGTTTATGAGGATGTTCGGTATGACTGGATAGACTCTGTTGATTATCGGACCTCTCTTTCCGTCGTCTGTTCTTCGTGGCAGGGCATTATTCTCCACAGTCCGGCGTTCTGGACGCACATTCCCATCACTCTGGCGACTTCACCGTCGTTCATTACTCGTCAGCTCAGACACAGTGGCTGCATGGAGACTTCCGTGCTGTTCAACACTCAGTCGTTTTCACTGCAGGAACGATTACTGGAGCAACGGACCACCATGCGATTCCGTACTATCCGCGACTTCATGCGGGAAGTTGCCGTCGTCATTTTGCCACACTTTGGACGAGTGGCTTGTCTTTCGGTCATCTGCTCGCATGAGGTGGAGTGGAGGATGTTGATGGTTTCTTTGCGATTAGCGCGTCTCACCAAGCTCGATACGCTATCCATAACCACATCCACCGCTGGCCAGTTGGACATTCCCCTCCCAGCCTTTTCGAATACGCCCCACTTTCGTCACCTCAGCATTTCACCGTCTGCGACGTGGGCAGATACAGCGTGTTACGAGAATGTGCGCGTGCTACGACTATTAGGCGCAGCGAATGAGCAGAACGTCGTGTGGTCGAAATTTCATTCGACGCTGTCTGCCGCTCCGATGCTCCACACGTTGTACCTCAAAAGCATCGGCTGGCGTACAGGCGGGGAGGAAGCTATCCCTCTTACTGTTGATTCAGTAACGGAACTCGTCGTTGACAAGCTCGACCCGCTGTCCGCCCATTTGCTGGAAAACTTATGCCTTCCCAATGCAACGACCCTTCGTGTTATTGCCGAGGGCAGTTTCGACTGGTACACTCCTGCACTGCGACAAGTCTTGCCATTCGTTCGTTGCTTACATATCCAGCTCTGCCGACGGACTTCGAAACACGTCGCTCAGCTCTTGGGGATGCTACCTTTGCTGGACACACTCTGGATATCTGCGTCGTGCGACGATGTTTGGCGCCACGTAGTCAGTCTTGCGAAAGCAAGAAAACTCCAGATTTCGAAGGTGAAGAGCATTACTACCTCCAGTGTCGTTCGAGAGAGCGAAGCGGCGCTGGTCATTGCGGAGTGCGACGAACACTGTGTACTCTATTCACGAGTCGCAGGATCAGACAGGGAGAAGGCGCAATGGCGTCTCAATGAAGGAAAGCTGGGAGTTCAGGTTGTGAAGTGTACTGCCACAGATGAAGTGCAGTTTGATGCATGGCAGAGGAATTCTCGCTAACTAGTTTCGATTTGTTGTACACATACATAGAATAACGACTGTTGAATTCTGTTGAGGGAGCCGTTGTTTATGATTGCGGAACGCACCTTACCGATCAGTCTGTCTCATTGCTTTCAGGAGCGACCTTCACCGAACTCAGGCAAACCATGCCAGCGATACCTGACAAAGTCGAACGCGCCATCCCAGCGATACCTGACGAAGCCAAGCGCGCTATTATGGTCTACAGTGTTCAAAACGTAAAAGGTCGAGAAGCGCAGGGTAGATGGAAAGTTGTTCTGGCTTTGGTGAACCGTAATTTCCGCGATGTCCTGTACGATGCAGGTATTTGCGACGACTGTAACGTTTGCGTTTTGCATGACAATCTTGACAGATGAACTGTGGAACACGGTCTTTGTTCACTATGCCATGGATTTCAAGTACATTCGACACATCTGCAATAGGGCCAAGAAATCGGCTAGAGCGCCCATCCTGCGTATCTCCACCGAGGCAGAGCGTGAACCCGGTGAGAAGGAGCTCGTCGGTTGTCGCTTGTTCAAGAAAATAGCGCGGTGGGCTTTCATGCTTGGCTTCATGCTCGTCCCGGTGGTCAAAAAGGCGATATCCATCCAAGTCAATTCAGCCGACCCACATGCGATGTCCATCATCCTCAGACACGTCGGGATCACCCAAGCGAGGGCATTGGAGCGCTTTACATGCTTCGCAGCGATGGTCGAGCCGGACGACTCGAATAGCCTCTATCCACTTCATTCACGAGGGCTTCGTCTGCTCTCGATATCGCATGTCAATCCTGCGGGCTTGGCTCCCATACAGTTTCACGGCCTCACCAAGCTGCAGCTGCTGTCGATTAAAAAGAAGCTGGAGTGGTTCGAAATGCGCATTATTCTAACCAGCTGCATGGCGCTTGAAGAGCTGGAAGTCGCAGGTGTAGTTTGCACAGGTGCCGTTGGGACCCGAAAAATTTTGCTTGCGTATCTTTGGCATTTAAACCTGGACATCGCTGAGTTGGGTGCGCTGGACTTCGCCACAGTACTCGACCTTCCCGCTCTTCGCAAGCTCACCGTCCGCGGCGAAGCTCATTCTCCATGGACCGCATTCACCGACTCTCTCAGGCCTTCTTTGGAGCGCGTTAATGAATGCGTATTATCGGCTGCAGACTACACTGAGGGCGTTGCGTCGTTGCTCGCTGCGATGCCCGCAGTCGAAGTCATAGATTTGCGCCAAGGCAATGACGAGTTTGTGTCTTCTATGACTGACGACGAGGACACAGACGACGTGGATCGCCCGCCTCTCGCTCACTTGAAGCGCTGGATCACGACATCTCACTTATCTTACTTCCAGGCCGACGCCCTTACAAATTGGCCTGGCGCAACTGATGTCCTGCTCTACACGGAGATGGACGATGGAGGCGCTTACAAATTTGCTGAATGGGAGCAGGACGACGAGGTGTACACTGTTACCTTAGTTCACGATAAGCCTGGGTTTTAGAAACACGATAGTTGTAAACTTCGAGGATGTATCATTCGACGTAAAACACGAGTAGTATTGGGTCTGTTGACCGCGTCGACGTTGATGAAGCGTATGAAGTCTTGCAGTATTGCTCTGTGCTGTGTTTCGCGGCGCTGAAGGTGGACATACAAACACCATGATAGCTCTCACAGAGAATTTTTTGGGTGACAGCGCCGATGAGCGGCATTGCATAAAGAACCTGGAAGCGGCAAGACGTGCCGCTGGTTGTTTGTCTGTAATACGTTCGGCAATACTGCCGTTTCCGGACTCTTGATACGCCGGCAAAGTTGGCGTTGTTTGGTCCACTTATGCTTGTTAGATACCCTCACAATGCAAGTTTTTTTACGTCGAGAACAAGTTAAGAATGGTGAGGATCGCCAGCAACAGGTATATTAGTCAAGTTTTGAGCACTCAAAGCAGAAAAAACACGACTGTGGTCTGAGATACGACGAGCCAGCATAGTATTGCCCAGAAATTCGGAACGTAAAGGGATTGTTCCTAGCCCCTCGTTCGTGCTGTCTAGGAGTTCGTTCGCAGGGGCGGCGTGCTCGCAACTTCCAATTACACCATGAAAGCGCTACCCAAAGAACTGCGCCAGGCCATAATCATCGAGGCTATGGACGATGTCGAAGGGCGTGAGGTATCTCTAAAACGGAAAGGCGAAGTCGCTTTGGTCTGCCGAGATTTCCACAACATCGTGTACGACACCGGTGAGCAGGTTTTGAATGTAAGAAGGACATTTTAACGCTCGTGCGAAGGAGAATTCTGGGACACTTTGTTCGTTCATTTTCGAATGGACTTGAAGCACATTGAACATATCTGCAAAAGAGCGAGCGCCACCTCCAGGCTCAAGAGTCTTCATATATCTACGGAGACTGAACGTGAAGCTGGGGCTGAGAACCTTGAAGGCTGCGTTTCAATCGAAAAAATCGCATCTTGGGCGTCACGGATCGGCGCACATCTGCGTCCAGTTCTCGAACAAGTGTCCCGTGTCTGGATTAAATCCACTACGCCCTACGCGATCTATCTCATCATGCGTTGCATCGGAGTAAAGGCTGCGACAGAGCTCAAGGAATTTCATTGCCACTCTATGCACGACGACAACGATCACCCCAACTTCTTACGCTCCGTTCGCTCTCAGCAGCTCTCGCATTTATCGATTTGGCGCGTCAGTCCAGCCGGGTTGACCCTCAACCAGTTCCGCGCCGTTCGCAAGCTCCAGTTGTTTCACATAGCTTTCAAACTCGAATGGCTGCAACTCAGAGGCATCTTCGTAAATTGCCCTGCGGTGGAGGCGCTGGAGGTTACGGGGGTGGTTTGCAAAGGTTCCCCGGGCAACTCGAGAATCACGCTTCCCGCTGTGCGGGAATTCACCACGGACATATCAGAGGCGGGCGCAATCGAGGTCGCCAGCATGCTTCTTATGCCTTCTCTTTTCAAGTTTACGGTCCGGGGCACGCGTAACGCACCGTGGAGGGCTTTCACTGAGTCCTTTGCGCCTATGCTTTGTGGCATTCGGCGATGCTCGCTGGACGCTGGACGATTTACGAGCGCGGTCGCCGGTTTCATGGGAACCCTCCAAGGCGTCGAAGTTATTGATCTGCGTCGAGGTGGAAATTGGCTGGTCGAGCAGCTCACCACTCGCGCTCGCTTCGAACGGTCAAAACTGCCGTCTCTCAAGCGATGGGTCGTGGTCTCGGACCTAACGTTTTCTGAAGCGCGGGTTTTGCTTAAATGGCCGGGGTCGACTGTTCACGCTGTGTACGAAGAGGCTAGGGACGAAGACGACGGACACTTCGTTGAATGGAAACAGGGAAACGACGACACGTTTAGTCTCATACCAATGATAGCGGAACCGTTAGCATAGACATCATGTTGTACATATAAAACAGCTCAATTGCGACGTATCCCTTAAGTTGTGCTTTTCATCGGCTGGCTTCAAGCTACGCAAAACAGCCAAAGCGTCGGACCGCCAAGCACCGACTTGAACCCCTGCCCAATTTCAGGAGTTGAATGAGAGGGGCAGTCTGGAAGCACACCTTCACTGCTACCAACAGATGCAGAAACTACCGGCAGAAGTTAAGCAGGCTATCTTCATGTTGTCTGTTCAAGAATCTTGGGGTCGCGAACGGACACTCAATCTTAAAGGAGAGCTCGCATCGGTCTGTAAAGATTTCCGCCAGATTGTATACAATACAGGTAGTTTTCGCCTTCGCAAGCGGTGGCAGCGTTGACATTACGCACAGGTGAATTTTGGGATCATCCTTTCGTGCATTATCGCATGGACGAAGCACATATCAAACACGTATGTCAGAGGGCGGAGGCGACGTCGAGGCCAATCGAACTACACATATCGACGGAGACCGAAGACGAACCAGGAGGTCCGCCGCTCGCAGGCATTGTTCCGTGGAATGGAGGCTCAGACTGGGCGCTGGCGATGGCTCCGTACATCAGTCCAGTGGTGAAGAAAGCCATGTCTATCAGACTTCATGCGGCCACCCCCGAAACGACATCCCACATTTTGTTCAATGTGGGATTTCAATTTGCCACGGAATTGAAGCACTTTCTTTGCCATTCCACCTACCCCACTCCGGACGACAGCAATGCCTTGCTGTCAGTCAATTCGCAGAATTTGACGTTACTCTCAGTGTGGCGCGTCGACCTCACTGCAATGCCCTTTGCGTCTTTCCGTCATCTCCGCACCTTGAGTCTGTTTTACATCTCGTACAAACTCCAGTGGCTACACCTCAGGACTATTTTTGCCAACTGTCTTTCCGTGGAGTTGTTGGAGGTGGTCGGAGTTGTGTGCGAAGGCGATGTGGGCGGTGGTCGCGTAACTCTCCCTGCAGTCCGGGAGTTTACGACTGACTTGACTATTCCGGGAGCAGTTCAAGTGGCCAGCATGATCTTCTTGCCGTCTATCGCCACGCTCACCATGCGGGGGGAATGGGTTCAGGAGTGGACGCCATTCACCGCCGCATTCGCTCAGACGCTGAGCAAAGTCAAGCAGTGCTACATTGACGGCGAGATGTACAGTCCTGACGTTGCAGAATTCATAGCGGCCCTTCATTGCGTGGAGGTACTCGATTTGCGTTCCGCAAGTACTTGTTTTCTGTCTGGCATCGCGCGCGCTGTCGGTCCCCACGGCCCAAGGCACCCAGACTTGGTGAATCTCAAGTACTGGGTCGTTCCATTAGGCGTGACCTTCGCACAGGTCCGTGTGCTTTTCGATTGGCCAGGCTCTGACGTGCGCGCCGTATACGCGGCCGCTTCGCCGCCGCAAGATATCATTGAATGGGAGGAGGAGGATGGCGTGCTTACGCTCACGCCCGTAGAGGACATTCCCTGCTTTGAAGGAATGGCAGTCGAGTAGCAGTCGAAAGGCCGTAGAAGAATTAAAAGTATTAGCAAAACTGTCTAAAGTACACATAGACGAGTTTCTATCCACGGCGGCGTCTCAGATTATACTGTATGACTTTGGTGGCTTTGGCCCGTGCTACGTTTTTTTTGTTGTTGGAAGAATGTCTACCCGTGCTGGTCGTGGATCCTGTTCCTGAGCCGACGCTGGGGGCAACTGACGCTCTGCTGTCATTGTTCCCGCGGCTCGTGGTTCCGCGTCTTGCAGACGCTCCGTTTGTGTTAGCGCTCGGAGTGATTCTTTTGCCGCCCCTCCGAAGCTGCTTCGAAGCTTGTGCAGCTTGCATTGTAGATTGAGACGGCATAACTGTTCCATGGAGCTCTGTACCATCGAAGATCCTACAGTTGTTCAGCTTGCAGCTCAGACTTTCACTGGTTGCTTACCACACCGCGTTGCTTTCAGTCCGGAAGTAGACTCCCCAATGCACATAAGCGAAGTTGAAGTCGTCTGTGGAGCAACCTTCTTTGGCTAGTTGCATGCAAGGGTGTAAGTATCTGCGGTTCTCTGCTTCAATATCAAGATCTTGATGCACGGGAGCGATATAATTTTCGCAATAGTAGCTCGTTAGTCCGTATTTGCCCAAACGGTACAGGCTCGCGTCGTTGGTCAAAGATTTGAAATCTGACTCAATCCCTTGGTAGATTGACTTCGCTGCAATGATCAATAAATCATTGTCCTGGCGTATGAGTCAGGTCCGTTCAAGTCGTTGATAAGGTCGAAACATACCAATGCGCTTCGAAAAAAAGCTTTAATGTCGTCCACGGTGTCACCGCGATGGATGTTATAAGGCATATATCCGTCCCCTTTACGACCCCAAGCGGGCATACGCGAACCCTCCCCTGACATCTCTCCGTAGTCCCAGCGTTGCATGGCAGCACGTCGACGCAGGGCGGTCGTTTTGATGAGGTGTGAGTTGTAGTGCAGTAACTCGAGCGTGGATTGCGAAAACGAGTTGTACCGAAACCCGCCTACCTATCCACAGTCATGGTATAAAGTTTCATATCTCGAAGCTGAGGCTGACTTTCTTACCAGATATGCCTTGTTTGTGTCAGGGTCTGTGTACACTAATCTCACGATGTCACGATTGCAGGTCGACCACACAGGGTGGTCTTTTGGCCGAGGTGTAATCTCTTGCATACCGATTTCTCGTGGATCGACATATTTTTGAGGCCCGAGTTTGTGTTTGCGTTCCTGTGCGCCTTCAATCGACATTTAGATGCTCTGTTAGTTATCACATACTTTGTCTTTGGGCTGCAGTCGTTCTGACTCGCCGTACACGGTCAATGCATAATCGACGTATTTGGCCATAGAATCCGAGTGATCCTTAACTGGGACAAACCTCACGCACTTCTCTGACTCTGAACGATCTGAGCACGCCCTACACCCCGTCTCCGAATACCACGAAGGAAGAGTTGAAGCGGACGGGTCGGCAACGGTCGGATCGGCATTGACACCGTCGTGCCTATCCGCAGCGGCGGGGGGCGAGGAAGGGCTCCAGCCATTGCACTTTTCAAATATCTCTGTGTTAACCGACTTCAAAGTAGACTTGTAGCGTCGAGTTTCCAGCAAAACCGTCGCAAAGCGGGCGTCGATCACTTTCAAAAGACGTCGAACTTGTCTAGTATCATTGCCTTCTTTCATCACAGGATGCTTGCAGATGGAACGGTAAACTTTCTTGAGATCCCATCCCGTGGTCTATTAAAGTAAGTGCTTTGCGAGACTCAAATAAATTGGGTTACTCACGGAATATCCAGCGTATTTCAGCCACGGCAGTAGCCAATGTTCGGCGTTCGATTTGAATGAGTCCTCTGACACTAAGAATGTGCAGCTAAACGGATACGCGACCCATGGGTGTATTTCGACGTGCGAGCCGAAGAAGCGCAGGAAGTGATCAGCGTCGAAACTGAATGATCCTTGCTCTATGAGGGGCTGTAAAAGTGTTAGAATGTTAATGCAGATTGCGGTGGCCTTACATACCGGCAGTGGAACGGAAGGGTGCAACGGAGACCATCGGTCCAAGATTTCGCCGTACGCAGACTTCCAATTGTATAATCGGAACGACTGCTGCACATCGGGGTGCGAGTTTTCCAATGGGTGGAAGGGATCGCACACCCTCAGCAGCAGTTTGTATAGTGAAGACCTCTAATAAAACATCAAAAGGTGCATGCAATTGATAGTTGATTGGCTTACTTGAAACGTCGTCCTGAACGCAGCCCGAGTGAACACGCCTTCCTCTACATTTCTGAGTTCGACCAAAGCATCGACTAACATTTTGCAGCTCCGTCGTTGAGATCCATTCTAACAAAAGCACCTTAGCTCTATGTTGTGCGTCGCGCAGGGCGCGCTCACCTCGGTGGTGGGAAAAAAGAAGGCGCGGACTCGCCGTCCGTGTTCTTCAAAGAACGAGTGGCTTCCGACATCGCGACATGCGGAACTTCCGCTGTCGACCACCGCCGGCATTTCTTGGTCTCTGTTGTCCAGCCCATGCGCCATGTTCATACAAACGTTTCGTCGTCCATCCCCCGCGCCACTGTCAACATTGCTATGTACTGTGGCCTTGCTGCCAGTGGCAGCCAGCGGCATACGAACATCGTTTTCGTTGTCGGATTCGTCTTCGCTGAGATCAGACAAGTCCGACTCGTCACCGAAGATCAAAGCACGGAGGTTCGGGTATTCTGACGGTGTCAAGGCGGGGATGTCGTATGCATCGAGATCGCCGACGAGTGTAAACTCAGGGCCCAGCGTAGACTGAGTATGGTAAACAATCACTCTTTCAAATCGAAGAGTGTGAAGAGACGCACATTGTACGGCCGCACTCCAAGAGCTTTCCGTGCCGGGCCCAATAGTCTCACAACCTCCGATCGACACTGACTTGAGTCCTTATAAAGAAAGCGCGACCACATTACATCGACGAACAGCTCAATTTGCGCGTCGAGTCGAGCGTCGTCAGGGACATGGCCGCCCAAGACCAAGGACAGCCAATTGTTGATCCTGATGAGCTACAGGCTGCGAGTTAGCTTGGCAACGATACGGTGTCAAAAGCACAAACCCAAGAATCTGTTTTCAGACTGTCGAGTAATTCTCTCCGCCGCCGGTTCTCTTCAGAACGACTCAACACTGTCAATTGAGTTTCCCAATTCTTGAAAGTAGTAGCGAGTGGGTCGAGGGTTAAAATGTCTTGGTCTTCGACGAACGGAGGGAGGTATATGTCTCTGAGCCAGATTTCGGCCATGGGTGCAGTGTCTAAGCCGATGTACGTGGCAACGTGGGAAGTGCGTGGGAAAGGACGCTGATTGACGCGAAGAGGAGCGGTATACCGAAAAGGCGGGCGTGTGTGCAGAGAGGTGCGAGCGAGGATGCAGACGAAAGTCGAACTGTTGAGACGTTGTATAGGTGAAGGATTGGGTGAAAAGATAATAGTAACATTGCGATTGGCTTGCAAGAGCCTTCTCAGGACTTGCAGAGGCCAATGACGCCAGTAAGACACAGGGTATTGTGTCTTCCTGAACTCAGAACTACTGTTGAGAGCTCAGTCGGCGGGTGACTGTCGAGGCAAGATGCAACCAGTCACAAAGAAGGGATCAACGACACGCGCCGTCTTATACACGGACGCGTTACGTCACGCGCGTCTGACAGTCACGCAAACTCACATGACCGAGTCGGATTCGCACCGCAGACGCTATACACAAACGCGTTATGTCACGCGTTTGATAGTCACGGGAGCTCACATGACCGAGTTGAGTTCGGCTGCGTTGCCGCTTTCAAGCTTGACACCCTCCGCAGGTTTGGTAGTGTTTGTGCGACGAAACTTTTGCGCTCGACGAATACATGCAAACGTTCGACACGACAGTAGCTCGCATGCATAAGTACTCCGGCCACTGCACTGACAATTGTCTTGTCTACGCGCGCGCGCGTCGAGCGTTTTCGTCAGTTGGGTTGTATTTTAATGCTCTTTGACTTAGAGATTACATTTTGCGCCGATGAAATTGATTCAGCGCAAACGACATTGCGAATGTGATAAATTCCCTGCACAGCGAGGAGAATGACATCGAGTAAAGACAGCTCTTCCACCAATTACACCGAGTACAAACACTTCCCATCGTCAATTACTTGTACATAGCCTCGAATTGTACAACACTCAAGATGTATGGCACGGAACCTGACAGTCCGCGATCCTGCTGTCGAATATCGAGCAGAACTGTGGCGAGCAAAAGGGCACCTCTCGGCGCGTCTTTATCCGACGCCAAAAGTAACTGATTGGTTACTATGTAAAACGGTTAGGCACGGCTGAATACATGTGAACGTTTGCCAACCCAAAGCAGGGTCCCATCCGTGGTGTGCAGCAGCCTGCGCGAGAGTCAGCAGCTGCTTGTCGTATTCCAGGGCGATTCGATGATGCACAATCCTCGTTTTTGTCCACTCAGGGCGTTTGAGCACTATAATACCGTCGCGCTGCGACTTTGTTAGTTGACGCACAGTTTCACCAGCCAAAATAGAAACTACCGCTGCGTCGACCATCCCGAAAATTGTGAAATGCACCGGGGTAAGCGTGCTCCGCTTCACAGACCCTACCAATGTCTGCGCGTTCCAACCGCCGCCCTTCTTAATCCATTTCCACTGTTGATACGCAGCGAAGGTGTAGTCGCATTCACGATAAAAAGCAAGAAAAGCTTTGAGGACGTCTGGTAGCAATTGCGTGGACATGGCGGTTTGAAGGTAAAAGAAAGAGTAGAGGGGGTTAGGAACAATCGCCCTGAGACTGGAACGTGAGCCCGTTGAAATGAATGTAAAACTTTCACGCGCAAAACCTCTTAAGACTTTTGGACGACCCCTGTATAACCCGGTAATTCCGCAGGTCTTCAGTGCCTCCCATAGTCTTCGCTATGCCACGCTATCTCGCACCCAACGCTCGCATTAACCCTACTCACTTTCGTTCTGTACTGAAAGGCCACGACAAGAACTTTTTGGGGAACGTCGTGTTTGGCGAAGACATGTTCGCTCCAAAACCACCCAACTATTTTTACACTGCGCGGGCTGTGGATGGATGGAACGACATCCTGCCTCAGGACAAGTTTCAGACCATACTGTTTGGCAGGGTGGGCAGCCTTCCTGTACGTACAGCACTCGACTCGACGCCCCACCTTAACTCGTAAAACAGGAGGTTACCGAAGTCGGGACGTTCATCACGCTCAAGCATCCGGACTGGGCGAGCGCTGGATACGGAAAAGACGAATTCAAGAACCTGTTTTACGGTCAGATGGAAGCATTGAGCGCCGCGAGGGAGGTCGACATGGCCGAAGATTATGACGCGGATCAGGTAGAACAGATGCAGCGGGTGAAAAGTGCGCTGACAGCGTGGTTCACAGCATTTCAACAATCGGGATTGGACGTACTACGGAGACCTGAAAGTCGACATCTGGAAGTGGTACCAAACGACTGTGTTTAGCAAATCGGATGCGCGCGGTGTATTCACAGAGTCGGCCGCTTCTCACAACGGGGATACTTTCCCGTTTAAGTTGGGAGACACTGTGATTGTCGACGTCGAGCTGTATCGCGTCGTCGTCGACCATGAAGACGCCCCTACATACAGGGTATTTCTTTCTCTTCGGTGGGGATCATACAAACTGACGAACCTCCGCATCAGGGTTATCATATTTTCGCTCACCACATGAAAGAGATTCGTCCCCTGCACGCATCGCACAAGCACGGGATGGACTGCGACTGCAACCAAGAACGTCAGTCTCGGTCCACTGAAGAGGCTCGTGAAGAAGAGGATGAAGACGGTGAAGCAGACATGGACATGTCCGACGAGGAGAGTGACGTGAATGGTGCCCGGGTTGTGGACGACGAGGACATAGTGTTGTCGGATTCTTCTACCCTGCACTCACCCTAAAACACGTCTACATTTCGTCATGTCTTCAAGGAATAGAACACATATTGTACACCCGCTCTTTTTCAACCTGACTCATGCAAGAAAAGCGGCAGCGATCTGGAACTTTATGTCTGAAACCAAGACTTAGGGGGCGGGAAGTATATAAGGGCTGAAAGTGTTGTAGTCGATTGGACCCGCTCTTCAGCTCTCCGCTTGCAAATGGCCTTCCCCGTCATGAATGCAGAACGCCTCGAAGAAGTCAAGTTGTATCTGTCCACTTTGGTTCGTTCGGGGGCAATAATTCGTAGCGCATGACTGACAACCATTCAGCCCACCGGTGGCATCCGTCGACGAGGTCTTATGTTTCCTACTGGCGAAAAGGATCCGTATATCATCACAGTCCCGACTACAGCGCAACCCGCCATTGGAGCTGCCGGCATCGCCTTTCAGTACTGCTTTGGCCTCGTACAGGAGGTGGTGAGCATGCCGATCGACATGGCTATCATCGCCCCCACGGAGTGGCTCGCCGGAGCGTATCCGCCCATGGCTATACTTCACGTCGATCAAAACCAGCGCGAAGGGCACCCACTGTGCACGAGTGTCAATGACGCGCTGAACGAGGGTACTTCGGACCCTTCAGTGTGGTACGGGAACGTCCTCGTCTTCCCTTTCTGTACCCAAACGGGAATGTTGCAAAGCCTGCCAGAGTCCCTTGACAATTGGGCAGCGATCATCGCCATGCAGTAAGTACATTGCAGTCTCTGTTTTCCATTGCTTTGGCTTAAGGCCGCTCAGCTTCATTAGAGACTGGCTTCGCGCCAAGAGACAGGGTGGTCAGTTCCCTGCGGTTCTAAAGTTCGAGCTGCACGATTGCCCTACCTAGAGTTATGCCTTACGTTCAGTCGTTTATGTATCGCAAAGTCATGCGCTGAGCACGGTGAATATGATGGAGTTTACAGACTTCGGATAAGAATATGAGTGCAAGCAGAACTAAAAATTGCCGGCCATCTCCCGGCCTAGGCGCCGTATTCGCTCCATATATATTAACCCAAAGTACTAATCAACGTCCATTGGTGCTGCAGCTGTTCGAAGGTGGCTTGCAGCTGTGGTCGTCGTTAAAGAAGCGAGCCTCTCATCTTCCACTTCTAAATGCTCGGATGGATGAGTGGTGAACAGCTTCTTGTCATAACCGCGTAGCAGCCTAATCATGTCGCGGCCACGGCTGCGCGATAAAGCAACGTATGCACTGAAAGGGGTCAGTGCTTTGCGGGTGGGTGATTGAAGGTCGATCAATACGTGTCCCAAGGTCTGGCCTTGAGACTTATAATCAGTGAAAGCATACGCGGGCGTCATCGCGTATTGTCGGCGGGAGATTTGAACAGACGTGTTGTTTCTGGTCTTGATGCTGAAAACTCGTGTGGAGGGAGCCAAAGGAAGAATTCCCTGAGCGAGGCCATCAAAAGCGGGAGCGGTGCAGTGGTCAGGTTGGAAGTAGATCACAGCCGGGAGGAACATGAGCATACGTGCGCCGGTCTCAGCGTCGACATCTGCTGCGTCTGGCTCGCGTGGATCCAGTTCCATGTCGACAATAGTGCCACGCGTGCCGTTGGCCAAATCGCTTTCAGTCGCGACGTTAAGAATGATCATGGCTCGTATTCCGACGGCCAGTTCGACGCGGTCCATGAGTTTCCCGGTGTCGTTGGGTTTACATCCTGTGAAACAACTTTAAACCCAATTCGAGCGAACGCAGATGCTAATGCTCACCAGCGATCGTCACTATGTCTTCTACAGTCAAATCTTCGCCGTCTGTTCTGCAGTCTTCTGCCTGGGCGATGTACATGTGTTGACCCGAATCAGAGCAGTGTTTCTTGATAGAAGCTAGATTCCACGCGACGCGAGCTGCATGGCGCGGCGTGACGAGCGTCGGCATCGACCATCCAGGCTCTGTCCAATTAGGTAGAATGCAAGAGGCGTTGGAGACCAGCAATGAATCCAAGATCTGCATGTCGCCTTCATTGCAGTCGCCCGTCCGAAGGCGCACCAGGAGTTCCATCCAACGAACGTCTGACACGCGCATCTGCTGAACCAATGTAACAACGGTAGTAAACTGCAAGAAAAGGTTCCTTCCTAATTGGTCGCGGTCCACATTTTTCTTTCCGTGATCTCCACAATACAAAGCGAAGACATGAACAAAACGAAGGAAGTCAAATACGCAAATTACTTGGCGATGCACGCGTTGATTACATCCTCCGAAGGAGCTCGAAGGAAGCACTCGTCGTCGACGTCGTATTCGGCGAGTAGATCGTCGTCGTCGTTGTCGTCGTCGCCGTCCATATTTTCCTCACTAGAGTCAAGGGTGTCCTCGTATATGCGTCTTCGAATTGCCTGTCGAGCATTGCGCGCTGCGATTTGTATACGGTCCTTTACTTCCGCATCCAATTTGTCCACGGCGAGCAAAAGCGCAGCCCGTGTTCTCTTGTCGACAGGTCGAAGAGGTGTGTGTTCGTAGACGATGCCCACAGACTTGGTAAGAGTCAATCCGTCAAACCAGTCCGCAGCGTCCGAGGAGTCTGAGTTTCCAGCATCATTCGCTGTTGTGTCGCTGGCAGAAACTCGAGTTTTTTTGCGGGGCGGGTCAGCGGCAGTAGTTCTTTTGCGCTTAAAGCGAGGGAGTTGCTCAGCGGCCAATCGAATAGCAGTGCGTTGCGGTGTAGGCAAACTGTCAATTGCAGCGAAGATCTTCGATTTCGACCTTCTATCGGCGTAAGACAGTTGTGCGTGTGCAGATGTAGTGCGGATTATAATGTCGAGCGTTTGCGATGCAAACCATACCGAAGCACCACCGTCAAGCGACATGGATGTGGCAGAACTCAAGGGGTAAACAGGGGATAGGATGAAAGAATAGGAATGTCATTTCCAAATGTACTCAAACAAAAGGACTCCAACGAGGTCAATATTCGCGTTTGGGAAGAATATCAAAAGGAAGGAAACAACAAGGCTATGCGAAGAAATACATATATGTGCAACGGACGCTGGGTTGAATCATCGGCGATACAACCAAGGAGCAGGGGGTGTTTCAAAGTAGCCCAGTTGACCGTCCCCCTTGTTTTCTATCTCGTCTAGCGTGGCTCGCGCCTGCCAGATGTCCGAAACGACCCTGCGGGACGAGGTTATTCACAGGCGAAGATAAGAGAGAAAATAAAACTTACTTGTCGACACATACCTCGGCCATGGTGATGCTGCTATCGGACAACGCATGCATGCTCTCCGATTTAAACCCATAAGCGGCGACTATAACATTCCCGTACCACAATCGCCCTTGGCAAGCATCGCGAGTTTGGATAGAGGCGTTGGGTTTTTCGTGGCCGGGTTCCAATTGGTTAACGTATAGAACAGCGATGTAATGGGCAAAGCGGGGGTTTTTTGGGGGTCTTCCGAAAAGGATGGTCCTGTGCAGGTCAACGTCGACCCCGAACCAAGGCAGCAAGTCTCCAGCGCGGATATGCTCAGGTTTTTCCACAGGGACCTGCAAGGTAACGGGGCCCGGATTGCCAGGCGAGAAAAGAACAACGCGAACAGTCTAAATAAAATGTAAAAAGGAATTGAAGAATGTTGGTGGACGTACGTCGATAGCCGTGGAGGACAATACGTTGGGCAGCGACGATGCGGGTGGAGAGGAGGACATGGCGGGGAAAGACAGGGCGCAGCGTTTAGGGGAATATCAGGAGCTGGATGTCGAGGCGGCGGCTGGACATGCTTGTTGAAATGAAAGGTTGAGCCGCGGGAAGGATACAAACGAGGCCATCGAGTACGGTCTGAAAACGGCATAGGCGGCCGGACCTTGTTTGGCCGTGATGTTTCTGCCTGTTTGGCAAATGCAGATCACAGACTTTACTTGACCGTCTCTTTACGGACGGCGGCACAGCCATAATCTTATCGTTTTTATTTGTACATGTGTGCAATCAGCAGATCACAGACTTAACGTTTCAAGGTGTGGGACCTAGCTAAAGCGAGTGCATTCAACTTTGGGATCATGTTCCGCCTCATACCCTCCTGTGTGGCAGCCAATTAATTAAAGCAACAGCAACAGTGAGTTGGTCAGTTGAATTTCGGAAAGACATACATACTCAACTCGGACGCAATTTGGACGCAGTGCAACTTGGTGGCTTCATTCAAAGTCAGAGCTATACAGCCACTTTTGAAACTATGGGTACACTCGATCGGAGTTGGTCAACTTTTGATGATTAAAGAATAAAGAACGGAACAACGAACTTGAGCTTGAGCAGTGTTTCTCTGCTCTCACGGTTCCGGGTTGTTCAAGTGGACAGCACAAAGATAGTCTGAGTTACTTCGGCGGTGGCTGCTCGTCTCCTGGGCGACTCGTTTTCTTTCTTTCAGCTTCAACAGTGAGCCGTCTGCTAATTCCTTTTTTCTCTCACTGATGTCTATATCTGCGTTGGGTGAGAGTCAGACCCAGATCGATGGACACCGACAGCTAGCTACGTTACTGCTTTTTTTCAATCTGTAAAAAATGACTTGACAAGCCATTTAACTTGGAGAACGGAGGAGAATGCAATCCCCCGATATCTTGTTTGATTTAGCACGCCAGCGCTGGTAACCTTGTTGAGTGGTAATGTAGCTTGCCCTTGAGTTGTGTGAGTCTGACGGTTCAAATTTAACCACATCTCTCACACACATCAAAGCAGAAACCTGATTGAACTCAGGCAGATTCTCCGCAATCAGCCGAATTCTCTATTCAATCCGCAACTCCTTCCCACCATCCATACACAACCAACTTATTTATTGAACTTGCCATCCATAGTCTAACAATGGAATCTAATCACCTCGGATGGTTTACCGATTTTCTCTTCAACCGCCCAAGGCAGCGGTAGGATGATGGCAGGGGGAGAAACCATAATGAACGACTCTGACATCTGCGAGCTATTTTGAGTAGCTTTAAATGGGTGAATAATGTGGACATCAACGTACGAAATCTCCGTGGCGATGGTGTTTCCCATCTCCCGGTTCATCGACTCCGTAGGGATGCCAAAGTCTCTTCCCGAAGAACAACAGGAAGGCCAACTTCCCGAGAAAATCGGTGTTCGAAGATTCAGACGCACAAAACGCCGCCGTACTTATTCTACGCTACAACCATTGACTCTGATTGTGCGAGTGATTGACAACGCACGCCGCCTTCGCGGTGTTCGACGGGTTTTCCTGAAGTAGTATCTCGGTGTGCCAAGTCAATGATGTGCAGGAACCTACTAGTAACTAGTAGCTCTGTCACTCCGTGTTGACGGAGAAAAATAATGGCTGAATGCCTTTGAATTCCACAGGACAGAGAAAACGAGAACTATTCGCTCGGGAATGGGACAATTTTGCAAGTCAGTTCGTCGGTGTACACCTTAGCAACAATGTCGTACTGCAGAAGTGAGTGAGCAGTGTTCGTAGTTGCGTCCGGCGAGATCGAACCTTTTGTAGTCGTTCCCGTAAGTTACCATTTGCGACGTTCGAAGTCACGAGCTGCACTTTCAACCATGGGTGAACCTTGTTATTTGATTGCGTCAGAAGCGCTACACCGGAAGAGGTCAAGTTCAACCTTGTTGAATCATGGCGGCCATCCAGCTAGCGCGTGCAACTAGTGCTGGGTGTTGCAGTATTTATGTACTTGAGGAGGTGGTTTTAGTGCCGGTGTTACTCTGAATGAATTGTGGAATCGAAGCAAACTCGAAGCTTGTTGAATGAGCATACCAGCGACTCGGACAAACCGTGCAAGTCTTGCGACCATAATCTTGCCATAATCTCAACTTTGTGATGAGGTAGCGTTGGGTGAGATCCTCGACTATAGAAGCGCCATGGCAGAATTGAGAGCGCTCGAGTAGATGCGGAGGTGGACCTAGAAACGATAAAATAAAAGCTCCAGATTCAGATAACGTGCCCAGTGGCAGGCAACGAAAATCCCGCGGAAGCAAAATTCGGATTGAACGCGGAACCGCAGGGAACCGCTCGTACGATCGTATCTTTTCGCGGGACGGAAAATCAAGCGAAATCGCGGGCGGGGCGTCCCATTGGTTCGGGTTTCACGGGTGTTGGCAGAGTGATCGGCCACGTATTTGTACTCTCAACGGCGGGAACGAACACATCTAAATTCATCGAAAATTCATGTCTGTCTGCAGACAGTACGCTTGCGTTTAACGTTGACGGGTTGAGGCGAGAGAATTTGGAGTAGTGTTAGAAGCTCCGAGCCGCAAGTTTTCGCATTGTGATTGTCCACTGTCACGGAAGACGGGCCTGTATGTGGGTTCAAAGTGAATCTTGAAACACAATAGGCTACTTGTGCTTTGCCTGGAGTGCCTGACCGCTGATTTGCACGTTTTGACGAAGAACGCCGAGGCGGAGATGGAGACTTTGCCTGCATGTATGTACTGCACATGCTCATTCGAGCAGATAGAAGGCATGCATTCTGAACCAATTAAGAGGAGAAGGAGAAGGCAGAAAGTGGTTCGATGTTTCTGGTGAGCCAAGGCCTAGACTAAGACAGTTTTCGGGTTGCTTTCGGACGACGCTCGGCCTTAGTCGGGATTGATCTCGGACGACGGGATACTGCACCCGACGAGCGCTTCTCTTGCTTATCCGACTCGTCGCCCGCCGCGTATCACTGATTAACGCTGCGCCTTCCTTCAACGTCGCGTGGCATGACCAACACGCTTCTTTTTCGTGTCTTCTGTCATGATGATCTTCTCTCTTTATCCCACTCATCCCCGCTGGTTTGGAGTTAGAGAGAGACTCGGGCGCTTCGAGTCTGTCTGCCAACCTTTTCTGAGTCTTCATGCAGAGCAGCCTTCTAGATCCCTTTCTCTGTGCGAGCGCAATGGCTCTCCTGACGTCGCTACATAGTCCTGTCGCAACGCCAGCCACAAAAGCGTATTGAATCCATTTATTGGCTCGACGCCACTGGTAACGCTGGCGGCTACTTATCATGAGGTCGTTTTCTCGCCCAAGCCGAGCCTCCGACGTGATTCTTCGCTGGATGATTCCTCAGCTTCACCCTCCGAACTCCGCCATCCAAGCTAAGTTTTAAGGTTTCCTTCAGCTTTCCTTCCTCTGCCCATGATCACCAAAAATCTGATAGATCCTCCCCGCCACCAACTTCAAAACATTCAAGCCTGACGCGTTAGGCTGTATATGGTAAAACCTCTTTCTAGTCTGATCTTTCCTGTCTTCGACAGACGACAGCGACTGACGACTGCAGCTTCTTTCGGCGGCCGGATGACGATCATCCGTTTTGGGGTTCTCGAGTTCGCCGTCGAGATGTTGGGCGGATTCGGGATATTATTCGGACGTTGAGGAGAATCCAAGTATGTATTGCAGCGCGTTGGACTCCATGCAAGTTCTTACAAACTTTGAGCAGATGCAAAATTCTCTGCTCGACGGGGTAACGTCGTACTCTCAAGTGAGCTTGGCCAGTTTACTTGGCATTGAATGGAGCCTGCGACTTGGCTTCAGCATTATCTCTTCTGTCGATAGAGCGGGTACGCGCTATCTCATCACGGCGGGATCGACGCAAGCTCTTACACATTCATCGCATTGGCTTTCGACTGCTTTTGTTGGCCTTGTTTTCCTCGTTTAAAGATGTGCACTCGGCGTCTCGGTCAACTGCGTCGAGAAACATGCATCGCTCAAACGCCTGAACTCAAGCATGCACTACGAGTCACGCCTGTCGGGATTGCGGTGAGTGTTTGTCGCTGATTATGAATGCACATCGACCTATATGTATGTAACGCTTTTCGTTGGAAACCAAGCATTGCAATATAGTATTATAATGCTTGAGTCATTATGACTCCAGTCTCCAGCACATTCATTCCAATCAATTATAGGCTGTTATATATATTTACTTACAGCAGCCTCACAGCTTGACTACAGTACATAAATTTTCTTTTGTTTCAACGCCTCATAACATAATACTTACTTACCCCAACCCCTCCCACAGCTTCAACGCGACGTTCGCTTTCCTTGACATAAGTATAGGGATCGAGATTCGAGTGTTTCGTTAACAGTGTACAGTGTCGGCCCGACAAGACCTTCCGACCGACCCCGACTCTAGCAGACTCTAGCTCGCTGCTCAGCTTCTTGGATTCTAATTCAATCGCGTCGCTCTGCTCGCGTGGCGCGCCAATCATGGCGGTCACTCTTATGGCATAAATGAAGCAGCTCAGCCTCGTTTGAAGACGAAAATCTCAAGGAAATCGACTTGAAGAACTTGGGCTGAATCACAAACAAGAGTCCCGAATCCAAGCCGTCTCAATTCTGCTACCTCGTTATACAGCGTCGATATCCGTGCGCGCCCCAAGCCTCCCATTTACCCGCGCTCACCGCTCGCGTGGCGCGCATATCAGCCTGTCGACTGTCGATCAATGCCGCGCTTAATGTAGGCGAGGGCGGATATTGCTTTAGGCAAGAGTTAAGCGGCGGGTAAGGTTGCTGGCATATAGTGTAGGTAAGCGACTTCCCCGCCTTGATAAAGTGAGTGAAGAGTGCGCCAGTGAAGTGAAGTCAACTTGAAGGATGATGCGTATTGTGACGCGGTTGGCAGCGGCTGCGAGAGTACTATAAAGTAAAGTATAGCGTGGTTTGGCAAGCAAGTGAAGTGGACTGGATGTCGGATTGATTTTACTCGTTGTTATTGCATTGAGCACTGGCAGAAAAGGCTCGCTCTGAAGAGCTCGTTGAATGAAACGCAAGGCGGGCGCCGACGGAAGGACGGAAGGTTGGCTTGGCGTCGGGAATCGGGGACGCTAGCGCTACTTACAAATCAATAGAGAATTAAATTTACTAGTATTGATTGAAGACAGTGGTTGAACCGCTTATACTGGCCTCCACTGTTCTCTACTGGAAAGGCGGGAGCAAGATTTGAGTTTAACCTCACCTGCAGCCTGTCGACGCCGGTCATCGCACTTGTACCTGCTGGACTTTGCCAAAAATGCATAGTGCGGCAATTTCCACCTTACAGCTCAGTCCGGTACTTATTCAGAAAAATTTAAACATGATTTTTCGCTCGAACATCACGTGAAGCCCCTATTCTTCAACAATTCCCATTACGAATCGCGCCGGCTCTGTCATTTATGCTGACCGAATACGCGGATCATTGAAATTTTTGATGCGAGCTATGTACTTGGATGAAATTTAACAAATGAACGAGGACGCGGTGTCGTGCAAAGGAAGTGAGAAGTGAAGTGACATGAAGGAGAGGGGAGGCGAGGAACAGGTGGGTTTGTGATTTATTGAGGGCAAGCGCTTGAATGTTGCTAATTGAATTGAAAATTGATGAGCTGGGTGGTTTGAAAGTTACTGTCAAATGATCCACAACTATTATATTTGCGGTCTAGTGGCGGGGTGGTACAGTACTCGGTCGGTCGGGGAAAAGGCAAGAGAGCACACGCCTAGGAACACTCACAACCACCGATCAAAATACCTTGATCGTATGAACGCCACCAGACCAGCGAAACGTTCATGCAAGCCTTGAAGCAGGATTGCTTGAACCCGTTATCTTTGTCCCCAACTCGTTGTCTTTGTCTCCTTCCTTTCTCTCTCAGTCGCGTTCACAATTTATCAAACACATTGCAAGACCTCGCGCCGTTCCACCGTGCCTCGCTGAAAGCGCGTGCGTGTGAGCACGGACCCACGGTGATTTCTTTGTCTTATTTCGTTCACTTGTTCACTCTCTCATTCACACATGATTGTTCTTCATACAGACTATTAATTCGACAGCGGCGTATACTTGGTCTACATGCATTTTTTTTTGAAATAACTTCAGTCACTGGACAGTCTGTGAATTGTCTCCCCCTCTCCACGTCGTCTCGTCAACGGCGCTAAGTTCCAAAACATCTTGGGGGCAATGCAATATCTCCTTGAAGCGCGAAGCCCAGAGCTCAACGTTATGTCATGAGAAAGGAACAGCCCCGAAAAAGGCAAGTGCGAAAGCAAGAAGCCTTCCCACAGCATAACAAAGCCAAACACCCCAAAGAAGAAGATGCCGATCCGTATCGAATCGAGATTTCGTCTGGAACAAGATAAACATATTATGTCTTCTTTTTCAAGCATGCAACACATAAAACTACTCTTTTAAACGACACGCCATGTCAATGCTTTCGACGCTCAAGACTTGGTGAACTCTATGGGCTCTACGACGACGACGGCGACTGCAAAGACGGAGACGGCCGCAGTGAGCAGAGGCCGCGAGTCGGCGCCATCCAAGAAGGCGCCGGCGCCCACGACGAAGCTCACAACGACCACCCCAGCAGCGACCCTGGCCTCGTCTTCACCAAGCGCCAAAAGGACTCACCTGTGCCCCGTCTGCTCTCGCGGCTTCAGCACAACAGGCCATCTTGCTCGACATGCGCGCATACACACTGGAGAGCGGAATCACAAATGCCCGTTCCCGGGTTGCGAGACGCGGTGTTCAAGACAAGATAATCTGCAGCAACAGTGAGTCGCATTTTTTTTCGCAATTTGTTTTTGGGTGCGGGGGAATTGAATAATGAATGACGCTGACGAATTGTTGGTATAGTTATCGTATTCACTTGTCCCCCGGCTCGAGGCGGAAACCCGCGAGTAACAATAGCTCCAGGAAGGCATCCTCTACGTCGGCGATGACTACGAGGGTACTCAGACGGCGAGGAAGGAGGGGCATGACCGCCGCCGCCCCCCCGCTTAGCGCAAGCTCCTCGTTCTCGTCATTGGGGCCGCCTTCACCTGCGCCGTCCGCCGCCACCTCCACCTCAACCTCCACCTCAGCATCCTCGACGCTCTCGACCCCACACGACACCACCCCCATCACCTACTACGACTACGAGTATTCTGCCGATGGTTCTGCGTCTTCCAAGGCAATTGCGTACGGCGCGCAGTTCAAGCACGAGTATGCGCATGAATACGCCGCGCGGAATTCGAGGTCGCCCTCGCCGCCGCTTTCGCCGCCCCCGTTGGAAGACTCGCGGTTCTATTTCTTGCGGAATCCGCATCTGTTGGAGGGGCACCCGTGTATGATGGGCGCACCGGTGGGATTGGCAGGGAGCGCGGCGTTGGTTCTCGATCTTGGGCTGAAGTTTGGTGAGGACGAGGAAGGTGGTAAGTGTATTATATTAATATACCACCAAGTGACCCACGGCTGAAATTATCTATTTACTCTAGATGATGCTGCTGCGCATTTCAGTGGAGAGGAGGACGAGATGGACGTCGATGTAGACAGTGAGGGTGACGACGACGTTGATGGGGAGGGGGAAGACGACGACGACGACGTCGACGCCGAAGGTGAGATGGACGTCGAGGAGGAAACCGCGCCCTCCCGTCTACCCCTACCATCCCCACTTTCACTTTCACTTCCACATACGATACCCGCCGCGCCTATGCCTATGCCTACGCCCCCACCGCATCCGCATCCCATCCCGCGCCGCCAGACGCACAGCGCCCTCCCCGCCATCGACACCTCGATGCAGCGGGTCTACGCGTACCCCAGGCCGCATCAGGTTCTCTCGCCCGTGGATTATTTCGGTGCAGAGTCGCCCGCAACACAGCCTGCGACGGAACCCGTCATGTCGATGGCTCCTCCAATTCGTCCACAACAGCAGCAGCAGATTCAGATCCAGCCAGCGCTAGCGTACCCCCCATCCTCGATCGTGGTACCAGCAGCAACTCACGCTGCATCTCCGGCTGTCGCGCAGCAGACGCAGTCGACGCAGTATTCCTCGCCGCAGTCGCGCTATCACTCTCCCGCCATTTCGGCCCATCATCCTTCTCCCTCTTCGACCGCCCCAGCTCACCTAGCATCCCAACCCCAGCCGCACCACGTCCCCCTGCACCACCCGGTCCCGAAACGCTACGTCGGGATGGTGGTCGAGGTCGAGGCAGCTGAGCCGGCGCCCGTTATTCCTGTTTCTGTTGCCGCGATTTCCGCGCAGCGTCGGGCAGGGCACTTCGTGCCGTCGATCTCGCAGCGAGGTGCGGGGCGGGTGCGAGTGCGGCAGCCGGCTGTCATGCAGGCGGACCTTCCGGTTCCGTCGATACGGCAACATCAGCGGAAGGCGCGCGGCTTCGTCGTGGCATCGCGTGGTGAGGCTGTACCACCTGTTCGTGTGAGGGAGGCTGGGCAGCAGGAGATGGCAGCACGGGGAGGGGCGCAGACGTCCTCACTTGCAGCTCCCTCCTCATACTACGGAGCCACTTCTGCGTCGGCCGCTCCCCAGTCTGCGTCGTCCCAGCCGAGTCCCGTCACTCCCTATACGCCGTACACCCAGCCGCAGTATATTGCTGAGCAGGGACAGGCGTTGATGCAGTATGAGGATGGCGATGGCTACGACGCGCGGTATGTGGCGGAGGCGGAGGCGGGGTACCACCACCAGGACACTTCGACTTCGGCGTACACATCATCTCCAGCTAAATCTACGTATGCATCGCCCGCGACCACAAATACGTCTTCCGCCTATGCTTCACCTGCTGCATACTCGCCTGTCGTAGCTTCGACAGCGTATTACTCTCCCGAGGTAGCAGCAGCGGCAGCATCTTCCTCGGCGTATGCGTCCCCCGCCGCTGCAGCTTCCGTGTACCCTTCCTCATCCTCCCCCGTCTCCGTCCCGCCCTCCTCGGCACCGACTTCCGCGTATACCTCGCCGACCGCTGCGTACCACTCCCCCGTCGCCGTTGCGTCTGCGCCCTCATCGACGTATGCCTCGCCGACGCAGGCGTATGGCATAGCATACCACGGGGTCTCCGCTCACGCTCACACACAGGAGCATTCGCCCGTCGTCGATCCTTCTGTCTCTGGCTATTACGAGCAGCAGGAGGAGGAGCCCGCGTACACGGCGTACGATACGCAGGGGCAATATGTGTACGGCGCGGAGGGCATCGCGTATGCGTATGCCCCGGCGTACACGTACGAAGGGGAAGGGGGGTATCCCTATGAGTACGAGGCGACGACTCAGGCGTATGCGGCGGCGGCCGAGAGGAAGCCCCTTCCGCCTTCGTTGCGGCGTGTCGCGCAGGGGAGTGGGTGGAAGCGCGCGTATAACCAGGAGCAGGAGCAGGGGCAGGCTGCGGAGATGCGGGAGACGTACGATGAGCAAGCCTATTTGCGTGTACAGCAGATTCCGCGTGCTGCCCAGGGGTACGCGTCGCCATATGCAGATGGGTATGCTGGATATACTAGCGCGCAGGGGCAGGCCCAGGTGCCGGTGCCGGTGCAGCAGGGTTGGGGGAGGGTCGCGAAGGTGCAATAACTCGGTATGTCTGTCATCTATTCATCTTGCCCACACATCCCTGATTTGTTATCTTCGACATTAGCCTCCCCTTTTCTTTCGCGTCCTGCGCCGTCCTCGCCTCCAAACAAAACTTTTTCATCGAGTCAAGTCACATTCTCTCAGTTCTCTTCTCTATCGCATTGCATTTTCACTCCATCACCAATCATCCATTCCATCTCGTCTGCACATACTCTATCCAACCTCCACCTAAAACATAATCGCCTCACTGTCATCATTGTTCTGTACCCACCAGCCCATCCTTCCTACTGCCTACTGTTTCCGTATTATCTGTTTCCAATCCCTGTCTGTTCTGTTCTTGTTTCTGTCTGTATCCCCCTCGCTTCGTTCCATCATCTCATCTCGCATTATCATCATCGTCATTGCTTTCTTTCGTGCACATACTTTATTCCTCTTGCCTGCATTTCAGAGATCGAACCCTGTAGATAGTGTACCAACCTATACATACGTCAATCCCCGTATAATCTGTACCATATACGTATCATACTTAGTTTTACTTAAGAGTACCGGAAAATCGCTTTGAGTTGTACATAGTTCTGTTAGTTTAGATGGATAGGATAGGATCGAGTACTTTGTACGTAGTTATGTGGATCAAAGCGTTCGAAGTTCTTTTCGTTGAAGTTCGTGCTCGAAGACTATGGCACTCTCTCGGTCGGCATCTGCGGCATGTTCAATTCTCAGCTTTCCAATTCTCTCCCTGGAGTGCTCCACTTTCGGCGGAATCGACCATACATCCGCCGATTTGTTAACTTTTTCGCCATATTGTCCATTCAACAAGTGAGACCTGTGCCTTCATAGTTGTAAACATCACTAGGCTCGATCGACAACAATGGCACAATAATAATTCTGAGACAAGAGCGCGCACTAGACGTTATTTCCCCTTTTATCCTCTTCCCATATTGCACTAAGGTGACTAAACATAACTGTTTTCATCTCGCTTGGTTATTGTACGTGCAAAGGAAGACATTCATTTTAATATAGCGACGGCGGGCGGGCAGATCCCCGACAACCTTATTCCCAACATGCGAACTCAAATCAAGGCTTCATGGTCACTTCAAGTGCATACCGGAACAAGCGCGAAGAACAAGAGGACTCGCGCCGTCTTCCAGATGACTCGTCAGGCTACACTCTTATCAAGTTGGTGTAGTCGGTGTTCCGAATTACCGAGCCTCATTTCTGCCCGCATGTTGGTATTCAACCGAAAGGATTCTCCGGATAGCTCACCTCAATGAGCAATTGTGGAGTCAGTTGCGTTCAACATGCTCCTTGTCCTGTCCGACTGGAGTCCGAGTCCTCAATCCGAACCGCGGTCCCGGACGATCTCCCAATCTGGACGAAGAGGTTAACATTCTTGACGTCCAGCATCGTAAATGCGCACCCACAAGTCAAGACTCGAGCATGGTCAAGAACAGCGCTCGTGGCTGCATAGAATTGCATTGCTACCGATTTCTGGGTGGTTGCCGCGCCATGCCAGATGTTTACATTTAGCAGCTCTGGGTGTCCTATGCGTCACGGAAGTAGAATTGGGCGCGGTGAGAAAACTCTCATAGTCGAGAAACGGACCTTGCCCCTGTCAGCAAATAGCACTTTGGTATCGCTCGGAATATGTGGCGTTGAGCGATTCATGTCTCTTCCCGGGTGCTTCCCGTAACGAACCTACAGCATCAGTCATGTCTCCAATACATAGTCAATAAAACATGCCGTTAACTCATATCAGTCCCCGCTCATGTCCTTTAGCATCAATTGTCGCGAGACGGTAACACGTTTCCTTATTTCCTTGCTTCTCATTTTCTCGGGAACAGGTGGAAGTAGGTAAACATAAGTGGGCTGTTCATAACGACGGCGATGAAGGACATCCGTAGCATACATTACACGCCGATGTATGTAGTTCGGCCCCCTGCTGTTTCAAATGTGGGACCGCGCAGGCAATCCTCCTCCTCCTCCTCCTCCTCAATCTGCCAGCACGCGCTGCACGGCGGTGATAAATAATCCGGGCGAAACAATAAAAATAATCGGACGGGGGTCCTACTGACACCACTAAGGAATAAGCGGATCATCTGCGAGGACGGTGGGAAGAGATCGACTGACCACGTCTACAGCTTCAAGATCACACCGAAGTGAGATGGAACGCGCAATTGATTATTGAGTTCGTTTATTGTGTTTTACGCCCAGGTGACAAGGTGGGGCGCTCAAGAGCGGAGCTGAGAGTGATCGGTATGAAGCTTGCTGGTTGGCCAATCCACACGGAAGCATGGAGAGCTGAACTTGACAAGTCGCTGGCACCGCATTTCCAGTTTCGTACACAGCAAGAAAGCTTAGAACGGATCACAAGGGATTACCTACACAGTCCTTCCCCAGAGAAGGTTAGCAGTGTCAGTTACGAGAGTCGCACGAGACAGAGTGCTTATCTCTATGTTACTCCCCTTCTCTGTTGCGCGGTAGCGAACACACGATCGCGTCGCATACTACCGGGCAAGTATTCAAGCAAAACAGATCCTGCCATACCGAGCGCTAGGCGATCAACATGATACGCAAGTCGCATTATGCATGTTGAGTGGAATAGAAGAAGGCGAAGCGCTCCCCGACGCAGAGAAGCGAGAGTCGCGAAGAGCAAACGAGACGAGCAAAGCTCCTGCAACGACCTTCACACTGGTTTCCTTACTTGAATGTAGACAAGCCGCTAATTTTCCGTCGGATGAGTGATCCTGATAGATAGCCAGGACGTGCCACGAGCGGATTGTCAATCAGCCAATAGAGAAAGTGGATCGAAGAGCCCGAGAATTCGGTGGGTGAGGCGTGCACGCATTCAACCAAGATGGAGACAAGGTCGCCGTTTGAAATTTCAAACTGCGACTCCCAAAGCGGCTCGAAGTAAATCCAGTAGTACCCCACAACTTCAAGGGCACAAGTAAGTTGCCGGCGCCTTGAACGAAACGTGGGGATGGCGAGCCAGAAAGAGAATTTTCGGATTCTTCAAAAGTCAAGTACATCCTTCGAGATTGAGCGCTCTTCGGCGTTGTTCATTTGTTGGTCTAAGCTTGGATTCAAAATCTGCCAGTGTCGGTGATGGTTCAAGACAAGGGGTGGGTCACGCCGGTCACGCTTGGGTCACGCTGCTTTTCCTGCCTGAGGCTGCCTCACATCCGCTTTGCATCCGCTCTCCCTGCGCCCCTACTGGCACATCTGCGGCGCATTGGACACTTGGCCCTGCCTTGTATCTCTTGGCTACATACAGTACCAACGCCCACCGCGAGTTCTTACATTCAGTACTTGTTTACATGGCGTCACAGGCCCCGGGAAGCTTCACCAAAGGGTTGTCCCAAAAATTCTGAGCTTTTGGCCTCAAAAACCACTTTTTTGGGGCTCAAATCGGCCTGAAAAACCACTTTTCGGACAAGGGTCGTGACATGTCACATAGGTGACCCGGCCAAAAAAATGTCACAAAAATCGATTTTTCCATCAAAATAGGCACAAAACGGCTCAAAACACACCTTTTCGTGGCGAAATCCGAGCAAAGTGTTCACCGAGCTTGAAGATCACCGAGCAAGTGGCAGACATGCGTGCAAAAATAGGCTCGAAGGCCCCTCGACGCCCTCGAAAACCACTTTTCGGACAAGAGTTGCCAAATTTTGGCCTCAAAAACCACTTTTTCGGACAAGGAAATCGTCAAATTTTGGCCTCAAAAACCACTTTTTTCGGACAACCCTTTGGTGAAGCTTCCCGGGGCCTGGCGTCACTTCAGGTTGTCGAAGCCTCAAGGGACGAGCCTGGACTTCCCCTGGAGCTTGAGAGAATCATCTTCGAAATTGTTGCCTCCTCATGTCCAAAATTCATTCCTGTTCTTATGCTTGTGGCAGCCCGAGTTAGAAATTGGTAAGAATGTGCTGTATCATTCAGGTCTTGCAATTGACTCACATGCTGTCGGTAGGGTCGAGCCTCTGCTTTATCGAGTTATCTACTGCAGTGCGTCACTTCCACTGGAGGTGCCAGTCACGACGAAATTTCCCAAGCTCGATAGCAAGAAGCTTCTAGCGATCATTGAAACCAAGTCACCGAAAATATTCCATTCTGTGCGATATCTCTTCATTGAAGACCTTATTGAGGAAGATGCAAACCGTGTCATTGGTGCATGCAGCAATGTCTACCAATTATTCGAACACTATACACCATCTCACATCGACACGTTTGCGTCCCTTCATTATCTTCGCCGTCTTACAATTGGTCTTGGCGAATTTCTCAATCGCTGGCGTAGAAGGGACGACTGGGATGTCGCTCATGTATTTACCCAACTCACGCACATCGAATTCATGAACACGGAACGGAATGAGGATGTCCTCGGATTTTGTTCCATACTACCCCTCATGTCGTGCCTCACGCACATCTCGCTCAACAGCTTCTGGAACCATGTCTCGGTAGACAACACTATGCGGGAGCAAAAGACGCTTCTGTGTATCATAGTCCTGGTGCAAAAGTGGGCGGCGGCGGCACCCACCCACCCACTTGCAGACGACGACCGGTTCGTTTGCATACAGCAGCATGTATCGTATCACACAGACTGGCTGCGGGGTGCAGATACCGGAGAAGACTACTGGGCCCTCGCAGACGACTTTATCGTTGCTAGAAGAACAGGCCAAGTAAAAGGTCGGTGCCAATATTTTCTTGTTGATTGCTTCCCTTTGACCCTTGTACCTCCAAGTAGCTTCGCGATGGTGCATCACCGATATAGACAGGTGGTGGGGATGGTAAACGCTTTCGCTTTCTGCGCAAAAAGTCATAGGAACTATATACAGCGCGCAGCCGTTTTTGTCCTTCACATTTTCGTCCATTTTTACGCCGATTATTCTGATCTTCTTCCCTCCCGCCTCAACGCCCTCGTCCTCATCCTCATCCTCATCGCCACCCTCCGCCTCTCCTTATCCAAATGCCGCACCTCCACGAACGATCCTGCGACGAGAACACTGATCGCAGGTACCGAACATTAGAAAGAAACAGGCGCTGACGCCGCAGCCTTGGGACGAATCGGCTCGATGTGCGTACCGCCATACACGCTCCCCCAACGCACGCGAGTGAATCTATCGATGTAGTGAGTGAACCTCGAGGGACATCTCGTCCAGCAAGAGTCTATCGGCGGGGTTGTGTGCAAAGCAGTGAACGAACAAGTCGTTGGCGGGAGTGAGGTGGGACTTTTGGACGTCGTTGTTGGCCTCGTCAGCGGAAGGCGGCGTAGCCGGGATCAGAAGGGAGCGCGGCGTTCTAGGGATGGCTACGGGTGACCACGGTGAATAGGACGAGCACCACGGAACAGCGTGCGTCTTGGTGTGGATAGTACATAAGTAGGTGGCGTTGACCCGCTCTGGACACGATAAAGTCAGTCAGAGGTGCGAGAACAGAAGGATGAGGCGAACGTACCTCAACTCATGGACCAGGTGTGGCCAGCCCGCTACCCACTGGGCTGATCGTCGCAAGTCGCCATGCCCAAGTTGGCTAGACGCAAGCCGGAGCCGCCGGGGTTGCACAGAGGCGAAGGTCACAGTGCTAGACCCGAGATGAGTCTTCCGCACTGCCGAGGAGATGGCGGTGGTCCGCACGCACGATGTCGGGTCGGTCGATGTATATTTGTGAGGTCAATGCCGACTGATACATCGTCCGGTCGGCGTAACCGAGCTTGAAGATGAAGACGGCGAATCCCCGACCACCATAGAATTCGGTGAATCTGAATGTTAGGGAAGCGACGCTGAGGTGGGTCACACTCCTAATCGATAGCGGCAGCACGCTGGGAAGCGGAGGAGCCACTGCAGAAGATTTTCGTGGAATGCTGCGGTGTCTGAGAACGACAAAGGAAGCATTGTCTGATGCACCTGAGTCGCATTGGATGGCTACGGCGGGGTTACGGAACCGGGAAGAGGGAATCGAAAGGGCAGATGAGCCGGATGTACGACGGAGAGTAGTGAAGAAGGAGGAACGGGAGAACACCAGTGAGCCAGTATCGGCGGGATGCCTTGCATGCTCCTATTCGACCGATATTTCTGCCTGCAAGATTGATAGAGGGCAGCGGGAATGTCGCCTAGGAAGCCTGCGTAGATGTATGTCCTGCTCTCATACCCCTGGCATCGTCACGCCCGCGTTCTCTATTTCCGACTCGAAGCCTGAGGAGTGGAATCGCAAGAGACATCCACGTCTCTTCCCATTCGTCCCATCCGCTCTCATCCCCGACGGCAAAACCTCCGCCCCACCGTCGCACTTCCGGGGTTTCCACTTGGGCGGGTTTGAGCTGGAAAGGCACCAAAAGGGCGGCACCAGATCTAGAAGGCGATTGTGCCTCTCACCCACATCTGGCCGTCAGCCTCCTCCCACACGCCCAGTTCGCCGTTGTTCTCGTGTCCTTCGTTTCCATCCGACGGTGACTCGCGATCGTCATCGAGCGAATCCGTTCTCTAGCCCTTCATGCCAATGCGGCATCAAGAGCTGCTTCCCGCCTCGCCTACACGGATGACGCGTTGCGAGATCCGGCACCGTTCAGTGCTCCTCTCTGTGGGACATATTGGAGCGATTGGAGCGACGATGACTTAGAGCTCCGACGATCCCGCGCTTGCTGCGACCGCGAGACGAGCCCATCCCCCTACGTGCACCTAACCTGTCGCTGCGCCTGCTGTGCCCGTTGTATATCTCGTCGTTTCGCTGAGGTTGCTACAGAGGCAGACGACTTGTCGTTCGGGGTCGCTTGCACCACCTTCCATCGGGTGGCGTGTGAAACGAGATCCGCTCGAGCGAGATCCGCCCGAGACGAGACCCGCGAACGTTGTACAGCTGTAGCAGAACACGTTGTTCATGTCTTGCTATAGGCGGACGAGGACGAAGTCGGCGTCCCGCAGTTGACGGCCTGGGCGCAGCTGAAGAGGCCGTTGTCCTTCAAACGCAATCGTCCTAACCACTGATGCGGGACGAGCGGAAATAGATGAGGGTAGAGGTTGCCGTGTGGCTGGGGTATGTACTCTTCAGTGCACTGAATGGACACGAATTAGGTTTCGGATGATCTAAAAACGAGGCGGATGAGTACGCTGAAGAAGACATGAGTAAAGAGAAAGTAAAACGCGCGAACAGAGAAGGCGCGGTGCAAATCGGGGTCGAGGATACACAGTGAAAGGAAGGTCAGAAATGGAGATTGACATACCACTCCCAGACGACGGTCTTCAGCGCCGCTAATCCCGCATCCCCTTCTCTTTCTCGGGCTCCCACGCTGCGCATCTCTCTCCACCACGTCCTCGCCCCCGGTCGGCCCCCAGGCATGGTCAGGAGCTCTTGTTACGTGCGATTGAGCTATGCAATCCCCGTCTTAAGAGAAGATGCACGGCTCATGACTTAATAAGCCAAGCATCATCCGAGTCCGAGCGCGAGTACCGATAATGAGCAGTTTCGAGGGTTGGTACAGGGGGTGAAGCGGTTGGCGAATAGGCGGACCTGGGGCGCCTGAGGCTGAGTGGCGGGAAGCAGGTAGCAGTTAGAATTTGAATCCGTAGGAAAGAGGACTGATTGCAAGGATTACCTTTCACTTGTGGGGTCTTCATGCCATCTCGGCTTCCGATGTAGGATAGAAACGGTCATGGCGGGCACCTACGGAAATAGTCAATTACATGGCGTACTTTCAGTGCTGGTGGGGCAAAGAGGACCTACCGCGAGTGATAATGGTTGGCGAATCCAGAAAAGGGGGTCTGCGAAGTCCCAATTGTATCATCCCGTCGACGTGGTATGTACAGAGCTATATGGTATCAGATAGGACTCAGAGAAGGGCGACGCTTGGCTACAACGAACGTACAATGACTAGGATTGAACCAAGCAAACGTGGTCCAGCGGCTGCGTCACGTGGATCTGGTTAAGTACGCCCACAGTAAGTACATCGACAGTAAGAACAGTCGGGTTCCCTAATGGTTACACAGAGATTTTGAGCCTTGAATTGGGCTTGAGGGTCATCCGAGAGATTTTACGGAAGATTTATGGGTAAAACCCAACATAAGCCGGTCAGAGTGTCTCTGAACGTTGATCACAGGCGGCATAGTAGCCACCGCTCGCTGAAATCGGTAAAACAGTCAAAGCACAGAATGGGCAAGGTTGGGTTGGTGTCACACTTGTCACGTTAAGTCGGGTAGAGTCGGGTTCGGCCAAGGTTCGGCAAAAGCCGCTGCTGGTTTCCTCTCGACGTTCACCTACGACGGCCTCCTGCTATCAAGCTTCCGCACGGACACAGCTGCAACCTTGCTCTTGGTTGAATCCTTAGTTGACTCGTGATTGCCGACGACCGGATTCCAGCGTTCGAAAGCCGGCGGCTTGTTTCCTGAAATCGATATCCTGACATCTACCACCATTCCTACTGTACTCTTTCCCCACAACGTTTTCTCATGCCACGGGCCAGATGACCCCCGTACAGCTGGAAATAACACGCAAGGCGCTGTTTGACTGTACTTTTCCCGGCGATTTTCTGTCCGCGGCACTTTATTTGAAAGTTCCGCCTCGTATATGGCGCCAATTCTGGCAACTCTTCCCGTACTTCAGGTTACTAATCTGGGTTTCCCCGGCGATTCATCTCTCTAGCAGACTCACGCTGTTTATCTTCATCCGATGTCACATGAGCGAGGTTTGGATTTCCCCTCGTTGGTTTCTGCACAAAATCAGGAGCACTAGACGTTGCACGAACGAAATTGCTGCCAATTGTTAGTCCCCATGGCCAGCTTATTTTTTCTCAACTGTAGCCCTCTAGCTGACCGAAGTCGCAGAGCAATAGAATTTTCATGTAAGTAATGCACAAGCGCCTCACAAGTATTCCTCCTGTTCACCCCACACCGCCTGCGACAGCCGTCTTGCTCGTTCATCTGTCAATGTAACATTCAGTCCCAAGTTCCATTGGATATGAATCCGCGCCCTATCGACGAGAGGTATATAAACCATACTAAATGCCCCCATTTCACCTCATCTCCCTTCCGAGTCGAGTTCTCCTCTAGCAACATGACAAACCCGTTCAACTGGAGCTTCAACAGCGTTGTCTCAGGTTACGCCCTGTTCTTCAAGAACGACCACACCAACGGCCACGCCTTGCGTCTCGAGGTTCCCGAACTCGCACTTGAGTTCACCGATGGCGCGTACATCGGCAGAGGTAATATACATTATATTCATTTCCACCCATCAAGTAATAATCTTACTCTGCTGTTGCTTAGATCCCGAAGGATTCCTCTACTACGACCACGTTTCAGACTTCCAGCAGGACACGAACACAAAGCATACATACCATGTGATGGATGATACTGTGAACGGGAAAACCTACGCTGTTATCGAGTTCCGTCGCAACCCAAACGACAAGGCATATGCCAAGGTTCGATTCGATTTATCTACTCACTAGCATATTTGTTGGTAAAACACTCATTCCTTTTCAACACGACAGTTTTACGCGCCGGACAATGTACGTCCTCCTCTCCTGCATCCCGAACTAATTAAAAGGTGAGTTGAATTGAACTCCGGTAGCACCGAGTTGCCAGTGCCGCAGACATGGGTAACCTCACCAGCACCGGCACCTGGGTGACGCTCAAATCCGCCTCGTGCTATACCACCATCGAGAAGAAGAGCAACAGCCGCACCGTTACAGCTACCCTCACCTCCGTCGATAAGGTGGCTAGCTGGGACGCCGGTAGCACGACTTTCACACCCAATGCGTTCAGTGCGTATCGACTGCGTTGGATCTTGATTATCTACTATGTGACCCTAATTTATTTTTGTGAATGCAGAAGTCAACGGATACCTGCACTACAAAAGACTCAACAAGCTCAACGATGCGAAATACGCCAATTATAACAACGATCGCATTGTTTTCTATGAGAATGATTGGACGGGGCGGGATTTCGTGGGCTTTGTACGTCCATTCCTGCTTCTGTTTTAAAATATTGAATCCGAAACTGACATTTTCTTTCTTTATTCCATAGTTCATTCGTAAGCATTGCTTTCTCGCTTGCTATGTTTATAACTAAATACTCTCTTTTTCAGCGATGGAAGATGCGGCGGAGACCCTCGGGATCCAATCTACCCGATCCACGCCGGCTTTGACTTTCCAGAACGTCACTTGGAGAGATACTTAAGTTGCAGTCGCTGGTTTCGAGGACTTCTTAGTTTGTTTGTATCTTCGTTCGAAATATTGGTGTTGTACATGTACAGTTGATTCCTATCCCTCATTCCGATCTGAACTGAATTTATAAAGAATGCTCTAGCGACGGCCGTGTTTTGATCATGGCTCCGGAACTTCACAAGAATATCTGCTACAACTCTATGATTAATATTCTCGGGGAGCGATTCCGGTCTCTCGATACGCCCACGAGCCACATAGGTCATGGTCTTGCGTTGCTTGAAGTTCGTGCGTGTGACAACCCGCAATTACAATGCCACAGGAAGGCACGCTCGACCGGAAGGTCTTGATCGCTTGCCCGATAGCTTCATCAACCGCGCTCGTATGATAAATTCTCCCATTTCCGCACCACGCTCCACGATTTTTCTCTGTGTCTGCAGAGCGGATGACCAGAGTATGAAGGGCAGGCAGGCCTGCGGCGGTGTCGAGAAGGAGATTCTATTGAGCTTTGATCAGAATTCAAAGATTCGATTCGTCGAAATCGAAGAAATACTTACGATGCACGCATCGACTTCGCTTTGCTCCGCTTTCACAGTAATACCGATGGGAGCCAATACAGGAATTCGCTTGTAATTCCCATCCAAGTGAACCTGCTCCTCATGTTCATGAACAATGCGAGTGGTGCGAGCATTGATGCTCATCTCGAGTTTCCCAAGATTTCGGAGACGCGATACAACGTCGACATTATGAGTTCCAAAACTGAATCGATTTTCGTAGGCGGCGGGGCAGGAAAGTTCCACGAGAGATGATGCATGGCGGGATAAAGCCTCGAAAAATTTGTCTGCAAGGAGGTTGGACTGGTTTTCACTGCCAGCATCCGGATAGTTGAGAGTAATCTTTTCAATCCCGGAATAAGAGGCGACATAGGAGAATAATTCCAGCGAGACGTGGCTCGAGATCTCTCGTAGCTTTATCCCAGGATTCCCGTTAACCCCTAGCGCCGCCCAAATTCTGTTCCATTCATCTTGAGTGTCCAGGTGTATCACGGCTAGTTGGGAATTCTGAGTCACGAGCTGGGAAATCTGCTCGTACGCAACGAATTTCCGAGTAGCATTCGAATCCGGATACCAAGAATCGTCGAGATTCGGACTCGTGAGTGAGAATCGGCGGAGATTCTTGGCCGTTAAGGTGGAGAAATCCATCTCGTCCTCAATGTCTTGAATATGAAGCGCGAAGTCGTGGAGCCGAGACCACACGGTCAGAAACGCACAAATTGTGGCTCTCTCCCAGTGCATAGAGCCAAGTTCGGTCGCGCCTACATGGAACACGTACCAACTGAAAAGTTGAAGTGCGTAAGTTAGATCGAAAACAAAGAAACCATTGGAGAATTGGATCGAAGAAGAATCAACTTACATGGCGGTTTGTATGTTTGGTAGCCCTGCTAACGCCCTAGTAAGCAGGTCCTGTGCCTCGTGTTCCGGAAGTTGTAGCTTCTGTTCTGTGAATTCCTCGCCGTATGGGGTACTTGGGGTGCCAGAGCTAATCTTGAGGTATTTGGCGTGATACGTCCACCCACTTTTTCCAGCTGCCAGTGTTTCGAGTAGCTGCACTCCATCTGAGCTTAGTAGTAGTATATTTGTGTTCAAGACCAGCATTTCAAAGAGCAGAGGCCCGATCGCGTCATTGAGGTCTTTGCATACTGCGCGTAAATTCGCATGGTCCGCACGTGGAAGCTGTTCATACTATCAACTGACCTTGTACTTGAGATGCTGCATTGAGAACGGACCTGATTTCCAATTTCCTGAACAAGCTCGACGGAAAGATTTGACAGCATTATGAGAGGAAAGCAGGCGAAGAAGGTTTGGTCTGTAAACCAGTAGGTGTAATATACTGCCCAGTTCAACTGGTGAACGACAGTGAACGACCAGGTTTATGATACGAGTCAGGACAAGCGGAAACACTGGCCGATTGTGAAAACTCTGTTCGTTGAAGATAAGTGATAGAATTTAAACCTTTAGCGCTTTCACTGGAAGAGACCGGCCGTCGTTTCGGCCTGAACAAGATGACGGTTGGGAGCAAGCTGCTGGTTGCCGCGGCAACGCGGCGTCATGTCCTCGGGCTTCGCCGGGGAGATCAATGATGCCATTGGCCTTGTTCCAAACGCCCATCTCGTCTGCGCGTCCCAATGGAAGTCAGGCTCAGGGCGGCATATGTTTCTGTCGGAAAGGAACAGTGAACTCAAGGAAGCGTGTCGCACACTCTATAATACATGCAAGCAGCATTCATGTCCACCCACTCAAGTACCCGGAAGCTCAACGCGACAACAGGGACTCTTCGGCGCGCAGAGTCCTAACACTGAGTAAGAGACTCCGGAAACTGCCATGAGCAGTGAGGATGCCGAATAGCAAGTCAAGATTGATTTCATAGATTGGGAATTCCAGCCGAAGAACTCAACGTATGTGTCTTCCAATACTACAAGAAATAATAAATGCCTCAATTTCCACCGCTCCGATAGTTCTTTCCCCTGACCGTTCGTCATCCTCTGCCAATGGATCGATATCTCAGTTTGCCCTGAAAATCCTCGGCTGGATCTCCTTCTTCCATTTTCTCCCAGGCCTCTAGCGCATAGGTATTGTTGCCAGCTTGCACAATAGCCGCGCTGGGAATATCCGAGCGGAAACTTGAAATTGATCTCCCAATGGCGCGGGTAACTGCGCCTTTGTGATGTCTTCTCCCATTGCCGCACCAAGCGCCGCGATTGCTTTCCGTTTCCGCAGACACAATTTCGACGATTTTCAGGTGGGGCAGGGAGGCTGCTGTTTGAAGTAAAAGTGCCTGCCAACATGAAACTGGTGAGTTGTCTATACAATATCTGAACCGGGAGGTACGCACTACGACAGGATCGATGTCGGATTGGTCTGCCTCCATGGGTATACCAATAGTAATAAATTTCCTTTCTGTTTGCTCCATAGGTCTGGTCTTGCCTGCATTGATGCTCATCTTCAGACTCGTCAATTGATTGAGCAGCGAAATGACATGGTCATTGTGCGATGCAAAGCTAAATCGGCTTTCGTACGATGCGGGGCATGTGAGTTCCGACAATGTCGCTGCGTGGCGCGGGAGAACGTCCCAGAATTGGTCTGCGAGGCGGTCTGATTTTTCCCGGTTACCACCGTCCGGACCAACAAGCGTCAGCTTCTGTACCCCGGTGTAGGAATTGAGGTAGGCGAAAAATTCAGGCGTAACCACATTGGTCGTAATATCCTTGAGCTGTGTCTGTGACTTGAATCGTAGCGCCGTCCAGACTTCTGACATCTCCTTCCCAGGGCCCTCTAAATGAAGAGTGGTGAGTCGATTTTCTACGGCCAGACGAGTGATTTCCTGATACATAGGCAGAGAGTCGGCCGAAATGGAGTTCCGCCCTCTCCTTCCCCGCCACAAACGCCATGAAACCTTGGCAGTAAGTGCTCGAACACCCTTAACTTTCAAAAGAGAAAGGTCTGCAAAACTCTGAACATCCAGTTCGAGCGTATCCAGGTCCGCTAGGGCGTTCAGAAATCCGCAAATCGTTTCGGTCTCCCATTTCGCTGACTCCCTGTCGTGTAGTTTCCATCTGAATATAGAACTTTGAGGTTCCCATCATACAATGAGCAAAACCATCTCTTACACGACTGTGCGCAGTTTCGGTACCGAGCTCAAGGCATTAGCAAGGCGACTCTGTAGGACGAACTCATCCACGATAGCGGGAATGTCCTCCCCGCTTGTGGCTGAGGTTCCGGCTTGGTTTTCTCCTGTTGTGTCGATGCACAGAGTCTTTGCATAGGTCGTCCATCCCGTTTGCCGACCCGCGAGAGCTTCAAACAGCTCTCGTCCTTCGAGGCTGCCCAAGTTCGGGTTTGTCTTGAGAGTCAATAGCGAGAAGAATAAGCGTTGCATAGCCTCATTTAGGCCTCTGCAAGCTGCACGGAGGTTGCCGTGGTCGTTACGGGTGAGCTGCACAATGAGTATTCAACGGTCAATTGACAAGAATGATATCCTCAAAGCATGCTAGCATACAGACCTCGTTTCCGATCTCCTCGAGGAGTTCCGTCGACAAGTCAAGCAACATATGGTGGGTGTTATCCTAGGAAGGAACGAAGGTCGTAGATGGGAAGATGAGTGTAAAGGATGGGAACAGATACCGTGAGACTTTGAGTTCGGTGTGCTAAATACTGCGGCGGCGGGGCAGTGTTCTGCTTGATATTCTCCCGCCCTCGCAACAACTACCAGCCGCAGCACAGCAAATCACATCGAAAACTTTCTGAATTGCGGGCGGCGGGTTGTATTGTCCTCGCTGGCCGCTGTCACCTTGGGGGGCGGCGATGTTGGAGTGAGTGGCCGGTACGGTTGCAATTCCTCTATTTCGCCGAGTCATCCACGCTCTTCAATTCTCGATATTCCAATTATTTTCGACTGTAGGGCCTAGTCAACGACCGACTCGGAGCAGTTGGAACAAGTTGAAATACATACCGACTGTTGACATAGAGTTACTGTTACAAGCAGATTTAAATTTACCAGAAGAGTGGTTCAACTTGAGGGTGAATGTTTTTAATGCAACTGGCTTTACAACATACCGCAGGTGCGAGGACCATTATGTTGTAGCGTCTGTTTACAAGAGACTACTTTGCTTAGTACTAGATTCTTTGTTCACACAGTAGTATTTATGAGCGAACAACTCAACAATTCAATCATGTACGAAGTCATTGAGACCAAGGGTGTTCCTTCTAGCTGTCTCTGTGAGAAAATGGGAATGGGGTTGCAGCGTAATCATCCGGCTCGAAGTTAGGGGTCGAATTGATGGCAGCCTGATCGCAGCACTTGAGATGATGATTAAAGGCAAAATCGCAAAGGAACTATCTGGGTCGCTTTATGGTGATAAGCAACAGCAGCCTAACCCTCAATGGCGCTGCTACGGACCTAATTTCTATATATCTCAAGGCGAGTTTGCGAGAATTCAACGAAAAACAGAATTTATGCTAGCGGCTCGAAAAAATACAAGTTTACTGTTCAACCTATCCAAAATAGAGCTGTAAAAAGGGACAAAAGAGCTGATGCCTGCAGGACTCGAACCTGCAGCCTTTTGGTGGGAAGTTTCGTGGCAGTCGAAGCCAAACACGCTACCATTGCGCCAAGGCACCTTGAGAAGCAGCGATCAAACTGATTATCTGGCAGATCAAGCTATTTCAAGGTTGACACATCTCTTCAGCCCACTCCCGGGTCCCCAATCGCTACCACCCAGGTCCTTCCCGGATGTACTCCATATAAGAGGCCTAGGCATGAAAAGATTCGTATTTTTATGTCCGCCCGATCATCCAACTCAACTGGGTTGAAAATCAGAAAACTTGCCGTGATTTTAAATTCAGAAATTTACTAGCGCAATGTTTGAACAGTAGCTGGAGTCCCCAGATCCTCTACAGACTTTAGAGAGCAACGAGTCTAGGACTCAAATTAGTTCCTCGAAGCGCGACAAAATTTTGATCTTAATTTTCAACCGTGACGTTTGGTGACATAGACGTAAACGCTCAGAAAGAAAAGGGCATTCATGCAAGTAAGTCTCGCTCAGAGGTTTCATGAAGCGCTTTATCTTTATTCGGATTCCCAAGAGATTTTATGGTGCAGGTGAAAATCGAACAACTGTGAGCCGTGTGAATTTCAGTAATTGAACAAAGAATCGTGTATTCATCATGAGAAATACCACAGATTGAAAACAACGGACGAAATGATTCAACTAAGTAATCTTTCTCGAGTCGAAGAAGTTCAAGTAGCCTACAAGTCACTGCTGGTTCCTGGAGGCCTGGGGCCAGAGTCATCGCTTTTGATGGACCGGAATGTATCTTCGTTACTTTGCGGGATGGCATTGTCTTTGCATGGCAGGAACTTGTACTTGTATTTTGTTATTAAGCTTATCCTCATAGCAGGTTAGAAGCGCAATAGTAGAAACTTGATATTAACAGTATGAAGGAATAAATTGAGTACAACTATGGCCGCACCAATCGTACCCAATGCAAAATACGAGTAGTCGTCCTGAAACTTTTCTTCTGGCTTCACCTTTCATGACCGACGTATCGAAGCCAGTTGGGCGAGTGACAGCATTGAGACCTTGTCGTGGAAGGGGAGTTGGGGTTGCGCTGTACTCGACTCGATCGACCATATCATTTGACAATGAGAAACGGGTGGGCGGAGCGCAAGCGGTTGGGCGGGTAGGCAGAGGTTATCGGCGCGTGCGAAGTAGTTAGGTGCCGAGGAGCGGGGGAAGAGGAGGGAGAGGGACGAGGCGAGTGTGATACCGTAGATGACAGCGGCTTGATTTGAATTTGATTTGAGGTGGGTAGGGAAGGCGTGCGGTCGAGTTGTGGGTGGGAGGAGAGGAGAGCGCCAGTGAATCAGGAGATGGAGGTGGCGCAGCGATGTGGCGTCGAGGAAAGGAGCTGCGGTGGGGATATCGATATAGGGCGGGTTGGGCGAGGTTGATGGGCTGGACGTCGTCGAGAGTGGTGAGAGCGACGTAGTGGCCGGGTGGGCGAGCAGGGTGTGGACATTGAGGCGGCGCGCCGCGCTCGTGTCGAGTTGGGTCGGGAAGAACGTCGGTGGCGCACTATTTGCATCCACAAGGTGAATTCCAAGGTAGCGCGTGTGGAGAGCGGTAAGCCTACCCTACGATATGGGGAGAGCGAGATTGTGGAGTACCAAAAAGGTTGTGGAATGGCGAAGGCGGCGTCGTAAGCGAAAGTGTTGCATGGATGTCGAAGGACGTGACGGACTTGATAGACGGCTGATCGAGGGTGCGGCGAGTCGATGATGCCGCCAACAATGGATACCGAGAGAGGGCGACGAGCGGGGAGGGGGCCGTGTCAGCTGAACAGGCACTGAGCGGTGCGTTCGGCGGAGTTCATCGAGACCGCGGGTACTTGACGAATCGGGTGTAGATGTGAGCGCATTGGGCGGCAAGGCCAGCGGTGGAGTTTGGCCGGGCGGGGTACTGTCGTGAGATGGAGCGATGTTGAGTGTATGGGCGTCGTCGTCATCAGCGTCAACCTCGAGTGAGTATTGCGCGAAAAGGAAAAAGGGCAAGGCCACGCACTCAGCGACTCGGAATCGCCAAGTAAACGGGCTCAATCTTATGTGAGCCTGCTATTATTAGCGTGCGTCGAGAGCGTAAGTCGCGAAACGGATGGAAGAGGTGGAGGCCGTCGAGAAAACGGGGTCACGGTGTAGAGGATGTCGAGGGCAACGACCAAGTGCAGCTGCGGATCAATCCCGGAAAAACCCAACCGCTGACCCGTCTTCTACTTTGCTTCTGCTTCGTCTCTGCTTCTATTCCTTCCTGCGCAATGGCGGCCCGACCACTCTCCCCGACGCTCCGCCCGCTTCGAAATCCACCTATAAAGCCCCCCGAGCTGTAGTCTTGTGGCAAGTTCTGGAAGATGTTCTCGCCGTGCTGGCGTATTTTCGGCATCATTGCCACCAGCCTGAGCGCTCTTGTGCTCGCCGACGCTGCTGCTGGCAACAAAACTCACCTCAATCCGACCATCCCCGGCTGGCACAGCGACCCCAGCTGCGTCTTTGTCCCGGAATGGGACGACACCTTCTTCTGTGTCACTTCCACCTTTCTCGTTACGCCGGCCATCCCGATCCACGCGAGCAAAGACCTAGTCAACTGGCGGCTCGCCAGTCACGCACTGAATAGGGAGACTCAGTGGCCGCATTACAACACTACAGGTCAAAATGAGGGTATATTCGCCATTACTCTCCGTTTTCATGAAGGCACATTCTATGCCATCACCTTTTTCGTCTCGGACGGAAGCAACCCTTTACCTCCGGGGCTGCTCTTCAAAACCACCGACCCATTCGATGATGATGCGTGGAGCGATCCCGTTCTTTTCCGGCCGGGGAACATAGATCCTGATCTCTTTTGGGACGACGATAACGTCCCGTACATGACTTGCGCGGAAAGCTTCATCTCCACCATCGACCTAGACACAGGCGCTCTCGGTCCCGTAACGCAGCTGTGGAATGGGACAGGCGACCGAAATCCCGAGGGTCCGCACGTTTACAAGAAAGACCGGTGGTACTATCTCTTGATTGCAGAGGGCGGTACGGAGGTCAACCACACCGTCACGATGGCGCGCTCGCGCACCCTCACGGGGACGTACGTGGGCTTCGAAAGCAATCCAGTCTTGACGAATAAAAACACGGGTCAATATTTCCAAACCGTCGGCCACGCGGACCTCTTCAAAGACGGCGAAGGCCATTGGTGGGCTTCTGCGCTGGCCACGCGCTCCGGGCCCGAGTGGGTAAACTACCCCATGGGTCGCGAGATGGTCATAACGCCTGCTACGTGGGAGGAGGGCCAATTCCCCGTCATCTCGCCTGTGCGCGGCAGCGAGTCCGCATGGGCTCTTCCCGTCTCGAAAAATGTTCGCGGACGCGGACCTATTTACGGTACTCCCGACGTATTCGATTTCGCACCCGGCACCGCTCTCCCCACGAACCTCCTCTTCTGGCGCTGGCCCAATATCAACTCATTCACCATCTCTCTGGACATCCCAACACACTGCACATCTCCCCCTCCCCCGACATCAGCAGCGGCATCGACCCCATCTCCCTCATCGCGCGTCTCCAAACCGACACCCTTTTCGAATATAGCGTTGATCTGTCTTTCGCGCCGACACAGTTGGGCGAGGAGGCGGGGATCACGGTGTTTTTGACGCAGCTTCAGCACATCGATCTGGGAATCGTTCAGGTTGCCGATAAATCGAATCATGGTATGCTGCAACTCCGCCTTCGCACCACCGGCGGCGGGAATTTTGGCGCGGCTCCTCCGGCTGTTGTCCACGCTATCCCAAATTCATGGCGCGCAGCACCGATTACGCTCACCGTCCGCGCGAATAACGACACCCATTATACGTTCTCGGCAAGTTCTAACTCAGGATCGGGTCGAATCGTGCTTGGATCGTTACCGGCGACGATCGTGAGCGGCGGGACTGGACCGTTCACTGGTAAGTTCTCATTATTTCTCTTGAAGAATCCGGTCTTTGTAACCGTACCTACTCTAGGTACGCTTCTCGGGGCTTACGCGACCGCGAACAATGGGACGGGGACGACTCCAGCATATATCTCACGGTGGAGGTATACAGGGATTGCACAGAAAATCGATAATCATACCTTTGTGCCGTCTTGGTAGATTGATGTGATGTATGTGCTTTTCTGCTGCAGACGGTTGTGTACTGACTCGGGGAAAATCAGCTTCAGTATGGATGTATTGATTCAGAATGTATTTGTTGTTTTCCTTGACTGACGCATCGTCGTTCAGAGTTGCTCTACAAAAAACACGAAGAGCCACCACAGAAAAACAAATACAAAATCAGTATTAGTCCTATCGCTTTTTGGAGACCAAGGAAAAATTGTTTAAACACGAATGCCCTTCGTATCAACAGCGATGAGCTGCCCAGTTTGTGTCGTCACATAGAGCGTCTGCTCCTGCGCAACGCTTCCCCGTCCGAATGCACCAGAGGTTGGATTAACGAACTCGACAGGGCTCCCCACTCCATTGACTCTCCCCAGAAGCCCGTTACTTTGAATAGGCGGGAAGAACACCGTCAGCAAATCAGGATTAGTCGCGACCCACGCCCGTCCCTCCCCATCGAACGCAAAATCGTCAAATTGCTCCGTCGCGTTGGCAGTAGATCCGAGAATCTCAACGCGTCCCGCCTGTGCTACATTTCCCCCCTGTACCGTGATGGGGACGCGCGCGAATGTCTGCTGGTCGGTATTCGTGAAGAAAAGGTCCCCGTTTCGAATGTGCAGTCCGTTGATTCCGAAGGGGGGTGCGGCACTGGCATCAGGCGCGAATGCAGCGTCTTTCGCTGCGATTCGCACTGCGCCTGTTTGTAGGTTGATTTGCCATACAAGTCCTGCGGCGGCATCCGAGCCGAGTACTAGGTCGGGTTCGCCTGGGACGGAGCCGAGCCCATCGAGAAATATCGCCTTGGGCACAGAGGCGGCTTTGGTGACGATGGGAGGACCTTGGGTGCTGAGATCCACACGCCATACAGCGATAGATCCTGGAAGGGCTGTGGTAGTGGTAATGTTGAGGACGAGGGTGATGAGCCCATAGACGTCGGGCTGAACCTCTGTGATTCCAGCGAGGGTTACGTTCGGGAAAGTGTGAATATTTTTTAGGGTTGGGTTAGCGACGGTGGGGTCGAGCATCATGAGTGTCGAGGACACCGGGGAAGTTATGAGAATGTTGCCGTTGGGTCGCACGGCGAGGTTCTCGAAGAAGTCATTGGTAGGTGACTGGAAGACGAGTTTGGTGGGGAATGTGAGAGCCGCAGCTGCTAAGACGGAGGAGAGAATGAGAGAGACGAGTATCCGCAGCATGGTAGGAGGAGCTGAATGAAAAGGTCCACATCTGAAGGTGATTTATGTGGGGACGCGGGGCGTGGGGATAGTTCACGCGTCCGATCCTTTGCTCTGGGGTGAGTACTCCATTCAACTGTCAGTTCGGCCCGCTCAGGAACCACTTGCCCTGAGATCATGGAGTGTGAGACAACGAAACACACAACTGTCTTTAGTCCTCCGCTTACAGTTGGTTCTGAGGAGGTGGAATTGATTCTGCGGATGTGTTCGCTTCTGTGTGCAGTTGATACTGTCGAAACAAAAGGGCTAGTAAACGGACAGAGCCTCCGTGTAAGTAATGAGCTCGTTTATAGTTCAGGCTTCTCTGTCAGTGGTAGACGAAGCGCTGTGAAAATTCTGCCAATCCTTCCTATTTCCTGCAGACTTCAGCGCGGCACTGGATAATCCACGAGCGCGTCTCCGACTGTAACGCGCCTAGACGATAAGTTGGCAAACGCTATCGGCATAACCTCTAGCGCAGGCCATTCGGTGGTGGAGGTAACATGGTCCAACAGCCCAGGGGTTAATTGGTCTTCAAAGATCCGACTCCAGAAGTAGAATAATGGTATACTTCGATGAAAGATCCGGGTTCAAGTTCAATAGTCGACATTCCGGAAATATTGACGGATTAGGGACGGGAGTGGGGTAGTGAATCATAGAAGAGACAGCGGAATAGTAAAGAGAAGTTTCCGATGGGCTATTGAATGTATTCGACGCGTTATGATGACTGGGTATGGTATGGCGGTCCAGATGCACTTTAATTAAATCCCGCAACATATACGGATTTTCGGCCGATCCGCAATATAAATAGCCCTTTTGCCGGAATTGCCGCAAGATATGTCGGTGATAATCACCTCGTTTATCTTGCGGCATTTCGGTCGAAATCCCGCAACATAAAGTTGCGGAGTCGTAAGTGCCGCAAGATAAAGTTGGAAAAGTTGAGTGCCGCAACATATAGACTTCAATTTTTCAACCTTACCCAAAGTTCTCACATTCTTCCTAGGTGTGAGCTAGAGCACCCTTTGCTCGGCTGATCGACTTGGTTCGCTCTGAGTTCGCTGAAAATTGTGAAATGGCAGAGAACGGCCTTCGGAGTCTTGAGCTCCCGGGACTTGATTGCTGAAACTATTCCTACGGCTCGAGGTAGTCTTCAACATCCTGAGTCTTCAATCTTCTGTCCCCACAATGCCTACAGCAGCAGAATCTGCCAGTGCTAGCTCTTCAACCACTCCTGTATCGGAACCATTGCCTTGTGATTCAACGAGTCAATCTCCCTTAGTTATATCGAACATCATTGGATATGTTACGCACCGAATACAAACCGTTTGAGGCCACGACGTCGACTTTCTTGAACATCCTGTTCAATTCAAGGAAACGAAACATTGATCTCTAACAATCGTGACACCAACTGCATCCAAAGTGATCAGAGCCTCAGCGATGGAACATGAGCTAACTGTCCGTCAGTGGATCGAAGGAATAATTACGGCCAGTACCGACTCGTCGCCTGGTATGGCCGGGGTGCTGTTCCCACGGTTCGAATTCTTCCTCTCGGACAACGGAATACTCAGACTCTTTTTGAATTGAGGAGTTGTACCTTAATTGAATTTACTGGCCAAAATAAGAAGCCCATGGCAGGATGGACCTTGCATCAATCAAATACTTGATAAGAGCTACATTCTCCAACCATTTTCAGATATCACAACTGAGTCGGTACGTGGAGGAGAGCACAGATTGAGTCCAGTTAACAGACCTTGCCTATCAGAGTTAGTAGTACCTGATAGCAAAGTAGACTCTGAGTGATTTTGCATAGCGATTTCTCGAGTTGCGCAACGCGTCGCGTCTGTACTAGTAGTAGTCCGAGTCAATGGGTCTGAGATTATTGATTTGGAATCGACTGTTTGATTTTGAAGGCGGGACCTTCGGATCTCCAATGGCAGTTCTCTCAACCTTGCCACATCGAGAGGAATTCGTGACATCAGGGGGGCTGCTTTGAGGGATTCCGCCATCTTACGGTTAAAATGAGGGAGTTTCTCGCTCAATGATTGTGGTCTCGATCACATCCTGACCTCGAATTTCTTGACCTGCCGGCTGTGACTTATGTGATTTGCAGCTATTCAGTCAGTGAACTGTCTCACAGTGCTTCTTGTGACGCAGAAGATTTGCTCGGAACCAAGCCGACCAACTCGGAACACAAGTAGAGAAAAATTCTGGCCAAGTCAAAGCAAGCCGAGCCCACTTCGGGCCTTTGACACAAGTCAGTTGAGTGGCCAGGAAATGTTAACAAGCCGTTCCTCGGTCATAACTAGCTCTTCATACGAAGATCTGTCACCTCAGAAGCCTCTTAACACCTCTTGAAAATGGGTAGATACCTGGGGAGAATATTTAAGATTGGAGCACAATATTCCTGAGCTTGACAACGGAGTTGGGAAGGATTGAATCTTGCCACCGACGTTCTCGTGAGTCGTAAAACAGAACAGATTGAGCGCATCAGCCAGCGGCTTGGTGAACAAAATCATAAGAGAGACCAATTGTGTGAGTCTGCGGGATGTTGAAAAATTGAAGTTTGTATGTTGCGGCACTCAACTTTTCCGCAACTTTATCTTGCGGCACTTGCGACTCCGCAACTTGATGTTGCGGGATTTCGACCGAAATGCCGCAAGATAAATGAGGTGATTATCACTGTCATATCTTGCGGCAATTCCGGCAAAACCTCTATTTATATTGCGGAACAGTCGAAAAACGGCATATATTGCGGCATTTATTAAAAGTGCATCCGGACCGCCATAGTATGGTGGTCAGCGACTCTGACTATAAAACGCGAGCAGTGCATACCAACATACGAGACTTGAAAGATCGTGTCAAAGCTCAGAGCAATATCGTCACGAATGCTGCAGCTATAGACGCCGCCACTTCAATTGACCATTTGAAATAAAGATTTGAAAGGATTTCCAATAGACATCCCTCTGGAAACGTCCAATAGATGCACAGAGCATTTCATCCCGCGCGACAAACTCACATTCGAAGAGAACTTGGGCCAGGCCACGCCGAACAAGATAACACTCCGGTATGATATCGAAGGGTACCGAGGAGAGACCAGACGACGGAGATGGGCTCGTTTTTCTTGTGCCCAGAGTCGGCGCTCATAGGTGAATGTTACGATGAAGTCGTGGATGTAGATGGCTATGCCCTCAATGAGATTCTCATATTTCAGAAGAGGAGACACGGGCTCACCAGCTGCAGCTATGAGAAAATGATTGGCCCAGACGAGACTTCTGGAGAGTTCACCAAAGAGATGACGGTGAAGACTAACTGTAAATAATATGCTTACTCGGAAGCTGAAGACATCGTAGCTGAGGACGAAGATTTGAGCAATTTCAGTGGTGGGAGGAGCTTCGAGTGACAACAGCCACATCGGCGAGCTGGATGCTTTGACGTGGGGAACCTCTATGCGATTCGTACGAAGCCAAGGAGCGTGATAGAGGATGAATACTTACATAGATCGGCCGAACTTTCACCGCCACAGAGCAAAATGTAGAAGTGTCGAACATCGAAATGCAGCAGGTCGGAAGAAACACTGGCTGCTAGGATTTTTCAAGGCTTGTTCAAGGCACATTGCACCAGGCGAATCGTTTCGAGTTCAGAGCCACCTTAGTACTTAGGTTTGGCTTCTGGAACAGTAACCAGTGCAGAGAAGGATCAAGCTTTGGAGATCCAGTAAGAGATATGATTCGCAGCACCGTATACAACATTGAGTTGTGGTTCCGATTTGGTTGTTGTGAAGGCAAGATGAAGGTCAAGAACTAAGAGCGGCAGGGAGAGCGGTTGATGCCATGCTTTACATCATCGAAATTTGATCTAAATCACGATTCATTGATGGTCTATCGCACGGGCGATTCGGCAGTCGGGGCTGAAGTGTTGAAACTAAAAAACCCTAACCGTTCTAAACCCGAATTCCCTCCGTATCCACAGCAATGAGCTGCCCAGTCCGTGTCGTCACATACAGCGTCTGTTCCTGCGCAACGCTTCCCCGTCCGAATGCACCCGAGGTTGGGTTAACGATCTCAACAGGGCTACCCGCTCCATTGACTCTATCCAGAAGTCCGTTACCTTGAATAGGCGGGGAGAACACTGTAAGCAAATTAGGATTAGTCGTGACCCACACCCGTCCCTCCTCGTCGAACGCAAAATCGTCAAATTTCTCCGTCGCGTTGGCAGGAGATCCGAGAATCTCAACCTGTCCCGCCTGCACCACTACATCCCCCCCCTGTACCGTGATGGGGACGCTCGCGAATGTCTGCTGGTCTGTATTTGTGAAGAAAAGGTCCCCGTTTCGAATATGCAGTCCGTTGATTCCGAAGGGGTGTGTGGCATTGACAGGCGCGAATGCAGCGTCTTCCGATGCGATTCGGACTGCGCCTGTTTGTAGGTTGATTTGCCATACAAGTCCCGCGGCGGGATCTGAGCCGAGTACTAGGTCGGGTTCGCCTGGGACGGAGGCGAGGCTATCGAGGAATATCGCGCTGGGCACAGAGGCGGCTTTGGTGACGATGGGGGGACCGTCGGTGCTGAGATCCACGCGCCATATAGCGGTAGATCCCGGAAGGGCTGTGGTAGTGGTGAAGTTGAGGACGAGGGTGATGAGCGCGTAGACGTCAGACTGAACCTCCGTGATTCCGTTGAGAGTGACGTTAGGGAAAGTGTGAACATTTTCCAGTGTTGGATTAGCGACGCTGGGGTCGAGCATCATGAGTGTCGACGACGATGGGGAAGATATGAGAATGTTGCCGTCGGGTCGGACGGCGAGGTTCTCGAAGAAGTCATTGGTAGGTGACTGGAGGACGAGTTTGGTGGGGAATGTGAGGGCCGCAGCTCCTAGTACGGAGGAGAGCATGAGAAAGACGAACATGCGCAGCATGATAGGAGGAGCTGAATGAAAACATCGACGTATGAAGGTGTTTATATGGACGCTCGGGGCGTCGGGATATTTCACGCGTTCAATCCTTTGCTCGGGGGTGAGCACTCCATGCGACTGTCAGTTCTCAGGAATCACTTGCCCTGAGATCATGGTGTGTGAGACAACGAAGCACACAACCGTCTTTCGTTCTCCGCTTACAGGTGATTCTGCGGAGGTTGAATTGATACTGCGGACGTGCTCGCTTGTTTCAATGTTTGTGCAGGTGAACCGGTCGAAGCAAAAGGGCTAGTAAACGAACAGAGCCTCCGTTTATAGCTCAGGCTTCTCAACAAACTCACTGATGAGGGTCTGGATAAATGCCGAGGCAATTGCGGTGCTAATGATCGCCTGCGAAACAAGACACCGTACTTGAAAGAAAGTAGCTTCCACGGCATTGATGAGAAATGAGTCTGCTCAAGGTCATGAATACGTTCGTGAGGAGGACCAAAGCCACGGGGGTAATCAGTGCGAAAAACGAGAACGTTGCAACAGGCAGTGAATCCTAGAAGAGTCAGCGGAATAGTAAAGAGAAGTTCCGATGGGCTATTGAATGCATTCGACGCGTTATGATGACTGGGTATGGCGGTTAGCAATTCTGACTATAAAAACCAAGCAATCCATACCAACATACGAGCTTTGGAATATCATGTCAAAGCTCAGAGCAATATCGTCACGAATGTTGCAGCTATCGACGCCGCCACTTCAATTGACCGTTTGGAAGGGTTTCCGAAACACATGCCGCTGGAAATTTGCAATAAATGCACTGAGCATCTCATTCCGACTCGGAGTCTCGGAGCGACAAACTCACGTTCGGATATCTACGGTGGCGTTGAGCAAACGTCGGCGGTCCAGAATTCTCCGACCCGCTGAGGGATAACTGCGCACGGCATGACTGTATGTCTACAGAAATGTGGCGAAGTGAGGAGAGAAAAGCGGATGACGGACAAGAATAGCGGCGAACTCGTTACCTCCCTACCGTATGATCCTTACATGTTGCGAACAAAAAGAAGCCCGCAACGATGTAAAATGTTGTGTTGAGGCATCGTAAATAGTTAGGCCAGCCACTGGCTAGCCCGACTCCGGAATGGGTTGAAAATTTGGAGGATAGAACGGTCATATGCCATGAATAGCGGAGAGACTACGCCTCATTCTATGGAGTCAGCTGTTTGCTGAGGTAGAGTCCATGCGATTCAGCGCTATTTTGAGCCACTCGAAAGAGAGACTCAAATCATGAGACCGGGAACAGTATGCAGCCAGTGTATGTAGCCACCCCCTCCTTCCGGCGTGAACTTCCGCTGACAAGAAGGTGTTGACAAATGTAGCTGCGACCAGATGGCACAAAATGTCCGCAAGTCGGACTCTCAAACGTTGGTGAATTGCTGTTGCACAGTGAGTCAAAAAGCAGGTCAACGCCGAGCAGAATCCAGATCCTTGGTTCGTGGTTACAGTATGATTGCTGCTTTTTGGATAAGCATTCAACAGGGAGATCGAGGGGCTTGAGAGGGTCGAGAACTGAGAAATCGAGATTGTCAGGTTCAAATGTCACTAAAGTCGTCCTGGTCAGAGATGACTAGATCCAGAGCGTCGTAGCGACTCAGACTGAGCGGAAAGCTGAACGGTGGCAAGACACAGTATGTGTGACAACGTGACCATCATCAACAAATATTTGCTTCATCATGATGTGAATCAGGATTCTCTTCTTCTCAACCTTCACGGTCACCTCAAAATATTACCGGTGACGATCCATTCACACTGTGCGGGTTGCATATCTCTGAATAACTCCACGGTATTATCTCTACGCGTGCTCTGTCTTCGCGGCGGTTGTACCAGCGGAACACCCTATCATATGGATTCAACAACGCCTCCTCATGTGTTCAACAAAAGTCGACACTGAGGTGGAGCATCTGTCCAAAAAATTGTTCATCTTCTTCAAGTTTCTATCGATACTCTGCCCTACCTCTGAATAAGTATGGTAAGATATCTATCTGCGGCTCGTTGGCCGTTCGCTCATTAGTACATGTACCCATGCAAAACGGCGCCGGGCATGCTCCCCGTGAAAGATCGACCCGCGGTGGCTTCGAAGCTCAACGGCGACAATCACCCGTGAGCGCTCTTCCCGGGACTTCTCTCGGCTGGATTTACCTCCCATCGTGCATGCGTCGCCTCACTTATCCTTGGAATTAATTATTCTTGGCTTAGCGACGCCCACATTGTACTGTATCAACGGAAAAGGTGCCGAGCAAGATGACCTTCGTCTTTCTCAACTGCAAGGGAAGAGTTCGGAGAGTTCAAAGGTTGAATTTTGCCTCTGCGCACAGAGCATGACGCACTGAGGCACCGACAACCTCCGACGACCGCACCGTGCTTTCCGGTCTAAAAATAGCTAAAAAAATGACGCGCATTGGTCGGGATGTATGCCTCTGAACTCGTGACGAGGACGCCCGTGTGTGCACCTGATTGATGTCATGGATACCGTTCTTTCTTCCCTTTTTTGGGACGTATGCATGATTCTTTATCTTATGATCCGAATCGTTTACGGTCCGCAGCTCCAGCTAGCTCCAACCCAATGTGGTACGCGCTTGCGCGGGGTCGCGATTCGTCGGGAAGCGATCACATTGCAGCAAGTTATTTTCGTCATCGAGCCTCGGTGCCGTTTGGAAGGTATAAAAGGTTCGAATGAAAGTCGTGAAGCTTATCGCAGTTGCCTTCCTCCCTCAGTTCTATCCCTTGTTCATCATGAAGTACTCTGTTGCCGCTGTCTCCTTGGCTATGGCCTCCACCGCCGCTGCTCGCAGCATCACGGTCTACAACGCTTGCCCGTTCACCATCTGGCCCGCGCTCTTCACTTCTGCCGGCGGACGCCCGTCGCAGCCCACTGGCTGGCAAGCCAACTCTTTCACCAAGGTGACCTTCGACGTCGCCAGCGACTGGGACGGCCGTGTCTGGGGTCGTCGCAACTGCGACTTCTCTAGCAACCCCGGTCCCAACTCCTGCCTTGACGGAGGCTGCAACGGTGGACTGGTCAGTATTCTCCCTTTCTCTCTCCAAATCAAAAGACTGAATATCAATCGATATCTACAGCTTTGCGATGTCAACACCGGCACTGGAGTCCCTCCCGCCACTCTCGCCGAGTTCAACTTCAACGACGCCAACAACGACTGGTACGATGTCTCCCTCGTTGACGGGTACAACCTGCCGTGAGTCTGTTCCCTGATCCATCCTTCTTCCAATAAACTCAATTCTCCTCATTTAGCATGCGTATCGACAACTCCGGTGGATGCCACACCGCCTCCTGCCCCGTCGACCTCGGCCCCAACTGTACGTTTCGCTTCTTCTTTCAGACTGACTGTGGACAATAATACTGAACGACCCTTTACAGGCCCCTCCGACCAGAAGGGCCCCTTCGATTCCAACGGCTTCCCCGTTGGATGCAAGAGTGCCTGCACCGTCGATGCCCTCGCCGGCAACACCGTGAACAACCCCAACTGCTGCACTGGTACCCACGGCACCCAGGCAACTTGCCCTGCCTCGGGTGTGCGCAACTACTCTTACTTCAAGAACAACTGTGCGCTACGCTACTCTTCTTTTTACTGCAGGAATCTGACGATATGTGTTCTTCTACAGGCCCCGACGCATACGCCTTTGCCTACGACGAGCCCAGCGGCACCGCTCTCTGGACTTGCCCCAAGTCCGCGAACGCTGCCTGGACCATCACTTTCTGCCCTTGAAAGGATGCAAGCTGAATGGACTGATGTGACGAATTGACGAATTGTTAAAACAATGTTGTATTTGCTTGGTCTACAGAATATACCGTTTCTTTTTGGTTCAGTTTTTGTTTTCGTCGTTGCTTTCCTGCGGTTCAGTCGTTCAAGTCTCCGGCCGATCTCCGCTGACGCACCGTGAACTACTACAGAACTAGACACGCGCGTCAGATGCGTAGTTGAACAAGGATCTATCTCAATTTTGCGCTTCTCATGACATGAATCCTGTACTGACTATTACTATACGCACTATCTACTCTCTCGTAGCCACGGATTAGGTGCTCAGCCGATCTGCAAAAAGTCGGAGTACAAGCTGAGACATTGTTGTCCGAGATGAGATTGAAAGGATAAAGAGCTTCTTTTTCATAGTCCGGGCGCGGGGGCAAGACATTCATTGACCGTCTCCGTAACTCTCGGGTCCACCTTTGCTAGGATACTGATCAACTCGCCCCTGAAGAAGTAAATCAGAATTGGATCGGCAAAAGAGGAATAGAGATGAAGATGGAGAAATCAAACCAACCATGTTCTATTTTGCATCTTCTCGCCCTCGACACTGATCACGAAGTCGCTAGGCTCCGTGACCTTCTGGCCATGAATGTACGCCCCTCGCAGCGACTCAGGTTGTACCTCTGTGGCATCTGCCAGCGCCGCCCAAACAAGATGCCGGCTGCCCACCTCCGTCGAGTACGCAAAGATCCAATTGGTCAAGCGATCGAAGAAGGCCAATATGCCTGTCATGGTACGCGTTAATTCTGAATGACAGAGTCCTGGATTGACGGAGTTGACGATTATCGGTGTGGATGGCGGAAGACGAGCGGTCAGAGCTCGGACGAAGAGGATGTTGAGGACTAATGAAAAGGGGTTGTGGAAAGAGCCGGAGAAACGGACAGTACTCTCAAGACTGACGTTTGGTGAGCACATATCTGAACATCATGTTCCTGAAGAAGAAGAAGAATATCAGTGCGTGGTTCGGAGAATGCAAGGAGAAAGAGTAGCTGACGTTGGTGTACAGTACTCGGCGCTTCCAACAGTCGCAAGCAGTTCGGGATCCTCTTGTAGCTTCTTGTTTGGCGTGTAAAAGTAGTGTGTTTCGCTCGACACCACGACAAGTCGGGGCGAGGTTGAATATTCTCGAGCGGTCTTGAGCATTATCGGAAGAAGGCGAAGGATTACCAGCGGAGACGAAAGATTGCTGATTTGGAAGCTACAGCATTGTGAGATCAATATCTTTATTTGTGAACGAGGGAACACGACAAACGCAGTTTCCCAGCCATCATTGGTGGGCTCGTATTTATCCGCATAGACGGCGGCATTTGCAACGAGAATATCAAGCCGACCTCCGTTCTGCTCAAACTTGGTAATGAACTGGCCGACGGAGGTGAAATCCCCTAGGTCTATAATCCACAGCTCCGCTACTGCACATCCCGTCGCCTCGATAATTTCTGCCATGAAAAAGTCAAATCGATAAATTCAAGAATAGATCGAAGCAGAAAATTTCCAGACATACTTTCGAGCGCCGTCTGGCCCCTGCTCTGACTTCGACAACATAAAATGAGACGGCCAGGCTTCATGGAGGCAAAATGTTTGGCCGCTTCAAAGCCAAGGCCAGTGCTCGCACCGAGTACGATTACCGTCTGCCCATTGAGATCTTTCTGAAGCACAGGGGGCTGCGTTGTCCATTGGTCTTGGATAAAGGCCCAAATCCCTCGACGCATAATGACGAAGTGGTGGGAGAAAAGCAAGAGTGATTCGCGGAGGTGGCACGGCAGGCAATCGCCGGGGCGAGGGAAGGCTCGGAATAAATCGGAATCTCTGATCCGATGTTGAATTCACTAAGTTGACTTCAACTTTGGTCGCCCAGAGGGCTTATACAGAGTTTTCGGCTAAATACCCCTTTCTCCCGGCTGCAGCTGGCTCCTTCGACCATCCTAAGCCGATCCTGGCATGAATCAATGTATTTGAAACTGCCAAAATTGCAGGAAAATTGTCTAAGGTGACACAGGTGAGGTCCGACTTGAGAACTTCAACTATGCCCGTGAAAAGTAACCAGGAGCTGTTATCATATTGATAGCACTCAATATTTATTCTCGGATATTGAGAAAAACTGCTCACGTTTGCAATGCGGCACTCTCAATCAAGATCGACAGAAACCACTGGGCTCCGTGTCAGCTGGGGTTTGTGTAGGAGTAATACCGAGATTTACCACAAGAGTAGATTGTCCCGCCGGCGTTGTTTTAGAGGCTCTCAAGATGCGGAAGATTATGAACCCTTTACAGTATTAATTCTGCAATCAACATGCCTGGTACGTATACTTACCAGTGTTGTAAAGATTTGCCCTTGGAACAGTTTATGAGTCGACTCAGCGAACTTGAAGTCAACAGGAACTACAAACAGCAAGGAAACAACGAAGGCCGTGGTCATCCAGGGTCCCGAATCCTTGTCCCAGGTCGTCCCGCGGCTGTTTGGATTCCAGTTCGACATTTTGATATCAACAACCAAGAAACATGCTGATTTGGATGGAAAATGACATCCATACGCCGCACATTGTGATTGATTTAAAATTATCGCTCACCAAAAAGCACCAACAGAGCAAGCAAAGGGAATATCACTATCTTTCGGGTTTGTCCCCATACGATCCACAGGCGGTATGTCTGTGAAGATAGGTAGTGAGGAATTGATTTACAACATCAACTGAAACACACAACAAGCGCATCCCCAAGGACGACCGCGATTGATATCAAGATTGCTTTGGCTATTTCGGAAGGCTGTGAAAGGTCGGCGTAGAATTTATCTTCGCTTTTAGCCTCGCCGAGGTGGATGAAGGCAAAGAATGCTTGGTAGATAACAATAGCCCAGTGCTGCATATTTCCATGAAATTACCAGCCAGTTAGCTTTCAGGATGAATATAATAGCTCACCACAATTGCTACCACGAAAAGAGTTGTCACCCCGACAAACACATAGGACAGCAGATGATGTTTGGGACGTTCTCCTGCTAAGGTTCGTCTTGTGGTGAAAAAATAGATGGTTGAGGCGAAGAGAAGGCATAGTAAGCCGGAACACCAGAGGTTGGCGTGTTATTGTATAACGACCTCTAATCAGAGGTCGAGGTTTTTTACATTTGAGCCTCTAACTAGAGGTCTCCCAATTTGGTAGTGACAGGCCCTGGGCACCCCACTGCTCTGTGTGATGGATGGTGAGCAAGGGGTCGAGCTCGCTGTGGGTGACGATGAAGAGAGGTGCTTCCCTTTTTGGAAGTGTGACCAAAGTGTGACCCACGGTGACAACGGTGCTTTGACGTCGGCGGCGGCGACCTCGAGCAAAACGGCCCATAAAAAACCCGAAAAAGCACGAAAAAAATAGCCACAGCACTGTATTACCGTCACTACAATTAAGGCTATGAATTATTGCGCTGGTACTCGAATGAAGACGTGAAAATATGAAATTGTCCACAAAATCATGCTAACGACTCCTCCACTAACGACGCCGCAAGGTACTCGTCCCGGGGAGCGTCAGGGATAGGAGCATCCTCATCCTCCTCGTCTTCATCTTCACCGCCGTCCTCCTCCTCTTCCGGGATTGTAGTAACACTGTCCCGTCCCATCTGGATGTAGGCCGGGATGTCGCGCCAATTGCCTTGAAAGCGCGCTCGGAGGTCGAGCTGGATTTGCGACTGACGCCTCGCGTAGGCGGTAAGTCCTTCGTTGAGTATGGAGTCCGACGCAACGACCGTTTGCCGCTGGTCCGCCAGGGCGGCCCACCACTCTGCCTTCCACTTCTGGAATTCCAGGACTCGCCGCATCTCCTCCTCGAGCAAGTCTACCTCTTCCGTCCACCTCATTGCCCGCGCCCGCGTCTTCGCCCATTCTATCCGCAATGCCTCCGTCATCCCGTCCTGCTGCTCCTCGTTCTCCGAGAGCTGGGAGAGCCAGATCCAGGAGGCTGGGCGATCTTCTGCCTGCTTTCTACGCCTCTCATCTGCAACCTGCTCTCGTGTCTGACCCCGCTTCCTCTTGTATCCGGACTTCCGCTGAGGATCACTGAATGTAGCGCGCGGACGTGGACGAACGTCGTCCGGCATCAGCACCCGCAACTGCCGCTTCCAGTCCGTCTCATTCAAAATTGGACCCAGGCGCACCAGCGCCTGATGGGCCACGCGATACTCTGCTGCAATGCGCCGAATCTGTTCGTCGACATTTGCGATGGCGGCTTTGCCACGGGTATTAGCTGCGACACCTCGCTGGAATTCGTCTTTATAATGCCACTTCGCAGTGCGAACCAGCAGCTGCTGCCGCAAACCCTCCAGCGCCGCATGCGCTTGCCCGACCCGCAGCTCGAACTCGTAGTACGCGTGGGTACGCTTCACGGTGGTCTGGGGTTGGGCTGCGAGCGCGGAGGGGAGCCAAAGTTTGATGGATGGGACTGGGAGGGGAGGAGCGGGCTGTAAACGAGCCATGGATGCACGCGCTGCATCGTCCGCCGCTCGAAGCGACGAAACGACTGGGGTGAATGATTCACGGATCTTCAGCCATTCTGATATCTTCCTCCCCAGCTTATTTGAGCGCTCGACTAGCCCCGTCTTCTGGCGGTCCGTGGCGTGGGTTTTGAGAAGCCCAGCATCGGATGCTAGCTGTCGTTGCTGACCCTCCAGCTGCATACCCATGTGGATCATCTCATGGGCATGGATATCGCCCCGCACATCGTCAACGTCGTTCTCGACACCCTCCGCTGCAACCTGCGATGCCAGCCGCAGGCGAATCGCAGCCATGCCTTCATGCTTCTCTGTGAGCTTGAAAGGATTTGGCTGCGACGCATCGAGCTCCCATGCCTCCATCTCCGCTGTCCACTGAGTCACCACCTCCTCCGCAAGGCCCTGCTCAGCTTCCAGCAGTGCCAAACGATGGGACGCCATATTCGGAACCGCTCTCTGTATCTTCTCCAGCAGCGACTTTCCAAGCCCAATGACCTTCTTATGATTCCAATCGTTGAACGCGTTGTCGAGCGCGTCACGTCGAGCGCCAGGTCCCATCTCTTTCGTGCTGGTCGCGATACCGTTGATGTGAGCCCAGCCTCTCTCCGGTGCCTCCCCATCGGTTTGGCCAACGAACGGAGTCAGATTGAAGGAGAAAAGGACGTTACAATCTTCGATGTGAGCCGGGAGATGGAATTTGGGAATGAGCCAGGTATAGAAGCGGCGAACGCCTCGTTGCCGAAGCTCGGGGTTATATTGCGCCAGACGGATCCAGACGTTCTTATGCCACTGACAGACGATGTCGTACGAGATGAATAATTGAAGAATGTCGTCGTAGTATTCTAGACTCTTCCATAGCAAGTAATCCATATTAATATATCTACGAATCGCGTTTAAATCCGGAAGTGAAATGGAATAAAGCAAAAACGACATGCCTTTCACCCTTCTGCAGGTCGCCGACACCATTTGGGCGTTTCATGTTGTGCCGCGCGCAGTCCACCGTTCCTATCCCGGATGCCGCAGTCCCAAACGCTTCTCGGTTCGGCTCATCTACCGCGTCGTGAGCCACACAGGTACTCTTCTAGATGACCTGTAAGCGATGACAGTGGATGATGCGCAAGCGAAGAAACATACCTCCTGCTCCAAGGTCCAATGTGCGTCCAAATGACGCATGTATTCCTCCACCTTCGAAAAGAAAGCCCAGCCGTCGCCGAGCGAAGGATCGTCCGCTTCACTCGATACGTCCTTCCGCTTCATCCGAAAATTCGCATCCAATGCGAGAAATAGAGCATAGATAAACCGTTGCTCTCGCGGAACATTTCTCCACGATCCGTTGAGGGGCAGATTCTTCCCTGGCTGGGGACAGGCGGGACACAGCACCGCGCACTCGCCGGAGCGAGTCTCCGCAATTCCGTCATCGACATGGCCTCGTCCTGCTCGTTTGAGCATCTGTAAGTTGCCCCATTGGTGTGCCATTCTGCGGAATTCATGATAACGAGTCTATATTCATTTTAGTGTCAAATATTAGCGATTGAATATGACGCTTACCCGAGGCTGAAAAACACCGGTATTATTTGTTTGACGCGCGAGTTTATTGTAGTAGTGATGGGCAGAACACTTTGCTTCGAGTGAGAGCAATTGAAAATCACGCAGGACCCTGAAAGTCGCTGCGGTCGCCGGGTTGGTCGTTGTAGCGGGATAGAGCCGAGCGTGGAAGAGTTGGATGTCATGATCCTGGGCAGAAGGGCAGGAGCAAAAATCGAGCCCAACCTCATGAACGCCGTTGGAGTCAACGACGCAGAAATCATCACGCGGACGTTTCGTCGCCTGCAACCCATCCTCTCCTTCTTCCCCGTCATCCTGCGCGGTCTCCTCTGCCACCTTCCTCGCCTCTTCCTCCGCAGCTGCAGCCAGGGTTCGTTTGAGTAAAGTCCCCGGACAGATCCCATTTCGCCCATGCCCAAGCTGAATTCGTAGCCCCAACGACTTCAGCGTGGTAGTCTCGAAAAAGCTACGGTCATTCCAGACCTGCGAAAACATGTGAGTATGTTAAGCAACGCGCTGAAACAAACAGTACCTCGACGCGATGGAAGGGGTTGTCTTTATGTTCGGCCACGATGCAAGACTTGCAGAATAAAGCATCCGTGAAGCAATCTTTGCATCGAAAGATTGCCTCGGTCATGTTCGCCGGACAAGCTGCACATCTGGTCTGTTGGCGTTTGTGTGCGCGTCCCTCGAGGCGCAGAAGCTCGTCGAGAAAGCGCGCGCGCCGATCGCGAAGCCATTGAGCCATAGGATGGTCCTCACAGGAATGAGAAGAATTAGTTTGGATCAGCGACACAGCAAAAAAAGACTTACAGATTCGCGTTGCTTCCGTCGCGGAGGGTCCAGTGGGTGCCCCTCGTCGAAAGCAAACGATTCTTCTCCAGAAAAGGGGAACGCAGACGCGGGTACATCGCTATCCACGTCCATCGACACTGAGAAATCGACATCGTCCGATACGAGAAGATCACGTTCAGGGGGTCGTCTCTTGGATGGGGAGGCAGCAACGTTGAGGCTGGAGGTTGAGACGACCGTGTGCCCATGGGCGTCGGTGCGAATCGAGCGATGAAAGAGACCTTCTTCGCGAGCACGGGGCAACTCATCGTGCACGCCGTTGCCATCGCCATCGCTGTCACTGTCGGAGGCGACAGTGGCTTGAAAACTGCCGACTTTTCTCCGTTTCATGCTCATGCTTGCTCAAGCAGCAGGGGAAGAGTGGGGGAAGAGGGGAAGGTGGTGCTTGAATTGATAACCCGTACAAAAAAGGCACATCAAACTATACACGGTCGGGAGGCCAACCGTCGCCATACCTGTACATGGACCCTCCCCACTCAACTCTCCTCCGAACCCCATCCATCTGGGGTGGAACCCCATCCACCACCCCAGGTGCTGATCCCATCTGCCCATGAAGTATCGGTGGACTGCCGGGCGACCCAAGCAGCCCATGAGTCCGGCGATTCCGCTGCCAATTGTTGAGTAAGATGCACATAAGCAAGAAAGAGACACACGTACGTGGCGGGACCAAAGAAGACAACGAGCGGCGACGGCGAGGCCTTGGCCGAGGAGGCCGCCCTCGAAACACAGGCGGTACTCCGGGATCACGACGACCGCGACGATTGTGGCTCTCCGGGAGGTACCACAAGGTCGGCGGATAGAACTCGACGCGGAAAGTATGGAGAGCTGCAAATAATTCTCGGTCAAAAAACCAGAAAATGCGAATAAAAATGGCGACGTACGACGCTGTGGTGGCATACAAGAAACAAGGTCGATAAGCTAAGACATATGGCGGAGTTGGAAACTTGCTGAGTCGCGTGAAGCCAAGAGATTGCGGATAAAAACATCCGCCGCGCGTCATCACATGGCGGATTTGTCGGGTATCAGCGCCATTTCTCCCGGTGTAAAACACCTGGAGAAAGGCAAGGCAGTCGGTACGCAGGCGCCGGCGCGCGTCGACAAAGCAAGGAGGAGGAGAGAGAAAGACGAAGCAAAGTGGAGTGAAGGCACTGAAGGGAGGAAGGAGAAAGGAAATTCTGATGGATCTCACGATGCCATAGATAGGCGCTTTGACAAATCTCGATTACCTGACCTCTATGACGCCGAAAAACGAAAGTCGGGATTTCCAGATGTCGAACGAAAAAATTTACAACTCAGTGGGAATTATATTTAGTAGTCCAAACTATTAACATGTCGTATAGATGCAGCGTCCAGAGGCTGTGAAAGAAATTTGGCACGAGTAGAAAGGCCACCCCAATACAAAATAGAATCTGCGGTGCCTATCACCAAATAGTTGAGGTCGACGGAACAGCGATGAACAAATTTTCGACGGATAAGCTGGGCTTGTGTAGTTCCGTATGTCGATCCGACAACGACATGGCGAAGTGTAGGCAGCGTGTTGATGCACTGAATCATTTGATTCACCGATTGGCCAAAACCATCCTGCAAGAGAGATATTGAATATATCAACAATATAACATTAATGACAACTGAAGAAACTCACCCCTGGAGTGAAAGCCGAGCCCCAGGTACTATCCTGATAAATGACGAGCTGTTTTACCGCGGGCAAGAGGCTATCCAAGCCCGGTGTTTGGTCGGCTGCAGCAAGTAGCTGCGATATCTGTAACTCCACCGCCACCACAGGCACGAGCGACGAAGACAGGAATTCGAGGGAGACAACGGGCCTCAGCGCCTCGTCTCCGTGATGATAGATAAAAGCCACGTCTTTGACGGGACGCGATGGCACAAGAACCATGAGATCGTCAGGAGGAGCGGAGACGGCGGTGAGGTGGGGCAGAAAGCTAGAATCAGATCTAAGCAGGCCGAGGTCGCCGAAAAAAATGGACTCGATGGACGGCTGTGAATCGAGGAAGTCCATTACTTTCTCGTCGGCCTCTGGGGCGTACAAGAAGTCGCGTAGTCGGCCAGGGAAGTGGGGCAAAGGCAAGAAATCGACTGGGTGGAATATCTGAAGGGACCAGAGATTGACAAGGCTGCGGAAGGCTTTCTCGGCGACGTCTTGCGGGCACGAATACGTTGACCCGGCCAGAATGATTTTGTGCACCTTGAGCAATATGCAATATGTCAGACTCAATCGAGGACGCGTCTAAGAAACATACCAAACTTCCCAACTCGGCTTTTGACGCTAGGGTAGAGAAGAATTGCTGAGTTTGAGATTCGTCGAGTTCCACCTCGCGGTACAACTCGCGTCGAGCAACAGAAGCGAATCGCTGAGAGACTAGTGCTGTGGTGGCCTGCATGCTGGGGGTCAAAACGCCGACAATTTCACCAAGACACGAGTTGGGGAAGAGCGAATTCATTGGAAAGAGATTCAAGATTAGTGCGGCAAGGCATATTCAAAAGCAAAGTGACTGTGAGAATTGCAAGGTGGGAATCTTTTGTGCTTAATCTGGCAGCCGGCTGTGCCGGCTATCTCGAGCCGGGCATCACGGTGTAAAATTCCGCTCATCTTCTACTTCTATGTACTCATGCAAGGTACGCGATTACCTCCATCCCGTCTTCCCCGTCTCCACCGTTTGCCCGAGCCCTCAAGTTTCGCTCAAACTGGCAACATATATCGTACGAAATAATCACCCCCATGGCCCGCATCGTGACTTTGAGCTCGCGGATTTTCTTCCTCCATTTTCGAATGTCTTTGTGAACCTGCTTTCTGGAAGAACAACCCAGCGATTCGCGGCTTGCCCTGGATCACTGTCAATAACAGGAAGGAAGGAAGGAAATCAAAAATCAGAGATCTCACCTGTGAATTCGGCTTTGAATCATCCGCTCCAGCACGCGGATCTGCTGCTCAATGGCTTCCTCGTCCCGACGCTGCTTCTCCATCAACATAGCACTGTCTCGAAGTGAGATCCGGCACTTCGAGATTATACTAGAATGGACTCACACTTGACGGTCGTATGTGTCGGACGGCTGAGAATCGGAGGTGAGGTGGGTCGACATGATTGAGTGGGTTGCAGTGCTGAGGTAGGTTGAGGTTTGGCTGAGGTGCCTCTGGTTTTAAATTATTCCCGAATCAATCAAATTTACGGAATGCTTTGAATCAGGATACGCTTGGGCAAATCGCGTTAGTAACGCAACCAAGAACCTGTAATTGGTAATCTCAGGTGCGTCTCTTCGACATCCGTTTCTCCTCCTTCCTCGCCGCCAGCTGACGACGGCGACGCTCCCCTCTATTTGCGTACTTCCACCTCCAGTTGTTCGTCCAGTCATCAAGATCTTGCCGCCGACCCGGACCCATCTCTCCACCCGACATGATTCGCGGATCCGCCGCCCATGCGGCTTCGATTTGCTCGGCATTCACCTGATACCTACCGCAACATTTAGTTCGTTTCCATCAGATTGGAGGAAAAAGCACCGACGGCGTCAAGAAAATTACCGATGGCATCGAAGGCTTGCAATTGCCCATATTTTTGAAGCAGACAGGTGGGGTGTAGGCTGATTTCTTCTCAATCTACGTCTCAACTTATATGTATTGACCGTTTCTTATCGTCCAATAATAAAAGACCTTGTTCATAGAATTTTGAAACCGTAGACATTTAATTGCGAACTATGGTAATTTCGTCAGCCACACCGACAAGCATTCCAGCGTCCCATTCGTCGTCAATTCGAGCAAGAAGAACATTGTCCCTTGAGAGAAGAAACATCAGCGGGAATAAGAATATTAAAGCACGACCACGCGACGTACCCATCTTGAATGAAGTGCAAACCCGTCGGTGCAGGCCCAACTTCTCTCCTCTCGACCCTCCGCTTCGCGGCCCCCACCTCCAAAATCTGAGCGAAAACCGGCCGCATTGCTCCCTCTGCCAATGCCCGTGCCTGTTCCGCGAGAGCTCTGTCTCTCATTTCCCTTCGCTGGGCCTTGACGCGTGCCTGCATCGCCGAATCGTTGGCGAAGATGGCAAGGATGCACGGCACGGAATAAGTAGAAGAGGCCGGTGCCTTTGACGCGTCGGAACGTCGGCCAGAGGTGAACGCCCCCTTGGATCGCGGAATGGGGACGAATACGGGGCGACGGGGACGGCTCTGTTCCAAGCTTCGTTCCAAATTTTCACGGGCGAGGCGGACGAGTGTCGGTTTGGGGCGCTGCGGAAGTCTGGGGCGAGCATACATCGCTGTCATACGTTCTGAGACGATACCAGATTGTGAGCAAGAAGAGAAATGTCAGTAAAAACGCGAGGCCTGCGTACCAACGAGTTCCGCACGTCTTTTTGCTTCCTCAACCTTTGCCTTTTCTGGGTCTTCTGCCTCTCGCGCCAACCGCTCTCTGGTGAATCGCTCTGGGCAGTATCAGAACGGGCCTCTTACGAGCAGTACGACACATACCTGCCATACGATGGCGACGTTCTTTGGTTAACGGCTGTGGGCCTAGAGTTGGGCAGATCCCAGCGAGAAAACGGTCGTTCGCTCTGGCGCGGGCAGCGGGGTCGCTCATGTCGAAGCTCATGGTCGCGGAGCACAAGACAGAAAAGATCAGGAACATCACATTTTGCCGACACGCCCAAATGGGGGCAACAGCGAAGATCATCCGTGAACGAGCACAAGTATTGAGAAAGCGAGTGAGCCAGTTGAAGAGTTAGGTGGCAGGTTGAACAGCGCTGCCGCACGTTGCAAGGCTATTCCGTGGTTGATACAATACAAGCTTGATACAACAATTATCGATGATGATTCAAGAAAAGACAGATAAGATATCGCAATTTTGAGACGCAAGACTTGGATGTTGGAGCAGAGAGGAGAGGAACTGAGATAGCAGGAATATCAGAGTCTAATGAGCTTCCCTCAAGCAAGGTACGGTGGGTTCAACTCATTGAGGGACGTGGTGGAGGAGGACAAGATGAGTGAGGGTGGGAAGTGATCGATCTTACGGCATAATGGGCTTTGAATGGCTCTTCGATCTCTTTTTCTCGCCTCTCCCTCTTTTTGCGAGTGGCGCATGGAACCGATGGCTGCGACTCTCTATCTCAACGATATGCCACAGCAGAATCTCTCTGGATTCAATTCTACTAGGATAATCGCCAATGCGATTGTCGCCATCAGTGATGCAAGGATTCATGAGGAACAGACTTTTTCGTTCGACTTGCTTGACCCAGAGGTCTCTGGACCAATTATACCAATCAATTCAGTTCAATGAACTACTCCTCCGCTGGCCTAACTGGATTTCAAGTCTCTCAGGATGTCGAAAATTGCAGGTCACTATGAGGAACACACATTTGCTGACTTTTCACTGTCTGTAGGCCGGTGAAAGCGACATACACATTTTCCATCGCATTAACGGGCACTCCACATCCGTCAGTATTTAATTTTAGTTGTCTCTTTGATCTGGGTTCATCTTGTTCTGTAACCTCGCAGCGATACTGTCAAGTACTCTCCAAAGGAGTACCGGAGCATAGAGAGAAATCTCACATCTCATTGCGATACGGTGAATTTCAAAAAATTCCTTGGAATCTGCCCATTCTAACGTATTGGGTACCGACAGATACTGTGAAATTTATGGCCTAGATGATTTCTCCGTGACTATTTGCAGTGAAGGTGAAAAGGGTTGCCGAGGTGAGAACTAATATAAATGCCCATTTTTGTTTTCATTCAAACTCACACAGATTGTATTGGCCGGAGATGTAGACGTGTACTACATACCCTTACATTGATTTGAGCAAGAAACAGTCACTGTGAGCCATGTTTCGGTGCGCTTTCTACCTCAAATGTAACTATTGGATGACGACTTTGTTCCCAGTGCACCTAGTCCGCTAGCAACGCAAGTATCACATATATATCTCGCAAAGAGGTCTATATGATACTCCGGATAAACCGAGCTATCGAAATTGAGGATGGGAGGAGGAACACTCACCGCGATTGCGGAGTAATTAGTCCGCATTAGGCAAAAACGCGAACAGTCACAGCGTGACATAGCGCGTCGGATTTTGTTTCTTCGGATTTCGAGAGGTTGGATGCCTGGGTTGAGAGGTGTGGGGCCTTGGGATATGTGTATCCATGACTGATCTCTTATCTAGATGTCACTGCAACACCCCAGGAGCGGCCTTGAGGGGAGTAATTGTGAGTTCCTCATATTTTAACTGTCTTCTGTGAGATTGAACTCGAAATTGTACAGAGATATTATTCGCTAAGTACTCTTTTTGCTCTTCAAAGACTTACAAAATAAATCTCCAGTCAACAAGAAGAGTTGCGTGCCTTCCTTCTCAAGAGCACGACTCGACTTTTGGCAGTCAAGACTTCCCGCTTGCATCAGGACTCAGCATAGCCACCCAGAACTCTCTCTGAAGTTTCGACCACCACCGCAAAGATGCCGCATACCAAGAAGGCGACAAAAAAGTCCAGGTAAATCTCTACAGTCTTGTTACTCACAAGTTGCTCACAAGTGAATAAATTTGCAGTGCTGCTGCCGAGGCTGGAAGGATCGCCTCTGCCAAGTACTACCAGAGAAAGTGAGTCAGATTGGTAAATTGGAATCAAGTGGGCTTCAATGAATATAGCGCGGACACCATACGGGAAAAGAGGCGATTGCAGATGGCAGAAAAACGGTAAAATACAGCACTCTGCGGGCGAGAAACACTAATCTTCCTTTGCTGAAGGGCACAAATCAAAGCGAAACGTCGCCAATCCGACAAGCCAAGGTGTAGGAAAGGGAAGCCCGCTCCAAGCCGTCCTCCAGTGACGTTGACGACCGGAACAACAGCCACTACAAGTCCGCTCCGCACGTTGGCCGAAGCTGAGGCTGAGGCCTCAGAAGCTTTGGCTGCTATGGCGCGACAATGCGTGGCGCTCGAGGAAGCTGACCCAGACCTTGACTCAGAAGATTCCGATGAAGAGGTCGACGCGGGTTGCCGGTGCGGAAGTCGGGAATGGAAGATTTTTTGCTGATCAGTTCTCCAGGACGATTTCAGAAGTCGCGGGGATCGCATGCCATGACGGATCAACGGATGTACAGGAATCGGAGGTAAATCCCATGGCCGTGCAAGATAGATCGACGCCAAGGCGCCCGCCAATCCTTCCCTCGAACTTGTGAGTGCTTTCGAATTTCTGTCTTCGTTTTTCGTATACCTGGTTTAATTCTGACGACTGCACAAGTTCCCCACCTCCACGGCCGAGGAGAGCTCGCTATTCGACACCGTCTCCTGAGGACAGTCCGAGTCCAGATTGGCATCAAATGCCAAGTTTTCTTGATTATATGGCAGACCACTTGCGCCGGCGTCGTCATCAGAGGATGGATTGATTTTGCCCATGTATTCTTAGACTGTTTTTTGGTTCCTCATGATCAAGTTAATTGCGATTCATTTTTGCGATTGATCTTGCGATTCAGCGAACAACATTCTCGTAGCTGAGGGACGAAGAAAAAAAAGGCAAGAAAAGAGAATTGCGATTCGACAACAATAACAAAAACTACGACAATTACGCGACCTCATTCCACTTCTCGACCCCGTCACCATCCGGCCCATTGTACTCGGAGCGATACAGATTGAGCGCGTCCACACGACTGGTCTTTTTGATCTTGAATTGGCGCGGGATGCCATTGCACTGATGATCTGCTTCAAGGCTGACAGAAGAAACATGAGTTTGAGAAAAGAGAGGAGCAAGTCACTCACGCAGTCCCGTACAACCCGGGCTCGCGGCCGCGGATGACGACATACCATACCTCGCCACTGCCGGGAGGATGGTGCCTTTCGACATAGGCAGGGGTCGCCGGAATACCCCGCACAAACAAAGGGCCAGTGCGGTCATCATCGTCGTAGTCGGGAGTCGAGTTGGGATGGGCTTGGGCCGGAGACACAACCAGAGCGGCGGCGGCGGGAGCGACAACAGCGGCGACGAGGGACGGAGCGGAAACCGGAGCAGAGGCGGCGGCGACAGGGTTGAGGGTGGTGGGCACGGACTGTGCGGCTGCGCCTTCTCTCGCAACCAAGAGAGGAAGTCGGGCTAAAATGAATGGTCAGGAACAGAGAAATCAATGACAAGGAAAAGAAATACCCTGAACCTCAATCGAAAGGCGCATCGCCTCGGTCGTCGCGTTGGAAAGGCGAGCGACTAGAGCGACCAACTCCTGTAGTTCTGCGCTAATGGCGCGAGGGGAAGACGTAGAGGAGGAAGCGGGTTGAACGGCAGTCATCGGTGGGAGGTAGTGGTGGATGTGAGTGTGAAGGTCGACTTGAATGTTTTGGGGCATGGGAATCAATATATCATCCAGGGCATTCTTAAGGGGGAAAATAGTGGAAAAATCGACTCACCATATGAGGAACACATGGCATGAGGATCATGAGGAACACATGAAGCGCATCAGAAGAAGATAGAAGACGCACGCCGCATAGTAATTTCCTTTTGGGTACTTTCAAAGCGACAGTATGCAACGCCTTGAAACATTTTGTTGGATTGAAGGATCCGCGTCAAATGAAGCCTAAAACTTGGCCGGTTTCGGAAATTCCTGCACAAAATTGGGGGAATAAGCAGCAATCGGAATTGTCGTCAATGGAATAGGAAATAATTGCGAAAAGCAAACTTGAAGTCTGTGCCCTGTCCTCACTAACCCACCTTCCTCTGACAATATTTCGTGCCCGCTCGCTGCCCCTTGACACATTTTCCTGCTCGCTCGCTGCCCCTTGAGAATCCCAGCTGCTTGGCTCACATTCTTGTCGACTATGGGACGCGGAAGAAAAAGTACCCTCCCACAAGACAAAGCCCAGTTCTTGGAGTCGCACTTACCGGAATTCTTGGAGAAACAACCAAACGTAGCGGGGTTCTTCAAGAAAGTGGAGCGTGCCTGGAGCGCGAAATTTCCTGTCGAAACGAGGCTGGGACTACCGCTCTCCGATTCAGCTGGGGTGGTGATAGACGTGTCGGAGAGAACGCACGAGGAACAGCTAGCGATTGGGGCAGCTCATGCGAAAGATTCAGGGGTAAGGAAAACGTGAATATATGAATACGCCGCATACTTACCGTTTATTACATAGATCATTCAGAATTGGTTCTATAATCGAGCTTCGAAGGAGAAAAAATTGCTCAATGAACAAAGCTTACCCTCTTCGAGCAATGGCACATTGCAGGAAATCTTGAAAGCGCTCGGGACCGGTCGACGTCCCCGTCGAAAGCAGCGTCGAGAGATTTGGCAAAAACGGAACGGCCCTCTGATCAAGGCAGCGCTCGAGGAAGCAGGCTTTGGCTTGCTGATGGGATCGGCGTCTGAGGAAGAGAGTGACCTTGAAAGGCGGGCTCGGATTTCAAAAGGGCGCAAAGATCAGGCGGCATTGCGATGGGAGGTTGTGACGCGATTGATGAACGAGGCTTCTGCGGAGGAGATGGCGGAAGTCGAGGAGGAATATCAGACGCAAGAGCAGCCTTCGATGTCAGCGTCCCAGGCGGAACATTCACCGGAGGAATTGCAGCGGTAAGTTTTGAGGTTCTTCGTCGCCCAAGTATGCATTTAATTGAATTTGGTACCCTTTGATGCAGCGGCATAGACAAGGTCGGACCTTTGCTGAAGAACGTTCACAAGTATGTCGAATATGAGACTGGGCTGGTTGGAGGGACAATGTTGGTTGGACCGATCCCCAATCTGGGCGGGAAGATTGGGACACAGACGTGAGTGTGGCGCGTGACCGTGTGGATGATTTGTTGACACTCTTCTCAGCTACTGCCACGGAGTCACCCCTGCTGGACATACTCTCGACCAAGCGCATTCTGGATGGACGGATCAAGTAATAAAACCCCTCCAGCAGTTCGGAAAGAAGGTTTTTGGTGCGTATCTAATATGTTTTTGGACCTGTATCAATACTTATGTACGACGAATGCTTTAGACCACCAAACTCGACGAAAACGCGCAATTCACGCGGAAGACGACCTGGACGTCGACAACGCAACCGCTTCCAACGCGGCAGAAGGTCCGAGCTCAACTTCTACCACAGCCGAGGCACCCCCATCGTCAACACCCGAAGTCCAGTCCGACGGGTCTTCCGCTGTCTCGCCGCCCACTCCGACTACTTTCGAGCCACCAAATAGCTCAGATGCAGTACCGCCGGCTCCGAGCGATCGATCTGGGGCAACCACAAGCCTTTTCTGGCCAGGGGAAGAAGATGTCGGGCTGGATGACCACTACCCGCCCTTGGATTTCGGTCTGGGTTATGTCCCCCTCTCCGAAGAGCTGTTGTCCAATCCAGAACGCATCTTCGCACCTCCAACGCACTCAGGAGTGTCCCCCTCTGACCCCGTCTTGCCGTCTTCAATGCTGGGTGACTCGCTGCCTTCTGAGCGCCTCGCCGAGCCGATCTCGTCTGCCCGCCCCGCCGAGCCTAACTCGCCTGCGACGACGCTGGCAATCATTCCACCAGCTACTTCCGCAACTCAGAGCTCTACTGCAGCTCCCCCGTTGTTCTCATCTTCATGGGAAAACGGACGAGATTGGGTCTTTCCTTCGCCTATGCCATCGACTCCATCGACTCCCAGATTGGTGCCGTGCACCCCAGCATCATCTGCCCGTAACTTTCCCGCATCTGCTCCGCCCCCTGCTCGTCGTCTCATAGGCGCGGGTTCTCTACTGCCTCCAGCATCCGCATCTGCGCCGTCCACACCCACAGCGAGGCGAATTGGTATCGATCTTCTGCATCGAGTCGACAGGCCCTCTCCCCTCCGACATGTACATACAACAGCGGCTGCCAACTTGCCGCCCTCCGCTCCACCACCGCTGGCAACGAGATCCGCAGCTTCACCGCCCTCGACGGTGTCCATTGGTGCAGCACCCTCGACGCCGTCCACAACACCCACTTCCACAGCTTCCAATCCTTCAGCGCCAGCATCCACGATTGTTCCTGCCGCGGGAGTGGCGCCGCCAACGACGCCTTCCAGCACACCTTCCGCTGCCCACACACCGTCGTCCACCCCTCCCACCTCGACACCCACAGCCTCTGCTGTCGTCCCCATAACAACTGTGACTCACCTCCGTTCCGCGCTGACAGCGGAGGATTTCCCTGAGTCCCGACCACTCTCAAATGCACCTGCAGCGCCGAAGACGAGTCAGGCGGCGGTGTCAGGACGCGGTGGCCGTGGGGGTGGGGGACGCGGAAGAGGAAGTAGCGGTGGACGTGGAGGAGGGCGTGGGAGAGGACGTGGAAGAGGTGGAGCAAGAGGCGGTGGAGCTGGGGGTGGAGATGTCGACACTGGCTATCTGCTACGGGTCGATCCTGAAAAAGGGAACGTCTGGCAAATTGGCACAGTTAGCCGACAGCGCGTGAAGGAAATTCGGGCAGGAGAGAAGGCTCGTGATGCAGCTGCCACCGCTGCTGCTCGTGATCGCGATCACGGTATCTTTGTCCTTCCCCCACCTCCGCCCGGCCACGCAGCGCTTCCCGCCGGTCCAGCCGCCCTAGGCACGCGCATGCCACCACCCGAACCCAGAGTTCTTGGGCTTCGTGGACCTCGTGAACGCACAAACACCGCCAAGTATGTTGCGCAGAAGAAACGCACCATGGAGGAAGTTCGGACCGATGCGCTCCAGCGGAAGGCGGACAAAGCGGCGGAAAAAGCGGCGGAGGCGGCCAGGAAGAAGGAGGAAAAAGCGGGTCAGAAGCGGAAGGCTAACGCTGAGAATTTGCAGCCCGGCCCTTCAAAACGACGGTACGCTCATTGATTCTTTCAATATTCACGGTATTTACCGCCGATTTGTAGTCGATGATAAATAATGCATTCAATCCCCACGCCGCTGCTCAACCAGCCTCGCCGCCGCTCAACCGGCCTCCGAAGCCATTGCTCAGCTGCTCAACCGGCTTCTGCGTCAAAAAAATTATCTTCGTTAACGCTCGATACGTACAATGCCTCAATTTACCTACATTATAATTCTACCTGTTCTTCGGATATTCGAATACATGAATTCAACTTCTTTGTTATTGTGTTTCCATGAGAGGTGCCACCGAAAATGCGTGTCGAGGGGACTTCGTGAATTTGTTTGACTTAGGCGCCGTGGGCGCTTAGGACTTGGCAGTTTTTGTCTGGGTCGGCCTGAGCACCGATTAATTCCGAAACCAATTGGTCGCGATGTTATGCTTGTTCCTGCTCGTATATTGGACCTTTGTGAAGACCTTGGTTTGTAAAGTATCTGAATTTTAAAGTTAGAGTGTCTATGTAGTTTTGGATCGGCCTGAAACCGCCATTTCAACCCAAATGATTGGGTTCCAAATCGGGAAAATAGAGCCGAGAAACAGAGCAAATCAAAGTGAAGAAATCGGTTGGTTTGTCCTACTCGTCTTCCTTGTCCCCTCTGAAGCCGACCCCGATGATCTGTAGCCAGCGGGGGCCCAAATTCGGATTTTTTGAATGTCCCGGCAAGTACCGGCATTTCGATGCCGGGACCGGAATGGGGACGAGTCTTCGAAACACACACAAACAAAGGCGCTCACCAATTCCCCCCAACAAGCTCGACATCGTACGCGCTCCCGCCATCTTTCTAGCGCCTTCTAGAGCATACAGTAAGTGTTATTGTTTCAGTCATGGTCTAAACTCATAGTATGTACCATATCTAAGCAGTAGAACCGCGGCGCAGCCGAAAATATCGACCCAAATTTGGGCGCGGATAGGGAGCATCGCCACCCGCATCCCGCCAGCGCGCAAGGGCGGTTGATGGCGCCTGACGACGCCGCCGAAAGCAACACCCCTGGGTTAAGCGACAGGTACGTCATGTTTGACTATATATAGACCGGACCTCTGATTAGAGGCTCTAATATAAAAAACTTGGACCTTTCATTAGAGGTCCGTTTTATATTATATCGCCGTATACGCCTGGCCGGAAAGAAAACTTTCGAGAACGACAGTAATGAGGTTAGCTGGTAAAAGAGTGATGCCCTGCATCTGGGAGGGTGGGAAGAAGAGGGGAGGAAAAGAGGAATTTGGCTTGAGCGCTTTTGCACTTATATATGTGCGCGGTGAACGCCGATCTTCTTCCATCTAACTGTCTATCAAAAAGGTGATTGACCTCAGATTGCCGCAGGACTCCAAGTCATGAGCCATAGTTAGCTCACGGATGACAGAGATCTGTTTCTTGTACTCACTAGACGCCGAGAACATAGTTGCATGTCTTCTCCGTGATGATTTTGCGGATGTTCGCTGCCCACACTCGGACCGGCATATTTAGGCGGCAATGTCACTCATCAGCTGCTTTTCGCTTTGAAACTAGAGCAATGACAATTCAGACACTTTCTTTTTGCTCCGGAGAACATTCGAGAATGGAGGATAACATGGACGGACATGTAATGACCGGGAAATTGGTATTGAACGCAAGGGACTTTACGCAACCCAAGTGGAGAATGAGTGATATCAGTGAGCGCCGTGTTGCAATGTGGGGATATAACGAATCAGCACGACATTCGAAGGTGTAGACGCACAACAAATGAATAGTATACACCGGCGAGCCTTGGTCAGCCTGGGGGCGAGCGAAGAGTTATCAAAACTAAGAACCGTATCGGTAACAGAAGAACGGAAGAAACAAACGAGAAGAGAACGTCAGGCCACGTGGGAGAAAGTAGGATGAGCCGAAAGTAACAAGTTGAACCGGACACCATCCGTTGTCCAAGATAGTCCATAAAGTTCGCACGGATAATTTAGGGAAAGTCGAGATCCGGCGAGACGAGACAAGGCTTGACAAGGCCTAGTGAGGCTGAGACAGATTTAGTTGAAAAAAGGCAGCGAAATTCACTCACTGATAAGGAATGGGCAAATCGCGGAAAGAGCAGGAGGAGAGAACCCAGCGTCGATTTCCAACCCGCTGGTCGAATTTCCAACATATTTAATTGGTACGAAACCTGGTATGCTTATAGGAATTTACCCCTGGCTTGGGGCGATAGGAAAGGTAATGATACAGTTATTCATTCAGTCATACAACGTAGAACATAAAAGTCAAACGAAATACGAGCAAATGCTCGTGCAATATAATTTGCGACTAAGGCGCTGCGGGAGATCGAGGTGGTGGTGATGCTGAACGGAAACCACCGACACCGGCGTCGGTGAAGTCAGCGGAGTTCGACT